>CM069146.1:29115246-29715246 GCA_035221665.1 Okamejei kenojei
ACAAGTTTCCCGAGTACCTGCCGTTAGCGCCACGAGTGGACAAGTTGAACGCGCGAGTTCCGACGTTACCGCTACGTTCATCGTACGTGATCACCACGAGTGAAAACTCGGGGTCACTCGTGGGCCAACTCGCACTGTGAGACAGGGGTTTTATTTAAGGTGTACTTGCATTGGAGGGAATTAGCGACGCTCACTTGATTGATTCCTGGGATAAAAAGGTTGTCTGATGAGGAGAGACTTTAAACTTTAACAGATACAGCTCGGAAATAGACCTTTCGGCCCACCGAGTCTGCACCGACATGGGATCGCCCTAGTACTAGTACTGTCCTACACATTAGGGACACTTTACAATTTTTACCAAAGCCAATTAAGAAACATAATATTGTTTCTGTTGACGTTTCTTCCTGTGGTTATTTCGAGTAAATGTGTTGCATTGGTCTACTACCAGGCACCATCCTGTTAAAGTGTGACAATCAAGGATAAAGTACCTCATTTTAAGAGTCAAGAGTGTTTATGTGTCGCATGCACTAGATATGATCTGAATTCCTACGTGCTTCAGCTTTACAAGCACATTAGAAGCAATAACAACAATAAATATTCAATAAGGTATCAGTCAACTAAGTCATCTAGACTATGTTTCTGCAAAAACCCAAGTAAGGAGAGCAGCCATAGTGGTGCAAAGTTCAGTGCTAAGGTAGGGTTTTGCAATGTGATTCAAGAACCTACTTCTGTCTGGGACCTGAAATTTGCAAGGACCTCATGATATGCATGTTCATTTTGATGAGAATAAACGATAAATAGACGATCCGGACTGAGTGGAGGTGTTCAGCGAAACAATCGCCGAGCCTGCGTCTGGTCTCGCCAATGTAGAGAAGTTGACACCTGGAACAGCAGATGCAGTAGATGAGATTGGAGGAGGTGCAAGTGAACCTCTGCCTCACCTGGAAAACATATTAAAGATTAATATGTCAACTAAGTTCACTAGACCACAATTGTGCACAAATGTGCAATTAATCAGTCAACTAAGTCATCTAGACCATGATTGTGCAAAAACCCAAATAAGGAGAGCAGCCATAGTAGTGCAAAGTTCAGTGTTGAGGTAGGGTTTTGCAATGTGATTCAAGAACCTACTTCTGTCCGGGACCTGAAATTTGCAGGGGCAAAATGAGCAGCCCCTGTGCAGTAGGGGGCTATGGGTGAGTGGTGCAATATTGCATTGAGGGAACGGTTTACGTTGGGGCAATGAGTGAGTGGTTGAAACGGGTTGCGATGGAGGGAATGGGTGAGTGGTGGATTATTGCGTTGGGGCAAAGGGGCCCAATGGGTCCCACTTGGTCTAGTGTATTTTAAAATAACACTGGGCACCATCGCTTGATTTGTTGTGAAGCAGGTCCATGAATAATTGACAGGAGATTGTTGGGGAAAGTGGTAAAAAAGGCTAAGTACACCTGCTGCAAAGTACTTGCTTCATCTTGGAAGTCTTTGACGTTTGCATAATATGTGTACTTGGACAAATAAGGATATTTCTTTCCAAATGGACCAGACTAGTTTCATTAGTGGAATGATTTTGTAGCAATTGCAAGTTGACATCTATCCACGTGATTGGTTATTGGACAGAAAGCAAAGAGTGAGAATAAATTGGTTGTTTTCAGGTTGGCAGGATGTGACGAGTCAAGGCCACCAGCAATCAGTGCTTGGACCAGAGCTTTTCATGATCTCTATCAACAATTTGGTCAAGGAAACAAACCTTACATTTCCAAGTTTACTGATGATACCAAGCCAGATTGGATTGTGATTTGGTAGGAGGATATAAAGAGACTTTGAGGGATATGCATACCTGCCACGGAATTCTTCGATTTTTCCATCGAAAATATTCGCGTGCATGCGATAGCAGGAGACAGCGAGAGAGCGCACCGATGGTGTACGTATGATCATTCCCCCCGTGTCACTTTGTTAACGAAGAAATTGCTGGAGTTGGAGAAAAGCGGTGCAGCAGCATCTAAGGAGCGAAGGAGATAGGCGACGTTTCGGGTCGAGGACTGGTCAGGGATCAGGGAAACGATACAGACTGATCCTGACCAGTCTGAAGAAGGGTCTCGACCCGAAACGTCGGCTCCTTAGATGCTGCTGCAGAACCATTCTCCAGCATCTGCAGTTTCTTCGTCAAACTAATGTTGCAACAGTAAAACAAGGTAGCAAGTGAGTATTATATATATATATTCGAATAGAGGAATTTTGTTGCTGCTCCTGCCAGTTAAAGTGGTCTTTTGTGTCCAGTCAGAAGTTTGTGAGCATATAGTTTTTAAGAAGGAAAACTGCAGATGCTTCGAAGGTAGACAAAAATGCTGGAGAGGCATATATGATATATTATATATCATATATGTAAATATATAAAACGCTATATGCATATATATCAGTTGCAAATATCAGCATATAGCATCAGCAGGCGTTGTAAATATCAGGTAGTAACGAAGAAATGCAGATGCAGCAAAAGGCTGTATGCGTCCCCGTCCAACGGTACAAGTTCATTCCAAGAGCTCTCCCGAGTTTGCCCTGATTCGAACTCGGTGATTTATGGTAATGGCCGCTCGTCAGTACTTGGGGCTCTCGTGGACATTTTTCAACGTTGAAAAATCTTCACAAGTCTTCCCGAGCTTACCTGCCATTAGCGTTACGAGCCGCTAAGAGACGTTCCCGAGCTCCGACGTACCCGCTACGTTCATTCTCCGTGCTTACCACGAGTTTGATTTTTTTTTAACTCTGGAGAGCTCTTGGAATGAACTCGTACCGTGGGACAGGGCCATTAGTCTTTACTGTAGGAGGTTTCGCGTGTAGGAGTAAAGATGTCTGATGGCAATTCTTTTGAGCTTTAGTGTGACTGAACCAAAGCACTGAGTAGTTTTGGTATCCTTATCTGTAAATGGATACATTTAATATATAGCAATACAAATTCATAGAGTTTGACAAATGAGGGAGATTTAACAGACTTGGCCAATGTTCTCTCGAGTTCAGAGGATTGAAATACACAGAATTATTTTGGGGCTTGATACTGTGGATGCAGGGAGTTCCCCTCATGAGGGTATCTTCAGCCAAGGCTATTGTCTCTAATTTAAAGTTGGGCTGAGACTGAGAGATATTTCTTATCACAGAAGATGATGAAACTTTGGAATTCTCCTGTTCAGAGGGCTGACTAAGTCATCCAAAACCGGTGGATAGATTTCTGGATGCCAACGAATAGACAATAGACAATTGGTGCAGGAGTAGGCCATTCGGCTCTTCGAGCCAGCACCGCCATTCAATGTGATCATGGCTGATCATCCCCAATCAGTACCCCGTTCCTGCCTTCTACCCATATCCCCTGACTCCGCTATATTTAAGAGCCATATCTAGCTCTCGCTTGAAAGTATCCAGAGAATCGGCCTCCATTGCCCTCCGAGGCAGAGAATTCCACAGACTCACAACTCTCCGTGAGAAAAAGTGTTTCCTCGTCTCAGTTCTAAATGGCTTAAGGGCCTGTCTCACTGCGGGGACCTAATTTGCGAGTTTAGAAGAGTTTAGGAGAGTATATAAAAGTGTCATGGTCTTGTTGTATCGCTAAAGTAGAACACCTACGACCTCCTTCGACTGTAGAGAACCTCCTACAAATATGTAGAAAACCTCCTTCGACTTCCTTCGACTATGTTGAAGATTAGCTTCAACTAGCTTCTGGAAAATTGGACACCAAATAGTGGAGAGTGAAGACGACCACCTTCGACTACCTTCGACTTTACAAACACTATCTACGACTACCTTTGACTACCTTCGATTACCTTTGATTACCTTTGATTGCCATCGATTACCGACGAATAACATGCTGACCTACTACGACCTACTTCGACTAAACTTACAAGTAAAAAAAATATCGATTTTTTTTCCATGCCGACCAATTTTTACTCGCGGACAGTTTTCAGCATGCTAAAAAATACTCCTCAACTAAACTGAGGCCTCGAGTATGCAGGAACTTCTCTCAAGCATGAAGGAGAGTTACATAGACCTAGGACCACGTGTGTTGACCATGCTGCGAGTTTGAGTCGAGCGCAAACTCTTCTAAACTCGCAAATTAGGTCCCTGCAGTGGGACTGGCTCTTTACCCCTTATTCCTAAACTGTGGCCCCTGGCTCTGGGCTCTCCCAACATCGCAAACATGATTCCTGCCTCTAGCGTGACCAAACCCTTAATAATCTTATATGTTTCAATAAGGTCCCCTATCATCCTTCCAAACTCCAGAGTATACAAGCCTAGCCGCTCCATTCTCTCAGCATGTGACATTTCCGCCATCCTGGGAATTACGCTGCACTCCCTCAATAGCATTGTTGTATTGTATATCTTTATTATCATTTTCCAAGTATTTGCATACCCAGAGGAAAACGAAAAAGCGTTTCTCAACCAGTGTCCATTCGGTAATAGAAATAGAGAATAAAAGTACATATGTCACGAGTTCCGATCGGCAGTGGCACGACAATGGCACTGCTTCACTGTGTCCAGGTTGGTGTTTGGTGCACGATACTTTGGCAGGGGGCAAAGTCCGTTTATCAGTCTAATTGCCTGCGGGAAGAAGCTGAGGAGCATCCTGCTGGTTTTGCAGCTGATGCTCCTGTACCTCTTCCCAGATGGCAGGATGGAGAATATGTGATGCGATGGGTGGTATGGGTCTTTGATGATGGAGATGGCTAATACATCTCTTCCTGCATATGTCCAGCAATAAAGGGAGTGGAGCACCAATAATCCTGCTGGCGGTCTTCACAATCCTGTCCAGTTGGTGCCGTTCGTACGCCTTGCAGCTCCCGAACCAGGAGGTGATGCCGTAGGTTAATGTGCTCTCGATTGTCCCCCTATAAAAAGTTCGTAGGTGTGCAGTGGGGAGACCTGCTTTCCGTAGTCTTCGGAGAGGGTGTAGTCGCTGCTGGGCTCTCTTGACCAGTGCTGTGGTGTTGGTTGTGGACGTCAGGTCTTCTGACAGGTGGAGTCCTAGGAACTTCACTCTGCTGACCTTCCCACATCAGCGCCATCGATGTGCGGAAGTGTATGGCGTTGTTTTCCCGCCCTCCTGAAGTCAACCACCAACTCCTTCATTTTTCCCACGTTGAGAATGAGGTTGTGGGATTTGCACCATCCTGTGAGCAGCTCCACCTCCATTCTGTACGCCGACTCATCATCGTCACTGATGAGACCTACCACTGTTGTGTCATCAGCGAACTTGTTGATGAAGTTGTGGGGATAAATCAGGAAAGTGGCACTGGAGAACATCAGCCATGGTCATGATGAATGATGGAGCTGGCTTGCAGGACCAAATGGCCGATTCTTACTCTAACTTCTTACTTCTGTTCTTAATCAATTGTACTTCACTTAAAAACATACAGGTTCTAGTTGTGGAAGCTACTGCATTGATTTTGAGTCATTTTCTTTGGTCCCATGCTCTCCTTCAAAGAAATATCCATTGATTTTACCAGAAATAGATTGTCTTTCCTTTCACCTTTCTATATATTTGGGAGAATGATCACTATTGCAGGTATTTTTAACTCTCCGTGGTGTGTCCCAGCTATGTGTTCTGTCCTTCTCAACACAGCCTTTCAATAGTAACGGATTAATTCCCTGTATATTAATCTGTTTTTGCACAGTAGCTTACTAAAGATGTTTTGTCTCCTATGAAGTTTAAATCCATATTGACTGGAAGATGAATACCATTGTTTCACAGAGATTTGTGTATATGTTTGAGCATCGGTTTATTATTGGCATGTGTATCGAGGTACAGTGAAAGCATGGTTTTACATGCTATCCAAACAAATCAGATAAACAATACATACACACAATGACGTCAAACTCAAGTACAATAGAGAAAAAGGGAAGATACAGGGTGCAGAATATAGTTCTCAGTATTGTAGCACATAAGTACCATACAAAATCCAACGTTGACAATAGAATGTGTACAGTGTGTGGTGTGCTAAATGATCTAGTACTCCATTCTCATCTTGTAGAATCTAATACAGCACAGAAATATGCTACTTATATTACTGAACAAGTAACCAATCTAATAAAATTAAATGGTTTTGCTCATAAATGACTCTGTGAATATTCATGGGAGCTTTTCAGATCACATAGGGAACCACGAGTGCAATGTTTGTGCAGAGCATAGTCTTTACAAAGGTTATGGAAGATGATACAAACAATCATTTCCATAGCCTGATTGTGGCCTTCATGGTTTGCGGCACAACACTCAGGAGAGGCTGATAGTCATGATCTCCTTCAATTCCGTGCACAGATTTTGCATTGTGCGCTTCATTGACACTAACATCTGTTACTTGGAATGTCAAATATGCCTTTGTGTGAGGTGGAGTTGTGCTTTCAATGCTAGGATGACATCACAGCAGGCTTCTGGGTTGAATAGGAATAATAGCCCTTGCTTTCCCTCTCTAACCCCTCTCCCTTCCCAGTTCTCCCACCCGTTTTACTGTCTCCGAGTACATTCTATCTGTGTCCCGCCCACTCCCCTGACATCAGTCTGATGAAGGGTCTCGACCCAAAATGTCACCCATTCCTTCTCACCAGAGATGTTGCCTGTCCCGCTGAGTTACTCCAGTATTTTGTGTCTACCTTTGACTAAGCATAAGTTCTATTTGGTCTGTTCTTTGGCACTTCATCTGAATTACAAGACTGTTGAAGTTTCAGAGAGCCCACCTCTTAAAGCCTTCGGACAATAAAATGTTGCAGGTTCATTTGGTACAGTATAGTGGCAATAGCACGGTAATACAATAATTATATTACTAGATGAGCAAGCAGAGTCCTGATCCACTGATCCAAAGACATGTTATCAAATCCCTCCATGCAAATTGAAATAAAGCTAACCTCAATAAACAGGAAACTATTTGATCATTGAAAACAAATCAGTCTTATCCTCCGGGACAATTTGGGATAGACATAAATGCTGGCACTGCTGGTGACAATCGCACCTTGTGAACAAATTATTTTTTCCAAATTAGGTATTTCAGATGAAGTGTTTTGATTTCGGATTTAGATGTAAACCCAGAACCCCCCATCCACTCAGTGTAGCCCGGGTAATTTATTGTATCAATCAGGCAAGTATTCTAACAAGTTTGATGTCATAAAGAGGATGTTTGTGCTGAAGATAACTGGTATGATGTTACATTTCAAGTTCAGTATTCACCATGTTAAAGTCAACAGTGATGTGCATGAATTACAGTATTTTGCATTCTCATTCTCACGGGTTAGGGTTTGCCTCTGTACAACTGTGGGGTATGTTTTATTGTACTGTAGTCATTGCCAGTCGTAAATGACTGGGGAATGTGCAGCTATCTACAACATTAACTAATATATTTGGGCCCCATCACAATACTATTGTGTATCATAGAAACATAGAAAATAGGTGCAGGAATAACACACTGGGCACCATAGCTTGAATTATTGTGAAGCAGGTCCATGAATGATTGATAGGAGAGTGTTGGGGAAAGTGGTAAAAAAAGGCTAAGTACACCTGCTGCAAAGTACTTGCTTCATCTTGGCAGTCTTTGACCTTTGCATAATATGTGTACTTGGACAAATAAGGATATTTATTTCCAAATGGACCAGACTAAATCCTTGATGGGACCATTTTCATTAGAGGAATGATTTTGTAGCAATAGCAAGTTGACATCTATCCACAGGTGTCAAACAGGGAAACACAATAATTCTGCTCTTTCTTTCCTTCCCTTCTCACCCCCTCTTTTTCCCCCCTTTTCCCCATCACCACACCCTCACCTTCACAACCACTTACCCACTGACCCACATCAGAGCTCCAGCCAATGATGCAGGAATCCAGCCAGGAATGGGAGCAAATCCTCGAGTCCTTCAGAATTGCGCAGCGCTTTATCCACACTCCATCCTCAATTACCACTCCTGGGCCGATCGTCACATTGGGACCAATGGCGCATTTCTCTCCAATCTGAGCATTTGGGTCCTAGGAGAAAGAACAACATATTGATTGCAAGTCTCGTAATCTGCAATACAGTGCCCTCCATAATGTTTGGGACAAAGACCCGTCATTTATTTATTTGCCTCTGTACTCCACAATTTGAGATTTGTAATAGAAAAATATCACATGTGATTAAAGTGCACATTGTCAGATTTTAATAAAGGCCATTTTTATACATTTTGGTTTCACCATGTAGAAATTACAGCAGTGTTTATACATAGTCCCCCCATTTCTGTGTTTATACATAGTCCCCCATTTCAGGGCACCATGATGTTCGGGACACAGCAATGTCATGTAAATGAAAGTAGTCTTGTTTAGTATTTTGTTGCATATCCTTTGCATGCAATGACTGTTTGAAGTCTGCGATTCATAGACATCACCAGTTGCTGGGTGTCTTCTCTGGCAATGCTCTGCCAGGCCTGTATTGCAGCCATCTTCATCTTATGCTTGTTTTTGGGGCTAGTCACCTTCAGCTTTCTCTTCAGCAAATAAAAGGCATGCTCAATTGGGTTCAGATCGTGTGATTGACTTAGCCACTCCAGAATTGACCATTGTTTAGCTTTGAAAAACTCCTTTGTTGCTTTAGCAGTATGTTTGGGATTATTGTCTTACAGTAGAATGAACTGCCGGCCAATGAGTTTTGAGGCATTTGTTTGAACTTGAGCAGATAGGATGTGTCTATACACTTCAGAATTCATTATGCTGCTATCATCAGCAGTTTTATCATCATTGAAGATTAGTGAGCCAGCACCTTCAGCAGCCATACATGCCCAGGCCATAACACCCCCATCACCGTGTTTCACAGATGAGGTGGTATGCTTTGGATCTTGGGCAGTTCCTTCTCTCTTCCATACTTTGCTCTTGCCATCACTCTGATATAAGTTAATCTACATCTCATCTGTCCACAAGAGCTTTTTTCCAGAGCTGTAGTTGCTCTTTTAAGTACTTCTTGGCAAACTGTAATCTGGCCATCCTATTTTTGCGGCTAACCAGTGGTTTGCATCTTGCAGTGTAGCCTCTGTATTTCTGTTCATGAAGTCTTCTGCGGACAGTGGTCATTGACGAATCCACACCTGACTCCTGGAAAGTGTTTCTGATATGTCGTCCAGGTGTTTGAGGATTTTTCTTTTGTAGAGAATTCTTCTGTTATCAGCTGTGGAGATCTTCCTTGGCCTGTCAGTCCTTTTGCATTAGAAAGCTCACCAGTGCTCTCTTTCTTCTTAATGATGTTCCAAACAGTTCATTTTGGTAATCCTAAGGTTTAGCCAATGTCATTAACATTTTTATTCTTGTTTCTCCATCTCATAATGGCTTCTTTGACTTTCATTCGCACAAATCTGGTCCTCATGTTGATAATAGACAATAGGTACAGGAGTAGGCCATTCGAGCCAGCACTGCCATTCAATGTGATCCTGGCTGATCGTCCCCAATCAGTACCCCGTTCCTGCCTTCTCCCCATATCTCCTGACTCCACTATTTTTAAGAGCCCTATCTAGCTCTCTCTTGAAAGCATCCAAATATCCCGCCTCCCCCGCCCTCTAAGGCAGAGAATTCCACAGACTCACCACTCTCTGTGAGAAAAAGTGTTTCCTCGTCTCCGTTCTAAATGGCTTACACCTTATTCTTAAACTGTGGCCCCTGGTTCTGGATAAACAGCAATAAAAGTTTCCAAAGGTGATGGAAAGACATGAGGGAAGACTAGGTGCTGAAAGCTCTCTTATACCTGCATTGAGGCAATTAAACACACCTGAGCAATTTCAAAGACCTGTGAAGCCCTGTATTATGGGGAGGGAGGGGGGGGGGGGGGGACCACGTATAAACACTGCTGTAAGTTCTCCATGGTGAAATCAAAATGTATAAAATTACCCTTTAATAAAATCTGACGATGTGATTTTTTTATACATGTAATTGTGGAGTACAAAGGCAAATAAATAAATGATGGGTCTTTGTTCAAAATATTATAGAGGGCACTGTATCACTTCAAGGTCCCCTCCATTGTGCTTAGTTTTGTACTTTTTCCTAGGGTTCAACGGGGAACAACTGTGCTCTTGGCCGATCCCTGCTTTCAGCTGCGATCAATACAATATCTTCTTGGAGAAAACGATCTCACTGCTCTGGGAGCAAAACCTCCAGGAACCGTGAAGAAACACTTCTCCCTCCAAGCATGTGAGTATAGTGGGTACAGACTTGAGGAAGCTTAATAAGTTTCAAGATCTCCATTATTCTTTTGAAAGAGGAAATTGAGAAATAGTTTGCATTTTAATTTGGTGTTGATTTCCCAAAAGTTTTCTCTCTCCTTCAAGGCACACGTTAGCAGGACAAGTGGTCCAGTTATGGCTATCAAGAGTAATTAAAGATGTATGATGTGGACAAAAATGAACATTAATGCAATGATTGGAAAAAATATCAGAATTTGCAAAGAAGAACCAAGGCTAACAAGATATTTAACACACAGTTAGAGCTTTCATTGATATGTTAACTGCAAACATTAACTAATGATAATATAGATCCCTTACAGATTGAAATAAGAAAAGTTATATTGAGGGATAAGGAAATGTCAAAGAAATTAAGTCATCATTTGTGTATTACATAAAGCACAGAAAACCTACTAAAAATGATGGAAAACTACATGGCTAGAATGAATGGGAGATGAAAAATATTAGCATGAGTAAAAAATAATGTTGGATAATTTAATGGGACTAAATGGTGTTAAATCCTCAAAGTCTGATTAACTATATCCTCAGGTTTTGAAGGAATTTGTTCTGGTGGATGCTTTGGTGTTATTTAGAAATTAGGATGCTATGTTACAGTTGTACAGGAAGTTGGTGAGGCCACATTTGGAGTATTGTGTTCAGTTCTGGTCACCCTGCTATAGGAAGGATGTTGTTAAGCTGCAAAGAGTGCAGAGATTTATTAGGAGGACATAGATTTAAGGTTAGATGGGAAAGAATTAAAAGGAACCTGAGGGGCAACCTTTTTCACTCCAAACCTCCCTCTGACCACTACCATATTTGGAGTGTAACAAGGGAATTTGTCGTGTTTTAATCTGAAGGTGGTGTAAATGACTTAACAGTCGCAGGTCTGGAGTTTAAATCATCTTTAATCATCAAGTATAATGCAACGGTACAGCAGGTTGTTAGCTCATTGCTACCGCCAGTATAACTAACGTAACATAAGAAATATGTGTTAATATAAAGTGTATAGTAAGGTGGAGTTAGTGGTGCTACACTACTCTGATTGGTTCACATGCAATAACCAATCTACATCCTTCCCCGTAGAGAGAAAGATTGTTGAACATATGTCAAACACGCACAGTTAAACATACTCGCCGTACCTGTCAGGTGGTCTACTGATGCGCCCCAAATGCATATGGACAAACCCTTCTCCCTCCCCATCAGAAAAGTTAGTGGGGCTGGGAGGTGGGGGCTAGATGACGAGTCCTCGAACCTCACCACGTTCGGCATGCCATTTGGCAGATTCAGATTTCTCAGAATGCCATTCGGTATAAACCCGGCTAGCGACGTTTTTCAGAGAACCATGGAACAGCTGTTCTCACGATTCCCATGCGCTATCATTGCTGATGACATCCTGGTGTATGGCAAGGACCTAGCGGAGCATGACTCAAACTTAAAGCAGATTCTGGACAGGGCACGTGAAATTAACCTTAAGTTCAACCCCAAGAAATGCAAGTTCCGTGTTCCTGAGATCATCTACGTCGGGCATGTATTCACTCGCAATGGACTGAAGCCAGACCACAAGAAAACTACAGCCATCAACGAATTGCCTGCCCCTGCTGACGTACACAGCCTGCAACGCCTTCTGGGTATGGTCAACTATCTGGGTAAGTTCATACCCAACCTCAGCGAACTCACCTCGCCACTGAGACAGCTCACCCGCAAGGACACTGACTGGACCTGGTATCAGCAGCACCAGCAGGTGTTTGACTCTTTAAAACTACAGCTGGTCAGCGCTCTTACCCTGAAATATTCCGACCTGATGTGACCCGTCACAATCACCCGTGATGCCTCGCAATGCAAGCTGGGGGCAGCCTGCCTTCAAATATCTGCCGACGGCACAGTGCTGTACGCCTCTCGCACAATGACGGACACCGAACAGCGCTGTGCCCAGATCAAAAAGGAGCTGCTAGCTGTCGTCTTCACATGCTCCAAATTTAAAGATTTCATCTTTGGGAAAACGTTCACAGTTGAGACTGACCATCAACCATTTGTGACCATCCTGAACAAGCCTATTCATGCAGTGCCTGCACGTTGGCAGCGCATGATGATGCAGCTACAGTGTTTTGATTTCAAGATCGTTTACAAAAAAGGCAATAACATGCTTGTCGCTGATTCTCTCGTGCACCATGTGCGTCCAGTGAACGGCATCCCTTTGAATGTGACGAGCTCACAGTTCTCAAAGTTGACTTTGTTCCCACTGAACGCCTACGTCGCCTGACGGAACACACAGCCGTTGACAGGACTGAAAGACAATCCAGCACGCCACTGGAGGTACAGCCATTCTTCCTAGTCCATGATGAGTTGGTAATACCAGACGGTGCTATCGTCAAGGGTCACAAAGTTGTGATTCCATCATCCTTGCAAGACGAATACTACAAAGAGGTACACAATGGTCATCCAGGCACCGAGGCCACGCTTGCCCATGCACAGAGCATGTTCTATTGGCCTGGGATGTCCAAGTACATACGTGACAGAACGGCATCCTGCCCCATCTGCAACAGTTTTGCACCGCACCAACAGAAACAGCCTCTGCTGCAACAACCTCCTCCAGCACTGCCTTGGACATCCGTTGCAGCGGGCATTTTCGAATGGCACGGCAAACATTACCTAGTCCTAGTCGACTCATACTCCAACTGGTTTGAACTTGACTTGCTACCCACCATCACATCCGAGATGGTTATACAAAAGCTTCAGAGACATTTTTCGGTATTCGGCGCACCAGTTCGCCTGCAAACTGACAACGGAAGACAATTCACCAGCCAAGCACTTAAACACATTGCCAGACGATGGAACTTCCACCATGTCACAAGAAACCCTGAATACCCCTAGTCTAACTGCCTCGCTGAATGTGCTGTCAGGAGTGCCAAACAACTAATGGAACGTTCCTACCTTGCTAAGTCCGATGTCTACCTCGACCTCCTGAACCTGAGAAACATTTCCAGGGACGGGGTCCTGGGCTCTCCTGCTCAACGGCTGATGTCTCGGACAACACGGCCTCCACTGCCCGTTGCCCAGCAACAGCTGAAGCCACAGGTGCTCAAACCCGCTGCGGTCCAGAAGCGCATTCAGGAGAGACGATATTCAGAAGCGTTCATATGACAAGTCCAGCAGACCACTAAAACCGCTGATACAAGGTCAAGTGGTCTGTTTTCAGACTGCTGTGGGACATACATGTCTGGGTTTCATTAAAGGCCCATCCAAGGAACCCCGTTCCTACTTTGACAATGCCGATGGTGTCCTGTACCAGCGCAGCCGTCAACATCTCTGGAATTGCGGTTCCCATGGGACCGGCAGCAAACGGCGAAATGGTTCATTTTCTTGCAGTAGTTGCATGGCTTGCCATTCGCTGGACAGAATTGCCGACCTTTGTTGTGGAAATAGTTACAGTTTTGCGATGGTTCATTCACAAATCTTCTGATAGTCAGCGGCGTTGTTCGTTTAGTGAAACCCGTCTGGTTTATACTCTTTTTCTGAGTGTCAAACTGGTCGCTCAACGTGGCCACAATCTCCGACGTCGAAGGGCATGCACAGCTTGTTCTAGAGTTAAATCAGTGTTTCGGAGTAGCTCTGTTTTCAGTTTTAGATCCAACATACCACTGACAAGTTTATCACGTATCAGCTCGTTTGACATTTCACCAAAACTACATCGCTGAGCCATGTATTTTAAATCACAAATAAAACGTTCAACGGGTTCATCAGGAACCTGATGTTGCGTGAAGAATTTAGCTCTTTCCAGGAATCGATTAGAGGGCAGGTCACACAGTTCACGGAACGTACGTAGTAGTACATTGGGGTTATGCACAGTCTCAGCTGGTACTACTACCTGGCCGTTAGCATCAAGAACGGCTTGCGTGAAGTCGAAAGTTTGCGCTCGAATCAGAGCTTCGGGTCCCGCCAGGTTCAGCAACAGCGAAGCCTTGACTTCATCTGGATCATTCCGATGAACGATGTTGATGTAGTGTTCGTAGTCGATCTCGAAGAGCCTCCATCGTTCACCAATGTCCAAGTCGAAGATGAGCTGAGCTGGCTTGCGGCACGAGTGAGCCATGGTAATAAAGATCAAACTAATAAATGCAAATAAAACCCGGTATACGGACGCAGTGGGTCACTTCACGCTATCTGACACCATGTAAATGACTTAACAGATACAGGTCTGGAGTTTAAATCATCTTTAATCATCAAGTATAATGCAGCAGCACAGCAGGTTATTAGCTCATTGCTACCGCCAGTATAACTAACGTAACGTAAGAAATAGGTGTTAATATAAAATGTATAGTAAGGTGGAGTTGGTGGTACTACACTACTCTGATTGGTTCACATGCAATAACCAATCTACAGGTGGGAAGTACACAGCTGAGCATTAACTTCTTACACAGCTCCATCTTGGCTGTTTTATGATTGCTTCCATTGGAGTTGCTTCAGGTTATGTGAGTGACTGAATGTACCTCTGAATTTTCCTCTGCAGACCCAGATTATATCAGCCTTGAAGAGCTGATGAAAGTTGAAGGTTTGCTCTCCCATCTAACCCGTGAGTCCAAACAGGCTGCAGCCACTGCTCTGGTGAGTACAACGGACAACAAAACTTCAGATCTTCGCATTTATTTATTCATTCTTGTACTATTTTGTTTTATCATGGCATGAGAAGTGTGAACATCTTGATTAAATCTGCTTCCAGAGCAAAAGCTGAGATAATTGTTGCAGCAGTTTCTACATTCCTGACCACAGATTTCATTGTGAGGCCTGGGAAAATCAATTGTAAGCCGCTGACTGCCACGGTGAGGCTGTGTCAGACTTTTTTAGTATCACACACAGTCCGATGTTATAAGACTTGTAGCCTTCCAACAAAACCAGGTCATGTCAGTATGTGGTGGCTAACAAAGTCAGATCGTGTCAGAGTGTTGTGATGTCTGACACAGTCAGACTGTATCAGGGTATTGCAGCATTTTGACACAGTCAGGCTGTATTGGACTGTTGTAACGTTTGACACAGTCAGTCTGTATCAGGGTGTTCATCAAAATAAACAATAACAGCAGATACTGGAAATCTAAAATAAAACAGAAAATGCTGGAAGTACTGAGAAATCGGGCTGCATCTATGGGGCAGAGAAACAGTCAATGTTTCAGGTTGAAGACCTTCATTAGAAGAAGAGAAATAAACTGGTTAGGCTGCAGGGAGGGATGTTGTCTTTGTAAGAAATGAGGAGCAGGAGCAGCTTGAGCGTGAGAACAGAGACAAAAGAGTATAGGAGTTTCCAGATGCAGAGTGGGAAGGTCAGGCTGGACCCCACTGTCGGGGAAATTAAAACAAGCTGAACTGATATCACAGATATTTGACTCATCCATTTCCTGCATCTCACCTCTCGACCTCTGTTCCTTTGGGAAAACAATTAACATTTGATTCTTTTTGGTGGAAAGGTTTGGGGAGGGTATCTGATCAGCAAAGCATTTTTAGAAGCAGCATGGTTAGCAAATTGTGTTGTTCAGTGTAAGTTATCATAGTGTGATGAGCAACACATGCTGCATCATGGTATCAGATGCAGAGGCTGCTTCAGTTTTAACATTAAAACCCATGTGACCTGGCCATGGCCAATTTGAGCCCAAGTACTTATAATATTTTCTATACCCATCCTGACCCAGCGCATTTGTGGAAAAGCAACAAAAAGGGTTGCTCTGTTGCACACTCATCGCTGTTGATTAGTTATGCTGAGCTAATCATCCTTAATGCTTGAGCTCCTGGCTTTGCCAAACAGTGGAGTTGGGTTTGCTATCTGTTTATCCATCTGAAGAAGGGTATAGACCCGAAACATCACCCTTTCCTTCTCTCCGGAGATGCTGCCTGTCCCGCTGAGTTACTCCAGCATTTGGTGTTTATCTTTGGTTTAAACCAGCATCTGCAGTTTCTTCATACACATTAGGCTTACTATCTACCAGTCTGTGTGATCATTGTGGAAAATGGCAAACCAGTATCTTCTCTCGCTACAGCCTTCACTTTCAAAACCCTTGAGCTACTAGTTGTAGCTGGTTATCTAATTACCTAGTTACTTGTTAATCACTTTATATCAAATGAAAACTTGGTATAAAGGCACTTGGTGGGAGGCGCAGTGGTAGAGTTGCTGCCTTGTAGCGCCAGAGACCCAGGTTCAATCCTTCTATGGGTGCTGTCTGTACAGAGTCTTTACGTTCTCCCTGTGAACACATGAGTTTTCTCCGGGTGCTCGGGTTTCATCCCACATTCCAAAGACGTGCAAGATTGTACGTTAATTGGTTTCTGTAAATTGTCCCTAGTGTGCAGGATAGAAGTAGTAAATGGGTGATCATTAAATTGGCACGGACTCGGTGGGACAAAGGGCCTGTTCCCATGATATATCTCTAAATTAAACTAAACTAAACTGCTCTGCAAGATTAAGCAAAACTAATTAAATTAAACAAATGTATATTTAACATAAAATTACACCCTTATTTGCTGAGGTCCAGATTCTTTGGCACGTGAATGGGCATCCTAAGCACATTGTCCTACTGTGTGTCACATGCCACATTAGGCTAATTCACGCAGTATGGATATTTCAGGGTGTACTGGTATCTGACACAGTCAAGATATCTCTGGATGTCTTGGTGTTTAACACAGTCAGGATATTTGAGGCTGTCCTGGTGTCTGACAATATCTAATTATCTTGGGCAGTTCCAGTGTTTGATGTCGTTTTTGCTCCTAATTTTATTTTAAACTGGCACCAGTTAATCTCTTCTCCTTGATCTGTCTGATCCCCATATATACTCCCTTCAGTCACAGCAGTATTTTGCACTTTGAACATTTTTGATGATAACTGCAATCTTTGTCACCTTCATGAATCATGAGCCACCTTCGCATGATTTGGCTGAACGCGATAGTGCAGTTTGAGGCATTGAGCACACAAACTGCGCAATGCCTGAGCTGAAAAAATACTGGCATGATGAATAATTGACAGCACAGGCACTCCAGTGGATTCCACATTTCTGAGTGGTACTGAGTCAGCATCTTTCAGCTCCACTGCAGTCTGTGTCCTGTCTGCCTCATCACGTAATTTAATGAAGTGAAGATATTGTTTGTGCTCTAGATAATGCCCCAAGTGCAAGAGAAATTATTGCATGAACATGTCTTGCTATCAACAGTCAATAAAATTTCAAGCTGCCACTGTTTGATCAATTTCCAGCAAAGGGATATGATGTTATATTAGCACACAATATTAAATGATTGAATGTGTAGGAAAGAACTGCAGATGTTGGTTTAAATCGAAGGTTGACACAAAATGCTGGAGTAACTCAGCAGGATAGGCAGCATCTCTGGAGAGAAGGAATAGATGGTGTTTCGGTTCGAGACCCTTCTTCAGACTGAAATGATTTAATGTCTGGTCACTGAACATAAGGTCAGAATGGCATGATTCATATCAGAGTAGATTAATATTTGCTCACTCCACCCTCAATGTGTGCCCCCATTCTGCCAAGCACCAGTAGCCTGACTTATCTCCAGCCTCTGACCCCAGTAACCTACCTAACCGTACTTCCATTATACCCTCAGTGAACCCTGGTCCTTTAATTTCATCCTATAACTCTCTTCCCTTACCCCCATCACAACAAATTTTACAAAAGATAATCATAATTCATCGACAGTTGCTTTGTTGTGGTGAAGACTCATAGTGCCACTCAGACAATGTGATCAAATAATCCAATCCTGGGTGGAAAAACGTTATGTGCACTCTCTGGCACGCTCCCTTCTATATAGGCGGCCCAGTGCCTGATACTTCTGGTCCTGAAACACTTTCTGAACTTAAACATGAGCCTTTTCACCTTTGCCAGCTAAATATTGTCCAGTTGCACTTTTCACAAAGCAGTGCTTCCTTATGACCTTTGTGGATAAACAGCAAAGACAGTACTGTTTTTTTTTGTTAGTGTTCATATATTTATATTCTCTGCTAGCTATCACACAATCATGTCAGCAACTTTCTGTACATCAAGTTGTATCGTTGAAATGCAAACAACCTCAGTGCAGATCCACAGGAAAGAACTTTGCTTCTTTGCATAAAAAACAAATGCTGGAATTACTCAGAAGTCACAAAGCATCTGGCGAGATAGGATTGAGAGTTAATAGTTCAGGTTGATTACTGGAGAAGTGTTGCATGTTTTAAGATGCAGAGGAAGTGCTAAAGTTGGGAGGGACAAAAAGGAGGATCTGTGAAGTGTGGAAGCTAGGAGAACTTAAACAATGAAGAGGCTGAGAGTGCAAAATGACAAAAGCCGAAAGGACATGAAAATACAAAGTGACTATCTTAAAGTGCCAAACAAATTTAAACTCTCTCCTGAAAATCTGACATGATGTCTGATTATTTGAAATAATTGAATCAAACGCTGTGCTTGTTGGAACAGTGAAAGAGTGCAAAGAAAAACCAGGGGAGGAGGGAGGTGATGAAGCAAGATGACCAGTGACTGGGTGCTAAAGTCACGGCCACAGATTGAATGATGATGTTCGATAAAGAGCCACCCTATCTACGTTCTACATTTAATCTACATTGAATGCAACTCATTCAATGTATGACCACCCTGTGTGACGAAGTTGGCCTCGGGTCCCTTTGAAATCTTTTCCCTCTCACCTTAAACCTTAGCATTCTAGGTTTTAATTCCCCTTCCCTCAGAAAAAGACTATGTGCATTCACCTTATTTATTCCCCTCATGATATATACATCTCTATAAAGTCATCTCTCAGTCTCCTGCGCTCTGTGTATGCAGTCCTAGCTTGCCCAACCTTTCCCTATAACTCGGGACCTCTAGTCCTGGCAGCATTCTTGTAAATCATCTTTGCACTCTTTCCAGCTTAATGACTTCTCCTTTACCAGTGTAACTAAAACTGAACACATACTCCTGTCTCACCAATGTCTTATACAACATAATGTCCAAACACCTAAGCTCAGTGCCCTGACAGATAACCATATAACCATATAACAATTACAGCACGGAAACAGGCCCTCTCAGCCCTTCCAGTCCGTGCCGACCATTTGTTTTCCCCTAGTCCCATCTACCTGCACTCAGACCATACCCCTCCATTCCCTTCACGTCCATATACCTATCCACTTTACTCTTAAATGTTAAAATCGATCCTGCCTCCACCACTTCTGCTGGAAGCTCATTCCACACAGCCACCACCCTCTGAGTAAAGAAGTTCCCCCTCACGTTACCCCGAAACTTCTGTCCCTTAATTCTCATGTCATGCCCTCTTGTTTGAATCTTCCCTACCCTCAATGGGAAAACGTATCCACGTTAACTCTGTCTATCCCTTTCATCATTTTAAAGACCTCAATCAAGTCCCCCCTTAACCTTCTGCGCTCCAAAGAATAAAGACCTAACTTGTTCAACCTTTCTCTGTAACATAGTGGCTGGAACCCCTGGCAACATTCTAGTAAATCTCCTCTGTACTCTCTCTATTTTGTTGACATCCTTCCTATAACTAGGCAACCAAAATTGTACACCATACTCCAGAATTGGTCTTACCAATGCCTTGTACAATTTTAAACATTACTTCCCTACTCCTATATTCAATGCTCTGATTTATAAAGGCCAGCACACCAAAAGCTTTCTTTACCACCCTATCTACATGCGATTCCACCTTCAGGGAACTATGCACAGTTATTCCTAGATCCCTCTGTTCCACAGCATTCCTCAATTCCCTACCATTTACCATGTACGTCCTATTTTGATTTGTCCTGCCAAGATGTAGCACTTCACACTTAACAGCATTAAACTCCATCTGCCATCTTTCAGCCCACTTTTCCAAATGGCCCAAATCTCTCTGTAGACTTTGAAAATCTACTTCATTATCCACAACACCACCTATCTTAGTATCATCTGCATACTTACTTATCCAATTTTCCACCCCATCATCCAGATCATTGATGTACATGACAAACAACAGTGGACCCAACAAAGATTCCTGAGGCACCCCACTGGTCACCGGCTTCCAACCTGACAAACAGCCATCCACCATTACTCTCTGACATCTCCCATTCAGCCACTGTTGAATCCATCTTGCTACTCCGCAATTAACACCCAAAGATTGAACCTTCTTAACCAACCTTCCATGGGGAACCTTGTCAAAGGCCTTACTGAAATCCATATAGACAACATCCACTGCTTTACCCTCATCAATTTCCCTAGTTACCGCTTCAAAAAATTCAAGGTTTGTCAAACATGACCTTCCAGGCACAAATCCATGTTGACTGTTCCTGATCAGACCCTGTTTATCCAGATGCTTATATATATTATCTCTAAGTATCCTTTCCATTAATTTGCCCACCACTGACATCAAACTAATAGGTCTATAATTGCTAGGTTTATTCTTTGAAAGCCATTTTGAAAGATGAAGGCCAGTGTGACAAATGCCACCTTCATATTTGTCCACCTGTGACATCACTTTCAGGGAGCTCTCTATGTATATTCCTTTCACCCCCTATTGTACAACCAGGGCCCTACTATTCACTGTGAAGGTCCTACCTTGGTTTAACTTCCCAAAGTACAATCCCTCAGCCCACTTCTCCAGCTGATTGTTCCCATTGCAATTCTTAATAACCTTCTTCATTGTATACAATACCACCTATTTTAGTGTCATCTGCAAACTTACTAACCATGCTTTGCACATTCTCATCCAAATCGTTTATATAAATGACATTCAACAGTGAGCTCAGCTCCGATCCCTGTGGCAAAATAAGAGAGAAGCAAAATTCTTTGCCCAGAGCTTCGCTTCTGGTGTTTCTGTTGCCAGCTTGAATATAGAATGCTAAGTGATTTAGTATTTTTAGAAGTAAATAAATTATGTCAGGACAAAAGATATCCCAGAGTTAACAGAAGCAGGAGATGATTTAGCAGAGGCTCTTACCCATTACTTCTCAATCTCTAGATCTGGTCATGATGCTGTGGTACCAGAAGGCTGCTAGTCTGGTAATAGTATTTAAAAGAATAGACCAAGTACTTTCTGGCCAATGAACCTATCAAAACATTCTGACAACATAATTAATAATTTAGAAGAGCAGACATTAATCAAGAGTAGTAGACATTAAGGGAAGATTGTATCTGACTAAGTTTGAAGAGGATGCATATTTGTAGCACTTTGAAGTTGTGTATGTTGAACAAGATTCCACTTTGTAGATTGATCAAGGTAAGCAAAAATAGCTAGCTGGAGCAACGGGAGGGAAACAGAAGGTAATGCGGATAAATATTTCAGTTAATGTAACCCCCTTTGCGGTAGGATCCCACAGGGCTGAGTGATGTGTCCTTGCTGTCTTTGTGAATGAAATTTGGAATTGAATGCAGGAACAAAGTGATACAGAAATGTGTGGTGTTTGATGGTGAGGAAGGAAGTTCTGGTTAAGTTCTGGCTGTGAAACCCTGGCCCATGAGACACAGCCACAGTTCTCCTTTACCCAGCTGCTTGCAGTGATTATTTTAATTCAATTTATACCAATCAAATAACAAGAAGCCTATAATTCAAAAAAGCCTGCAGATGCTTGAATTCCTAAAGTACATAAAAATAATGCAAGCTTCATAAATCTATATAGGTCAAGGTCAGTTTATTGTCACATGTACCAATTCAGGTACAATGAAATTTGAATTACCATACAGCCATACTAAAAAATAAGCAACAAGACACACAACTACATAAAAGTTAACATAAACATCCACCACAGCGGATTCCCCACGTTTCTCACTGTAGTGGAAGGCAATAAAGTCCAATCTCCTTCCTCTTTATTCTCCCGCGGTCGAGGCAGTCGAACCATCCGCAGTCGGGCGATCGAAACTTCTGCATAAGGACGATCGAAGCTCCCGCGGCTTGGAGTCCCCGAAGTCGGTCTCTAACGACCGAGTTCAAGGCTCCCGCAATGGAGCACCCGGTCGATCTCCAGCAAAGCCCGCCAACTCCACAATGTTAGTGCAGTGTGGACGGAGATATGATACGGAAAAAAATTGCATCTCCATCAAGGTAAGAGATTAGAAAAGCTTCCCCCAACTCCCCGTCCCACCACACCCCACGTAAAACAAGCAAAATAACACTAATAAACATACATTTAGCACATGCTAAACAGACACAAATAAGGAAAGGACAGATAAACTGTTGGCAAGGCAGCCATTGCTGGCGCCATCTGAAAGGGTTGAGGAATTTGTTGCAGATTCCTGTAAGATCTGCTTCCTTTTGGTTTAGAAACAATGAACTACAGATGCTGGTTTACAAAAATAGAAACAAAGTGCTAAAATAACTCGGCGGGTCAGGCAGTACATCTGGAGAACATGGATAGGTGATATTTCGGATTGGGGCCAATCTTCAGTCTGAAGAAGGGTCCCGACCTGAAATGTCACCAATTCGTATTCTCTAGAAATGCTGCCTGACCTGCTGGTTACTCCAGCATTTGGTTTTAGTTTTGCTCATGAATGGTCATAGAGAGGTACAGCTCAAAAACATGCCCTTCCACTCATCGATTCCATGCTAGCCAATAACCTCCCATGTACACTAATCTTACAATAATCCCATTTTATTCGCCTCGTGTTCCCATCAAATCTCCCCAGATTCTACCATTCACTAAAGACAATTTACTGCAGCCAATTAACTCACGAACCTGCATCTCTTTGGAATGTAGGAAGAGACCAGAGCACGCAGGTGAAACTCACATGGTCACAAAGAATACGTACTAACTCCATACTAACAGCACTGGAGGTCAGGATTAAACTAAGACAGCAGCTCTACCACTCTTATGTATCTGCTGGTGGTGGTAGCCAGTGTGTTTTATATTTCTGACTGGAATATAAAGTGACTGGATGTCAAGTAAACTGTACCAAGGTGTGCGAAGAAACAAGGTTGGACACAATGCAGTTTGCTTTGTAGAAAACACACCAGTGAGTGGCTGTTGGATGTGGGGTGGAGCAGGTGTTTGTGTCCTCAGTTGTGCAGGTGAATCCTCACAATGAAAGCGTGGGGGAGCAGGTCAGCACATACACTGGACTTTCATTGTCATAGAGTCAAACAGTGTGGAAACAGGCCCTTTGACCCAACATGCTCACATTGGCCAACATGTCCCAAATACACTAATCCCATCTGCCAGCGTTTGGCACATATCCCTCCAAACCTGTCCTTTCCATGTACCTGTCTAATTGTTTCTTAAACGTTGCATTAGTCCCTGCCTCAACTACCTCTGGCAACTTGTTCCATACACCCACCACCCTTTGTGTGAAAAAGTTACCCCTCAGATTCCTATTAAATCTTTTCCCCTTTACCTTAAACCTATGTCCTCTGGTCCTCGATTACCCTACTCTGGGCAAGAGACTCTGTGCATCTACCCGATCTATTCCTCTCATGATTTTACACCTCTATAAGATCACCCCTCATCCTCCTGCGCTCCAAGGAATGTGAGTCCCAGCCTACTCAACTTCTCCCTTTAGCTCAGACCCTTGAGTCCTGGCAACATCCTCGTAAATCTTCTCTATACCCTTTCCAGCTTGACAAAATCTTTCCTGTAACATGGTGCCCAGAACTGAACACAATATTCTAAATGCGGTCTCACCCACGTCACAGGCGGGTCGGCTTCCCTGAGGTCCAAGAACTTACTGTCATAACAGTGTCTCTAATAAACTTTGTTGTTTGCAGTGACTCACTGAGACGCCCATTGAACGATTTCTGGAGGAAACACTCCCTGTAGGTTATGGTATCCTCAGTGGACTTTGGAAGGTGCTGAGAAACATGCAATCTGAGACGGGGCACGTCTTCCAGTATCAGCAGATTTCCCTTTCAGAAACACTAAACGCAACCAAGTGGGATGACATGGTCCACTTGAGCCACAACAGTGCTGCACTTTCTGTCGGTGGGGCCGCACATGACATCATTAGTTACTGACACCAGACGCTCGTCAATAACAACTACTTCAATCAGATATATCACAATCAATAGCTTGCACTGCTATTATTTTACGGAAGATCAGCAAAAATTGAATAATTTGAAACAAATTATTGATGGAAAGAGATTTATAAATAACAGGCTTTCCGAGCAAACAGGAACTGCAATGTTACAGAGAATGATTCTTACCCCACCAAATAACCAGTAGCATTTGTACAGTGAGTGACTATTAAACCTGCTGGACACGTAGAAGCTCTGAACATTCACAGTGAGTTTGTCTTGCAAAGTTGCCTACAGAGTAGCAATCAATGCTTCTTCCTTACTGCTCCAGCGACCTGGGTTCAATCCTGATATCTGGTGTGTGGAGTTTGCATGTTCTCCCTAAGACCGAGGGTTTCCTCCAGGTGCTCCTCTTTCCTCCCACGTCCTGAAGACGGCTGGTGGGTTAAGCGGCAAGTGAAGGCCAATGGCAAAAAAACCCAATGAGGTTAAAGAACTACAGATGCTGGTTAAAACACAAAAGGATGCAAAGTGCTTGAGTAACTCAGTAAGTCAGGCAAAATCTGGAGAACATGGATAGGTGACGTTTTGGGTCGAGATCCAAGATCAGACTCTTGAGGGCACACGAAACATCACCTATCCATATGGAGATGCTGCCTGGCATGCTGAGTGGATATGTGAGAGCAAATAACCTACAGAAATACAGATATAAGGAGAGGAGGAATGGAACAGATAAGATTGCTTCATTGGAGCTGCAGTGTATCATTATAAGTATGAGATGAAGTGGACTGGGAATTTTATGAGGTTTTGTGTTGCCAGTCCAAGGGGGTCCTGGTACATTTACCTTTACTGTCCCAATAATTAGCTAAGCCGAGAAAGGAGCTGAAATCTCGCTGTATAAAGGGCAGCTGTGTGTCTGTGAATCTGATGTCTGATTAAAACTCGGTACAAGGTCATCCGGGGACTGGTCCCACCTCCATCTCCTTGTGTCTTTATTGGAAACCAGAAGGGTCCAGCCATTCATGTGATGAAAGGTGATGGGTTAAGGTTCATACACCAACCTAATATAAGAAACTGCATTAATACGGTTTACCTCATTGCAGTCCAGTCAATAAGTTTGAATTACAGTCTCGGTTATTCACATAAGTTTTAAGATTGAAGTTTATCAGAACTGAGATACTTCTCTTGGAAATCCTTCAAGAACTTTGAGTTTCTCTGTATTCTGAATGTAGCAGCAGCATGGGGTGAGGGTTCTGGGCCATATAATGCCACACCTTGAGGGTTGTAATATTTTTCTGTTTTCTTGCAGCCCACCAGTGAGGAGGATCTGTGCCCCATCTGTTATGCACATCCGATCTCTGCCATCTTCAGGCCATGTTCTCACAAGTCTTGCAAGTAAGCCCAATTTGAGTAGGCCAAGTCCTGCAAGTGTTAAAATATTGTCCATATTCGTATTGTCCATATTTGTTATGATGAATTTCACAAGGTCAAATGTCTAAGCAACATGCTGGTGTTTACACTTCCTTTCAGCCTCTTCTCACCCTTCTTCATCTGGTGCTTTTCTGACTTTTCTCTAAATGCATCAAGCCCATAGGTCACACGGTGATAGATCCACTGGTAATAGATCCACAGTATTCCACAAACCCTGCCTGCTTCTCATTTGTTTTCCTTCTATTGCTTGTTTATGGATTCTTGTGTAGATTCCTCCAGCTCCACACCTATATGAGCACAAATTATGCACTTCTGTGCATTCCAAATTATCTTCAATTCACCATGTGAATCCACTGAAATCAACGCTGTAAGTAATGAGCTGCTAAAGCATTTAAATGCAATAGCGCTACTGCGAACACCCGATGTTAGCGACGATAAGGGAATCCCCGATCGGAGGGGAATCCCCGACCTCGCAGAGGAGCGTAGATACAAGAAGAACATTACCTGTAAACACTGGGGAGGCCTTCATGGAGTCCGGAATCGAGGCTGTCGGGCAGGAACTCCCAGCAGCAACGATGCTGGAGGTGCCGACTGTAACGGAATCCCCGAGCTCAGGGGATTTCCCGACCTCGCGGAGACCCGTAAGTACTCTACCTTTAAATACCGAGGAGGGTTTCATGGAGTACGGAAACGTGGCCGTGGGGCAGGACTACAAGTAAGACTGAAGCGGACGGGACTTCGGCTCCCTCTCCCTACTATCCTACTGGCCAACGCACAGTCACTAGAAAACAAAGTGGAGGACTTAAGGGCAAGGCTGCTTGTTCAAAGGGAGCTGAGGGAATGCTCTGTGTTCTGTTTCAGAGTGACATGGCTCGCCCCCAGCTCCCCAGACGCAGCTGTCCAGCCTGAAAGGTTTTCCTTCCACCTACGCAGGCATCTGGGAAAGGGAGAGGAGGGGGCGTCTGCCTCATGGTCAACTCTGCGTGGTGCTCAGACGTGGCAGTCCAATCCAACTCCTGCTCTCCACACCTCAAACATCTGGCGGTGAAGTGCCGCCCCTTCTACCTTCCAAGGGAATTCACCTCCATCATCCAGACCGCGGTCTACATCCCACCGCAAGCAGACGTCTATCTGGCACTGGAGGAGCTGCACGCCGTGGTCAACAAACACCAGACGTCTTACCCCGAGGCGTTTACCACCACAGCTGGGGACTTCAACAAAGCAAACCTCAAGTAATCGCTCCCTAACTTCCACCAACATGTCTCCTGCTGCACCAGATGACCAAACACCCTCGACCATTGCTACACCACCATCAAGGAGGATGCCTATCGCTTTATCCCTCGCCCACACCGGTAAATCCGACCATACCGCGGTGCTGCTTCTTCCTGCCTACAGGCGGCAATTAAAGAGCGCACCCCCAGAGGTGAGGACTGTACAGAGCTGGTCGGGGGTGGGGGGGGGGGAGGATGGAGTCTGTAGACTGGGCAATGTTCAGAGACTCGGCAATGGACCTGAATGAATACGCCACAGTGGTTACAGACTTCATAAAGAAATGTGTGGAGGACTGCATCCCGACAAAAACCTTCCGAGTATTTCCCAATCAGAAGCCTTGGATGAAGTATAAGATCCACACTCTTCTGAAGTCCAGACATTCATGTCTGAAGATACCTAGGACTACAATAAGTCCAGATACGACCTTAGTAAGGCCATCAAAAAGGCCAAAAGGGACTTTTGCTCCAAGCTGGAGGATGAGACGGATGTTCGGCAGCTGTGGCGGGGCCTGAATGCAATCACCTCCTACAAAGCGAAATCAGGAGGTAGCACACATGTCTGCGAAACATCACTCCCTGACGAGCTCAATGCTTTTTACGCACGCTTTGATAGGGAGAACACTGATGTGCCTTCTCGAGCCCCCATTCGCTGTGATGGTATTTCGGTCACGGTCACAGAGGTCGACGTCAGAAAATACTTCAGATGGGTGAACCCTCGGAAAGCGTCTGGACCTGATAGCATATCCGGTCGTGTTCTAAAAAGCTGTGAGGACCAATTGTCTGGAGTTTTTACGGACATTTTCAACCTCTCACTTCTGAGGTCTGTGGTTCCCACCTGCTTTAAAAGGGCATCAATTCTACCGGTGCCCAAGAAGAGTAAGGTGACTTGCCTCAATGACTATCGACAGTGGCACTAACACCTGTGGTGATTAAGTGCTTTGAGAGGTTGATCATGGCGCAAATCAATTCCTACCTCCACAAAAACCTGGACCCACTGCAGTTCGCCTACCACCACAACAGATCAAAGGTGGATGCGATCTTGCTGGCTCTCCACTCTGCTCTGGACCACTTGGACAACAAAAACTCATATGTCAGGCTGTTGACTACAGCTCGGCATTTAACACAATCATCCCCTCCAAGCTGGTTACCAAACTCTCAGAACTGGGTCTCTGCGCATAATTGGATCCTCGACTTCCTCAATCACAGACCACAGTCTGTCCGTATTGGTGGAAATGTGACAGCCTCGATAACAATCAGCACGGGAGCACCTCAAGGCTGCGTGCTCAGCCCCCTGCTGTACTCACACTATACTCATGAATGCGTAGCCGCTCATAGTGCAAACTCCATCATCAAGTTCGCTGATAAGAGCACTAGGGATAGTCAGCCTGCTATTGAGTGTGTGAAATTTTACTTCGGAGTCACGTGAGTGACTACATTAAGATCCCGCCAGCATGCATGCGCGACATATCGTCTACCGCATTGCGCATCGACAGGCTGTGGAAACGCTGCTCCACCAGCGGTACGTTTCAAACCTGAAGGTAAGTTTTTCAACTTAATTCCAGGTCTGTTTTTTCTTCTTGCAGGAAGCTCTGATAGAGTTCCTGCTAGGAGTTATCGCGGATTCCCCTACACCGCGGGGAAATCCCGGTTGCGAATATCGCGGGGATGCCCGGTTTGGGGGGGGGGAACTCCACCACAGACTTCGCGGGGAATCACGTCTTCAGGGACCGCGAGGGAACCCCGGCTGTGTTAAACCGCGGAGACTGGAATCTGCGGGGAACCCAGGACAAGAGGAGTCAAGCCGCGGGGTGAACCGGCTCAGGGAAATCCGGCCGCGGAGACCGTGGGAAAATTCTGGCCACGGGGTGAACCCGGCTTGGGGAAACAGGGACCGTGTGGAAGACACAGCTGCGGACCGCAGAAGTACGGTTAGCCGGCGGCATTTTTCAGACTCCAGCGGCCCAGAGAGGTTCAACAGAGTCTGAAAGGCCTGAGCAGGCCAGGAGGGTTCTCTCCGACATGGGAACGTCATCGGACGTTTTACCCATGTGGAGCATGGATAGCGTCAGTAGAGCACTCATCCCACTAATGCTCCATCCTGATATGGTCCATGGAATGGCATATCAGAAGAAATATTCTGCCGACGGATAAGCGCAGAGACCCGGCAGGGTCCGGGCTGGGAATTTACCGCCGGCGGATAAGCCCAGAGACTCGGCAGGGTCCGGGCTCGAAGATTCACCGCCTACGGATAATACCGGAGACTCGGCAGGGTCCGGGCTGGAAATATACCACCGACAGAGGAATATACCGCCGTCAGGTAAGACCGGAGACTCGGGAGGGTCCAGACTGGAAGATTCACCGCCTGCAGATAACGACAGCGGCCGTTTATCCCGCATGGAGCGGAAGACTTGGAAGTATGTCCAGGGATCATACTGGAGTACAAACGTGAGGTTCCAGAAAATTCTGGCATGGCATCAAGACCTTCGCTAACGAAGGAACCTGGAGGCCAGAGTTCCCTCGTGAAGGAGCAGCCACCTCACGCCACATCATTACTAGAACAGCTGCCGGCTGTGGGATACCATGCACCTGCAAAATTGCTCCTAAAAGGACCAGCAGTAAACAGCGCTCTGGGGGGGTACAATGCACACTTCAAAATGAACTGCTTCCAGAAGAACGCCATCGGACCTGCCTTAAATTCCAAATCTGCAGGTTTAAGTGAGGCCAGCAATGTCCAGCCGCCGAATCCTCTCTTCAGGAAACCTGCCCAAACAGGTAAGACCCGGATGAAGAATTAAAGCTGTCCGGCTTATCAAGGTACCACGGCAACAACACACCCCACGCCTCTATCGGCAGCAAGCGTTTCACTGAAGCTGGTGGCAGCTTCAAAACTGGGCGCAGGCCTTTCAGACCAAGGCCCAAACCGGTCCTCAGGGAATTGGGTCCACGCACCCCAGCAATCCTACTCTCCAAATCTGGGACGGAATTAGAACCCGCACCAGGGGCCTTTGGGCTTCCCACAAGACCACCAATAACCATGAAGGTAGGTGGGTCTGGTTCTTTCCGGAATATGAGGTATGTGGACCATTTACAAGTTGGTAAATTTACACTTGTTTTATGCAAGGCAGAGTTGCATTTCAAGACAGGCCGCAGTTACGGGCCACTCATTGTCACAATGGAAGATACCGGTCAACTCGCATGTGCAGTATAGACATTTCTCAATAGAAAACTTCATTACTGTCTCACAACAGGGGAACAGTTTCCACTCACAAGGCTCACCGAAGATATTTGAAATTTAGCTGGATGGGCCAATGACACAGTCAAAAGCATTGCAAAATGGACTAACCAGCCCCAGGCTATTTACCAAATTACTAAAACCTGTGCTTCAGCTGCTCAGAGCTAAAAGCTATTGTTATGGCCTATCTGGATGATGCTCTAAAACGCTGTATTTTGCCAAATCAGCGTAATCAGCGACAAACTATACTGCAGAAATTGGGTTCTCATCCATCCAGTTAAATTTAAGTTGATACCAACTGAAATTATTGAATATTAGGATTACCTTTAACTCTATTAAATTGTCTGGGATTGCCAATATATTGGCCTTCAGCTGTGCTATTTGTTCCTTTGCAACATCAGAGCTATTCAGCGTGCAAAGGAGCAAGCTCACAAGTACCATGTAGGTCATTATGACCAGACCTATGCTATTCCCAGCTGAAACTAGCAAAATCACCATGGTGGACAAACAGTATTTAGCACTGGGGGTTACACAAAATGCTGGAGAAACTCAGCGGGTGCAGCAGCATCTAAGGAGCGAAGGAGATAGGCGACGTTTCGGGTCGAGACCCTTCTTCAGATTTAGCACTGCCCCACTAACCTTCATCAGTAACTCGTCAGTTAATTACTAACTGATGCTATTGCTCAAAGATGGATAATTACTAATACCATCTTTAGTTACGGAGGCGGATGGGTTTGCATCAGTTACCAATTGTTCAGTTATATGGTATCAACTACCTATACACACTAGGTGCATTCTGTGGTTTAAAGGTTGTACGAATATGCATAATCTGCATGCTCAAGTCTAACTTGATACACTCTGGTGCTGTTATATGTTAATCACATGGGTGCAATCAAGTCAAAGTATCCGGTAATAGTTTACATAACTTCATTTGGCATTGGTGTATCATCATGTAAACGCAATGACAACACAGAATGGATGTTGGATCGCAAGTATTTAAGGACATTGTGGGCTCGATGGAACACCTAAAGATTGAAATGTTGCATGCAGGCTCAATCACCAGTTGCAAAAAACGTGGCATATCAGTGGTGATGGATGCATTCTCGCTACACTGTGGAAGAATGCTCTTTTGTCTCCCTCCATTTTACCTTATCAGACGGGTCTTGCAAATTCAGCAATTTCGCGCATCAGGCATTTTCGTAGTGCCTGACTGGCCTATACAGCCATGATTCCCGCTGATGTTGGGAATGATGATAGAACCTTATATGGTTATTTCCCGGCACAAAATTACTGGTTAGCCGTGACTCGGGAAACCATCCTCTGCATACATAAATCAATTCATTGACTTGCAGACTGGGAAGACCATTCCTGCGGCTCGGATTGTTAAACCAAACTATGGACGTGCTCACTGCAATTGCAGGGATAGCACCAAATAATCAGTACCTTCCCTCATAGGAGATGGGAAGTATTTTGTTATTACATATAAATTGACACGGATGACTGACGTCTTGAAGTTCAGTTTCTATATGGGGTTTAACAATCATTAATAGAATGCCATTTACTGTGCCAAACCTGCCTTCTCAGCATATTGGCTGTGGGGAGTAGAATCCACTCTATCGTGTCTCACCTTCTGATATCTAGATTATGAAGGGTATCTTCAACTCGAAACCCCCCAGGCCAGGTACGCAGAGATATGGGATGTTAACATTGGAACATCCCTGTCCTTGGCTCACTAACCAAGTTGTTATGCTCATGGCGCTAAGTTTGCACAACGGGTCCAGGTTTTGCATAGCTGTGACTGGACAGGAAGATTATTCTGCAGGGAAATTACATTTATGTTATGACTTAATCAGCAGAATACACCAGGGACATTAGGTCTCAAACTAGAATTGTTGGCATATCCCATGGACCTTCGGTTGTGTGTGGCCACACATCTACACCAGTGTGCTAATGTCACTAGAGCCTTAGAGACTCTGAACTAGCTATGATTGTTAGTTACATGAAGCCTCATAAGAAAATATCACTGCAGACCATCTCCAGGTGGTTAAAATGGGTTCTGGGATACAGGAGTGAACACTGACATACAAGTCTCACTCAACCCAGGCTGCAACTATATCAGCATCAGGGGATGGACGTTTCGCGGGACCACATCCTGGAGGCTGCAGGATGGTCTAACGAACGATCTTTCAAACTTTTTAGAAATACCCTTTGCCAGACCGGGGGTATTTGCCAACTCTATTTTAGGTCTGTTTTATAGTTCCTCCCGGTTGAGGAAGGTTACTATTATCATTATTTGTCCATTAATAGCATCAACATGTCTATACCTATGTCATGTCTGAATGCATTATTAAAATTCACTGATGCAGTGTGTGATGCATGGACTCGTCTCCACGGCATGAAATCACAGAGCTTTGAAATCTTCACGTAGTCACTCACGTGACTCCGAAGTAAAATAGTAAGATTAAACGAGAACTTACCAGTTTGAAGTTTGATCTTTATTTTATGAGCAGTTACGTTGAGGGATTACGTGCCCTCCGCTCCCAACCCTCTATATAAAGGTCAACTGGTATTTTAGTTCTCTTATCATATTATATATTTACTCAACTTCTGTTATCTGTGATTTCACACCACTGCTTTGAAGAATGTCGCGCATGCGTGCTGGCGGGGTCTTCACGTAATCCCTCAACGTAACTCCTCATAAAATAAAGATCAAACTTCAAACTGGTAAGTTCTCATTTAATCTTACTATTATACTTAATAAACTTGATTGTGTTTTTTGAAGAGGTGACAAAGAGGTTGACATGAACAAGTCAGAAGGCATTGGCAGCATGGATTTTTAGCAAGGACTTTGACAATGGTAGGGTGGTTCCGGAAGGTTTGCTCACATGGGGTCCTGTGTGAGCTCACCAATTGGGAGACAAACTTGGTTTGATAGAAAGACGGTGGTAGTGGAGGGTTGTTATTCAGATTGGTGGCCTGAGACCAATGCCATGCAGCTGCTGTGTCCAATGTTGTTTTATTTTCTAGAATAACTATTTGGATGTGATTGTAGTTTTCATGATTAGTAAGTTTGTGGATAACACTAACATTGATGGTGTAGTGAACAATGAAGAAGAGATGGGCTGGAAAAATGGGCCAAGAAAATGAGATGGAATTTAACTCAGAAAAGTTAAATTTTGATAAGTTAAACCAGGGCAGGCCTTATACAGTAAATGGTAGGGACCTGGAGAATAGTACAGAAAAAACACTGAGTAGAGAACTTACACTTACACTAGCCAGTCTGAAGAAGGGTCTCAACCCGAAACGTCGCCTATCTCCTTCGCTCCTTAGATGCTGCTGCACCCGCTGAGTTTCTCCAGCTTTTTGTGTACCCCAAAGAACTTACACTGTTCCCTGAAAGTGGCAATACAGTGTGGTGAAGAAGGCATTTGGTACACTAGCCTTCATTGGTCAGGGCATGAGTACAGGAGTTGGGACATCATGTTACAACAGTACAAATTCTTGGCAAGACCGCACTTGGGAGTATTTAGTGTCGTTCTGATCACCCTCCTATAAAAAAGGGTGGAGAAAATATTACTGAGCGTGTTACCAAAACTGGAGGCGTCAGGTTATGAGGAATGACTGGATAGATTAGACTTTTTTTTCTTGAAGCATGAAGTTGAGAGGGAAAATATTTAAAAGGGACCTTAGTGGCAACTTTATCACACAGTGGGTGATATGTATATGAAATGAGCTCCCAGAGGAAGCTAAAGAGGTGGGTACAATTACAACCATTAAAATACATTTGATCAGGTACATGGATAGGAAAGGTTTGGAAAGATATGGGCCAGACTCTGGGACTAACTTAGGTAGGCAACATAGTTGGCCTAGCAGAGTTGGGCCAAAGGGACTGTTTTTCTGCTGTATGTCTATGACACTGGGGAGAAACCCACATTGTTGAGAAGATGCAAACTCAACCTGGACAACACCGAATATCAGGATCAAACCGAAGATAACTGTGTGCGTATACTCCCCTTACCATGTTCAAGGAAATTCCAAATGTTCCTTGTTCTTCAGATCAGTAATGCATAATGTAGCAAATCAGGCTGAAAACCAAAAAGACGGTGGATCTGAAATAAAAACAGAAAATGCTGGAAACACTGATGTGGTCAGGAAGGAGCTATTTGGGGACCAGAGTGAATATTTTGGGTCTTAAGACTTTTTGTCAGAACTCTTCCCACAGATACTGTAGGGTGTTTCCAACATTTTTCATTTTTATATGTAATGTAATGGCTTTTCTTATTGGAAGCAGCTGGAATTACGTCTGGAGCTCGTGCTTGAAGGTTTTAATTATTCTTCCTTCATCATTCAGGGCCTGCATCAACCAGCACCTGATGAACAACAAAGATTGCTTCTTCTGCAAGGCCACCATCACAGCTGTTGATGATTACATAAAACCATCCTCTTCCTCGTAGTTGCGGACCTTGTGATTTCCGTTTCCAACATAGGGTAAAGGCGACGACACTCTTCAGGATATTAGCAACTGTGTAACATGCAGAAATTGGAATGATCAACATCCGTTGTTTACAAAAGGGAATGAACCTTGGTGCTTCATCAAGCAGTGATATGCTTGTTATATTGCTATTTAATTTCAAATATTGATTGCTAGTGAATGAAGCGAATATGCTCTGAAGGGCAATTTACAGATTGAATTTCGCTGTGTCCCTTCAAACCCTGACACATTAATTTTGTGTCTTTGCCTTGATTTCCCACCCTGGGTCCTAATGCATCGCTACTAGCTTATCAGCTGTAAACTAGCATCAAGTGAGATTTCAAATCTTTTGGAAGCAAATATTCATATAACTCCCACTGCATTATTTACTATATCAAGGGTCCATCAGGGGCTTGGAACAAGGCCATAAGAACACGTTATTTGTATTCAGCAGGTGGATTCAGGCTCCCGTGGTTATTGTTCAAAGCTGCCTGGTTCACTCTTGTCACATATCAAGGCTTTTGTTGGGAACAGTTTCCTCAACAGTGGAACCCACTGCCAGATTTTTCAAAGCTTTACTCTGTCTTGAGTTTTATGAACCAATCCATCATCAAATGGTGAAAGCACTTTCTACAAATCTAGGAGCCCTGCTATGTCCTGAACAGTTTATCTAAAGAATCCTACTTGGAAACGGGATGTTCCGGCACTTCCTATCTGATTGCCTGGTTTCATAACTGGAGTCTCAATTAAACATTTGAAATGGTTTTAACTTCAGGTCCCTTGACATTAACTACCTGGCACTGACAATGCAAGACTGGAGTTCAGAGCGTTTACTTCACTGTGGTGAGCTCTGCAATCCCATGATTGAATTTGTTATGTTTCACCCTTGCCCTGGTGACAGCACTGGAGATCCCCGTGTCTCAGATGCAGGTCCAGGCCCAGTCACCCAGCATCTGGTATCTTTCTTATTCATTATCCGATCTTCAGTTTTAAATTGAGATGTTTTTCAACCTCTCTAATTCTTGAATTGTACATAAAGCCAATCAGGATTACATCTGTTTAACACTGGAAAACATGCCACTCAGCATCCTGGGTGTCTACAACTGGCCAGACACCATTAGGACTTAACTGTCCATAGACAGACAAATATTTATCCCTTGTGAAGCAGTCTTGTGTTCACCTGCAGACCAGTACTGTGAGACAGTTCATAAGTGACATTGGATAATACAAGTCCATGCTGGATAATGTTCAAGTCTAGCCTGTATGTCCACACCTAAACTGATGCTATGACACTGGACAGTGAATGACTCAGGATCCTAGTAGTGAACTTCTGCCATTGCGGTGGGTCAGGGTACTAATGTATTTACCTGGCTTAATAATGGATAAAACCATACTGCCCACCTGGATTGTTATTAGGTAATATACAAGCCAGGACCTAAGGGTCTGCATCTCACATGAACCATGAATCAACCTATATGTGCATGTCTGGCTTGTCACAATATATCACACCAGGCAGAATCCATTGTGTCCCTAGTTGGAATGACACTGCATAACATGTGAGACCGTGCCTTTAACTCTTTATTTCCTTGTACTGCTATCTTTTTCTGATTTTAGTGAGGCTATTATCGTGTTGGTCACTAACATTATAAACCTCACTACAGAGAAATTTTAATAAGAATTAAGTTATCCACCATTTCACAATGTAAAGCCACTTGCAGTTGCTATGGCATACAGAGTCAAGTCTACCGTGTGTGATGACTGTGCATCTTTTTTGATGCAGGAAGCTCCCCTCGCTGAGCCCAGAGTTTGTGAGATAGCCGTCATTGGGTTTTAAAAACTGGGCAAAGCAGAAAGTCAGTTACAAGTTCTTAAGGAACTGGGTAACTTGTCCCATACTTTTGCTGCACAGCTGTGTGACAGATGTATGTTTTTGAAGACTGATACCCCTGCACCTCACTGATTTTTTTCGCTTCACTAATAAAACAGAGTACCCAACACTGGTCACTCTCGGTAACCAGTGCAGTACATCCACCTTGCCAAAAATAACCTGACTGTGTACCAGCCTATGTTGATTGCAGCATTTTGAGGTCAGTGGGTGATAGGCTGAATTAAAGCTAGAACATAGTGACCAGGAAATGTCATTGCTAAAACAGCACTGGTTATGTCCAAGTATGATGCTAGCTGCTGCCTGATTTCTATTGGATTCTTGGTTGCAGTGAGGAATGCATGATTTGTACTATTTGTTCTCCTATCTCAACACGTTAAAAACTGAGGATTTAATATTTATAAATTAATATTGTGACTCGATGTGTGGCTCTAGTGCTTCATCATACTCTCTGGCTAGGTTTATTTTTACAAAAAGAATTTCACAATCATCACATATGAAATAACCGGTCTAAGCAGTTGGTAGGAAGCTAGAACCCTGCACCCTGTGTTAAGATGAGAAAGAGTCAACAGCAGAGGTGCCTTCATATATCCATCGGAAAACTGCATGCAGTGTGAAAGCTGCCGATTTGTGTTTTTTATACTTTGGGATTCTCTTTAGTTGGAGATATCGAGTGTGTGGGGAAAAAACTGCTGCTTGCGTAGAATTTGATGGACTGTTCTTATATCTGAACTTACTAGCACACATGAACAATAAAATGAGTTAGCCATCAGATTTGAGGCCTGTTTCTTGAAATTCTCCTACAAGGTCTCACCCTGTACCTGGACTGAAAACGCCACCTCAAAGAGATGCATCTGATTTAACCTATCCATTTGCTCACTGTACACGTGAGTATCAGTCCATATCATACACTGAAATTCAGAGGAGGACTTGATCTCCAAACTAGACTCTAGCAAGTGCCACCTTTGAATGGTACTCTGGTCACAGCTTTCGGAGGTCACCAAGGGTAGATCAAGGTTATTACTTCAGCTACAGTTAAGAGTTGAAATGCTTTAAATATTATCACTATAGGTCTTCTTTGAATTGCCAACCATATATGTGACAAATGCAAATAAGTTACAGAATTTTCATATTTCATTTAAAACGTGCAAAAGTTAATCTGAGAAGAAATGATTTAGTGCAACCTGGAATCAATAACAATGTAATCATATCAACATTAAAGACAGTTCTGCCTGCTGCAACACGAGCAAGGGAATGTTGAGGGGAAACGTCCCCCTGACCACTTTCAATCATTCCTCAAAGAATGAAATAATCAGTTTTATAAAACACATGGCCATCTCAGCCATGTAAATACAAAAGTATTCTTGATCACCATGAGAGGCAAACTAACATAAGAGCCTGTGTTAGATTGTATTTAGAACAGATTGAAAGACCAAAAGATTACTGCTAGAGCCTGCACTGTTCTTTTCAACTATATTTGCACAAAACTTCAGGATTTATCTGGATAAAATACAACAGGAGGTTCCACTCATTTACAGGCACTGCAATGGCCAATTTCACAACTAATCAAATTAAATGATGCCTTCCGATAGCAAGTAATTCTACGATTCCAAATAAAGTATAGTTTTTGAAACAGTAAACAAATTAATAAAACTAATTCACATGAGAAACCCAGATGGTATTAATTTGGAACTTCCATTATCACTGGTCTATATTTCACCATAATGGGTATTTGCTTATATTTCTAAACAATCTAGCCTGCACATGCATGTGAAAATAAAGTTAACACTACAATTATAGAGGCAAGCAGCATCAATCTTGCATGACCCAGCACAGTACAATCATATCTGACGCGACATTCTTCTCGACCCCTGTTATAACCATGTAACACTACAGTTAAGATGCTGGATGTGAAGGGTTAAGACCAATCTCTATACAGCTAGTTAACCAGGTGTGACCATGGGTTTTCTACCCTTTCACTTTATAACAAGCAAAGGTTGCAGACTTTAAGATTGTTCTAAAGAACATGCCATTCCATCAAGTGAATCAGACAAATTCAGTGGTTAAATTACGCACACACACTGTTAAAGAGTTGTTATAACAGTCAGTAAGTGAGGTTCAAGAGTAAACACAATGAGTGCTTTGCTTTTGGGGGGCACATCTTTCCCAAGTAATATTTTAAAAGCCATCCTCTCTGGATCCAATCTTGTATCAGAGAGTAATTACAAGTTGCGAGTATTTAAGGCAAATCAAAACGCAACCATTTTAAGCGGAACTCTCTTCACACGCATGGGTATATGATGCAGAGTAAACAACAGCATTGTTAGTGATTTGTCGCAGTCCAATTTAGGTTCAGCAAGGAGAGTTTTCAATGTACCCAGACCCTTATTCATAACTTCATTAGTAGCTCCATTCCATCTTGTTGCAACTGGCAGAGCTCAGCCCTTCAGCTTGGGCTCAGGAACAGCCGTGATCTACATGATGATCTTGGGCTCGGGCACGGAGTCAGCAATAGACTTGTGAGGTAGGACATTGGCTCCATTCAAGTAGAGTTCATCTTTCACAATCACATCCTCTCCCAGCACTGCAACATTCTCCATTCGCACCTGCAAGCAAATAGACAACAATCAACCCAAACAATGCCAGTGGCAATTCTGTACCTCCCCTGTGTTAGAACAAAGTGGCAACCTGACCTAGGATGACAGGATTGATGTCACAGGCATCAGAATATCAAGAAGAAATTAAGACATCCCAGTGGACAGGCTACAAACTCATTACTCCGCTACAAAACTTTCTCATTCAATATTTAGATCTATCATGTATAAATGACCAGCACCTCTGCCATTATCCCTGCTTCAATTTCCTGATTTAGCAAACACTCCAAACCACTGAAAGCTCCTGTTTAACTCCAACTGTGTCTAATTAGACATTATCGATTGTTGGTAGCAGTTTGTCCAGCAGAAGGAATCAGTGCTGCAATTTCCTGGAAGGGGTCCTTAAAATATAAGCTTTAGAATATAAAGCAACATGCGTGCATTTGAGCAAGAGTCACACACCTAAGAAATTGGATCTTCTCCCCTTTTCCATATTTTTACACCCAAAGATGGACCAACATTTTGCTTATTTCTCTCTTGTCATGAGGAGTTTGGGAACTAAGTGATCCTCAGCAGGATGTGGGTGCTGAACAAGTGATATCAACCTAGTTCACCATCTCCAAGTGCTCCAACTGCCTATTACTGAACACCACAAGTCCAAGTGCAACATGCTATGGGACATAAGGGTGGCACAGCAGTAGTTGCTGCCTTACAATGCTTGCAGCGCCAGAGACCCAGGTTCAATCCTGGCTATAGGCGCTGCCTTTACGGAGTTTGTACGTTCTTCCCGTGACCACGTGGGTTTTCTCCGAACTCTTCGGTTTCCTCCCACACCCCAAAGACGTATAGGTTTGAATGTTAATTGGCTTGGTATAAATGTGAATCGTCCCTAGTGTCTGTAGGATAATGCGGGGATTGCTGGTTGGTGCAGACTCGGTGGGCCGAAGTGCCTGTTTCCGCACGGTATTTCCAAACAATAGTAAATGCTGGGCAAGAGGAGCCTTGAGGCCCCAGGGAGTACAGCCAGGAAACAGGGAAACACAATGATTCTGCTCCTCCTTCTGTCCTTCCCTTCTCACCCCCCCCCCCTCTTTTTCCCACCCTTTCTCATCACCACACCCCCTCACCTTCACAACCACTTACCCACTGGCCCACATCAGAGCTCCAGCCAATGATGCAGGACTCCAGCCAGGAATGGGAGCGAATCCTCGAGTCCTTCAGAATTGTGCAGCGCTTTATCCGCACTCCATCCTCAATTACCACTCCTGGGCCGAATCGTCACATTGGGACCAATGGCGCATTTCTCTCCAATCTGAGCACTTGGGTCCTAGGAGAAAGAACAATACATTGATTGCAAGTTTCGTAATCTGCAATACAGTGCCCTCCATAATGTTTGGGACAAAGATCCATCATTTATTTATTTGCCTCTGTACTTCACAATTTGAGATTTGTAATGGAGAAAAAAAAAATCACATGTGGTTAAAGTGCACATTGTCAGATTTTAATAAAGGTAATTTTTATACATTTTGGTGTCAAATTTACTGCAGTGTTTATGCCTAGTCCCCCCCATTTCAGGGCACCATAATGTTTGAGAGACAGCACTAAATGAAAGTAGTCTTGTTTAGTATTTTGTTGCATATCCTTTGTATGCAATGACTGTTTGAAGTCTGCAATTCATAGACATCACCGGTTGCTGGGTGTCTTCTCCGGTGATACTCTGCCAGGCCTGTATTGCAGCCATCTTATGCTTGTTTTGGGGGCTAGTACCCTTCAGTTTTCTCTTCAGCATAAAAGGCTTACTCAATTGTGTTCAGATCGGGTGATTGACTTAGCCACTCAAGAATTGACCATTTTTTAGCTTTGAAAAACTCCTTTGTTGCTTTAGCAGTATGTTTGGGATCATTGTCTTGCTGTAGAATGAACCGCCAGCCAATGAGTCTTGAGGCATTTGTTTGAACTTGAGCAGTAGGATGTGTCTATACACTTCAGAATTCATTATGCTACTATCATCAGCAGTTGTATCATCAATGAGCCAGTACCTTCAGCAGCCGTACATGCCAGGCCATAACACCCCCACCACCCTGTTTCACAGATGAGGTGGTATTTTTTGGGTCTTGGGCTGTTCCTTCTATCCTCCATACGCCATCACTCTGATATAAGTTAATCTTCGTATCATCTGTCCACAAGACCGGTTTCCAGAAATGTGGTTGCTCTTTTAAGTACTTCTTGGCAAACTGTAACCCGGCCATCCTATTTTTGGCAGTTAACCAGTGGTTTGCATCTTGCAGTGCAGCCTCTGTATTTCTGTTAATTCTGTTCTGCGGACAGTGGTCATTAACAAATGCACACCTGACTTTTGAAGAGTGTTTCTGATCTGTCGTCCAGGTGTTTGGTGATTTTTCTTTCATGTGGAGGTCTTCCTTGTCCTGCCAGTCCCTTTGTAATTAGTAAGCTCACCAGTGCTCTCTTTCTTCGTAATGATGTTCCAAACAGTTGATTTTGGTAAGCCTAAGGTTTGGCTGATATCTCAGTTTTATTCTTGTTTCTCTGTCTCATAATGGCTTCTTTGACTTTCATTGGCACACTTTGGTCCTCATGTTGATAAACAGCAATAAAAGTTTCCAAAGATGATGGAATTTGAGGAAAGACTAGGTGCTGAGAGCTCTCTTATACCTGCATTGAGGCAGCAATTAAACACACCTGAACAATTACAAACACCTGTGAAGCCATGTGTCCCAAATATTATGGTGCCCTGAAATGGGGCTCTATGTATAAACACAGCTGTAATTTCTACATGATGAAACCAAAATGTATAAACATTGCCTTTAATAAAATCTGACAATGTGCACCTTATCCACATGTGATTTTTCCTATTACAAATCTCAAATTGTGGAGTACAGAGACAAATAAATAAATGATGGGTCTTTGTCCCAAACATTATGGAGGGCACTGAAGGCAAAGTCAAATATTACAAGCTATGGATCTCAGACACATTATTTGGGCAGGAGGAAGATGCCGTACACTGCAAGGTACGAGATTGGAGAGTGCTTCGTGTTTGTCCTGGTTTCCAAGAGCAACAACCTTCTCTGTGCAAATTTTAGAAACAATTTTCCTCTGAGATGATTTATATGAATGTTGCCAGGGCTCGGGAGGCCTGAGCTATAAGAAATGTGAGGTGTTGCATTTTGGGAAGTCTAACATGGGCAGCACCTACACCGTGAATGGTAAAGCTCTGGGGAGTGTTGTAGAGGAGAGGGATCTAGGAGTACAGGTGCATGGTTCCTTGAAGGTCAAGTAGATAAGGTGGTCAAAAAGGTTTTTGGAACATTGGCCTTCATCAGGTGAAGCTCAGGAGAATGAGGGGTGATCTTACAGAGGTGTATACAATCATGGGAGGAATAGATCGGGTAAATGTAGTCTCTTGCCCAGAGCAGGTGAATCGAGGACCAGAGGACATAGGTTCAAGTTGAAGGGGAAAAGATTTAATAGGAATCTGAAGTAACTTTTTCCACACAAAGAGCATCAGGGAATAGAGTCCCAGGCTACTCAACCTCTCCCTATAGCTCAGATTCTCTAGTCCTGGCAACATTCTCGTAAATCTTCTCTGAACCCTTTCCAGCTTGACAATATCCTTCTTATAACATGGTGCCCAGAACTGAACACAATACTCTAAATGAGGTCTCACCATTGTCTTATACAACTGCAACATGACCTTCTAACTTCTACACTCAATACTCTGACTGATGAAGGCCAATGTACCAAAAGCCTTTTTGACCACATTATCTACCTACAACTCGACCTTCAAGGAACCATGCACCTAGACTACTAGAGGAGGGGGGTCTACTCCTAGACCCCCCTCCTCTACAACACTCCTCAGAGCCCTACCATTCACAGTGTAGGTCCTGCCCATGTTCAAAAATGGGTGAAGGAACAAGCTGCCAGAGGAGGTAGTTGAAGCTGGGACTATCCCAACGTTCATAGTACAAGTTTGGAGGGATATGGACCAAACACAGGCAGGTGGGACTAGTGTAGTGTTGGCCGGTGTGGAAAGGTTGACTGAAGGGCCTGTTTCCACACTGTATCACTCAATGTCTATAGAGGTTGGGCAATCTAGTACTTTATTCCTATTTCTGGGCTGTGTTACAATGAAATACAACCTCGAAAGCTTTGTTCACCCCTAGGAGCTGCACAGTCACTTTACACTGAAAGGCAAATGAAACTCAGATTGTAATTAGTAAGCAACCAATCCACTGATATTGTGATGGGAAGGAAACTTGTTGGCTTCATCTGCACTATGTAGTCGACTCGACCAACCTTACAAAAGTCTTGGTCCAGCTTGTAGCTTCAGTGCATTGTACTGGAAATACTGGTCAGACATTGCCACCTGCTGGGGAAGGAGACACTTTGCCAACACAGATGAATCTATCCTCTCACTATAGATGTTCACAATGCCAGCATCCTAAAGACACATAGATCATATGAAATATGGTAAAGCTAGCACGGCTCAACCTGAAACATGAATGCATGAATTTAGACAGACGTAGTTGCACAAGAAAAGTTGCTTAATCATGGCGAATCAGATTGCCATGTGAAAACGCACAAAATACATAGAAACATAGAAAATAGGTGCAGGAGCCAGCACCGCCATTTAATATGGTCTTGGCTGATCATCTAAAATCAGTACCCCGTTCCTGCTTTTCCTCCATATCCCTTCATTCTTTTAGCCCAAAGAGCTAAATCTAACTCTCTCTTGAAAACATCCAGTGAGAGTTAGATTTAGCTCTCTGCAACAAACAACTTTGGGCTTCTGACCAATTACACAATGATCACATGCTCACTAAGGGCATGCATATCATGGTTCATCACAGGGGGTGCATGACGGTATTGTATGCAGTCTTGATATTTCATGCTGCAGAAACAGTTCCAGAGTCTAAATACCAGCTCAACATAGCAGCTGCTGTTTGTGTGCTCCAGTGCAACTTCTCAAACCAGCCTATTGCTGAGCAGGCGTAGTGTAGGGCAGGGGATCTCACTTCCCTCTCCAGTACCCTTTGTTAGCAGAAGTGCAGCCAGGTTGGGCTGGATAGATCCAGGCCCACAGATACACCTGGGATTGGTGAAGCTGATGAAGTACACAGTCTGGGCATTGCATGAATTCCAATGTGTTGGCCAATGGCAGCACCTGACCCAAGCCAAAACCTTGTTGCAAAGCCAAGACCGCTGACCCAAAGATTGGCCAGGGAGTCAGCTTGTTAAAAGATAACACACAAGTCATAAGTTTCCTTAACACAAATGCCCCGACAGATGAATCAGGAAACAAGCTCAAGGTGCATGACTCATCAGGATCTGCAGCTTACCACCAGCACATTTCCAACAATTCCAGGCCCTTGGTGCAGTCTGTCCGGTGCTTTATGTCGTAGGGACTGCAAATACATGCACATTCCAGTCAAGAAGTCTTTGGGCTGCCCAATGTCCATCCAGAATCCTGCACACAAGAATACAATTGCATCAGCTGCCAAGGCCAGAGATTTGGGACCAGAGCTTCAACTGGGATCGGCATTCAATGGTGGAAATCACGTTCCGCTCAGAAGAACCAATCTGAAACTGCGATTACATCAACCCTCAACATTATCTATATTGTCCAATTACCTTCTTCCCTAGATCTTTTCAAGAACAGATTGTACGAAGACAGATCACTGGCAGGATGGGCAAGTTGCAGACAAAATCTAAGTTGAAGTGTAGTAGGTGGGAGGTAGAATAAAAGACAATATAGACCAAGTGACACAGATCCAAAGGATGTACATGAACACAGACCTGGGTGTCTATGTGTGAAAATGGCAAGGCAGGTTGAGAGAGGATTCTCAGGGTGATAAATGGGGTACAAATACAGATAATTTAGGTTGAGCCTGTTGACATTCTGTTTTGGCTACAAGTGGAGAATTGCTTCTAGTTCTGGCCATGGAGAATGTGAAGGTCCTCGAGATGGTGCGGGGAGGATTTACCAGTAATTTTCCAGAGACGAGGGGTTTTAGAGCCGAGAAACTGGAGCAAAGTTGATGGAGAGGAGGTTTTGGAGAGGTGTATGAGATCATTACTAGAATAAAAGGGGAGAGTTGGTGATACTCTTCTTATTAGTTTGACCAGTGTGCTTGGATTTAAGATCTTTGGTAAAGGTACACAGCAGATGTGAGGATAAACACATTCTCCCTTGTGCAGTCATCTCTGCTTTATAAACCAAATTTCCAAAATTTACTTGCTCTAGGCATTAGGAATTGAATCAATTCCTTTAAAAAACTTAGATATTCACAAGGGGGAATATCTGCAGGATTTTTGGGAGAACACAATGGCTAAGTGGGATTGTTTATCAAGATTTAAATGCTTCTTTCAAACTTCCCAGTTCTTGTGTTTTGCTGAACTATCCACATAGCAAACCTCTATCCTCACCAAAGCCTTGACATCCTTTCCCATGTCGTGTATAGAACTGGCCACAAAGAGGTTGATTTTAAGTTTGACGTCACATCCTTGCCTTCAGCTGGATTGAATCCACTAATATGCATCCATCACATTAGCCTTCCAAAAATCTATCAATCCCAAAAGCTTCAATTAGCCAACGACCTTAACTCTTTGGAAAGACAATTCCAAATTTGCTTTACTTTTTGTGTAAACTTCTTCCCAGCTTTAAATATAAATGGCGTGTCTCTAAGAGGGCATCAAAGGGAAGAATGTATTTATTACAGCTAGTTTCCCATTCCATACTAAATCAGATCCATTGCTGGTTTGGGTGGGTGGTATTGAAAATTAGAGCAGGTAATATGACAGTGGAAATGACTCCTGTGTAGGTTATGAAAAAAATCAGTGGAGGAAAAGTTAATGGATCAGACACTGTGGTGAATTGGGATCCTTTGAAAACCAATGGCAGATTCAACCTTAGGAGCTCAACCTGCAGGCAAAAGAGAAGGACAGAGGCACAGCTAGTAGAGCAGCTGCCTCATAGTAACAGAGACGTGGGTTCAATCTTGATCTCAGGTGCTGTCTGTATGGAGTTTGCACCTTCTCCCTGTGAGAGCGTGAGATTCTTCCGGGTGCTCCAGTTTCCTGTGATATCTCAAAGATGCACGGATTTATAGGTTAATTAGCCTCTGTAAATTGCTCCCCGTGTGTAAGGAGTGGCTGAGAAAGTGGGATAACAGTACTAGTGTGAACGGGCGATTAATAGTTGTCATGGACTTGGTGTGATCAAGGCCTGTTTCCATGTTGTATGTCTAAAACAAAAAACGAAACTAAAAGCACCTCAAAATCTACTCCTGGGAGTGCAGAAACAATGCTCACTTGAAAAAATGGCGCAATGCAGCAGATGCAATCCAGAGCTCTTGAGCTGGGTCACCAGTACTGACAGAGGTATCAGACATTAGAACACGGAATTTTGGTCGCTGGTTTAGGTCCATGGGACTGAAGTACCCAGCACGCAGATTCAATCCCTGCCTATCTTGAGGCACAGCCACCAATAGGCAATAGACAATGGGTGCAGGAGTAGGCCATTTGGCCCTTCGAGCCAGCACCGCCATTCAATGTGATCATGGCTGATCATCCCCAATCAGTAGCCCGCTCCTGCCTTTTCCCCATATCCCCTGACTCCACTATTTTTAAGAGCCCTATCTAGCTCTCTCTTGAAAGCATCTAGAGAACCTGCCTCCACCGCCCTCTGAGGCAGAGAATTCCACAGACTCACCACTCTCTGTGAGAAAAAGTGTTTCCTCGTCTCCGTTCTAAATGGCTTACTCCTTATTCTTAAACTGTGGCCCCTGATTCTGGACTCTCCCAACATCGGGAACATGTTTCCTGCCTCTGGTGCATCCAAGCCCTTAACAATCTTATATGTTTCAATGAGATCCTCTCTCATCCTTCTAAACTCCAGAGTGTACAAGCCCAGCTGCTCCATTCTCTCAGCATATGACAGTCCTGCCATCCCAGGAATTAACCTTGTAAACCTACGCTGCACTCCCTCAATAGCAAGAATGTCCTTCCTCAAATTAGGGGACCAAAACTGCACACAATACTCCAGGTGTGGTCTCACTAGGGCTCAGTACAACTGCAGAAGGACCTTTTTGCTCCTATATTTGATTTCTCTTGTTATAAAGGCCAACATGCCATTCGCTGTCTTCACTGCCTGCTGTACCTGCATGCTTACTTTCATGGACTGATGTACAAGGACCCCCAGATCCCGTTGTACTTCCCCTTTTCCCAACTTGATACCATTTAGATAGTAATCTGCCTTCCTGTTTTTGCTACCAAAGTGGATAACCTCACATTTATCCGCATTAAACTTCATCTGCCATGCATCTGTCCACTCCCCCAACCTGTCCAAGTCACCCTGCATTCTCATAGCATCCTCCTCACGGTTCACACTGCCACCCAGCTTTGTGTCATCTGCAAATTTGCTAATGTTATTTTGAATGTTACTACCACAGTGGGACATTGGGTAAAAAACCTGCCCCTAATGTCCTCCCTTCATCCTAATACACAATTAGTATTTGTGTGCCCAGGAACAGAGTAATGAAACATTCACATGGCTAAACTCTCACCAACATTCATAACAACTTTAGGGAGATGGTGTATCTGACGATGGACAAATGAGGTTGGACTATAATTTCGACAGCACAAAATGACCCAACCTGAAGATTCGAGCCAGGAGGGAGAGCAGAGCAGAGGTGTGAAGGTTTCAAAGGGCACTTATTGATTGGCTCATTGAGGAGCACAGCAGCCAATAAGAAGTAGTGAAGGTATAGTAGAGCAGCATGCTGGGAGCGATGAATTACAAGTCCTGATGGAGAGCAAGTTTGGTTGAGAGATACAGCGCAGAAACAGGCTGCACTGACCAGTGATCCCCGCACACTAACACTGCACCCACTAGCCACTATTTTACCAAGCTAATTAACCTACACACCTATATATCTATGGAATGTGGGAGAAAACTGGAGAAAACCCACGCAGGTCACGGGGAGAACGTACAATTTCTGTACAGACATCACCCATAGTCAGGATTGAACCCAGGTCTCTGGTGCTGTAAGGCAGCAGCTCTACCGTTGCGCCACCTTGTCATAAGCTGATGGACGATCACCCATGATCACAACGAATGGCGGTGCTGGCTTGAAGGGCCGAATGGCCTCCTCCTGCACCTATAACTATGTCTATTTTTCTAAGTATTGAGGCTTTGAACGAAAGACTTTTTCAGCGAGAAGGCCGAGCGGATGGTGACAAAAAGATACAGTAAAATCTTGTTTTTGTGTCTTTCTTCTTGTCTAAGTGCAGTTGGCATGTCAGTGCTCCCCCTGCACGATGTGGGAAGACAGGAAAACTTCCAGTGTCCCCGAGGACTACGCCTGTGGGAGGCTCGTCCAGCTGCAGCTCATGACTGACTGTTAGGGAACTGGAGCTGCTGCATTACAAACTCAGGATCGTCCAGGAGAATGAGGGAGTCACTGACAGGAGATACACTGAGGTGGTCACACCTAAGATGCACAGCAAAAGTAGTTGGGTGACCATCACGAAATGAGTGCAATATCCTCGAAAACACATATACTTCTTTGGATACTGCTGGGGGAACGACTGTACAAGAGAAAGCAGCAGCTTCCAAGTTTGTGACTCTGAGGCACAGCGAGATGTAGGTGGTTAGACAAGGCTATAGTGATAGGAAAATTGATAGTTAAAGGTACAGACAGGAGGTTCTGCAGCCACAAGCAGGACTACAGGATGGTGTGTTGCCTCCAGGCTGCAGAGCATTCTCAAGGGAGTGGATGGGCAGCCAGAGGTCGGTGTGCACATCGGTACCAACAGATAGTTAGGAAGAGGGATGAGGTCCTGCCGAGTGAATATAGTGGATTACTCCAAATGCAGCCTAACCAAAGTCCTAAACTGCTGCATCATGACTTCCTGACTTATAATCAATGCCCTAAGCAATGAGGGCAAGTATGCCTTCTTTCCCACTCCATCCACGTGTGTTGCCACTTTCAGGGAGGTGTGGACTTGTACTCTGTATCACTCTGTACATTGATGCTGTAAAGGATCTTGCCATATGTTCCCCTTATATTTGATATCCCAAAGTAAAAAATCTCGCACTTGCTCAGATTAAATTCTATCTGCTGTTTCCCATCTTCCCCCCCCCCCCCCCATATTTATGTATCTGATCTATTCTGCTGTATACTTTGACATCCTTCCTCATAGTCCACAATCTTGTTGTCATTTGCAAATTTACTAGCCAATACTACATTTATATCACAAACACCAGAGGTCCAGCACAGATCCCTGTGGAACATTATTGATCATAGACCTCCAATCTGAATAACAAACTTCCCCCACAATCCTGTCTTCTATTAAGAAGCCAGTTCTGAACCCATACGATCAAGTCACTGTGAATCCCATGTATCTTCTGGATCAGCCTGCCATGGGGACTTTACTCAAATCCATATAGACAACATCTACCACCCTACCTTCATCAATACTTTAGTCACCTCCTCAGGCAACTAGATAAAGTTAGTAAAACTTTATGAAGCTTAGAGATTTTGAATTGTAGGAAGAAATCTGGATGCCACATTCCAGGCCTTTTTTGGGCACATTCCTCACCTTGCAGCTCCATGGCATACAGCTGCCCCTCCTGTGCCATGACGGGAAAAATCTCCTTCTCTATTGATGTTGGCCTGAGCTGCAGAAAGACAAACAACATGCAGAGTCAACATCGCTAACCTTGCCTACACCAATGCAGCTAAAAGCTTTCAAATCCCTGGGACTTAATTTCTGGAAATTTGATAAATGGTTACCAAATCTATGTATGCAACTGGTGTGACCCTTTCCCTCCCCTCCCCCCCACTGATTCTGGAATGACCCCGGCAATGCGTGCAAACAATAAATATAACATCCCATTCAAGAACTGACGGTAGGAAGAATAAATCTAAACTACGGCAAGTAGAGCAACTGCCTCGCAGCTCCAGTGGCCCACATTCCATCCCAACCTCTGTGTGAAATATTCACAATCTGTCTGTGGTCACATGGATTTCCCCTGGTGCTCCAGGTTCCTCCCATATTCCATAAGCATGCGAGTTGGTAGTTTAATTTTCCAATTCATGTTAGATGAATGGTGGAATCGGGGATTTGAAGGACATGTAGGCTGTTCTCCCATATTGTCTCGATGATGAAATGACCTTATTCTACATCTTAAGGAAGTACTGAAAGTGGAGTCATCGATCAAGTGATAACAAGACACATAGAAAAGCACAAATTGATTAGACAGTCAATATGGCCCAGTGAAGAGAGAAATTATGTTTGTCAAAGGTTTTTCTGTCAAAAATTGTCTGGAAGGCTGAAGAATCAGTGGAGGTTGTATTTTTAGGTTGTTGAAGAGTTTATGATAAAGTATCACATAAAAAAGTTGTTACACAAGTCACAATTTGCAGCTAAATAAAACTCTGGTTGGGCCACATTTGGAGTATTGAATGCAGTTATGGTCACCATATTACAGGAAAGTATGGGAGGAAGCAGAGGGTACAGAAGAGGCTTACTTGTTTAAAAAAAAAAAACAAAGTGCTGGAATAACTCAGCAGGTCAGGCAGCATCTCTATCAGTCTGAAGAAGGGTCCATACTGGAAACATCACCTATTCATGTTCTCCAGAAATGCTGCCTGACCTGATGAGTTGCTCCAGCGCTTTGTGTGTTTTTCTTTTTAAAAACAAGCATCTATTGTTCGATTTTTTTAGATTAGTTTATAGATGTAGCGCGGAAACAGGCCCTTCGTCCCACTGAGTCTGCAACGACCAGCAATCCCAGCACATGAACACTACCCTACACACACTAGGAACCATTTACACTTATACCAAGCCAATTAACCTACAAACCTGTACGTCTTTGGAGTGTGGGAGGAAACTGAAGATCTTGGAGAACGTACAAACTCCGTACAGCACCCGTTTAGGGTAAGATCGGTAAATTTTAAATGAGATTTACAAGGCGTTTTTTTAAATATACACAAAGACCAAAAGGTGCAGAAGTGGTGGAAGCTGATATAATAGCACCTTATTATGAGTCATTAAGAGAGGCACATGAACAGGAATGGAGTGATATTTACCATATACTGGAAGATGGGGTTAGTTTAAATTGACATGATGGTTGGCACTGACATCATGGGACAAAAGACCTGCTCAGTTGCTGTACTGTTCTAACCATATAACAATTAAATAATAAAGGCATGGGAGAATTATGCCTATCTAAGAGATTGATCTCTTAGGTAGGCATAATTCTCTGTGCCTTTCATCCGCAGCGCTTGTAACCCTTGAAGGGCTGTGCAGCCCACGTGCCGTCAGCGCTGCTTCAAGCGTCAATTTCAAGTGGGGCTGAAGGCAGCAGAAATTCTGCCTTTGCAGCACTGCGCAGGCGCAGCAGCCTACTGCGCATGCACAGCGCTAGTTTCTTGGCAGGGTTTTCAAATATGGATTGGCAATATTTTAAGTGTATCTTAGGAAACAGGGAGAGAAGAATGGAGCTTGTGTACCGATAATGTGGTAAGTACATTTTGTGTTTATGTTTTTAAATACCGTACTTCCCGGGGTGTGTGGGATAGGGGGAGAGCTCCTTTGATAGCATTTGGGGAGTCTGGCCCGGGGTAAAGTTGCGGGAGGGCATGAATGTTGTGAAGGAGGGGTCGGGAGCATGCCACTTGCGACGCTCCTTGCACGGAGGCGTTCAAAACCTCTTTCGTGCCGATCGCTGGCCTCACTCATGTCCCGCAAATCCTTAAATTCCGACAGCGCGATTGAGGTTACTCGGCTGTGGGAATTTAAGGATTTGCGGGAAGCCACTGACATGAGCGAGCGGCAGGTGAGAGTTGTTCAGACGGAGAGCACTGCCAGAGGTGAGCGGGCTGGCAGAAGGCGCTGAAGTGGCGGATAGTTTGACTGTCGGGACCCGGCGACCGCTCGCAGCTACTCGAGCTGCTTCTATCCCCGGCTACAATGTGGTGGCTCCACGCCTGGAACGCCGCAGCAGCGGTAAGTGAGTGAGTTACTGCCATTATCCCCGACCCCCTCATTCTCAACAGTCCTGCTCTCCCCGAAATTTTACCCCTGGCACAGACTCCCTATACACTGTGAAAGGAACTGTCCCCCCAATTGGTCCCTTGAATAAGAGTTGTCATTCAATAAGATGACAACTGATTCAACTGTTCCCCGTGTGCTCCCGTTTTTCCCACCATCTCTCCACCTGCCTTCACCCCCCCCCCCCCCCTTAGTAATTCAGAATAAAGGAGACTAGTAAGCCTTGGACAAATTGACTTGTTACTGTTTTTATTTTTATTTTTTTATTTTACGGAGAGAACAATCTGCGTATGCGCGGTTTTTTATTTTTATCCGTCCGAGTGCCTACCCTGAGTACGTGCCTGCTCTGCAGGCTTTGAAAATCTACTTCATTATCCACAACACCACCTATCTTAGTATCATCTGCATACTTACTAATCCAATTTACCACACCATCCCATCCAGATCATTGATGTATATGACAAACAACATGTTCTATGTTCCATTCATCTCCTTGGCAACATAAGAAAACAACCAAAACAAATAAAAAGTGCTAGAGTAATTCAGCAGTCAAGAAGCATCTCTGGAGGACATGGATAGGCCGGGTCTCTTCTTCAGCCAACGCCCAACACTGGTGTTATATCCAACCTCAAATTAAGATTAGAACATACAATACACCAAACTGAGACCAGTATTTCCATTTCCTTAACAATTCCCTTTATCTCTAGATTTTCAGATTTACTGAATTTACCCCATGCACTCATAATGACCTTATCAAATCTGGCATGCAAACCTATGGTATCTGTGTCTAACACACACAAAGTCCTGTTCACCCATTGATGTACTCATTGATGCAATGGTTAATCAACAAATAATTTTAAATTCTTGCTGTATTTTCAAAACTGCCATTTCTCTCTCCTCATTCTTCTGAACTCCTGAGAATACAGATCTATCTGTTGTGTCTGTTTGTGAGAAGACAGTCCTTTCATCCCAGGAATTAGCCTAGTGAATCACTTTTGGACAGCCTCCAATGCAAACATATTTTTTTAATATGGCTGCAACCATCTTTTTAAAATACGGCTACATAATATTGTACACTACAGTCCAGGTGTGGACTCAGCAACACCCTGTATAATTGAAACAATACTTTGCACTTTCTAAACTCCACGCCCTAAGCAATACAGCCCAGAATGTAATTACCCTTCTTAACCGTTTGTGATTCATGCACAAGAACACCTAGATCCCTCTGCACTCCTTCCCCTTGCATGCTCTCCCCATTTACATCATACTTTGAGATTTATCTTTATTGAAATGCATGACCACACACATTCACACAATTAAGTATATTTGTCAAGTTATCAGCAACTCACTCATCATGACCATATCCTGTTGCAGTCCAAATATCCTCATTTCAACATACCATTTGAATATGTTATATTTATTTAGCAGCTATGTGTCTATGAGAACATTCATTATTTTAGGATTACAGCTTAGAATCACAGCAGGCCACATACTCCAAAGTATTCACAGCAGTTCCCAATTTCATTTTCCTGCAGCCATACAAATTACATTTCAAGTGCTGAGAAATTGTTCCTTTTGAAGTGCCATATTGAATCTGTATCCATCATTCTTACAGGCAGCGAATTCCATTTTTAATCACACTGCAGAAAATAAATTGTCATGTCGCTAGTTTAAAAGGTGTAGGCATGAGAAAAATCTTTCAGCCTATTACACCAGATCCTGAACTTTCTGGAAATGGGAGAAAATTCCACATACCCTATCAAAACACGTCAGGGTCTGGTACATTTCCATCAAACCTCCTGTCAATTTTCTTGATGCCAAGGAAAACAATCCCAGAGGTACAAGTTAAACATTGGACCTTGAATCCCTCATCTCCAGTACATCATTCCACACCCACAGCCAGAGAAGAGGCAAACCTTTTAATACAACAGGCAAACCTTTAATGCAATGTGAGAAGTTATTGTATTTAAGGAATAACTTGTCTGGGTTGTCTGGTAAACAGGCCGGGTTTTAAACTAAATACAGGCTTGAACAGAATTAATGTTAAGCAGTAACTAAACCAAAGCACTGCAGGCTCTCTGGACCTAAGATTTTTCTTCTCACTGGGGCAGCTTTCAAACTCGAGATATAATACAGCAGCTGTCAACAGAAATAGTCATTCAGTATTAATTAATCATGCAGAAATGGGCTGATGGGAGATATTTTAGTGAAGTACATAGTTAAGAGAATGAACTGCTATATCTAACCTTTATTCTTTATCCCCGGGAGTCTTGATAGAACAGAAAATTGGAAGCCTTATTCCACCTTCCATGATGACATCTACCATGACAAGGTCTGATACCATTCATCAGCACTAAAGGTTTCTTCCTATGCACCAAGAGTTTGCCAAGCGTCCTACCTGTCTGGTAATGAGACCCAAATCCATGCCACCACCAACATAAAAGGAAACTCTGTAGAGCAATGACATTTCAGCACAAAGCATTGTGAATTCCACTGTCCTTAAAGCCTCTGTCCCACTTAGGAAACCTGAACGGAAACCTCTGGAGACCGTGTGCCCCACCCAAGGTTTCCGTGAGGTTCCCGGTCACTCTCCATGAGTCACCAGAGGTTCTGGTCAATTGCCTGGAAAGCCTCAAGCCGACCGCGCACACACAAACACATCGCGAAGGTGGGGGCCAGGGACAGCGGAGGAGTGCTTTCTGCATGTTGAAGAGGAAATTAAACAGCTGTCACAGAGCATGGTAAGTCCTTTAGAGAGTGCGGGGGGGAGAGAGAAGGGGGGAGCGAAGGGGGGGAGACAGTTTTAAGAAGTTTAATAAAGTTAGCGGGCATTTTACCTTCCGTCGGATCTTCCCACTTAGGAAACCTGAACAGAAACCTCTGGAGACCTTGCGCCCCACCCAAGGTTTCCATGAGGTTCCCGGTGGTTCCTGTCACTCTCCCTAATGGTGGAAAGTGTTTTCCGCGTAATCGCGGCTTTTGCTATGTTCCTGCGATTATTTAAAAAAAAACAAAAAACGGCCGCAACTAAAAATAGGTTGCCGTTTTGTCGAAGCCAGTGGTGAGGTCGCATTTTTACTTGCAGCCAATCAAAGGCCTTCACTGACCGGCTATCCTGATTGGCTCATTGGAGTTTTCAGCAAATAAATCTTCGTTGGTTTTCAGGACCTAGATCCACTGGAAGGTAAAATGCCCGCTAACTTTATTAAACATCCTAAAACACTCCTTCTCTCCCTTCTCTCTCCCTTCGCTCCCCTCTTCCCTCTCCCCCCCGCGCTCTCTAAAGGACTTACCGTGCTCTGTGGCAGCCGTTTACTTTCCTCTTCACACGCAGAAAACGCTCCTCCGCTGTCCCTGGCCCCCACTTTCGCGATGTGTTTGTGTGTGTGTGCGCACGGTCGGCAGCAAAGATCTTTGCTCAGTAGATGTAGCTCACGCTTCGGTTGAGGCTTTCCGGGCAACTGACCAGAACCTCTGGTGACTCATGGAGAGTGACCGGAACCCCTGGGAACCTCACGGAAACCTTGGGTGGGGCACACGGTCTCCAGAGGTTTCCGTTCAGGTTTCCTAAGTGGGACAGGGGCTTAAGTCCTGAGATTTTCCTTCTTCTTGGAAAGATAATCATACCTGTATCCTGTTTAAAACTGTGGGGCTGAAGATATACATTCCTGCATTGATCTTGTTCGACACAAACACCCGAGGCTTCTCCACGAATCTGTGTATTCGCCCAATCTCGGCTTCATATACGACCACCCCGTATTTGGATGGTTCCTCCACTTTAGTAACCTGTCAAATGGAAGGATAGATTAAAGAGGAAAGGAACAAAGTAATTGAAAGTCATCAGGGAAAGGAAGAACCTTTAAAAGACAACTTTGCCTCTCAGCCTCACACAGCTCATTTGTTGCCACTGCAAGAAGGCAGCTCACACTGCTTCATGCTTCATTCAGAACTGGGCCTGGTTGCAGGGAGATCCTAGTGGCTCACTCAAGATGCTGGTTATGGACGAATGCTTGTAATCTTATATTATAAACATGTTTACTTGAGGCAGTAACCTGTTGTTAGCTGCAAAATACCAGACTACATCTGAAGAAGGGTCTCGACACGAAACATCACCCAATCCTTCTCTCCAGAGATGCTGTCTGTCCCATTAAGTTACTCCAGCATTTTGTGTCTACATTCCTCAAGAGTCGAGTCAAAAGTATTTAATTGTAAATATGTACCAGATATAAAACAATTAAATTCTTACTTGCTGTGCCTTTACAGGCACATTAAGGTAAACACACAATAAATATACAATAATCAATAATACAAATAATTAATGATCTGTTATACTAGGTAACAAGACCATAATAGTGCAAATCGAAGTATGTAGTACAAAGTTTATAGTAGTTCGTTGCTGAGGTATGGTTGTGGTTAGGGTTGTGCTGTATGCTTCAAAAGCCTGATGGCTGATGGGAAGAAGCCGTTCTTGAAAGTAATGCTTCTTAGGCTCCTGTATCTTCTTCCCAATGCTAGCAGCAAGATGAGAGCATGGCTAGGATGGTGTGGATCATTGATGATACACCACCACTTCCTATAGATCCATTCAACAGTGGGGAGCTGGCATTGAGTATTACAGATGACAAAGTCATTATTTTTTATTTTTTGGAGATCTGGGCATCAGCAAAGCCAGCATTTATTGCCCATTCCTAACTGCCTTTCAGATGTCGCACCTACTGCCCTTGCCTTTCTTATGTGTTGAGGTCTTTCAGAGCTCTATCACAGTAAACTATGTTAGTCACCCTCCACAACACACCAGTCCCTGGCCATTTCTTGCAGTTTTTCTTGCAGTTGGTCCAGTGGAGTTTGTAGTCAGTGGTGATCCCCGTATGTTGATCATGGGTAATTCTGAGATCGTTATGCCAATGAACATCAAGATTGGGTGGTTCAACTCTCTGTTCATGGAGATGATCATTCCCCTCCTATGATTTGTCACTTGCTGACCCAATGCTAATGGGCTTTATACTTACCACTATGGTACCTTCCTTCCCATGGTGCTTGTGAAAACGGACCATCTCCTGGAATGGAAACTCGCAGATTACGTCACTATTTAGGACAAAGAAAGGCTCTGAACTATCGGCAAACAGCTCATGGGCCAGAGCAAGAGGTCCAGCTGCAAATACAAGAATGGGAAAGAGTGAATCCAACAGTTCACTACTACTGTTAACATTTTGAGGTTCAGAAAGCATGCAACTCTTTACTAGCTGCAAAACAGTCAATGACTCGGTCTCTAATCCTCTTTCAAAATCTATTCAAGCCATCCATTCACTCCACTTACCACCCTCTCACAGATAGGCTAGCATCAGCAGCAACAAACCTGTAGGTCTATGAAACAAGTTTCGCCGTCAACTATGGCAGCCTCGCCAACGGTCTGTCTGTCTTTTTCATCTTTTTTGTTATTTTTAGTGTGTTTTAAAAAGTATGTGTTAATGTTCTCAGGTTTGTTTTATATGGGGGGCGGACGGGGGGTCGGGGGAAACTTTTTCTCAATCTCTTACCTTGCCGGAGATGCGATTGTTTCCCGGATCGTATCTCCGGTCGCTCTGCGACATAACATCAAGGAGCTGGCGACCTTGCTCGAGACTGACTTTGAGTCCCACCGCGGGGCCATGGACTTACCATCGGAGACTGCAATCCCTTGCCTGGGATCGACGCTCCAATCGCGGCCTGCAGATTTCAACATCGAGGAGCTCAGTCTCGGGTAGAGATTGATGTCGGGAAGCTCCAAAGTTGCAGGAGATTCGTCTAGCCCTGACCTGGGGTCCGAACGCCCGGCGCGTGGAGCTGAGATCCCTCCATGATGCGGTAGCTTGATCGCCCCAATGCGGAGGGCCCGACCGCCGGCAAAGGGAGCCAAGATCAACCCATCAACGGAAGGCTCATGGACCCCGACCGCAGGAGGACAAAGAGGGAAGAGATTTAACTTTTTTATCACCTTCCATCACAGTGAGGAACGTGGAGGAATCACTGTGGTGGATGTACAGTGGCTTGCAAAAGTATTCATACCCCTTGAACTTTTCCACATTTTGTCACGTTACAACCACAAACGTAAATGTATTTTATTGGGATTTTATGTGATAGACCAACACAAAGTGGTGCATAATTGTGAAGTGGAAGGAAAATGATACATGGTTTCCAAATTTTATTACAAATAAAAAACTGAAAAGTGTGGCGTGCAAAAGTATTCAGCCCCCCTCAGTCAATACTTTGTAGAACCACCTTTCGCTGCAATTACAGCTACAAGTATTTTGGGGTATGTCTCTACCAGCTTTGCACATCTCGAGACTGAAATGTTTGCCCATTCTTCTTTGCAAAATAGCTCAAGCTCAGTCAGATTGGATGGAGAGCGTCTGTGAACAGCAATTTTCAAGTCTTGCCAGAGATTCTCAATTGGATTTAGGTCTGGACTTTGACTGGGCCATTCTAACACATGAATAAGCTTTGAGCTAAACCATTCCATTGTAGCTCTGGTGGTATGTTTAGGGTCGTTGTCCTGCTGGAAGGTGAACCTCCGCCCCAGTCTCAAGTCTTTTGCAAACTCTAACAGGTTTTCTTCCAAGATAGCCCTGTATTTGGCTCCATCCATCCTCCCATCAACTCTGACCAGCTTCCCTGTCCCTGCTGAAGAAAAACATCCCCACAGCACGATGCTGCCACCACCATGTTTCACAGTGGGGATGGTGTGTTCAGGGTGATGTGCAGTGTTAGTTTTCCGCCACACATATCGTTTTGCATTTAGGCCAAAAAATTCAATTTTGGTCTCATCAGACCAGAGCACCTTCTGCCACATGTTTGTTGTGTCCCCCACATGGCTTGTGGAAAACTGCAAATGGGACTTTTTATGGCTTTGTTTCAACAATGGCTTTCTTCTTGCCACTCTTCCATAAAGGCCCGATTTGTGGAGTGCACGAATAATAGTTGTCCTGTGGACAGATTCTCCCACCTGAGCTGTGGATCTCTGCAGCTCCTCCAGAGTTAGCATGGACCTCTTGGCTGCTTCTCTGATCAATGTTCTCCTTGCCCGGCCTGTCAGTTTGGGTGGACTGCTATGTCTTGGTAGGTTTGCAGTTGTGCCATACTCTTTCCTTTTGATGATGTTGGATTGAACAGTGCTCTGTGAGATGTTCAAAGCTTGGGATTTTTTTTATAACCTAACCCTGCTTTAAACTTCTCCACAACTTTATCCCTGACCTGTCCGGTGTGTTCCTTGGGCTTCATTATGCTCAAAGAACATTGTTTGTTCACTAATGTTCTCTAACAAACCTCTTGAGGCCTTCACAGAACAGCGGTATTTATTCTGAGATTAGATTACACACAAGTGGATTTATTAGGTGACTTCTGAAGGCAATTGGTTGCACTGGATTTTATTTAGGGGTATCAGAGTAAAGGGGGCTGAATACTTTTGCACGCCACACTTTTCAGTTTTTTATTTGTAAAAAAATTTGAAAACCATGTACCATTTTCCTTCTACTTCACAATTATGTGCCACTTTGTGTTGGTCTATCACATAAAATCCCAATATAAATACATTTACGTTTGTGGTTGTAACGTGACAAAATGTGGAAAAGTTCAAGGGGTATGAATACTTTTGCAAGCCACTGTATATGTTAAAATGTACTTTGGGTGTTTTGTTGCTTTTTATTGGTATGACTATGGCAAATCAAATTCCTCGTATGTTGCAAAACATACTTGGCTAATTAATTATGGTTACGATTAATAAGATGATTATGAAGTTTCCTATTGAACTTACAAATCAGGGACTAACTGTTTTATTGTCAAAGAAATAATATATTAAAGGAGGGAAGTTCAGTTAAACATCTGCCAACAAGAGTAAGAGAGGTCACCTGAATGACCCACACCTGTTCCCATAACTCACCACAAGTAATATAGGCAGTCCTCAATGAGTGCATTGTATCTCTTACTGAAGGATATCATCTATCAAAAGATACATTAATAAACTTTTGCAGGAACTTTGATATCCTGAAACATTTGGTAGACAGTGAAAAATTCAGGATTGCAAAAGAAGTATAAAACTTGAATAATTTGAAGAAACAGTTGATTATTCAATCTGATACATATGGCTCTCTAATTAGTATTAGTGTAGCAAAGGACAAAAATGGACCTTGCAATGCTGCTACTGAAAGATCTCTTACCTGTTCCTAAGGGTTCCTTTTCATGAGACAATGAGATGCGAATACCCAGCTGAAAGTAGTAATGAAATACACACAGTTACACCAGCTTTGCTCTTGAAAGACCCAGAATCTCTCTCTCTCTCTGGTAGTTTGTCATGGGATTTTAATTTAGGTGGCCATTCATCCTATACAGAGCTGGAGAAAGAGGGTGCACTGGATTGATGTTTAGCAGTTGACCTGACCAAGTGCTCACCCAACCTGCAGCCCTGAAGTAGCTAGAGGTACAAGGTGGTGCCTTCATGCACTGCATTGAGCCCATATTGTAAACCGGCACTTCCTATGCAATGCTGCACTGTTAGAGATACTCTTTTTCAGGTTAGATATTAAATGAGTTCTCATTTGTGTTTTGAGCTGGACAGTCCTTGCAGATCCCTTTAATAGCATTACAAATAGATTTCCCAGAAAATGTCACAATGTTGTTTATGAAACTTACTGATGCTTATCATCAAAGAAAATGTGGAGAAGGCAGGAACAGGGTACTGACTGTGGATGATCAGCCATGATCACATTGAATGGTGGTGCTGGCTCAAAGGGCCAAATGGCCTACTCCTGCACCCGTTGTCTATTATTCCACTTTACAGCATGACCGTCCTTCAAACGTATTTCACAATGAAGTTGTGGGAATCAATTTAGGATTGTACATTCACTTATCTAGTTCCCCCTCTCTCACTCAACATTCGAAAACACGATTGTTTACTTATTTTTGTTGTGCAAAGGCATTGTACTTCTGATTGGGGCTATTTCCTGCATGATTCTTACACATTCTCCTGCACTCAAACATTTCCCACCCCTGAAACCATTTGGGTTTGGGTGAAGAATCAATCAAATATAACTGAAAGACACAGTTTGCTTGGATGAAATTAGGCTGCATCACATAATTTAGTACGAATGTTTTACTTTTGCCTTTTACAACCAGAAAAACTGTGAATTTACTGAAAGCATTATTGTAACCTTACCCGTTGTTCCTGTTCCTTCATTTCCTTTTCCAGCATCTCGGACATGTAGCTGACAGCAAGAATCACATGTGATACACCAGCCTATTCAAAACAGTTACACGCCATAAAGAATTGATAAAACGTTCTTCTCACAGATTGCATTTTTGGCTGAATAATGCCAAGCTCCTGATGAACACATACACCCAATATTGTAACAAGTGCCAAACAGTAGTTTCCCAGATTTCTTCTGACACAACATTAAATAAGTTTAAGATATATTGTACCATCTAAAAAAAACTCTACAATTAGAGAAGCTTCTCTTCACATTCAGATTATTTATTGGATATATAATGGTAAAATTGTGTTTACTTTTAGACTTTAGAAATTCAGCACGGAAACAGGCCCTTCGGCCAATTAATCCACGCCGATCAGCAATCACCTCGTACACAAACCAACACACACTAGGCACAATTTTACAGCTTACCAAAGACAATTAACCTACAAACCAGTACATCTGGAGTGAGGGAGGAAACCATAGCACCCGGAAGCAACCCAAGGGAGAATGGCCAAACTCCGTACAGGCAGCACCCGTAATCAGGATCGAGCTCAGGTCTCTGGCGCTGTAAAGCCATTGCGCCCAAGCGGGAAATCAAATTGACCACAAATATGTTACTCCTAAGTAGGAACATCTTGAGCGAATGTGCTGTCAACTAAAAGTTACTAAGCACTGTAACTAGACTCTGTAACATTGGTGCTAACAAATTTGAAAGGGGAATATCCAATATCATATCATGTTGGATAATCTGTAATGTTTGTGACATATGTTGGCACCCATAAAATGGAAACTGTATGTACAGTGCAGAAAGTATGCATGTGTTCAAACAAAATAACAGGGTCAATAATGAAAGGATAATTGGGGAACAATAACCCCACAGAAAACCAATCATTGTTACACTGACGACATTTCCGTAGGATGTTCAAGTTAATGCCTTGGTATTTATGTGCACCATTCTCTCCATCGAGACATTCTGCCACTAAGACGTTGAGCGTACCTTTACTAAAGCCTCTACTTGATGCAGAAGAATTGGCTTGTTGCAAAAGTCCACCAGTGGTTTTGGAACACTGAGCGTCAGCGGTCGTAACCGTGTACCATAGCCGCCAACCAAAATTAATGCTTTCATCTTCACCTGCAAAACAAAATTGGAAATCCAATCTCTCACGATATTTCACACGTGGAAACTGCTGTAGTAATGATGCTATGATACACGAATAACAACGTAATCATATATATACCAACTGAAGCATCATAAAGGTGTGTGTGGGAATGCACATCGTCATATCCTTCCCTTTGTTGCACTCATGTTGTTACTATTCTTTCCACTTCAAATATTCCATGAACGTTATATTTTTCACAAGAACAACCATCAAACTCTTTATTGAGATTTCTGCAATTGCCATTGTACCAAATAGCCTTTACTGAATAGCTTGTAGAGCAACTGTCTTACAGCACCAAAGACCCAGGTTCAATCTCGACCTCTGGTGCTGTTTGTATACAGTCAGAGTGTTTTCTCCCTTATGAATGTATGCAATTCCTCCAGGTACACTGGTTTTCTCCCACATATGGGTTAATTAATTACTTCATATTGCACCTAGTGTGTATGTGAGTGGCAGAATCTGGGGAGAATTGATGGAAATGTGAGAAGAGGATTATTGTAAGATTTGTGCAACTGAGTGGTTAATGGGCAGCATGGACTCGGTGGGCCAAAGGATGTATCAATCTCTATGAAATCACAAACCACATTTTGGATGACTTTGTTCTCAATACTTTTCTATTATGTACTCCCCCTTGATGAAAGCATTAAAAAAATATAACAAAAGCAACAGCTGGTACAATAGAGGAATAACTGAAGTTAGGCACTAACATGATTTTATCAATTACACGAAAAAGCAGTTTGGAGGAGATTTTTATAACCATATAACAATTACAGCACGGAAACAGGCTGTCTCGGCCCTTCCAGTCCATGCCGACCATTTATTTTCCCCTAGTCCCATCTACCTGCACTCAGACCATACCCCTCCATTCCCTTCACGTCCATATACCTATCCACTTTACTTTTAAATGTTAAAATCGATCCTGCCTCCACCACTTCTGCTGGAAGCTCATTCAACACAGCCACCACCCTCTGAGTAAAGAAGTTCCCCCTCACGTTACCCCTAAACTTCTGTCCCTTAATTCTCATGTCATGCCCTCTTGTTTGAATCTTCCCTACCCTCAATGGGAAAAGCTTATCCACGTCAACTCTGTCTATCCCTTTCATCATTTTAAAGACCTCAATCAAGTCCCCCCTTAACCTTCTGCGCTCCAAAGAATAAAGACCTAACTTGTTCAACCTTTCTCTGTAACATAGTTGCTGGAACCCTGGCAACATTCTAGTAAATCTCCTCTGTACTCTCTCTATTTTGTTGACATCCTTCCTATAATTAGGCGACCAAAATTGTACACCATACTCCAGAATTGGTCTTACCAATGCCTTGTACAATTTTAACATTACTTCCCTACTCCTATATTCAATGCTCTGATTTATAAAGACCAGCACACCAAAGGCTTTCTTTACCACCCTATCTACATGCGATTCCACCTTCAGGGAACTATGCACAGTTATTCCTAGAAACTGTGCACAGTTATTCCTAGAAATAACTAATTTTTGTTTAATTCAGCGAGTTGTGATCTCAAATTTACTGCCTGAAAAGGTGGTAAAAGAAGATTTTACAATTGCACAAGAAAACTGGTGAAAAAATGAAATACTGCACAGAACTAGGGTAAGAATATAAGGAATCCATATCCAAATCTCCCAGAAGCAACTACAATGAAGAGAGAAAACTGCTGTCGCTGAAACATTGTATGATCAAAGTTCCCGTCTGCCACTTCTCTTGAATCATCCACCAGCAGACTGCTTGTCCAGCTTTCAGTAATAATCAGCAATAATTTTCACCTGGGAGACGAAATCTACTATCATCAAAAACTCCCATGTCTTATCAATGTCCCAACACTCTCAACAATCCACAAAGCTAAGATAAACCAGCATCTGAAGTTCCTACACACTGACTGCTCCACTGTGAAATCTCCTCAAGCTCTGTCTACTTTGAAGACGTTCTCTCTCTGACAAAGGTTTTGCAACACCTTCTCTCGCTGCTTCGTCCTGCTCCACCACTATGCCTCCTTGTCACCTTTCCCTCAGCGAACAATGAACCCGTCATTCCTTATCGTCATCTCAAGGCACAATTTCACATTTCCTTATCACCGTCTGCTTTGATATGTCGTTTTCACACCATCCCCATATCTTTGGACTCCCTCTCACCTGATTCTCAGTCTGAATAAGGATCTTGACCCAAAACATTACCCATTCCTTATCCCCGGAGATGCTGCCTATCCCCCTGAGCTACTCCAGCATTTTGTGTCTATCTTCTAGACTTTTCACAATGTCGGTGATATATTTCAAAGTTCATAGGAGAAAAAGCATCAACTAAATTTACCCCTGTTGAACTTACCTCCTATTTAAACCATCATCCAAATCTATCTTCAATCCAACACACTCTATCTTAACACACTTCTGACCCTAACCCCGCCCCCACTTTCCATCTTCATGGTTCCATCTGACCATCATCCCTCCTTTATCTCGCACTACTTATTACCTTCCTTACCTATCGAATTCCAGCATCTCCAGCCACTTGTGTCGCCTTACATCACTTTCCAGCCTCCCACCCAATCCTCCCTAACCTGCCTTGCTCTATCTGCCCAATGTTTTCCTTATTTGTTTCCACCTATCACTCACCAACGTTTGTCTCTCAACGTCACCCTACCCAACCTGGTTACATTTGTCCACCACCCCCTTCCTTGCCTGGGTTCACCTATCACCTGCCTCACAGCTCCTACACGCCCTCATACCTCCCCTCCACACCGTGTCCTGGTGACCGGTCTTAACCACTTCTTTCCCTCCACAAATGCTGGCCAACCCACTGAGTTAATCCAGCAATTTGCGTGTTGCCCAAAATCAATGCACCTGCAGCCTCCCGCGGTTTCTGGCTCCCCAGACCTACCCTCCGCACCCTGAGGATCGCAGGCACAGCCGACTCACCGAAGCGGAACTCTGCCACTCTCACACTCTCTCTCCGCCCGCCCGCCTGCGGCCTCCCAAACACACGAGACGTGGCACTGCCGCCGCGCCGTAACGTGGCAACAACCAATGGCGGATCGCCTGCGGCTCAGCCGGCCAATCAGAGGTGGGAGAGCGGGCAGGCGCCATGACGCGCGGGCGGGTGTGCCGGCGTCCAGCAATGAGGGGAGGCCGTGCCGGGTTTTTCCACCAATGAGGGGAGGCCGTGCCGGATTTGTCCACCAATGAGGGGAGGCCGGGTAGTGACAAGCAGGAGACGCCGCTGGGAGGAGGGGCCGATGGGAGGAAGGGCAGGTGGGAGGAGGGGCCGATGGGAGGAGGGGCCGGTGGGTGGAGGGGCCGCTAGGAAGAGGGGCCGGTTGGAGGAGGGGCCGGTGGGAGGAGGGGCCGGTGGGAGGAGGGGCCGGTGGGAGGAGGGGCCGCCGGGAGGATGGGCCGCCGGGCGGAGGGTCACACCTGGTGGAGGGGCCGGTGGGAGGAGGGGCCGGTTGGAGGAGGGGCCGGTGGGAGGAGGGGCCGGTGGGTGGAGGGGCCGGTGGGAGGAGGGGCCGGTGGGAGGAGGGGCCGGTGGGAGGAGGGGCCGCTGGGAGGAGGGGCCGCTGGGAGGAGGGGCCGGTGGGTGGAGGGCCGCTGGGAGGAGGGGCCGCTGGGAGGAGGGGCCGCTGGGAGGAGGGTCACACCTGGTGGAGGGAGGGTCACCATGAATGGCTGCTGCTGAGCAATGGACTAGACCCAGGTGTGTTTGGAGGGGCGTCTGCAGGGAACGTGAATATAAAGCAATAAATCGCACATAATTGTTTTGGAAACTGCAGATCTTGGAAAACCGAATGAAACCCGAAGAGGGCGCTAAACAGAGTTGATCTGTAACACTGGACCATTCGTCTGGCTGTATGGAAGAAGAGTGGGTGAAAGTTGCCCTGAATTCACCCTGGAGACGCCACCCATGTCAGCATCACCCCCTGCAGCGTTAAACTCGTTTTCTTTCCCCCGGAGAAACAAAGTGCTGGAATAACTCTGAAGAAGAGTCTCGACCCATAACATTCATTCTCTCCATAGATGCTGCCTCACCCAGCTGAGTTTCTCCAGCTTTTTTGTCTACCTTCAATTTTTTCAGCATCTGTAATTTTTCCTGAAACATGCAGTATTTTAATATCATTTTTGATAGCATAGAAGCAAGGTTAGTCACATACACTTGTTTGCAGGGTTAACCATTGTGATCCAACATTCCGTAACTTTTCATGGAGAAACGGGCTTCTTTATGTAGCAATGTTATAAAATTTTGAGATTAAAAAAATTAAGTCTGCAATTTATCCCATCAGATGAAGCATAAAAAGAAGTTTAATTTGACACCTAATTCACTTTCATATCTTCAGTATTAAAAAAGTTATGGTCATTTTCATACTCGGAATTAGCATCTTGTTCCCTATTGCTTTTCCATTGACTTAACACAAAAGCTGTGATTGAAGACAGTCAAAAGCCCATAACATTCTTAAAAATTAAGAGAACTGAAAGAAATGTTCGGTTATTATAGATTGAAGCATTCTGAAACAAATATGAAACAATCTTACTTGGATGACCTGAAATTAAAGCATATAATTAGTTAGTTTCCTAATTATAGCTAATTACAAAATCCAATTACTAGATCGAAACATCTATCCATTTCTTCAGAAAAGATTAACATTTTTAAATAGCGTAAGTGTCGAAATAACATTCACACAAGAATTCACAATATAGCATGATTTTTAAATCTCATTGTTGTGAATTTATAGGCCAAATGGAAAGAATTTAATATTTAATTCCCGTAAATTAATGGCCATTTTAATCATCTTGCGAGTGGGTTTTTGTGGAACGCGATCGATTGGAACGTTGCGGTTTGCGGTGAATTTGAACCCCATATCGGCAGGAAAAACACTGCCGGTTCATATGGGGCCATAATCACATTTTCGCCAATGAAATATAAAGCAAGTTTATATGTAAATATAAAGCAAGTTTATATGTAAATTAAACGACTTACCTTATGTTTTGTCCCCTACGTGAGATCCGTCCCGTTATTTTATTTAAAAAACAATTTTTTATAAAAAAACATCTGAGAATGCAAGACGGAACAATTTTTCAGCATCAGCTTGCAGCCCGAGAAAATATATCTCAGACAGGCAGGAGAAAACAGCATTTTAATCCCCCCCCCCCTCCCTCAAAGGCGTGCACACGGCCAGTGGCAGAACTGCAGCCCCGCTGAAGGTAAGTATTGTAACATACCTACTTTATGTGGGAAGATTAGGGAGTCTCGTTGTAGCCTTGAGTTCATAACCTCTTCCTTGTATTAGCAAACTTTTGATTCTATGCTAAACAGGCCTGGTGCAGGTGACTCTTCGAGTAAAAAGTTCAATTCTCACAGAGTGAAGTGCTGCCCATGTTGAAAGACAAAATGGAAGACAAAACAGCTCAGTTATTCCCACAACAAGATTTCATTATCAGACACGTATTCTGTGCCAAATTGATCAATCCCTTTACAGCTCCTTTATCCGTGCTTCCCCCAATGCTTACTGCTCCTCTTTATATGACATTTTCCCATGTAACCATGGATGCAACACCTCTCCTTCCATCTCTTTTTTTCCCTCCACCCATCAGTCTTTCCCAGTGAAACAGAGATTCACTTCCACTTCTTCCTATCTAGTGCATTACATTTGACTTTCACAATGTGATCTCTTCTTTCCTGGGAAAATCTAATTGAGATTTAGTGAACGCTTTGTGGAATACTCGTGCTTGTCAAAGGGCGTGACCCTGAGCTTCCGTTTGCCTGTCACTTTGATTCATCAACCTACTCCCACTCTGACTTCTCTCTCTGGCTTCCTGCACTGTTGCAATGAGACTCCATGCATGTTTGAGGAATAACACCTCAACTTTGCTGCCAGGACTTGATATCAAATTATCCAACCTTGGATAATTTCGTCTTTCTTTCTGTTCATGGTTATTTTTGCCTGCCACATTAATTTTTCTTTTTGTATAGTCTGGCCTACAACATTACCTAGACTAGACAACATGAGCTGGAATAACTCAGCGGGTCAGGCAGCATCTCTGTAGAACACGAAGGAGAGGCGACGTTACTAGTTGAGACTCTTTTTCTGAATTCTGATGCAGGTTCATCCGGCGGAAACGTTCTCTCTCCACAGTTGCTGCTTGACCAGCAATTTCATGGGGGTGGGGGGGGGGGGAGGTGGGCTGAGGTGGTAGGCAACTAGGTAAAATGGGATTTCCCTCTCAGCCCCATTCTCCTACCTTCTCTCCATAACCCTGACACCCTATGTTCTGTAATGGGTGCAGTTTTGATTGTATTGAGTTAAATTTGTGAGACACGATCTCCCATGCACAATACCATGCTAACTTTGATGAGCGAAGTTCTGAAGGCTTTGGAAAGAATACGGAGGTTTACCAGAATGATATCTGGATTAGGAGGAATTTGGAGGAGTCCCTGTGGTGGATGTTTATGTTAAAATGTATTTTGTGTGTTCCGTTGCTTTTTATTTGTATGACTGACTTGGCAAATTAAATTCCTCGTATGTTGCAAAACATACTTGGCTAATAAAATATTATTATTGTATCGTATTATTGTATTCTTACTTCCCCTCCCCCACCCTAGTCATTCTACTAGTTCCACTGTTTGCATCCTTGTATGCCTGACATCAACACACCTTCCCCAGCCAACAATGGACCATTATGGACTCCACCGTTCCTGAGGTCATCTGTTGTTGGCCCTGTTTTGTTTTGGCTTTCTCTATCTTTTAGTCTGAAGAAAGGTACCGACCCGCAAAGTTGTTGTTTTTCTCCAAAGATCCTATCTGACCCGCTGAGTTAATCCAGCATTTTGTGTCTATCTCCATTTCTCTCATCATCTAGGTTTCCTTGCCCTTCACTCTAATAGGAACATACATACTGTGAGATACGCTTTGTGCTCACAATCACTGCTCAAAGACTAAATCTTGGAAGCAAGAGTTTCTTTATTCCTCACGAATCTGCAGACCCGGGTGCCTATCCAAGTCGAGACACACCGAAGCCAAAGAAGTCATCCCCCTTTATACACAGAATTTTACATTCAACCTCCCCTCCGGACCCTTCTCCAATCAGGGTCTGAGGTGCACAATCTGTAGGTACATCCCACCGTACATCCCCTCGCACCTCCCATATCATACATCGCATGTTCAAACATGTTCATGGTAATGAGCAGTTTCTTGACCAGGGGTGTGTTGTAATATTCATTTATTCTATTAAGCATGCTCAGTTGCTCATGACCTACCCTAGTTTTACTCACCTCCTAGTGAACCCTCTCAGTTCTCCTATATCAGTACTAAAGCTAAGCTATAGTGACAAGGGTCCCATCTATCACTCCATTCCACTGATAGGGATCTCTCTACATCACTCCCTTCTACCGCTATACAATGCTATTACTTCTTACTCAAGGACTCAAGGATGGGTCTGGTAACCTTCAGACACAGCTGTCAGAACCCTCTCTCCGGCCCCTCTCAGTTCGAATTCTCTTTAAAACTCCTTACTTTGATGGGGTTTAATCACTTTATCCCTCGCAATACCATGAACTCTCACTTCCACTCTTTTAAAAACATCCCATTTTTATAATGTCCCTTTGCCTGGAAATAACCTGCTTCAATCAACTTTTGCAAGCTCTATCTAATACCATCTAAGTTGGCTTTGTCCTGATTTAGAACTTTAATTTGTGGACCTAGCCTGTCCTTAAACATTAATATTTTAGAGCAAATACAACTGTGGTTGCTGGTCCCAATGGCACCTCAATCATTTATCCTGCCCAGTTAACTAAGAGATAAAGCTTTACCCTCTCCCTTGTAAGGCTTTCTATATAAAGTATCGCCTGTGGAAACGTTCCTGATTCCACATTATCAAAGCCCTTGGTACAATGGCAGTCCCAGGCCATATTGTAACATTTAAAATACCCTAATATGACAACCCTATTAGTCTTTCAGCTGCCTGCAATCTCCCAGCATATTGGTTCCTCTAATTATTGTTTACTACTTTGGTGCCTATAGTTTAAACCTACCAAGGTGATTATCCCTTTTTATTTCTTGGCCCCAGGTGAACAGGGTGGCACATGGCCACAGATCCTTGATGTGCTGGGTCAACATCTAAGATGATTTTTTTAGACCAGCTCAAATTACTAGTTAATTAGATCACTGGACTTGGGAAGGTCTCTGGATTTCAGTAATATAATTTGGACTACTGCCATGATGTTCTTGTTAATAAAGCAACTTCCTCTCCTCTACCCATCTCTCCCTCGCCTGTTGCACATATACCCTGGAAAATTCAGTTGCCAGTCCTGTCCCACTCTGTCAGGTTTTCACAATGGCTATAGTGCCCCAGCTACAGATGCATATACGGTATATGCCCCAAGTTCATTTGCCTCACCTGTGAGGTGTCTGGCATTGAAATAAATGCAATTTAAACCAGTTGTCTTTCTGAGCTCCTGTTTCCAGAAAATGCTGCTATTGGCGTCTCTGACTTTCAGCCTCTCACTTGCCTTGCTTTGATTGGAATGCCTTGCTTACAGTGGATCCTGTTCCCATGCCAATCTGGTTTAAACCTTCCCGAGGAGCACTCGGTGGTCGGTGGGGGCGCTGCGAGACGGCTGCACTGCCAGCAGCGTGTTCGTTATTTCTTTTTTTTTTAGTGTGTCGAAATGTTTGTTTTAGTGTCTCTCTGTGTGTCTTGTGTGGGGGTGGTGAGGGGGGGGGGGGTAAGGGGAGTACCACTTTCAGTTGCCTCCTCCACGGAGAGGGGACTTTTTCCATATTGTCTCCCTCGCGGCCTAACAGCATGGATTGGAGCCTCTGTTACAGGCTGTGGGCAAGGCGTCCGGAGCCTGGGATCCCTCGTTGAGTATCCCCGGAGAAGAACTCTGACTGCCATCCAGCGGCCTATAACATCCTGAAGCCGCGGTCTGTGGAGCTTCTAACTGTGGGTGCGGCATGGACTTACCATCCGGAGCTTGGGTTCCCTCGCCGGGGAGAGCTAGAGAAGAGCTCTGACCGCCGGCCCTGCGGCCTACAACATCCTGAAGTCGCGGTCTCCGGTAGGAAAGTGTCGATTCGGGAACTCCAAGCCGTGGAGTGCGTTCGACCGTCCCGATGAGAGGACCTGTACGGCCGCCCGTAGCAGCGACTGCGGAGGTTTATGGCCCCAACCATGGGAAAACAATGGAGGAGGACTGACTGTACTTTGTGCCTTCTACCAGTGAAGAATGCTGTGGTGGATGTTTGTGTTAAATCTTATTGTGTATTGTGTTTTTTTTTAATTGTACAGCTGCTGGCAAATTCATTTCACTGCACTTATATGTGTATGTGACGAGTAAAACTGATTGATTGATGGATTGATTGACTAGCAAACCTACGTGTCAGAATATTGGAGATAGACGCAAAATGCTGGAATAACTCAGTGGGACAGGCAGCATCTCTGGGGAGATGAAATGGGTGACTTTTCGGGTCAAGACCCATCTTCAGAAATTGGACCCCCGGAGGGCTTTCCACCCTCTTTCAACCTCTTCATTTCTAACTGCCGGCGTGACATCAATCGTCTCAACTTTTCCACTACCCTCACCTACTCTAACCTCACCCCCAAAATATCAAGGTATGTCAGAATATTGGGTTCCCTCCAGTTCGTGCATCTGTTCCTCTTGTACAGGTCTCCTCTGCCCTAGATGAGTTTCTGATAGTCCAAAAATCTGCACACCTATGCCTACATTTACCTCCTACACCAACTCTTCAGCCACTCATTAATCTGTCCTATCTTCCAATTCCTACACACACTGGCAATTGCTTCATTTGAGGTCAATTTTTAAACCTTTTGCCAAATGTCTTGTATTTACTCTGCATGGCTTCATCCCTTTTCCTACCTGTGTCATTTGAACCAATGTGCACAATGACAAAAGATTCCTATGACAATAGACAATATGTGCAGGAGTAGTTGCAGCCTATTGTCCTACAACTATAGGCTGTGCACGCCATATGCAAGAAGAAGAAGAACATTCCCTGTACTATTTGAGTCTTGTAAAACTGCGTGTTCACGTTTCCATTCTGATGTGGAACTTACACCAGATGTTGATCTATTTTGAGACTTTGATATGAATCACCACACTCTGCTACTATTTGGTTATGAATTGCTCTTTTTAATATTAGTGCAATGTTCGTGTAATTAGAGTTTATACCAATAATCAAGGTGATTACGGAAAGGCTGATCAAGGGGAAATGGTTTTGACTTTTCTACAAGCACTCAAAAATGATTAATGCATGTGTTCACATTTACAATTGCCATGAAAGAGCACCAGGCAAGGAACTGAGTATCTACAAGGTAGATGTTCCAATAGAAGCCAGAGTTACTGAGTGTCTCACCTCCAGATGCTTTGGGATACGAGTTTTAATGAACGAGCTGTCTTACAACAACTGACTCCATACATGCCATTTTATATGAATTTGTGTCCAACATGTGTTCTTGTCTCCTACCCATGAATAACAGGTATAGGCTGCTATCAAGTTAAAGACAGTGGCTGTAAGACTTGGTGTGATAATTTGAAACTGCATTGATGCATTGACAGGATCTTCCACATGTGCGACAAGTAGTATCAACACTCTAAATTGAGCTTGGCTAACTGCAACCCTTTTTAGAGAGACTAGACTATAACGCAGTTGACCATCACAACCCTCAACTGGTAGCCTTGGAGTTGTATGGTGAAGTTCAACATCCACCTCCCACTCTTGCTTTTAGATGATGCATGCCCAGCCCATTGGTGCTATGGTACAGTTGCTGCCTTTCAGGGCCAGAGACCCAGGTTTGATCCTGACTATGGGTGCTGTTTGAACGGTGTTGGTACGTTCTCCTCATAATCTGCGTGGATTTTCTCAGGGATCTCCGTTTTTCTCCCACACTACAAAGATGGACAGGTTTGCACGTTAATTGGCTTGGTATAATTGTAAATTGTCCCTAGTGTGTGTAGGACAGTGTTAATGTGCAGGGATCGATCGTCGGCGCGCACTCAGTGGACCGAAGGGCCTGTTTCCATTCTGTATCTCTAAACTAAACTAGTGATCAAGTGGTGCAAGATGTTAAGTATGCAGCTGTAGGGATAGGCATTGTTCTGGATTCACACACCCAAGAATAGATGAGTTGATTCATCATCAGAATTAATCAAGTTTGTCATTCTGTGCAAATGAAAAGTTGTTGATTCCTGTTAATAGAGTGCATTCACTGAATCATGCAGCAAACTGCATGGATAACCTTTCTGAGCCCAGTTATTGGCTGAAGAGTAAAAGCCCTTCTTCACAAATTTATTTTGATGAATTTATGTAGATTGAAGGAAACAAAAGAAACCCGACTGCAGATGCTGAAATTGTGATGTTTCTGTGCACAGTTTTGAGTCACCTATATTCACACACCAAAGTGCTGAGGAGCACAGGTGGATTGGCATGAAGGTCTGACCACAAGGTCATAAGTTGTAATAAATCTGCAACATTGGAGGAAAGGTATTGGGAACTAAACATGTTTTCTTATTGGTGCATTAATAAACGACTGATTAATATACATCACTATTTCTACTGCTGTGGTCTCTGTCCATGGTGGTTCATCACAGACCGTGCAGGAACTCCAGCACTGTCTGATGCCACTCCTCGGAATTACTCATGTAACAGGCATGGAGTGCCTCCTTCATTATGTGCACCTTGTGGTTAGACAGATTTTTCAGATTGTTGAATGACGTCTCTCCCATTGGCTTATCCGCACCACCGTAGACTATCAGTGTTGGGGTCTGTCAAAAACAAAGCAGGCGTCAGTAACAGGCTCTGTATAGTTATCCAACTATTGAAACAATGCAAGTAGGGTCCATTGTGGCATCTGACATCACTCTTCTACATTGTTCACTGCTCAGGTGTTTGAAGATCTCCAACAATTTATCAAGCAGCACTGCTTACGGACCATTTCAGCTAGTTTAACATCTTGTATTTATACTGCATGTTTAATGTCAAAACATAATCAAAGCAGGAGGTGGCAGGGAGGGTTGGGCTCATTTTTGGTTAAAGAGAGGTTTTGTGGAGGAACAGGAGAATAGTGGAAGGTGCAGGAATCACATGCTGAGAGTGAGCACACAAGTTTAAATTGAATTCAAGGCAAAGGAAAGACTTGAGTCAGGAAGAGTGAGTTTAGCGACATAAATTATGGAGCTAAAGATGACAGGCTCGTGGACATTTGTTACGTGGAGGATAAAAAAAATTAAATCTAAGGCAGTGGGAATCTGTAATGCTAAATATTTCTAGTTCCACATCTGCAGCGCTGTCTATCCTTACTTCAGTAATCTTAAGATTGACAATATCAAGACACTGCTTTACTTGACACACACCAATGCTCTGCAAAGTTTATACCAGATCACTTTTACCAAATCACCTGATTTTGGTTTCCTGGCTACTCCAGATGCCTCAGAGGTCAAATTCTCATCCTCGAGTTTCAATGGATATTGTGTTGAAAGCTCAGCTCAGACCCAAATAGAACCTCAATGCTAAGAAGTTTTGGTGCAACCCCAGGCATTGGTTAAGAAGAATGTTTGGTACAGGGAGCAAAGGTGGTGACTGGAGTTAATAAGAGCTGTTTGATAACTAGGTGACAAACAGAGCAGAGGCAGTAGAGTGAAGAGTGGGCGCCATTGGCATGCATCACCTCAATGCAGATAATTTTGCATGAGAAAAATTGGCCTCATACAGAACCTATGGCATTGTGGTGTGAATGGTGCAACAGCAGCAAAAGCAAGCTTTGCTGCTACAGTCCAAAGAGATGCTGGTACAGATATGGAAAGTGACCAAATGCTTAGTTGATACAGCCGGAAAGCCGATCCTGTGCCCTACCAAGTCCACACCAACCAACAATCAGCCATACACTAGTTCTATGCAACACACTAGGGACAATTTAGAGAAACCAATTAGCCTAAAAACCTGCATTCCTTTGGAATGTGGGAGGAAACCGGACCACCAGTAGAGAGCCCATACGGGCACAGGGAGAAAGTACAATCTCCATACTTTTAGAAACTGTAGCCAGATTGAACCTGGGTCTCTAGCATTGTAAGGCAGTAACTCTACCACTGCGCCGCTGTGCCACCCCCTTGCTTCTTTGGGCATCAGATGTTGGAATATGCTGAGAATGTGAGATGCACTCTGCTGCACACTGTGTGAAAGAGCCAACTTACCTGTACATTCCTGTACTGCTCTTGGGAGAACTTCTCTGTGCAGATGGGAGCCACGGGAATGAAGCCTTTCACCATATCACTGTGGCCAAATAGGAATGGCAGTGAGTACATCCCACTCAGTGATGGACTGACTATCACCACCGGACCCAGCTCCAAACCCTTCAGTACGTCCAGCAGGAAACTGTCAGGAGCCAGATCTCCGACATTAGCTGGAGCAGTGGATTCATTCGACTTGCCTCGGCCTGGAAGCGGAGAGAAACAGTAGAAGGAAAGTTGGCTAGGTTATTCATAATATCCCTCACGGTAAAACACATAGCCCCAGAACATAATGTTTGAAGCCCTCAACTTAATTACCAGCTTGGTAGGTATTACTAATTTCAGACAGATTCTGAGTGTACTTACAGTGATTAAGTTATTAATCGCACAACACCGACACCCTTCTAGAATGTGCTGCATCTATATGGATGGGGACTGAGGTTACCACAGTGGCACAGATAATAAAGCTGCTGTCTCAGTCCTGGGCGCCAGGTTCGAATGCTCTGATGCTCTCCATGTGGAGTTTGCATGTTCTACACGTGACTGGATAGATTTCCACTGACATCCCAAAGACATGAAGGTTGGTAGGTTAATTGCCCACTGTAAATCGCCCATGGAGTATAGGTTAGAGTTAAGGGCCTGTCCGACTTTCACAACCTAATTCACGACCTCTGCCGAGTTTGCCCTTGACTCATACTCGCAGCATGGCAGTCACGAGGTCGTAGGTAGGTCGTAGGTACTCGTGGGATCAAGTAGGTCGGGGCGTTTTTTCTAGCATGATGAAAAATGTCCACGAGTAATAAAAGTTGTGAATTAGGTCGTGACAGTGGGATAGGCCCTTAAGACCTAGAATGGAGTAAATGGGAATGTAAGGACAATATAAGTGTAAATGGGTGGTTGATGGTTAGTATCAAAGATACTAGAGGAGCTCCTCTAGTATCTTTGGTTAGTATGGTGGGCCACAAAGCCTGACTATGCCATATCTCCCTAAGACTCTAGAATATCTTTCAAATAATCACAAGGAATGATGTTTGTAGAGATACTGAAAACCTTTAAGGCAGTGGAATCAAATTTTTGGAAAGAAATGGGAGCGAGGAAAAGCAGCAAAACAAAGAGTTTCTAAAGGCATCATCAAGAAACCACAGCAGCTGACAAGGGCAGCTGACTCCAGAGCGCGCAGTCTTGCACTGACCCTCACCCCAAACCATCCATTATCCACAGGGCTCATGTTGCTGGATGTTTTATGAAAGAAATAATCACTAAAATAAGCGGGAGAAATGACTGAAATCCTATTAGCTTGCGTTTAACTCTGAAAGCAGTCCAATATGCTGATAATGTTGCCACACAAGGACCTAAACAAGGTCTTTCGCAATGACAGTGGGAAGAACACTGAATGGACAATAAAGCTTAAAACAAACACATAATTCTGCAAGTAACTCATGGGTACGACCTCATCAATTATGTCATTAGATTAATAATTAACAAGGATGAATTCACAACCCACGATAGCTAAATAATCTGGTATCACAAGGATAATGTTTCACAGTAACAAATCAACTGGCCAACCAATGTCCTCAGGGATGGAAAACTGCCATCGTTGTTTGGTAGCACTATACACCATTCGGATGCACTCGGATACAACTGTTCTCTGAAGTAGCCATGTGGTTGTGCTGGGGATCAGAAATTAATGTCCTGATAATTCATCAAGGAAGCAAGACTGCTAATATCAATTCTAATATAATGGCAGCCTTCAGTATATTTGGCAAACCTCACTGTGACTGTGTTGATCAACTGTCCCTCTCACCTGGTAGGTCAATAGCCACAGCCTGGTATCCAGCCTCTGCCAGCTTATGGAGCGTTCCAAGATCCAGCCAAGTCTTTGAGGAGAAATTAATGCCGTGGAGGAGCAGGACAGAGAGTCTGGGGGGCTGCTCAGTGGGGCTCACTCGTATGTAAAACAACTCCTGTCCTTCAAATTCCACCTTGCCTTCCTTAACCTCAGGAGCCGCCATGGTCACCAGCAATGCAATCAAATCCTGCAAGAGGAAACAATGGACATTGTAAAACATAGAAGGGTTCAAGTACAGCCTTATAGATCACAATGTCCATGCTGAACATGTTGCTAGGTTAAACTAATATCTCTGCCAGCATGTGATACATATCCCTCCATTTCTGCAATCATGTGCCTACTTTAAGCTTCTTAAATGCCACTATCGAATCTGGCTCCACCACTACCCCTGGCAGTGCATTCCAGGCACCCACCACTCCTCTGCGTAAAAAAACCTGCCCCACACATCCCCTTTAAATTCTACTCCTCTGACAGAGATATGCCCTCTCATCATTTTCATCATGGGGAAAAAGTTCTGACTATCCTATCTATGCCTATCATAAATATATATCAGATCAACGGTAGGACACAGAGGAAAACACCCTCATTCCAAAGGAAATAACCTCTACCCTGACAAACGCTTCAGGGGCAGACACAGCACCAATTAAATATGGAGGAAAATCTCACAGAACCAGTATAGAAGGTTATAAACAGTTTCTTCAGCAAAGTTTCAGCAAATGTTTCCAAGCCAGTAACACCCTCACTGTCCAAAATCAGGTATAGGACAGGTTAGATACAAAGTAAAACTCTTTCAACTACAAAATGTCAATAAGAAAAAAACTCCTCTCCTTCATGTGGTCAATCTCTGACATCACTTCCTTTTCTGGATCTCTGTCTCCATTTAAAGAAATGGACTCGCTACTATCATCCGTAACAAGTCGACCAAGTCCCACCACTATCTCAAGTACTTTTCATTCAACCCTGCCTCTGTAAAGATTCTATTTTGTTCTCTCAGTTGCTTCATGTCCGTATTTGTTCCAAAGATTAGATTTTCCACACAGGTACTTCTGAAATGTATTTTTCCCTTTAGCGTGGCTTTCCTTCTATGATTGTCAACAAACACCATGACTGCACCTCATCAATTTTTAAAGCCTTTGCCCTTACCTCCTCTCCCTTGGCGTCCAGGAATGTCCTGGACTTCATCTTCTACATGGATAGGACTGGTTTAGAGGGAAATGGACCAAGCGCAGGCAGGTGGGACTAGTTGGCCGGTGTGGGCAAGTTGGGCTGAAGGGCCTGTTTCCACTCTATGACTCTACCCACCCTGCCTCCACATTCAATAGAACATTCTCCACAATTTCCACCACCTGCTGCAAAGAGATTCCACTATCAGACACATCTGTCTTTCAGCAATTGGGACTGTTCCCATTATGACTGCCTGGCGCGTCTCCCCCTTCTCTCTCCCCTCTTCTCTCTCCCCCCTCCCTCTCTCTCCCCACTCTCTCTCTCCCTTCTCCGTCTCCACCGACGGGAGGGTGGGGGTCATTTTCCCACATAAGCCATAGGTGACTGGGCAATCTGAACCCAAGCACCAAGTTATAAGCGGCCGAAGGTGCGCATCGCTCGGGACAGCCCCCACTCTCCCACGGCCACCCTCCGCGGGCTGTGGTTCGGGTGGAGCGGAGGTTTGGGACAATGTTCATCCCTCCACAGTGATGTGATGGACGCGTTGGCCTGGACCAATCGCTGACAAGTCCCGCCCCCCGGCAACGTCATGTCCGTTATTTGACTTTTCTGTTGAGCAGCATTCAGTTCGTTGGCTTGTAGGCGACGCCGCCTTTCGTTTAGGTGCCGTTTCGGCAGAGCGACCATTCGGTGAGTTTGCTTTTAGGCGACGCAGCCTTTCGGTTAGTTGGCTTTTAGGTGTCCCGCCCTTTTGGTTATTTTGCATTTATGCGTCCCACGCTTTCGGTTAGTTGGCGTTTCGGCTTCATTTCCATTCGGTTATTTGGCTTCCACTTCTTTGCTTTGGCTTCTCGTCTGTCGGCGCCACTTCTGGGTACCACCCTGAGCCTTGACTGATGAAGGCTAGATACAGCACTCTTCTTTACCACTACCTAATTGCATTGTCACTTTGAAGGAGCTGTGCATTTAGACCTTAAGATCAATCTGTACATCAGTGTTGTTAGTGATCTTGCTATTAACTGCATATTTTCTCCTTACAATTGACCTCCCAAAATGCAAGACCTCACGCTTGCCCTGACTGTTTAGACGAAGGAATTAAATGTAACATCTCCAAGTTCGCGGATGACACAAAACTGGGTGGCAGCGTGAGCTGCGAGGATGATGATATGAGACTCCAGGGTGATTTGGATAGGTTGGGTGTGGGCAGATGCATTATAATGTGGGTAAATGTGAGGTTATCCACTTTGGTGGCAAGAACAAGAAGGCAGATTATTATCTGAATGATGTCAGATTAAGAAAAAGGGAGGTGCAACGAGACCTGGGTGTCCTTGTACTGAAAGTAAGCATGCAGGTACAACAGGCAGTGAAGAAAGCATGTTGGCCTTCACAGCGACAGGATTTGTATATAGAAACAAGGAGGTCCTACTGCAGTTGTACAGGGCCCTGGTGAGACCACACCTGGAGTATTGTGTGCAGTTTTGGTCTCCTAATTTGAGGAAGGACATGCTTGCTATTAGTGGAGTGCAGCGTAGGTTCACCAGGTTAATTCCCAGGATGGCGGGACTGACATATGATGAAAGAATGGATCAACTGGGCTTATATTCACTGCAATTTAGAAGAATGAGAGCGGATCTTATAGAAACATATAAGAGGTTGAACAAGCTAGATGCACGAAAAATGTTCCCGATGTTGGGGAGTCCAGAACCAGGAGTCACAGTTTAAGATTAAGGGGTAGGTCATTATTCTGAGACTGAGATGAGGAGAAACCTTTTCACCCAGAGAGTTGTGAATCTGTGGAATTCTCTGCCAGTGGAAGCCAATTCACTTGATGTTTTCAAGAGAGTTACATTTAGCTCTTGGGGCTCGCGAAATCAAGGGATATGGGGACAAAACAGGAAAGAGGACCTGATTTTAGATGAACAGCCATGATCATATTGAATGGCAGTGCTGGCTCGAAGGGTCGAAGGGCCTATTCCTGTGCCTATTTTCTATATATGCACTAAAACATGATTTTAATACATCAAATGTTTTTAAGTCTCTATCATGGGAGGAGGGACACCCCCCTCCCACACCCTCCCTCCACTTGCTTGCTCCACTCCCTAGTGGATACCCCAAGGCGAGTGATCAGTGAGCATTCAGCCCCCCCCCCCCCCACTTTCAAAAATGCTTCGTGGCCCCTGGTTCAGACAGAGAATACTGCCAGATGTGAGTGGGGAACTGAGGCCAGTTGTCTGTGATGTCTGGATCCCAATGCTAAGCGCTTCGTGTTTCGGAGTTGGCAAATGTTATTGATTTGTATTTTGCCCGATTTGTAATTAGTTGACAAAACCTTCATTTATTAATCCAGAATATCCAGGGGGATGGGATAAGTGTAATATTAAAATGATATGCAAGGTATCAGGCTGTCTGTCACAACATACAGCCCTGATAACCCATTATTTCCTTCCGTTAAATGTTGGGATGGTAGCACTATTGTCATTTGCAACTCAACTATTATGTTTGTTTACCTCACTAACGATTTCTAAACCCCCCCCCCCCCCAAATCCCTTTGACAGGTTGAATAGAAATGCCCCCAATCCGGTTGTTTTATTAATTGAACATGTAGATGAACATCCTCAAAGAGTGTAATCAGATGGAAACTGATACAGATGCAATGTTTAAGAGCTTGTTCAAAGAGGGGGCACATTTTAAAGGAGTGACAGAGATACTTGCAGGGGAATGTGAGAGGAAGTTACTATTTGTCTTTAGTTTTAGCTTGACCAAGGACATCTGAAGATTCAAAGTTTAATATACTGATTGTGCTGATACTGACTCCACCCAATTACGTAATGAACATCATCCATTCCGGAGGTTTTCTTTTTCTGATGCCATTTAAACTTCACTTCGATTTCAATTACTTCAATATAAAACTAATTGGGAATGGAGAACATTGGAACAAAAATTTGCCCTCAGTACATATTAACTGTAATATAATAATGTATGCATGTTGGTAGGTGCAATCAAAACAATTGTTTTATCATTGTTGTGTTACCAGAGAAAATATTATGTACTCTCAACATCACATTTAATAGAATAATATTGCTTTAATGTATAGTTACTGGACTTTGCATTTCGGAAAAGTCCCAGCTGAGAGGAAGACAGCAAAATACTGAAAATATTGGGGGTGAAAATGGACAATTTGTTTGGAAAATGAAAGAAATGGAAACAGAATACGTATACAGCTGAGTGAGTATAATTTTATGGATGAGAAATTGTGTTCAACCAATTGATGACTTATTTGACAAAGAAACTAGCATGTTGGTTAACAAGGAAGCCAATGGATGTAGCAAATTTTGTTAATTTTGGTCCGTGAAGTGCCCCAGAAAATATCACCATATTAGATAAGCACCTGTGGACTTGAACGTAATAGGTTAAGTCCAGGAGGTTAGATATGGGGCTTTATGTGTGGGCCAGATATATTGCCAGTGCAGAGAGGCTAGGAAGAAGGCCGAGTGTGCATCCAGAGTCAAGGCCTGGAATAGTACTAGGTATGCAGTCAAAGCTGGGACAATGGGAGTGTTCAGCAGGTACGTAAGCAGGTAAGCAGCTATGATCAGAGTAGAATAGGGGGGCAGGTGTAAGGCTGGTCTCAGGGTCAGGAATGAGAGAAGGTATGCAACTGGAGTCAGGGTCAGGAGTAGTACCAGGTGTGCAGTGAGACCCAACATGGGGCAAGTGTTTGATTATAATCTGATTTCCATACATGAATAAACTAAGATCATTCATGTACTGCACCTGTTGATCAGAGCCTGGCTTTACTGTGGAATGTAATTAGGAATGTAATTTAGCCTAACCTTATTCATAGCTAATCCAATTTAAAGCATAAATATTGCATTCAAGTGTAAGTTAAAAGACTCGCTACAGTATGCACCAGATTGCACAATTTCAAGAAGAAAAATATAAAAGCTCCACACTAATGGGAGCGGGGGCACCCTCCTCCCCCCCCCTCGGTCTCTCACAATTTCTCACTCCCAACTCTCACCCAATGTTGGCAGCCCTGACTTAAGGTTAATGGAATCAAGGGATATGGGGAGAAAGCAATAGACAATGGGTGCAGGAGTAAGCCATTGGGCCCTTCAAGCCAGCACCACCATTCAATGTGATCATCTACAATCAATACCCTATTCCTGCCTTCTCCCCATATCCCATGACTCCGCTATCTTTAAGAGCCCTATCTAGCTCTCTCTTGAAAGTATCAAATGCACATATACAAACATCCACGGCACTACCCTCATCTATTACTTTCGTCACCTCCTCAAAATACTTTTGGTTAGAATGACCTGCAGTGGACAAAGCCATGTTTACTGCCCTTAAATATCATAATCTCTTCCAAATGGGAGTATAAGCGAGTTTGGTATTCCAACTGCGCATGCCCAGGTCATAGGTCACAAGCGAAAAACACTCTTGGCAGCCATGCCGCGGCATGGACACAGACCTGCGCCTCATCCTCAGCCAGGATCTCCAGCACCGCAATCGCTGCCGAACAACCACTGGACCATCCCCGTCCCCTCCCGGGTGCCCCCCGTCCGGGGGTGGCCAGAGACGTCAGGAGTCAGATGGGAACGGCGCCCCCAGGCTTACAGCCAGCACAGAGAAACAGTGCTAAATCCAGCTCAACTCTGCCTGTTAACCTACCAGCCCTGCCTGGACTTACGGGAAGGACGGCCCAGGCTTACAGCATTTAGCGGAGAAGCTGCACTAAATCCAGCTCTGCTCTGAGAAGCAGGGCTAACTCCACAGCTCCGGGCTGGTGCCCCGTCAGTAGGTTAACCCGGTGAGACAGGCAGAGTTTATATCGCTTGTGACCTTTGACAAATCCCATGATTCCTTGCATTTCTCGGAACACCGAACTCGCTTATTAGTCACCTATCTGTGATATTCTCCCAGCTTTTTCATTGCCCTTTTTTTCCCCTCTGGGAGTAGAGGGCATGCAAGATCTAACAGGCCTGGGCCATCTTCCTGCTTTGTATTTCATGTTCTCACTTTCTAACTACTCCCCTTCACTCATTGATTAGATAGCTTTATTTACAGTTGATCCCGGTTGTACCCTATCAGAGCCACCCTCCTTCCGACCCTCCCCGCAGCATAAGCTTCTTCCTAATTAGAACCAAAGTTCTTCATCCTGAATGCTTATCTTGGGTTTTTTCCCCACGTATGCACACGACCTGCATTTTCTGTTGTATTCTAGATTTCCAGCATTTGTCGTTTTTGTTTCATTTTTCAAGAAGGAAAACATTATACGGTTAACATTACGATTGGAGACTGGAACCGGCTGCCAGGGGGAGCAGTGGAGGCGGACACCATGGTGGTGCGCAGAAAGAAGCTGGAAAATTTTCTGAAAATTTGTAGAGCAGTGTGAGGGGGGGGGGGGGGGGGGGGGGGGGAGTGAAACTAGTTAGATTGTTTTTACTGGCAGCCAGTCCAGGTCGGAGACGTTCCACGTTGTAACCAGTCCGTGATTTCGAGGGTTTCAATAAAACCAAGAGGGCACTTTAGGAGTGCCAGGGCAGGGCAGACGCCCTTTCTAAGTCCCCACCAAGTTTCAAGTTGAAAGTGTGCAGCCAAAACAATAAGGGCGCCACTTTGACTGCTGAAGCGACAGAGACCGAGTGAAGAGGAAGAGGTTGCACCAACCTCTTTGAGTGGAGTGTTGACGTTTCCCACTCCGCACCAAAGATCCTATGGCGAGATATTTGCTCCGCACCACACTGCTGATCTCCAGCTCACCCCGGGACCGGGAGCAGCAATGGAGATGGTCCTGCCGCTGCGCCCCCTGCTGTTCGCGACCACCACTCCCAGCCGCTGCCCGTCACTCCCAGCACTCAGGGAGGAGGCTCTGCGCAAACTGTTTATATTGCAAGGGTGTCCCGAGTAACACTGCAAAGTCATCAACGGAGAGAAACTGCTCTTCACGTGCAATGCGATGTTCTCACTATTTCATTCGGTATGATTCAGATCACAGAAGACCGGAGAAGATAAACATTCTGGCAATTACTTAAAAACAATGTTTTTTGACTCATATGCTATAGGAAGTAGATTATCCCCGCACCAAAGCCCCGCGATATTGAGTAATTCTCTAAGAACATATAGGACAGGAGAACGGGCCTTTCGGCCCAAGATGCCTGCCAATTCCCTCCATGGATGCTACCCCGTCTGCCGGGATCCTACAGCAGTTTATGTTTGGCTTCCCCCGTGTCCGCTCACCTGCCCATCAGCTTACCAACATAAGGTGATAGGATGCAGAGGGTAATGGTCAAGGTTTATTTTTGTGATTAAAAGTCTGCGACTAGTGAATGACAGGGCACTGGGAGTATTGTAGAGCAGAAGGACCTAGATGTGCAGGTACATCTAGATCATTCGTCACATGTTTAAATTATGTTTTATTCTTGATTGTTTATTGTATATCGTGTTGTTATTTGTGAGCTAAGCACCAAGGCAAATTCGGATACATACTTGGCTAATAACATTTATTCAATTCAAACTTCCTTAAAATTTGCATCACAAATAGATGCCATACTCCACCGTGTGTTCACATTTCGTCACCTGTTTTAAAAGTTATCAGGCTGGAAAGGATGCAGAAAAGATTTACTAGCATGTTACAAGGACCCGAGCTAGGTAGACACAAAATGTTGGAGTAACTAAGCAGGACAGGCAGCATCTCTGGAGAAGGAATGGGTGACGTTTTGTGTCTGCCTTCGATTTAAACCAGCATCTACAGTTTTTTCCTACACAAGGACCTTACCTATATGGAGAGGTTGAGCTTTAATTATGTTCAACTCCAAAGAAGACATTGGAATATCCTCATTTCAAGCATGTCCGTCTGGGCTCCAGTCTCTGCTATCCCAAGAAAAGATTAATCACCAGCCATACCCATAACATCTGACTAATTTCAAACTCTATGCACCTCACAACATTGCTTATCTATCCATACTACTGGTAGGATGAAATGACTACATCCTTTGTCTTATACATCATGAATGTTTTATTTAGAAAACATTTCCCCACAATTTTATTTACCCCGAAATGCAATCCAGTCCCTTCATAAATCCCTTTATGCCCAGAACCATACACAAAAATCTATTTTACAGCATCAAGTCAAGTGCAGGGTCAAGCGTGATGGAAGTGATGTGCAGCCAAGGGAGACACACAAAAAGCATTATGCAAACCATGCCATTATATATTATTTCCAATGTCAACCAGTTGTAAAGTAGCTCAGTGTCTCAGATCTGTGGAAAATCTTGCAAGCTACTTATCCCATTGCAGTTTTATACTTTTAATTCAATAAGAAATATGACATCACTGCATTGATTGGATCAGCAGTCACAGCGGAGTCCTTTGCCACACCCTCAGGGACATCAGTTCACAGGAACTTGGACTGCAGTGTGGCACTATTATGTTCTTCATTTGCAAGACATTCTCTGACTGGCTTGTGTGGAATTGCAGTAGCCATGATCTGCCCCTAAAGTAATGCCTCAGCCTTTGTATTGTATGGGCATTCCACAACATCACCATGCTTTAATCCATTACTTCTTTAAAATCTTTCCACACCACCATTCTTCAATGAATGCCATCCCTCTCCCCAATATTCCCCTTCCTTGTCCACAAGACTCACAAGTGAGAACATGCCTTGCAGATGAAAAGTGCAGTTGTGTTGCGTAGTAATCTGTTAACATCTCTGGACTGCATGGGCCATGGTCAAGGTGAGACTCTACTGTGAATGCCAATGGTGACGTCAAACCCAAATCTTACTGACTCACGATATTGAGCAATTAACAAATTGAGCAATAAACAAAATGTTACCTTTTGCATGATGCTTTTCGTCCTCACCTCCAAGTCTAATGTTGACCTCAGCCATTAAATAACAGTCCCTTGATATTGCCAATAAAGTTACTAATGGAAAAAAACATCCCATGGGAACTCACTTCTGCATATAACATGGGATTCAATGGGAACAGGGGCTCATTACAAAAAATCCTAATAAAGATATTTCTACTAACAAAATCTCTCCATAAAACAGCTTGCCACAGTACGCAAGCCTATACAGAGGTTTCCCATATCACAAAAGACATTAGGCTGGTACCTGGGTTGGCCACTGTAAATTGCATTTGATGTGTGGGTGAATGGCCAAAACAGGAAGGAGTTTATGGAAATATCGGCTGAATAAAAGTATATGGGGTCTTAACCCTTACTTTCATTTCTTACTCCAATCCAAATATGACAAATTAGGGTAGGTTTAATATGCCAGGGATAAGACTCTCCAACTCAATTGATCATGGATTTTCATTCTACCTAATCAACATTAAAGGTACAAACTCATTTAACAGGAGATAGGCAATATTCAACCAGATTATATTCTCTCTGAAATTATGCCTCCTTTAAATTACAATAGCAAAACATGAAATTCAATAATAGCACTAACTTTTTCGAAAGGCAATACGTTTGGCTAGGTTCTCAGGACCAAACTTTTGGATTAAGCCCTCCCGCACTTCTCTATCAACATTCTCAAGGTCAAGATCATCTCGACGTGTCCAGATGGGATAACCATCTGGACGGTGGCCAGACTCCACAAAATGTAACGCTGCTGCCAATTCTCCATTGTTCTTCAGCAGCAACTGTGTGGCTGTGCAGAGATCTAGGTCACCAGATTGCATTAATGTACTGATGGCCCTGGTTGCACATTCCACTTCATCCTGGGATGCTGTATGCAAGGACAATTCGCCTGATAATACTTGAGAATCCGATTCTGACTGCTTATTGTCCATGACAAACTCTGACAAAGTGACTTTCTTCTTAGTATGACAGTCACCAAAGCTCATTTCTGGAGGGTTTTCAGTCTCCACCTGCTTATTTTCCATAATTATTGCTGTCATTTCTTTTCTTTTAGCAAAAGGCTCACTAAGGTTCTCTTCTGGTGATTTGTTCGTTTCCATTTGTTCATTGTCCAGAATTAATTCTGTGGTAGTTCCTTTCCTTTTAAGACATCGCTCACCAAAGCTCACTTTTGGTGAATTGTCAGTTTCCGTTTGGTGCTCTTGTGGGATGATCACATCACTTATCTCCTTCATCTCTTCAGAAGTCTCATCAATCTAGGAAATAAAACACTTTCAATAAAAGCCATCAATTAAACAGAACAGTTCAAACAACTTACAATGACATAGAATGAAACACAGTCCACATCAGCTACCAAGGAGCAAACCACACAAGGCACAATACCGTTGTTCTTATTTTCATGCACCTCTGCACCACATTCTCCGAGATATGCCCATAAACTACCTTCATTTTGATTTATTTTGAACTTTTGATTCATGGGTTTCAGAATCACCACCCTCAGATCAATAAAATGTAACTTTTCACTCTCAACTTGCATCTTAGAACATAGCATCTTTACTTGGGTCAAGTATGTCCAAGCAAAATGGTGAATGAAAAAAGTTACACAATATATCAGTTAACAATGCCCTCTGCTAATGTTAACAATTACGATGACAATCTGGATAAAAAACAAATTGGGTCAAATAACAGTACTCTAGGCTCCTACGATAGCTGATTTAGTACACCATTGCAATATATAGACAGCTATTTCAAATGGCATCAATGAAGGTTTTAGCTATTTGAAACAAAAATAAACACCAAGTGTCCAACATTCAATGAGTTGTGCTTATCCATCTTGTTATGGAATCATGCGCTGTATACATAGCTACAAATTCCCCATATCATTCTATTATATTCGCACTGTATTTGTGAAATGCTTGCCACATGTGGCAAGAATCTAATACTGGTTGGCTGTTCCCAGGGATCAAATTACAAACATCTGACATGCCCTTTCCACATTCCTCAACCACAATTGATGGTGCCACTTAAATCTAATTTAGGTCAGGTCCTTCCTAGATGCTTTTCATGGTCAAGGAGACTACAATGCATGTACTGCTTTTACTCTACAAATTTTATACACTAGTAGAGGTGCTGGCTTGTCATTAACAGAAAGCTCACAGTCCACCCAAAAACTTTGGATAGAGACATACTCAACTTCTTACATGCAAATAAATTTACCTTTTCAGCAGAGGACTGCCGCAAATAAGTGGACAAGGGCAAATAATTGGCAGATGAAATGTAAGGCAGTACATTTTTGTATAATAAATAATGCTCAAATCTTTGTAAAACTTGGAACTAGCAAGTTTCAATATAGTAGAGGAACATGAGAAATATTGGTAGCACAATAGAGCTTACCATTAAACGTTGTGGTGCAAGTTAGGTCATAAAGCAAAAACCAAGCTCTAGGGATTTTGAAGTAAAGAATTTCAGACCAGAGAAGTTATGCTAATCTGGTACTTTGCCAATGGTTATGATGCATGGACGATGTTATAGATACTAAAAATGAGAATACACATTCTGGAAAATATGAACATAGGGTTTTTTTCATCAGAAAAAGTGCGTAGAATTTAATTGAAATTGCAAAAATTATGAATGGTTCTGATGCAAGTAGATATCAAAGAACATTTCCAGAGCATAATTAAAGAGATAAGCATAATTATAGAGCCTGCCTCAAATTCCTGGATAGCAACTGGAAATATGTTGAAGAATTCCTCCTCAGAATTGACACCATCAGATTCCAGCTCATCTGCAATGGGTACATCCTCATTAGACCCTGGATCAGTATGTTGAAGATTGCCACCATTCTTTTTCCCTATAAAACACATTCAACCACAGGGGAAATAAAGACATGATTAAACAAGTACAAAACCTTTAAAGACAATAATGGTTTGATGCAAATAAATCAGAAATGTCATCCCAACTAATAGGATAACATGATATACAAAACGCTGGATTTACTCAGCAGATCAGGCAGCATCTTTGAAGGAAAAAAAGGCAAAGTTTCAGGTCAGAATATTTCTTCAGGCTGGAAGTGGGGGGGAAGGGGAATGGAGGAAGTAAACTGGAAGTGATAAAAGGCCAGAACAAATCAGGGCCAGCAAAAGATGATCTCAGGAAGGGTGGTGCCCATAATGGCTGCAGGAAGGTTTGATAACAAGAGGATGTAAACAGTAGTACTGGAAGGAGGGGGAGGAGAAACAGAGGTTGCAAGAGTTACTTGAAATAAGATAAATCAATCTTCATACTGCTGGGCCACAAACTGCCCTTGCGAAATATGAAGTGCTGCTCCTCCAGTTTGCATATCGACTCACTCTGACAAAGGAGACTGCCCAGGACAGCAAGGGTGTTGATGAGTACATGAGTTACTCCTGTATTCTGTATCTAAAGAATAATGGGCACATTATTAAATCAGTCACATGGCACTGAAACAGGCCCTTCAACCCAACAAACCATCCAAATTAGTTTAATTTGCCCACATTCGGTAGTAAATAAAGCAAACTCAATGCTAGCATTTATTTCAAGAGGGCTTGTATACAAAAACAGGGATGTAATGCTGAGGCTAAGGCTTTAGCAAGGCCGCATTTGGTATATTGTAAGCAATTTGGGGCATTATATCCGCGGTAGAATGTGTAGGAGAGGGTCCAGAGCAGATTTACAAGAATGATACCAGGAATGAGTAGGCTAACCTACGATGAACGTTTGTCGCCACTGGGCGTATATTCGCAGTTTAGAAGGATGAGTGGGAAACCTCTTTGAAACATACAGAATAGTGAAAGGCTTGGATAGAGTGGATGTGGAGAGTGTGGAGAATGTGGAGAATAATTCTCATTGACATGAGAATTAAGGGACAGACGTTTCGGGGTAACGCGAGGGGGAACTTCTTTACTCAGAGGGTGGTGGCTGTGTGGAATGAGCTTCCAGCAGAAGTGGTGGAGGCAGGATCGATTTTAACATTTAAGACTAAAGTGGATAGGTATATGGACGTGAAGGGAATGGAGGGGTATGGTCTGAGTGCAGGTAGATGGGACTAGGGGAAAACAAATGGTCGGTACGGACTGGAAGGGCCGAGAGGGCCTGTCTCCGTGCTGTAATTGTTATATGGTTATATGGTTTCCACTAGTGGGAGAGTCTAGGACTAGAGGTCATAGCTTCAGAATTAAAGGACATTTTTTAGGAAGGAAATAAGGAGACATTTCTTTAGTCATAGGGTGGTGAATCTGTGGATTTTTTTGCCACAGAAGGCTGTGGAGGGCAGAGATAGATATTCTTGATTAGTACAGGTGTCAGAGGTTATGGGGAGAAGGTAGGAGAATGGGGTTAGGAGGGCGAGATAGATCAGCCATGGTTGAATGGCAGAGTAGACTTGATGGGCCGAATGGTCCAATTCTACTCCTTATGACCTTATTCCTCTAAACTATTTCTATCCATGTACCTGTCCCAAAAAGTGTTTTAAAGATTGTACTGCTCTCAACTCCCCCGGCAACTTATTCTATACAGTCACAAGGTTATTCGGCCCATTGAGTCCAAGCCGACCATTGATCACCCACACACGATTTCACACTATGTACTAGGAGCAATTTACATAAGCCAATTAACCTACACACCTTTGGCATGTGGGATGAATCTGAAGCACCCGGAGAAATCCCCCCCCCCCCCCCCCCCAAGCACAAACAGCACCCGTAGTCAGAATCTAACCCATGTCTCTGATGCTAAGGCAATAGCTCCTCCACTGCGCCGCCCCATCTTTTGTGTGTAAAAAGTTGCAACTAAATCTTCCCCCTCACATTAAACCCATGTCCTCTATTTCTTGATTCTCCAACCTTGGAAGAAGAGAGGATAAATAGGTGCGAGTCCAGGTGTGGGGCACAGGGAGAGAATGGAAAATGAAGGGGATGGAGGGGGAGAGAGAGGAGGGGTGTGAGTGGAGGTCACGCAGTCATGCCGGCCAGTGAAGCCGTGACCACCATTCTCCTCCCTCCCCACCTACCTGTTTGTGGCTCGGGTAGCCGAGTCCCGTGGAAGACGGTGGTGGGGATGACGGAGCGGCTGTCGAGGTTGTACAGGTGTTCATGGCCGCGCAGCTGGCGGAGGTAGCGGGTCCGCATCGACTGCCAGCTGTGGCGCGTCAGCTGCGCGCGCTCCATCTCGTGCCACATCGCTCTCCCGGTCGGCGAGATCAAGCCCCCGTGGTCGCGCACGTACATCAGGATGGCCACATCCTCCAGCTTGGAGTAGGCCATCCGACCGTTGACAGAGGAGGAGGTCGTGGGTGGCGGCCCGGCCGCCACGTAGTTCTCCAGAGGCAACTGCTGGTTCCTCTGCACGCAGTCTAACACATACTGCGACCGGGTATAGCCGCTCGTCCCCGGCGCACTCTCCTCCGGCTCGATCAACAGGATGGCGCCCGGCTCCTGGACGCGGCACGTACACGCCGCCCCCGTGTAATATCAGCGGCTGCAGCAAGGCTTTGGTGGGGCCCGGCTTGATGTAGAAACGCAGCGGCAGACCGTCGGTCCTCAGGAAGAGAGTCCGAGAGTGGGACGGGAGCGCCGAGGTCGCAGCTTTACTCCTCTTTTTGTTCGCCATCTGGCCCAAAGGTCCTATTGCTATACGATCGTTGCTCGAGCCCGCGGTCGGCGAGAGAGAAAAAAACCCCGCGCGCTCACCCCGCTGACGGGACGCCGGCGCGTGATTGGCCAGCAGCAAAGCAGCGTCTGCTTTAATTGGACGGTCTTGTGCCGGAGACAAGAAACAGAGCCCCTGATTGGACAATGCCGCGAGGCTGGATTTCCATTGGATTTGCATGAAACAACCCGTGAATTAAACCGGGGACCGTTTCAACAACAACAAGAGCACGTGAGGAAGGAAGGGACGGGAAGGGAATAACCTTCCACACTCCAGGTGTCTTCAACAGCCTTGCTGTTGTGTATTCGCGCTTGAAACTGACTTTAAAATCAGACTCAGACACTAGAGTAATTAACAAGCTTCATGTATTGGAATCGCCAAGTTGAGTCTCTCTGCGCATGCGTACCAAGACCTCAAATATGCTAATCATATTTTCATACACAACAATCCTCCTTTAACTTGGAGGCAGCTAACACAATTTCACCTTCAAGGTATATGATCTTTTACCAAAAATATATTTGACTAATACACTGTTCCCAAATTATTATTAAAGTCATCTTACAATTACATCATCATAACCGTAATAATCATGCATAAACTGTGTGACAATCCAAATACATTACACATTGCTGTATGTGTTTTCACTTATAATGAACAAAATCCTCAAATCTTTTAGGTGTTCTTTTAGTCCTATTAGACCTGCGTATCTCTGTCTAAGTTGGACTTTGCATGTTATCTGCGATATCAGGCTCTGGCTTGTGTTTTTGGTTGTAATGTTGCGTTATCACTATGGGCCAGAGGTTCATCCCTCTCTGAAGTTCTTTCAGAACCTACCTCCACAGTTGGAATAGGCAGAACTATCATTTGCTCCTCGCTTGGTTGAACCACTTCTCTTTGTTGGAAGTCAGTGTGCTCGTCACCTTTTGGCAAGTATGCTCTTGTTTGATCGACATGACGACGCACGACTCTTCCCTACTTCAACTTTACGTTGTACATGACTTCACTGATGACTTCTTCTATCATTCAATAGGGCCTGATGTGAAGTTCTTGACCATTACATGATCATTCACTTCAAAGACACGTTCCTTGCTTCCTCGATCTGCTGCCTGTTTCATTGAAGCTTGCTTCCTTCGGACAGATTTGCTGAGATCAGGTTGCAGACTGTCAAATTTAGTGTGGATCTTTCGTCTGAACATCAGTTCACTGGTGACTTTCCAGTCGTTTCTTGAGGTGTGACTCTGTACGTCAACAAGAACTTCTGGAGCGTTAGTTCCAGGTCTGATCCTTTCCCTTTCTTCACACCTGCTTTCACTGTTTGTACACCTCTTTTGGCTAGTGCGTTGCTGGACGGGTGTTTGGGTGATGTTTGAATGTGGCAGATGTTGTTGCTGCTGAGCAACCTGGCAAACTCCTCAGACACAAACTGCGTACTGTTGTCTGTTACCACTGTTTCCGGTAACCCATGAGTTGAAAACACCCGTCTCAGGGCCATCACTGTTGCTGCTGCTGTTGCGTGTCTCACCCGAATGGCTTCAATCCATTTGCTGTGAGCATCGACCACAATCAGCAAATTCTCATCATCGAGGCTAGCATAGTCACAGTGAATCCCACTCCACGGTCTCTCCGGAAACTCCCATGGATGAATTTGGGCTGCAACAGGACTATATTGACTCTGCTGACAGCTTGGACAACTTCTCACTTGTTGTTCCAACTCTTTTTTGATTTCTGGCCACCAAAACGTATGATCTGGCCAATGCCTTCATTTTCATAATGCCAGGGTGCGTGCTATGACGTTCTTCAAGGATTCTAGTCCTCATCTCCATATTATCTGGTATGACCACTCGTGATCCCCACAGGATTATGTCATCCTCCACTGACAGCTCTTCTTTCTTGCTGGCAAAGGGTTTACTTCCTCTGGAAGATTCCTTGCACTTGGCCACCCTTCCATGATGTGGTTCTTCACCTTTGAGAGAACTCTGTCCTTCTAGGTAGCTCTTCACTTCCTGTGCCTCAACAGGGCATGTGTCCAGATCGGTGAGCAAGTCGATGTGTGCCTCTGGTGCATCATCAAGCTCTGCGAGCTCAGGATGATTCCATGAAGCGTCTTCTTCATGGATTGGCAAGTGCAACAATCTGCATTCTGGCGTTTCTTGCCTTCTCGATGGACAATCTTATAACTGTAGGCAGACAGGATCATATGCCATCTTGCTACGCGAGCAGAGGCCATTGGGCTTGCAGGCTTGTGAACTCCAAATAGTCCCATCAGAGGCTTGTGAACAGTCACAATGGTGAAAGACCTCCTATGTAACTGTTTGTGGAATTTCTTCAGTCCGATGATTATGGATAAGCCCTACTTCTCCTATTGTGCGTAGTTCACTTCGCTGGGCTTGAGAGTGCGTGAGGCAAAAGTTATCGGGCATTCTTGTCCATCTGAATCCACATGGCTTATCACAGCACCTAAGCCGTAGGGGCTTGCATCCGTTTGGAGCAGGATTATTTTGGCTGGATCGTAATGCGTCAGCACATACTCTGCAGAAGACGCTTGGATCTCTGGAATGCCTGCTCTTGTTCCTTTCCCCATTTGAACTTGGGATCAGGCTCACTGCTTCTCCTCCCACTCTTTGAATCTGCTGATCGGTACTCATCCTTCAGCATTAGAGTCAAAGGTGCAATCTCCTGTGACAGGTTGGGTATAAACTTCCTGTAATACCCAAGTAATCCTAGGTATGCCTGGAGTTAGCTTTGGTTCACAGGCTGCTTTGCTTCCTGCACTGCATCAACTTTGTCTTGAAGAGGACGAAAACCATTCTTGTTCAGTCGATGTCCGAGATAGTCGACCGACTCTTGCATCAGTGCACACTTCTTCTTCAGACGTAACCCACTGGTCTCTAGTCTTGGCAGGACCGCTTCCAGGTTCCCTAGGTGCTCTTCATCAGTCTTTCCCCTGATGATGATATCATCCAGATACGGCTTGCACATGGGAATATCTTCTAGCAGGCTCTCCATTGTTCTCTGAAACATGGCTGGTGCGCTGGATATCCCAAAAGGTAATCTGGTATACTCGAAGAGACCTTTGTGCGTATTAATTGTGGTGAACTTCCGAGCTTCAGGGTCTAACTTTATCTGACGATAGGCATGGGAGAGGTCTAATTTAGAGAACTTTTCTCCTCCTTCTAATTCCTGCAGGAGATACTCCAAAGTTGGAAGTGGATACTGTTCCACTTTTAGCACCTTATTTGCTGTGAGCTTGTAATTGCCACAGACTCTCATGCTCCCATTCGGTTTCTTAACAGCTATGATCGGGCATGCAAAATCTGCTGTCCTCACCGGCTTGATAATGCCATCCTGCAGCAAGTCATGTAATGCGGCATCAATCTGCTTTCTAGCAGCATATGAAACAGGAGCTGCTTTGTAAAAATTTGCCCCACTGTTTCAGTCTTGTGGATACACTTTGGCTTGGTATCCCTTCAGTACTCCATGGGTGTTGTTATCAAACAGTTTGGCGTGCTTGTTGACTACTGAGCTCCTGGCCTCTTGCAAGCTGTGTATACTACTCGGTGGACTTAGGCTTGGACCCGGCGTGTTCTGGCTGGCTAGATTTGACAGCAATCCAGGGTACTTCCTCAACCAGTCTCTTCCCAATAGGCTTGCACCTTTCTTTACTACCACTAGGGTCAGCGTTTCGGGCTTCCTGTGAGCATCGAGCTGTACCTGTACCGCTGCTTGTCGGTAGATGTCAACCTGCTCTCCCATGTACGATTTCAGCTTTAGGTTACAGGGATCTAGTTTGAGGTCCTGACCAAGTTTTCTGAAGACTTCTTCTGGTACGAGTCCATGGACTTCCAGTGTAAACTTCTAGTTGTACCTCCCTGCCGTTCACTATCACAGTGGCTGTATACGGTTCAGAGTTCGTCAACTTGTTAATTGTTTCATCTTCCCTGTGGCTCATACAATCCTCTGATGAATCAGTCTCCTCTAAGTGGTTTCTGGAATCGTCTCCTCCTCTGCTGGTAAGCTCTAACAGCCCCACATTGGCTTTTGGTGTGACCCGTTCCCGAGCACCTGAAGCACCTACCATCTCGGAACGTGCACATCGCCGGCTCATGGCTGCCGCCACATCTCCAGCACTTCATGTAGTATTGAACCTTGTCTCTGGATGCCCTTGGTGGACTCCATGTCTTCTTTAGTCCAGACTCCTTGTCTCTGGATGCCCTTGGTGGACCCCTTGTCTTCTTTAGTCCAGGATCCTTCCTTTGAAGCTGATGGACGGGCGTAAAATCATCTCGAGGACTTCCGATCTTCTTGATCTGCTCTACGCCTTGTTTAGCAACATCCATCACTGTCGCAATATTGACTGCATTCACAAAGGTTAATTTTGGTGTACCCAACAGTTTTCACTGGATGTTAATATCTGCACATCCTACCTCCAACCTATCCCTTAGCATATTCTCCAGTTCCTTAAAATTACACCACTCATTTAAATTACACACCTCACTTTGCTAAGAACTGAGGGATTTTCATTTGCTTGTGTGCATGTATAAAACCAATATCTTTACACTATTTCTGTTGGTTTTGGCACGAAATGAGCAATTAATGCCTCCTTGCATTCCTCTTACGTTTTATTAGCGGGCTTCGCTGGCTGCAGCAACGCACATAGGGTGCGATAACCCTTGTTTCCTAAACCTGTAAGGAACAATGCTCTTTTCTTCTCTTCTGTAGTGATATAATTTGAAGTGAACCAAGCCTCTAAGACTTCGGTCCATTCCTCAAAAGTATATCCATATTCTAACTGGGGCACATTCCCTACAATTGAATTAGCCATTGCTACACTGTTGCTATTCAGGTACACTACGTGCTGTCCTCTTACACAGTGTTCTCTGCAATGAACAATTCCTTTACACACTGAGCATTATCCAGTAAATTCACTACTAATCATTTTCTTATACTAATCGATTTATACTAATATAATAATATATCAGGGTTACCCCTTCGGCACATCTGCTCTAATGAAAATAAGCACAGCCTTTCATCATAATTGCGAATTGATGTTTCCACTCATCATCTGTAACTCAATTTACATTCATTGTGAGTTCAAAACACCTAACCTACTGTAGAATGATTCCCTAAAAAGGGGAAAGCAGGTATTTGCTACTGTAATATCTTGCTTTAACACAGTTGTCCCTTCAGTGCTCCGCCTAATAAGAAGAGGGGACATCCAATACAATACAATAATAATACTTTATTAGCCCAGTATGTTTTTGCAACATACAAGGAATTTCATTTGCCAAGTCAGTCATACAAATCAAAAGCAACAGAATACACAAAATACATTTTAAAATAAACATCCACCACAGCGACTCCTCCACATTCCTCACTGTAATGGAAGGCAAAAAAAAGTTCAATCTCTTCCCTTCTTTGTCCTCCCACGGTCGTGGGCCTCGAGCCTTCTGTTGACGGGACGATCTTACTCCTCTAGTCGGTAGCGTTTAGGCCCTCCGGGTCAGGGCGACCACTCCTGCATCGGAGGAGAATCTCAGCTCCCCCACGCCGAGTGATCGGACCCCAGGTCGGGGCTGGTTGAAACCTTCTGTGTCGTTGGAGCTCCCGACATCCACGGTCTCTCCCGAGACTCCGAGCGCGCGATGGTAAGGTCCGCAGGCTGTGATTGGAGCATCGATCCTAGGCAAGGAATCGGCTCTTATGGTACGTCCACGCCCCGCCGCGGTTTAGCTTAAAGTCAGTCCCGAGGAGGCCTCCAGCTCCGTGATGTTAGGCCGCAGAGTGACCGGAGATACGACCCGGAAAATAATCGCATTTCCGGCAGGATAAGAGATTGAAAAAAAAGGTTTCACCTGAACCCCTACCCCTCCCAAACAAACCAGAGAACATTTACAGAAACTTTCAAAACACACTAAAAATAAAAAAAATAACAAAAAAACAGACTGTTAGCGAGGCTGCCAATCGTATGGCACCCCGGGTGATAAAAATGTGCATTGAAATTTTAAATGCTTTTCCTTCCCCAAGAGAGTGTGTTTACAATGTTTCTCAGCTACTAACTTTCAATGCTTCTGAGATCCATGTTCCTCGATGTTTTAGTAATGAAAGAAAACATGATATACAGGGCTCGAAATTAGCGGTTGCCCGGGTGCCAATGAGCACCCAAAATGCCGCCGGGCAATCTAAACGGCGACTCATTTTGCCCGGCTTGGCAAGCAAATACTGGTTTATACCGATAGACACAAAAAACTGGAGTAACTCCGCGGGCAGGCAGCATCTCTGGAGAATAGGAGCGTGACGTGTCAACGGCGGCGGTATTCCTTTAGTATTTTTGATTGCGGGGCAAAGATACCAGGTGCGGGGTGATGAAGGGTCGGAGCGAATGACGGGCCCCGAACAGCGGCAACAGCAGGCGCGATAGCGGCTCCACCGCCTCCTCCTCCTGCACCCCGCCCGGTGGAAGGAGGCCTCCCTCTCCCTCCCTCCCTCCTCCCTGCCTCGGCGTGCAAGAGGGGTTGTTTTGAAAGCGCAGTTGGTGGATTTGCAGCAGTAGCTTTTGATTTGCAGGCAGTGGCAATTGCCCTGATAACGGCCGCTGCCTGCAAACCCGCAAACGGCGCTTTCAATACAACCCCTCTCGCACGCCGAGGCCGGGAGGAGAGAGGGAGAGCGGGAGAGAGGGAGGCGGAGGCCTCCTTCCGCCGACTGAAGCAGCTGCACCAAAGATCCTACAGCTATAGGATCTTTGAGTTGCACCACTCGGCCCCACACCTACCTGTCGGCTTGCGGAGGAGGGGAGGCGGTGGCGACGAGTTCCCAACCAGCCTCCCCCTTTGGCGGCGGCACTTTGGCGGTGGACAGGGACGGCCAAGTCAGCGGGTCGATGTTGTCCGAGGAGCGCTGACCTTCCTCCCTCCCCCTCTGCCCCTCCCCCCCTTTCTCTCTCTCTCTCTCTCTCTCTCTCTCTCTCTCTCTCTCTCTCTCTCTCTCTCTCTCTCTCTCTCTCTCTCTCTCTCTTGTACGCTCCCCTCCACGCCTCTTAGCCTGGGACCCCCCCTCTCCATCGCACACTGATCCCCATTTCCTCCTCTATTCAGTCCTCACTGACATCCCCTGTGCTCCCCTCCACATCTACCCCCCCCCCCCCCCCCAATCTATTCATCACCCTACATTGATTCTCCTGCCACCCCCCATCCATCCTACACTGGTCCCCCAATTCATCTTGTACTGACGCCCCTTCCCATGCACTTCTCCCCCCCATTCATACTGCATTGAACCTCCCATTCATTCTGTACTGACCCACCTTCCATTTACCCTGCACCAAACCCCCCATCCATCCTGTATTGATCTTCCCATTCATCTTTTACTGAACTCCCATTCATCCTGTACTGGTCCCCTCATGCATCCTGTACTGATCCCCTCATTCATCCCGTACTGATCCCCCATTCATCCTATAATGAACCCCTCATTCATCCTGTAGTGATCCCCCATTCATCCTGCACAGACCCTCCGATCCACACTGTCCTGAACCCCCCCCCCATGTACTGATCCCCCCCATCCATCCTATGCTGATCCCCCCCCCCCCCATTCATCCTGTACTGATCCACCCATTCAAGAAGAATTGGGGGAAAAGTCTGAGGAAAGGTCTCGACCCGAGACGTTGCCTATTTCCTTAGCTCCATAGATGCTGCCTCACCCGCTAAATTTCTCCAGCATTTTTGTCTACCCCATCCCTCATTCATCTGATCCCCATTGATCCTCTCATTCATCCTGTACTGATCCACCCCCCATCCATCCCGTACTGATCCCCCATTCAACATCACTGACATCCCCGTGCTCTCCCCTCACAATTTTACATACTCTAACCAACACGTACTAATTCACCTGCCTCAATCCATCCATTCCACACCGATTGCCTTCTCAACCCCCCTCACCCTCCCCCGTCATCTATCCACCTCGCACTGATTCACACACACTGATGATCCTATTGTGATTCATGATCTTCAGAGCGAACATTGACTATTTTTGATAACGGAATGCAATCAAATGTGTTTTAATTCCCAATTTTATTATTTGTTTTGACACCTTTAAACATATTACCAAAAGAACATTTGCTGCAGTTATGTCCTTTGGTCATCTCTTGTCAGTTAATGTAATGTTTAACCTATCAGAATGTCAGATGGGTAGTGTCGGTTTTAACAGCTATTATCATAAAATGCCTTTAGAAATTTCCTTGCAACCTATATATTTTGTTATGGATAAATTATGTGGGAAGCCAGAGTGTTTCTGTGCCAATAGCAATAACGACCCATGTTATGGCCATGTCATGGTATTTTTCAGTCCTTCACAGAAAACATGCTTGCATCAATCTGTAGTGTGCATGGTCCAGGATTTATTGACACAGGTTGATCATTTGCTGAATAATCCAACCACATTTTTGTTTGAAAGTGGAAAGAACTAATAGAAATTGCATTAATTACAATGTGTAAAAAGAGTTGAGATATTGTATTATAATTTTGCTGCATGTCATTGTGGTATATATCGTGTCTTGATTGGTGAATATGTTTAGTTTGTGAGTTATTTGAAGCAGAAATAATATGTGAATGTAGACAAAAGTGCTGGAGAAACTCAGTGGATGCGGCAGCATCTGTGGAGCGAAGGAAATATGCAACGTTTCGGGCCGAAACCCTTCTTCAGATTGATGGGTTTCAGCCTGAAACGTTGCCTATTTCCTTCGCTCCATAGATGCTGCTGCACCCGCTGAGTTTCTCCAGCACTTTTGTCTACCTTCGATTTTCCAGCATCTGCAGTTCCTTATTGAACATATAATGTGAATGCTTCATTGAACATAATTCTGACTGGTAACTACGCACTTCGTCCAAGCACATTATCGCACGCGCCATGCAAACCGTCTTAAATGACCACCTAAACTGTCATTTGGCAACCTAAAAAGCTGTCAAGGTTGCCCGGCTGGCAACAGGGAAAAAATGTTAAGCGAGAGCCCTGGATATAGCACCAGCCAAATGTTTATTGTCGATAGCAAATAACAATCAAATAACTGCTGTGGTGGATGCCACAATGTAGCATGAATCAAGTCGTATAGTTCCAAAAGTTACACAGATACAGTATTGTGTAAGAAGGCAGAAATCACCACTGCCCTGTAGACTGAGTTTTAATAGACAATAGGTGCAGGAGTAGGCCATTCGGCTCTTCGAGCCAGCACCGCCATTCACTGTGATCATGGCAGAGCATCCACAATCAGTACCCCATTCCTGCCTTCTCCCAATAACCCTTGACTCTGCTATCTTTAGAGCTCTATCTAACTCTCTCTTGAAAACATCCAGAGAATTGTCCTTCACTGCCTTGTGAGGCAGAGAATTCCACAGATTCACAAATTTCTGGGTGAAATTTGTTTTCCTCATCTCCGTTCTAAATGGCCTACCCCTTATTCGTGAACTGTGGCCCCTGGTTCTGGACTCCCCCAACATTGGGAACATGTTTTCTGCCTCTAGCGTGTCCAATCCCTTAATAATCTTATGTGTTTCAATAAGATCCCCTCTAATCTTTCTAAATTCCAGTGTATACAAGCCCGGTCGCTCCATTCTATCAAGATATGGCATTCCCGCCATCCCGGGAATTAACCTCGTGAACCTACACTGCACTCCCTCAATAGCAAAAATTTCCTTCCTCAAATTTGGAGACCAAAACTGCACACAATATTCCAGGTGTGGTCTCACTAGGGCCCTGTACAACTGCAGAAGGACCTCTTTGCTCCTATATTCAACTCCTCTTGTTATAAAGGCCAACATGCCATTGGCTTTCTTCACTTACCTGCTCTTTCAGTGACTGATGAAAAAGGACCCCATGATCTCTGGAATTCTCTGCCACAGAAGGTAGTTGAGGCCAGTTAATTGGCTATATTTAAGAGGGAGTTAGATGTGACTCTTGTGGCTAAAGGGATCAGGGGGTATGGAGAGAAGGCAGGTACAGGATACTGAGTTGGATGGTCAGCCATGATCATATTGAATGGCGGTGCAGGCTTGAAGGGCCGAATGGCCTACTCCTGCACCTATTTTCTATGTTTTTATGATCTTGTTGTGCTTCCCCTCTTCCCAACTTAACACCATCAGATAATAATCTGCCTTCCTGTTTTTGCCACCAGTGGATAACCTCACATCTATCCACATTAAAGTGCATCTGTCATGCATCTGCCCACTCACCCAACCTGTCCAAGTCACCCTACATCCTCATAGCATCCTCCTCACAGTTCACACTGCTACCCAGCTTTGTGTAATCTGCAAATTTGCTAATGTTACTTTCAATCCCTTCATCTAAATCATTAATGTATATTGTAAATAGCTGCGGTCCCAGCACCGAGCCTTGCGGTACCCCACAAGTCACTGCCTGCCATTCTGAAAGGGACCCGTTAATCCCTGCTCCTTGTTCCTGTCTGCCAACCAATTTTCTATCCATGTCAGTACCCTCCCCCCAATACCATGTGCTCTAATTTTGCCCACTAATCTCTTATGTGGGAGCTTATCAAAGGCTTTCTGTAAATCCAGGTGCACTACATCCACTGGCTCTCCCTTGTCCATTTTCTTTATTTTTTTTAATATCTTTATTTATTAGCGGTACTGTAAGTTACATCAGTGTACATCCCTTGTATTGTATTACAGTCATTGTACCCCTCAATTTTTTTTTAATTTTAAGGCTTTAGAAAAGAGAGAATAGAGAGAAAAATAGCAGCATAGAGAGTAGAAAAGTGAAAAAGAGATGTGAAAGTGCAAAAGCGTGACAGAGGGAAAGGAAACCCTTGAAGGGTTAGAAATGGGAATTAAGAGATAGATCGTGGAGATGAAAAAAAAAGAAAGAAAAAAAAAGAAAAAGGGAAAAATAGAGAAAGCCAGTTACTTTCTTATAAACATCTCGCAAAAGGAATCTACCAACTCGACAGTTTTTCTTCCCCCTTTACCAAGACCCGACACCGGTACATTTTTAAGGTATTCTTGCACCTTATCCTTGTAATAGATTTATAAATGCAGACCACGTCTTATAGAAACAGTCTGATTTTCCTGCTAGATGGAGTCTCATATTTTCCAAGTGTAGTGTTTCGAACATAGTTGAAATCCACATATTGACTGTCGGTACCGGAGTATTTTTCCAGAATTTTAAGATGAGCTTTTTTCCAGTTATTAAGCCATATTCAAATAGAGTCTTTTGAAACACATTTAATTCAGGGCAATCTTCCGATATCCCGAAGATTATCCAGTCTGCTTCCGGGGTCAGTTTTATTTAAAATATTTTTGTGAAAATTTCAAAAATTTCAGTCCAAAATGTTTGAATTTTTGTACAAAAGACAAATGAGTGTGCTATATTAGCTTCTTGACATCGACATTTATCACATATAGGTGAGACGTTGGGAAAAAGTTTACTTATTTTAGTTTTTGAATAGTATAATCTGTGTAAGATTTTAAATTGTATTAAGGTGTGTCTTACATTAATTGAACATTTATGCACGTTTAATAAATATTCTTACCACCTTTCTTTGGGAATTTTTATACTTAATTCTTTTTCCCAATCTCTCCTGATACCATCTGTTGTTGGTATTTCTGCATTTAGAATAATATTATATATATATGATATTAGGTTTGCTGATTCTGCCTTTGTATTCATTACTTCTTCCAGTAAGTCTGGAGGCATATTGTGATAATCTTGTGCGTATTTTTTCAGATAGTCACAGATTTGGAAATATTTAAAATACTGATTGTTTCGCAAATTGTATTTTAGTTGCATTTGTTTAAATGATAATAGTTTTCCCGATTCATACACATCTCCAAAGATTTTAATTCCAGCTCTTTCCCATTGTATAAATGCTTTATCTATAGTTGAAGGTTTAAATGAGGGGTTTTTACCGATAGGAGATAAGAGAGATAAATTTCTTAATTTTAGATTGTGTTTTATTTGTTTCCAAATTCTGATTGTACTTTATATAATTGGATTATTGTTGTAATTTATATTATTCATCGATATTGGAGAGAGAAGGATTGCTCCAATATTATAAGGCGAGCAATCCTCTCTCTCCATAATCATCCAATCCGGTTGTTGGAGAGAGTTATCCAGCAATTGGATCATGTTTCTGATATTTACAGACCAGTAGTAATACATAAAGTTGGGGAGTGCTAATCTCCCTACTACTTTGGGTTTATTCAGATGAGCTCTTTCTATTCTGTGGGATTTATAATCCCAAATAAAATTTGTGATATCTGAGTCCAGTTTTTTAAAAAACATTTTGGGTAAATATATTGGGATAGATTGGAACAGGTATAAAATTTGTGGTAGAAAAATCATTTTTATGGCATTTATTCGGCCTATTAAGGACATCGGAAGCGTTTTCCAAAATTTAATCAAGTTACATAGTTTCTTAAGTAGTGGGTTATAATTTTCGTCAAACATATCTTGATATCTTCTAGTAATTTCGATGCCCAAGTATTTAAATTTTTCCGTAGCTATTTTGAAAGGAAACTGTAAAAGATGCGTAGAGCCTTTCGGTTTTATTGACATGATTTCACTTTTATTCCAATTTATTCTATATCCTGAGAATGATCCGAAGTCCTCTATTAATTTTAAAATATTTGGTATAGTAATATGAAGTTTTGTGATGTACAATAGTACGTCGTCAGCGTATAGTGATATTTTATTATTGGAATATTTTGTTTTATATCCATGGATATTCGGATGAGTTCTGATTCTTTCCGCTAGGGGTTCAATTATGAGGGCAAATAACAATGGTGATAATGAACATCCTTGTCTATTTCCCCTTGACAAATGAAATTTTGTAGATAAATTATTGTTCGTTAATATTTTGCCGGTTGGCTTATTATATAGTAATTTAATCCATAGAATAAAATTCTCTCCCAATTGAAATTCTTGCAATACCCTGGGCATATAATCCCATTCGGCCTGATCGAATGCTTTTTCTGCATCCAACGATATGATTGATAGTTTTTGATCTTCAGTTTGGTGTGAATGCATTATATTGAACAGATGTCTCAAATTATTAAATGATTGTCTCTTAGGGATAAACCCCGTTTGATCTGGATGTATTAATTTACTAGCATATTTACTTAGTCTTCTAGCTAGTATTTTTGCTAATATTTTTTGATCTGTATTTAACAACGCAATAGCTCTGTATGATCCAGGTTCTTCCACATCTTTATCTTTCTTAAGTATTAGTGTGATCGTGGATTCTGCTAGTGTTTCAGGTAGTATTTGTGCTTTGAAGGCATAAGTATACATTTTCTGTAGGCAGGGGGGTAAATATGTCATAAAAACTTTTATAGAATTCGTTACTAAATCCGTCGGGACCTGGTGTTTTTTCATTTTTTAATGAGATTATTGTTTCTTCTATTTCCTTATTTGAGATTTGTGCTCCCAATTCCTCTTGTTCCTGCAACTCTAATTTAGGAAGGTTACAATTATCCAAGAACTCTGTAACTTTGTTGGTGTCCATTATCGTTTTAGATGTATACAGATTCTCGTAAAATTGTGCAAATCTTTTATTAATATCACTCGGCAAGGTCAATATTTTCCCTTTGTCTGATTTAATCTTTAAAATTGTGTGATCCTTTTCTCGTTTTTTTAACTGACGTGCCAGACATTTGTGGGGCTTATCCCCAAATTCAAAGTGTTCCTGTCTTGTAATTTGTAATAATCTTATGACTTTCTCTGATAATAATTTATTTAATTTGAATTTCAGTATTATTATTCTATTATGTTTATCAGTAGTGGGGTCTTTAGCGTTTTCTATGTCCAGTTGTCTAATTTGTTCTTCTAATTGTCTTTGTTCGTTCTTATTTTTCTTATTTTGAAAAGCTTGATATGAAATTATCACGCCTCGAATAAATGCTTTAAAAGATTCCCATAATAATGTAGGTGATATGTCTGTCGTGTCGTTTATTTCGAAGAAAAGGTCCATTTGCTCTTTTAAATATGTACCCCCTTGCGGGTCTTTTAAAATTTGTGGATTGTACCTCCAAAACGGTTTGTTCTTAGTCATTCCTTCCATTTTTAGAAAAAAAAATATTGGGGAGTGATCTGAGATCGTATTTGTGTGGTATTTTGGTTTAGAAGTGTGGGGTATTAGTTTTGTATCCACCAAAAAATAATCTATTTGTGAATATGTCTTGTGTACCATAGAATAGAATGAGTAATCCCTACCGGTCGGATTTGCAATCCTGCAGACATCTGTTATGTTTGTGTTTTTTATGTATGTGTTTAGAAGTTCGCTAGTTTTGGATTTCGTAATATCTCTTTGTTTTTGATTGGATTTATCTAAGTAAGTGTCTAAGACACAGTTAAAGTCTCCGCCGATTATTACATTTTGGTAGTTCCTTGTCCATTTTCCTCGTTACATCCTCAAACATTTCAAGAAGATTAGTCAAGCATGATTTCCCCTTCGTAAATCCATGCTGACTCGGACCGATCCTGTTACTGCTATCCAAATGTGCCGCTATTTTATCTTTTATAATTGACTCCAGTATCTTCCCACCGCTGACGTCAGGCTCACTGGTCTATAAATTCCTGTTGCAGAGTTGCAGATCTTAAGCTTCCTATTCCTTAAGTGGTCAAAATGTGCTGGTGTATCGCAGGTGGTGGTGGTTAATTTCAGCACTAATATGTGCCTTTTCCGAGAGTTGACTCCTGAAATAAAGGTATTGGTTCACATTTTCCAGATCTTGATATGGATCTTTGATTTCAGAGGGCAATGTGGACCAGTGGGAGCAGTTTGGTCAAACACCATAGATTTGCAGGTGTTGAACATTAGTTCTGTCCTCTTGTATGTTCCAGCACACAGGTTGATGAATACTGAGAGCTAACCATCTGAAAGTGTCCATACCCAAACATTTCTTGCATAATGTAGTGTGAATAGTGAGATAGAAATGACCTTGGTTCTGCTGTGTGTTCTGTAGTGTCAATTGAATGGTTTCTCATAGGTCCTCAAGAGTTTGTTGAAGGTGGGATGAAGGTAAAGGCCTTCAGCCCAACTTGTCCATGCCAATCAAGATGCCTCATCTGAGCTAGTCACATTTGCCAGTGTTTGGCCCGTTTCTCTCTAAATCATTCCTATCGATGTACCTGTCTAAATATCTTTTAAATGTTGAAACATGGAGCTACAGATGCTGGATTACAATAAAGGAGACAAACTGCTGGAGCAACGTAATGATACAGGCAGCATCTCTTCGGCCCAGAGTCCACAACGACCATCAATCACCTATTCCAGATAGTTCTATGTAATAGTAAGATTAAACGAGAACTTACCAGTTCAAAGTTTGATCGTTACTTTATGAGGAGTAACGATGAGGGATTACGTGAAGAAGCCCCGCCTGGCGCTAGAACGGCATACTTCAAAGCAGCGGCATGAAAAATACAGAACACAATAGCCGGAGTAAGATAGTAAAGCTCATCATAGATTTAGAACTACCAGATGATCATTTATTTTATGAGGGTGGGGAGTGGAGGGCACGTAATCCCTCATCGTTACTCCTCATAAAATAACGATCAAACTTCGAACTGGTAAGTTCTCATTTAATCTTACTATTTTACTTCGGAGTCACGTGAGTGACTAGGTGAAGATTTTGAAGCTTCCGTGTTTTCCATGTCGTAGAGTCATTCCATACGACAGCCCGGCTAGGTCAACACATACATGAGTAAAAAACCTTTTACCAGACCAGTTTTAGTTCTTTCCATAAATCTTTTAATGATAAAAGAACATATAATAACCCCCTTTTTTACATCTGGGGAAACCATTACAAAGTGATAAAAGATATAAGTGATAACATAATGGATAATATCAATTGATAGTGAAACAAAGCAGGTGATTATAGTGAACCCAACACCGCGTGTCCAAAGCCTGTCATTGTGTGAACAGGTTTATTGTAGAACTTTGAAAAAGTTTCTTCTTTACACCACCCTGCGGTTTCTAAAATGTGTTCGAGTGGTACGTCCTGTAACTTCGCCGCGGACGTAGCTGCTGCCCTGGTGGAGTGAGATTTGAACACATCAGTGTCTACTCCTGCTAAAAGTAACACCTGTTTTAACCACCTTGAAATTGTTTGTACTGAAGCTTTTGTGTGTGGTTTCTTATGCGTAATCATTAATGTTTTATTAACAAATCACTGCTGCTAGGAATTGACATATACGGTTATCTAATCATGTTTAACATCAATGGGAACCATGGTTGTGTCGGCCAATTTGGAATCACCAATAATCCTGTGGCAGAATCTTGTTCTATTTTCTTCAGTGTCATATATTGTCATTATCTCGCTGAACCAGAGCAAATGGCGGAAAAACCTGCATTAAAAGAACATATTCCCCCAATGTAGTGAAAAAGCATCTACTGCTACTGCATCTGGATCTGGTTCCCAAGACACATATTTAGGCAATTGATGATTTAATCTTGATGCAAACAGATCAATGTCTGGTAACCCATATTGAATCACAATTTTACTGAAAATTACTGGGTTCAACATCCATTCTGTGTTGTCTTTAAACACCCTTGATCTATTGTCTGCCACCACATTGTCTTTACCTGGGATATAATTTGCCGAAATCCAAATTTGGTGCATAATACACCACTGCCATATCTGATTGACCAGACAATCACATGATACTGATCTGACTCCACCCATGTGATTAATATATGCAACAGCTGTTTTATTGTCTAATTGTATCGGTACATGCAGATTTTTTTTTTGTAGAACAATAGGCTGTTAATCCATAAAACGCCCCCAATAACTCTAAATAGTTAATACCATATGTTTGGAGAAACATTTCCTCTTGGACAGTCCATCTGCCCACACAACTGGTAAATGAATCTGTCGCCCCCCCCATCCGAGAGCACTAGCATCTGTTTGTAAAAATACTTAAGGTTGTTGTATTAAAATGTTTTTAGCAGCTTGTTGGACATTTTCAATCCACCATTGCAATTCCAATAAAGCTTCTTTTGTTAATTGCATAGGCCTATCAAAATGGCCTGCTCTCTTTTTTAGAGCTCTTATTTTGTCCCTTTGAAGGTTTTGGTAATGTAATGGACCAAATTCTTCTGCAGGAAATGCTGCTACTAATTTACCAATAACCTTTGCTACTTCCCGGATGGAGGGATAAGGTTTGTGAATGAGACCCCTACAGGTCATTAAAATATCATTAATCTTATCTGTTGGCAAAGTTACTAACATAGTAACTGAATTAATCACAAACCCCAAATAGTTAATTGACTGTGCTGGCTGCAGCTGGGACTTAATTGGATGAATCAAGAAACCTAACTTCTCAAATAAAGTTTTGGTTGCTGAAACTGATTTTCCAGCTGATTCCTGATTACTACTGATAATTAAAATGTCATCCAGATAAGCCATAATGATGTGCTTTTGTGCTCTTAATTGTGCTAAAGCTGGTTTCAACAGCTTTGTGAAGAGCCTGGGAGCTGAACTTAACCCATTTGGTAAAGCTTTGAATTGCCACAGCTGTCCCAGCCAATTAAATTTTAAATACCTTCGAAAAAATTGATGTATTGGTACTGAATAGTACACATCCTTTAAATCAATTGTAGCCATATAACAACCTGCTGATATCAAATGTCTTGTAGTGTTGAACGTTTCCATCTTTAAAATGTTTATACTCGACAAATGTATTAAAGTTTGTAAAGGTCCAGAATAATTCTGCAACCACCATCTTTTTTACTTCTTGGAAAGATATTTGACACAAATTGATGTTTATGTTCAACAGTTTTTTCAATAACACCTTTTTTGAACAATTTATCAATTTCCACATTCATTTCTGCCTCTTCAATAGCAGAAAACATGAAACCATAAGCAGGTTTATTTTGTACCGGAGAGTTAACACCTTCTTTAAATGTTATAGTAGCTCCTGAAACTGTTTGTAAAATAAACCGATCAGATGTGATGGCAAGCCATTCATCATAAAACATTTGTAATCTCCCTCCAACTGGAGATTTGTCCACAGTTTCTTTAAGAATAGAATACATTTTTTGTACCTCACCATATGAACGTGGTGGTCTCCTTCTCCCCGTATACGGATGAACATTAGGCTGTGTCGGATTGGAATATTTTCTTATCATATTCCTGCCTCTGTTTCCAAAATCAAATCCCCTCCTTGACGAAAAATACCTTTTTTGTCCAAAAACGAAAGGTCTCATGTGGCTAATAGATTTAGCCTCTTCATCCATTTCTCTTATTTGTTTAGGCAGGTTCTCTCCAAATAGATAACCAGGAGCTTGAACACCACTTGATCGACACAGACCTGCAAACCTTGGATGAAATATGGGCCGAATCGCAATTTTTCTCATACAATTAATTTCATAGAAGGAATTGCACAATAAGCCCAAAGTATCTTTTTGGATTTTAACCATTTCCAATCCTTCCATTTGCCTTCCAAAAGCAGTAATGGCAGCTGAAATCAGTTTGAGGATTCTTTGAAATCTTATTTCTTGTCCTCTCATGCCTGGAGTCATAGGCGTCCATATAGACGGATTAACCGTAGGTACCTTCAATGAGGTGCAATTTTCCGGTGTTTTATATAATTCTGCTGTTTCAATCATCACAGAATCTTGAAGTTGGTGAGATACCATATAATTAATACTGGCAGCTAGGTTTTCTTCCATCGCCTCACCACTTCCTTCAGTTATAGCAAAATCTTTTACCATATCAGGCACATCTGGCCTCTTCTTTTTTATTTGTGGTGTGCACTCATAATCCACATCACCACTTGCAGGGTCTGACTTTTGCAGCCCTGATACACCTGGAATTATATCCAATGAGACTTCCTCCACCCTTAGTCCTGGGTCTGGAGTTTCAAATTCCCAATTTGGCACATAGCCATATTCTGGGTATTCAAACCCCTCAGGGCCATTTTGGGAAACTTCTGGGTACTGTGACCCTTGTCTCATAATATTTTGGAGCACTTTCTCCATATGTTCCATTTTAAGCCATATAGCTTTATTATCCGGAGGACTTTCATTATCAGAGTCATTATCAGAAACCACGGGCCTCACGGATTTCTTTTTACTTTTTCTAGGAACATTTTCCTCCGTGGTTTGCATTTCTGGAGAAATTATAGTCTCACTAACGGGTGAATCAGCGGCCACCGGTATCGGAACCGGATCCGCACTAATCTCTTGTCCCGACTCTTTAGCTTCTCCCCGGGACGATCTTTTTACCCGCGAAATTTTCCTTTGAGACTTCTCCATTTTCTTTTTTATTATCTGGCTAAATCAGTACGCAAGCGTGACTCTGATTTTAAATTTTACTTTCACTTTTGCTGGTTCTACCAGCGTAACGTCTTTTTTAGAACGTCCCCTATTTTCCTTGCACTTACCTGCGGGTCCGTTCCGGCCGCTGCGAGGAGCTGCGCTCTGCAGCTCTTGCTTCTGCCGTCAGCGTCGACGTAATGGCCGTTCTAGCGCCAGGCGGGGCTTCTTCACGTAGTCACTCACGTGACTCCGAAGTAAAATCCCGCTTGCTCATCCACTCCCTACACATTAGGAGCGTTAATTGGCCTCTTACAAACGCTACATCATGTTATGGGAAAGACTAGACTAAGTGGGACCCGTTGGGTCGCTGTTACACGGGAGGCCTGGTCCCCCAACACAACTCGTTCCCCAATGCAATATTCCACTACTCACCCATTCCCCCAATGCAGCACGTCCCCCCAATACAATATTCCACCACTCACGCATAACCCCCAACAGCGCAGGCACGGCTCATTTCCCCTCATCCCCCAGCATTTCCACCCCCTCTTCTTCACCCTCCCTCTTCTTTCCCCTCAATCCCTCCCTCACCTCTCCCTCCGTCTCCTTTCCCCTACCCTTAGTCCCTCCCTCCCTCCCTCCATAACTCCTATAGAATAGAATAGAATAGAATGCCTTTTTATTGTCACTATACACATGTACAATGAGATTAAAAGCTGCTCCTACTCAGTGCAAAAACAAAAAAAGGGGGGGGGGGGATAAGGTGCACAGTTTCTGCGGTGCTATATACATATCTATAAAAGACAATGGATAAATAGAATGAATAAATAGGATTCCTATATCCAGTATGGGTTTATTGCACATATTGGAAATTACAGTTACAGTACAAATTACAGTAGGTGGATAGATGAAAGTCCGGGGGTTAGGCTGTGAAGTCAGTGCATGTGTGAGTTCAGGGAGATAATGGATTTTGGAAAGAAACTGTTCTTGAATCTATTTGTCCTTGTGCTGATGCACCTATAACGCCTCCCTGAGGGCAGCAGGTTGAACAGGCCAAATGCAGGATGGGAGCTGTCCTTGATAATGTTCTTCGCCCTGCTGAGGCAGCGGGAGGTGTAAATGTCCATCAGAGAGGGGAGGGGGCAGCCGATGATCTTCTGTGCTGCCCTAACTACCCTCTGAAGCCTCTCCCTGTCTGCCATGGTGCAGCTGCCGTACCATGCTGTAATGCAGTATGTCAACAGGTTCTCAATGGACGAGCGGTAGAAGGTCAGCAGCAGGTTGGAGTCCAGATTGTGCTTCCTGAGGACCCTCAGGAAATGCAGCCACTGCTGAGCCTTCTTGATGACCGCTGTGATGTTATCTGTCCAGGAGATGTCAGCGGAGATAAGGACGCCGAGAAACCGGAAGGTGTAGACCCTCTCCACACACTCACCGTTGATGTATAAGGGAGCTAAGTCGGTGCTGTGCCTCCTGAAGTCGACAATGAGCTCTTTGGTTTTCTTGGTGTTCAGAGCCAGGTTGTTTTCTGAGCACCAGGCTGTCAACTTCAGGACTTCCTCTCTGTAGGCTGCCTCGTCTCCCCTTGAGATGAGTCCGACTACTGTAGTGTCGTCAGCAAACTTGACGATTCAGTTGTTGTGTGGACCGGACTACAGTCGTGGGTGTAGAGACAGTAGTCCAACTAAGAGAGGGGGCTTAGCACACAGCCTGTGGGGAGCCAGGTACTCAACATGCGAGTGGAGGAGAGGTGGGGGCTGAGTCTCACCGTCTGGGGCCGGTTGGTGAGGAAGTCCTTTATCCAGGCACATGTGAGAGTGGGGAGGCCGAGAGTGACCAGTTTGTCGATGAGAATGTCCGGGATGATAGTATTGAAAGCTGAGCTGTAATCCACAAAGAGCATCCGGACGTATCTCTGCCCCAGCTCCAGGTGGCTCAGCACAGCGTGGAGAGCTACGGTGATGGTGTCTTCTGTGGACCTATTTGGGCGATAGGCGAACTGGTGGGGGTCGAAGTCTGGAGGGAGATAGTCCTTGATATGCTGGAGGACCAATCTCTCGAAGCACTTCGTGATTACCGGAGTGAGGGCCACAGGACGGTAATCGTTTAGGCTGGTGATGGGGGACTTCTTCGGCACTGGGAGTGGGACGATTGTGGCTGATTTTAGGCAGGACGGGATAACTGCCTAGTCCAGGGAGAGATTGAAGATTCTGGTGAAGATGACGGTGAGCTGGTGGGCACACGCTTTGAGCACCTTACCAGGTACTCCATCTGGGCCGGCAGCCTTCTTGGGGTTCACTGCCAGGAGCACCCGTCTGACATCGTGCTCCCTTACAGTGAGTGGAGTCGTGCAGGAGCCAGGTAAGGGTGGGAGCAGGGCTGTAGCAGATGAGTGCTGCTGTTTTGATGTTTCAAAACGGGAAAATAAGCAATTTAGCTTCTCTGCCAGCAGCACACTCAGTCCCCTCCATCCCCTCCTATCTCCCTATCCCCCACTCCTCACCTACCCCTATCCCCCCCCCACTGCCCTCCTCTTCCTCTATTCCCCACTCCCTACCTTTCCCGTCCTGTCCGACCGCCCGCTGCTGCCACTCGGTCCGTCCCCACCCTGCCCACCCGCCTACCTGCCTGCCTGCTCGCTGCCGCCGCTGGGTCGCAACGGGGTTGATGGAGTCGGTGTTTGTCACGGTGGGCACCACGAGTTTCGACGAGCTGGTGGAGAAGATCTCCTCCATGAAGGTCGTGAGGGTGAGTTACCGCAACAGCGGAGTAGACGGACCTGGGGGGACGGGTAGACGGGCCCGTCTTTGCCACCGAGCGTGGGCCGGACTGCCATTGCCACAGAGGGTGGGCGGGGGAGAGGGGTGAGCAATGAGGGAGAGAAAGATGGGACCAGGGTCACCACCAGGCCTCCACTGAACCCCTAACCTGCGGCCGTCTCCGGTGGTGGGGGAGACGATAGACAAGTTACTGTGAGGAGGGGAGAGAGGAGTTTGTGAGTGAGGTGGGACAGGCCACTGCCGGTTGGGCAGGAAGGGGCGTCGCCATACTGGCTCTGGCATTGACCGACAGGAGAAGAGACCAATCTGCGTGGCGCTGACTGAAGGAATCTGCGCACACTTGGTTTTTAATATTTTTAAACCTCGATATCTTTTACAATATACCACCGATCGGAACAAAACCTGTTGCACTCGCAGCACAGGAGAATGCTGAGTAACCTGGTGAAGAATCGTAGCGCTATCGGGTACCGTTTTTGCACAAATAGAAAAACCCCGCAAACCGGAAGAGCACGAGATTAGAGTTTTAGTTATGTATGGTTGGATATAAATAGAAGGTAGAAGAAGATAGATAGACAGACAGACACAGGCAGACAGACAGATAGACAGATGTATAGATAGATGTTTAGATAGATAGAAAACTTTATTTCTTTCTTTCTCTTTCATTTTCTTTCTCTTTATTTCTCTTTCTTTTTCTTCCTTCCAAAGTGGAGAACCTCACATTCTCCCAAATTACACTCCATATGCCAACTGATTGATATTCACAATTTATCAATATCCCTTTGCTAGCTCATTATGTCCACCTCAAAACGGTTGTCCTTAAAATGGAATTTGCTGTCTACAACCACTCGAGGTGCTTTCAATTACTCACCAAATAAGGTGTTCTTTCTTAGTGTTTTCTGCTGCTTACTGTACAGCCTATCAAATACCTCGCTTGATCGATGAGCTCTAACAAGCAAACCTAAAGTTAACCCAAGAAGAAGATATTAATAAGTTGAGTGAGTGGGCAAGGCAGATGCAATATAATGTAAATAAATATGAAGTTAACGACTTCAGTAGGAAAACAGAGACAGAGTATTATTTGAATGGTAATAGGTTGGGAAATATTGATGTACAGAGGGTACTGAGTGTCCTTGTACACCAATCACTAAGCAAATATGCAGATGCAGCAGGCAGTTAAGAAGGCAAACAGTATGTTTGCCTTTATTGCAAGAGGGTTTGAGTACAGGAGCCAAGATGTCTTCCCACAACTATACAGGACATTGGAGAGGTCACATATAAGGTCATAAGGAATAGGAGTAGAATTAGGCTATTCGGCCCATCAAGTGTACTCTGCCATTCAAGCATGGCTGATATATCTCTCCCTCCTAACCCCCATTCACCTGCCTTCTCCCCATAACCTGACACCTGTACTAATCAAGAATCTATCTATGCCTTAAAAATATCCACTGACATGGCCTCCGCAGCCTTATGTGGCAAATAATTCCACAGATCCTCTGATGAAAAGAAAATTCTCCTCATCTCCTTTCTGAAATAAAGTCCTTTAATTCTGAGGCTATAGGTCTAGACCTATACTCTCCCACTTGTGGAAACATCCTCTCTGCATCCACTCTATCCAAGCCTTTCACTATTCTGTATTTTTCAATGAGAACCCCCTCGTTCTGCTAAACTCCAGAGAGTGCAGGCCCAGTGCCAACAAATGCTCATCAAAGGTTAACCTACTCATTCCTTGGATCATACGTGTAAACTTCCTCTGGACCCTCTCCAGAGACAGCAATCCTCCCTCAGATCTCACAATATTCCAAATGTGGCCTTACCAGCACCTTATAGAGCCTCATTACATCCCTGTTTTTGTATAAAAGTACTCTTGAAAATAAATGCTAGCATTGAATTTGTTTTCTTTACTACCGATTCGACTTGCAGATTAACCATTTGGAAATTCTGCACCAGCATTCCCGAATCCCTTTGCACCTCCGATTTCCGGATACTCATCCCATTCAGAAAATAGTCTATGCCTTTATTCCTACTACCAAAATGCACGATTCCACACTAAACACATTGTGCAGTTTGGTCTTCTTATATAAAAAAAGATATACCTTCCATAAAGGGAGTGCTGAAAGGTGCACTAAAATTAAACTTGCATGTGCACGATTATCGTACTAGGATTGACCATGGTCAATTCTATTGCCCATGTCTCTGTTCACTGCAACATAGAATAATGAAAGGAAATATATCATTAAAATCTACAAAATTCTGACAGGGCTGGATATTTCCTCTAGAATGCAGGGCCATAGTCTCAGGAAACAGAATGAGACATTTAGCACTGGGATGAAGAGAAATGTCAGAAGGAAGTGAACTTGTGGAACTCTGCCACAGCAAGCGGGGCGGCCAAGTTTCCACTTTCACCTTTATCACAAGCAGATAGGGTGTTGAAAAGGCTTAGACATGCTGGACTTCATCGGTCAGGGATTTGAGTACAGAAATTCAGAATTGATGTTACAATTGTACATGATATTTGCGTGACTGTACTTGGAATATCGTGTTCTGTCACCCTGCTACAGGAATGAAGCCCTTAAGCTGGAAAGGTTGCAGAGAAATTTGTGAGGATGTCGAAAGGACTTGAGGGCCTGAGCTATTGGGAGAGATTAGACAAGTTAGGAATTTACTCATTGGAGCACAGAGGGCTGAGGGTGATTGTATGGAGGAGTATAAAATCACGAGGGGAATAGATAGGGTGAATGCATAGAGTTATTTTCCTGGAGTAGAGGATTAAGAATGAGAGGGCATAGATTTAAGGTGAAGGGGGGAGAAGATTTAATGGTAATCTGAAAGGCAGGTTGTTTACACAGAGGGTGGTGTGAATATGGAGCAAGCTGCTAGAGGAAGTAAATTGGAGGTGTCAATGTTACAGTAGAACAAAGGGGACTATGGAGCCATGAGGGAGGAGCTGGTCAAAGTTGACTGGAATGATACCCTAGCAGGGATGACAGTGGAACAACAATGGCAGGTATTCTGGGAATAATACAAAAGGTGCAGGATCCATTCATTCCAAAGAGGAAGAAAGATTCCAAGGGGAATAAGGGGCGACCGTGGCTGACAAGGGAAGTCAGGGACAGTATAAAAATAAAAGAGAAGAAGTACAACATAGCAAAGATGAATGGGAAGCACGAGGATTGGGTAAAGTTTAAAGAGTACACAAGATAACTAAAAAGGCAATACGGGGAAAAAAGATGAGGTACGAAGGTAAGCTAGCCAAGAATATAAAGGAGGATAGTAAAATCTTCTTTAGCTATGTGAAGAGGCAAAAAATAGTTAAGACCAAAGTTGGACCCTTGAAGACAGAAAAGGGTGAATTTATTATGGGGAACAAGGAAATAGTAGATGAGTTGAACAGGTACTTCACTAATCTTGGATCCGTCTTCACTAAGCAGGACACAAACAATCTTCCTGATGTATTAGTGGCCAGAGCATCTGGGGTGACAGAGGAACTGAGAGAAGTCCATATTAGGCAGGAGATGGTGTTGGGTAGACTGATGGGACTGAAGGCTCATAAATTCCCAGAGCCTGATGGTCTGCATCCCAGGGTACTTAAGGACGTGGCTCTAGAAATCGTGGAAGCATTGGTGTTCATTTTCCAATGTTTTATAGATTAGGATCAGTTCCTGTGGATTGGAGTGTTATCCCACTTTTTAAGAAAGGCGGGAGAGAGAAAGCAGGGAAATATAGACCAGTTAGCCTGACATTGGTGATGGGAAAGATGAAATAGTGGCACATTTGGATAGCAGTAACAGGATCGGTCCGAGTCAGCATGGATTTACGAAGGGGAAATCATGCTTGACTAATCTTCTGGACTTTTTTGAGGATGTAATTAGGAAAAATGTAGTGTACCTGGACTTTCAGAAAGCATTTAAAAAGGTCCCACATAGGAGATTAGTGGGCTAAATTAAGGCACATGGTATTGGGGATAGAGTGCTGACATGGATAGAAAATTGGTTGGCAGACAGGAAACAAAGAGTAGGGATTAACGCATCCCTTTCAGAACGGGCAGGCAGTGACTAGTGGGGTACTGCAAGACTTGGTGCTGGGACCGCAGCTATTTAAAATATACATCAATGATTTAAAAGAAGGGATTCAAATTAACATTAGCAAATTTTCAGATGACACAAAACTGGGTGGCAGTGTGAACTGTGAAGAGGATGCTATGAGAATGCAGGGTGACTTGGATAGGTTGGTGAGCGGGCAGATGCATGGCAAATGCATTTTAATGTGGATAAATGTGAGGTTATCCACTTTGGTAGCAAAAACAGGAAGACATTATTATCTAAATGGTGTCAAGTTTGGAAAAGGGGAAGTACAACAGGATCTGGGGGTCCTTGTTCATCAGTTAATGAAAGTAAGCATGCAGGTACAGCAGGCAGTGAAGAAAGCGAATGGTATGTTGGCCTTCATAACAAGAGGAGTTGAGTATAGGAGCAAAGAGATGCTTCTGCAGTTGTACAGGGCCCTAGTGAGACCACACATGGAGTTCCTGATGTTGGGGGAATCCAGAACCAGGGGCCACAGTTTAAGAATAAGGGGTAAGGCATTTAGAACGGAGACGAGGAAACACTTTTTCACACAGAGAGTTGTGAATCTGAGGAATTCTCTGCCTCAGAGGGCGGTGGAGGCCAGTTCCCTGGATACTTTCAAGAGAGAGCTTGATAGGGTTCTTAAAGATAGCAAAGTCAAGGGAAATGGGGAGAAGGCAGGAACGGGGTACTGTTTGTGGATGATCAGCCATGCTCACATTGAATGGTGGTGCTGGCTCGAAGGGCCGAATGGCCTACTCCTGCACCTATTGTCTATTGAGGCAGGTACAATAACATCATTTGAAAGATATTTGGACAAGTATATGGATCGGAAAGGTTTAGAGGCATATGGACCAAACAAAGGCAAGTGGGATTAGTTCAGGATGGCGCATCCTAGTCGACATAAATGAGTCAGGTTGAAAGGCCTATTTCCATGATGTATGACTCATCTCTCAAGTTATACCTGGTGAGGAGAACATGGTGGTGGATAGACACCTCTTCTTGGATGCAAGTGTGGCAACTAGGTACTGGCTGGGAATTACACACTGGGATACAGATGGAGTGCAAGAAGAGTTCAATTTAAGAAGTTTAATGTTTGTGCCATCAGGTCAGAGACACAATAAGTGCGTGGGTTTTTAATGAGGAGGTAACTGAGAAGTTCCACTGATATACGTAAATATTGTTTGGACAGAAGATTCCTGGAAGATACCACATGGTGGAGCTATGGTCAAGATGTGAACGCTAATACCTTCCATAATACCTGCACAGTGGCACAACAGTAGAGTTGCTGCCTTACAGCGAATGCAGCGCCGGAGACGCAGGTTCGATCCTGACTACGGGGGCTGTCTGTACGTAGTTTGTACCTACTCCCCGTGACCTGCGTGGGTTTTCTCCAAGATTTTCGGTTTCCTCCCACACTCCAAAGACGTATTGGTATGTAGGTTAATTGGCTTAGTAATTTTTAAAAAAAAATTGTCCCTAGTGGGTATCGGATAGTGTTAATGTGCGGGGATCGCTGGTCAGCGTGGACCTGGTGGGCTGAAAGGGCCTGTTTCCGCGCTGTATTTCTAAACTAAACTAAAGTAATATTCTGGAGTAGTTCCTGAGGATTGGCGGGTAGCAAATGTAACCCCTCTTTTTAAGAAGGGAGGGAGAGAGAAAACGGGGAATTACAGACCAGTTAGTCTAACATCGGTAGTGGGGAAACTGCTAGAGTCAGTTATTAAAGATGGGATAGCAGCACATTTGGAAAGTGGTGAAATCATTGGACAAAGTCAGCATGGATTTACAAAAGGTAAATCATGTCTGACGAATCTTGTGGAATTTTTCGAGGATGTAACTAGTAGCGTGGATAAGGGAGAACCAGTGGATGTGGTATATCTGGACTTCCAGAAGGCTTTCGACAAGGTCCCACATAAGAGATTTGTATACAAACTTAAAGCATACGGTATTAGGGGTTCAGTATTGATGTGGATAGAGAACTGGCTGGCAAACAGGAAGCAAAGAGTAGGAGTAAACGGGTCCTTTTCACAATGGCAGGCAGTAACTAGTGGGGTACCGCAGGGCTCAGTGCTGGGAACCCAGCTATTTACAATATATATTAATGATCTGGATGAGGGAATTGAAGGCAATATCTCCAAGTTTGCGGATGACACTAAGCTGGGGGGCAGTGTTCGCTGTGAGGAGGATGCTAGGAGACTGCAAGGTGACTTGGATAGGCTGGGTGAGTGGGCAAATGTTTGGCAGATGCAGTATAATGTGGATAAATGTGAGGTTATCCACTTTGGTGGCAAAAACAGGAAAGCAGACTATTATTTAAATGGTGGCCGATTAGGAAAAGGGGAGATGCAGCGAGACCTGGGTGTCATGGTACACCAGTCATTGAAAGTAGGCATGCAGGTGCAGCAGGCAGTGAAAAAAGCGAATGGTATGTTAGCTTTCATAGCAAAAGGATTTGAGTACAGGAGCAGGGAGGTTCTACTTCAGTTGTACAGGGTCTTGGTGAGACCACACCTGGAGTATTGCGTGCAGTTTTGGTCTCCAAATCTGAGGAAGGACATTATTGCCATAGAGGGAGTGCAGAGAAGGTTCACCAGACTGATTCCTGGGATGTCAGGACTGTCTTATGAAGAAAGACTGGATAGACTCGGTTTATACTCTCTGGAATTTAGGAGAATAAGAGGGGATCTTATAGAAACTTACAAAATTCTTAAGGGGTTGGACAGGCTAGATGCAGGAAGATTGTTCCCGATGTTGGGGAAGTCCAGGACAAGGGGTCACAGCTTAAGGATAAGGGGGAAATCCTTTAAGACCGAGATGAGAAAGACTTTTTTCACACAGAGAGTGGTGAGTCTCTGGAACTCTCTGCCACAGAGGGTAGTTGAGGCCAGTTCATTGGCTATATTTAAGAGTGAGTTGGATGTGGCCCTTGTGGCTAAGGGGATCAGAGGGTATGGAGAGAAGGCAGGTACGGGATCCTGAGTTGGATGATCAGCCATGATCATATTGAATGGCGGTGCAGGCTCGAAGGGCTGAATGGCCTACTCCTGCACCTAATTTCTATGTTTCTATGTAATAGCAAGAGCGATGTAAGAGCGCTTCTAGAAACGCAGAGATCTACAATTCAGATTGTTTGTATCAATCCAAAAGAATGAAAGAAACAAGTTTGATCCAAGGTAGAGGTGAGGCCATTTTAATCTACTGCATTGTGCTGCTGCAATTGATGAGACGGCTCCGATACTGGAAAGAGGGTCTCGACCTGAAACGTTGCCCATTCCTTCTCTCCAGAAATGCTGCCTCACCCACTGAGTTACTCCAGCATTTTGTGTCTACCTTCGATTTAAACCAGTATCTGCAGTTCTTTCTTACACACTGGAAAGAGATGTGGTATCTATGAAACTTCTGCTGTTTACTAGGATGTTAAGTAGCTTGAATCTCTCAAATTAAGCTCAATGTCCTGAGAGAATTGTTTTTCTATGTACCGGCACCATTGTACAAGATGTTGGTGATGTTATGCTTGAAGTATTGTGGAGATAAAAGGAATGCAGAAGCTGGTTTACTCAACCCTTCCCACCAAAACGACCCCCTCCCAGGTACTTTCCCTAGCAACTGCAGATGAAACATCTGTCCTTATTCGTTCTCCCTCATACATCCAGGTACCCCAGCAGTTCTTCCAAATGAGACAGAAGTTCATTTGCACCTCCACAAACCTCATCTACTGCATTTGATGTTCCGGTGTAGCCTTTACATTGGCAAGACCTAGCGCAGACCAGGTGACCGTTTCGCTCGGTCCGCCAAGGCATGCTGGATATTCCAATTGCTAACCAATTCAAACCATATTTCCATCCCCATACTGACCTTTCTGTCCTTGGCACCTTCCATTGCCAGAATGAGGCCACACTCAAACTGGAGGATCAGCTCCTCATATTCCACTTATCCTGCCCCCACTTCTCTTTCAGCTTTCTCTCCCACCAATCAGTCTGTAGGTGGGTCCTGATCAGAAATGTTAACTATCCAAGTTCTGCAGAGATGCTACCTGCTGAGTTATTTGTGTCTTGCAGTATTGTGTTCAGTTTTGGTCACCCTGCTATGGGAAAGATGCCATCCAGCTGGAAAGGGCGCAGGGAAGACTTACAAGGATGTTGCTGGAGAGATTGGGCAGGCCAGAACTTTATTCCTTGGGGAGTAGGAGGCTGAAGGGTGATCTTGTGTATAAAATTATGAAGGGAATATAAAGGTGAATGCAGTCTTTCTCGAAAGGTAGGAATATCAATATCTAGGCTTAAGATGAGAAGGGAAAGATCGAATAAGAACCTGATGGGCAACTTTCTTTTACATAGTGGGCAGTAGGCATATGGAACGACCTGTCAGAGAAAGTAGTTGAGGTATTTACAACAACATTTAAAAGAAAGGAAACAAAGTGCTGAAGCAATACTGCATCTCTGGAGAACATGGATAGATGATATATTGGGTTAGCACCATTCTTCAGAAGGTGCGCTCCATGCAATAGAGACCCAGCCGACTCAACCTCTCCCTATAGCTTACAACCTCCAGTCCACGCAACATCCTCGTAAATCTTTTCTGAACCCTTTCAAGCTTGACAATATCTATCTTATCTATACATAACTAAAACTCTGATCTTGTGCTCCTCTACGGGGTTTTTCTATTTGCACAAAAACGGTACGCGATAGGGCTACGATTTTTCACCAGGTTACTCATCGTTCTCCTGTGCTGCGAGTGCAACAAGTTTTGTTCCGATCGGCGGTATATTGTAAAAGCTATAGAGGTTTAAAAATCTTTAAAACCGCGCATGCGCAGTTTTCCTTCAGTCAACGCCACGCAGATTGGTCTCTTCATTCAATGAATGTCACGGCCGGGATGACGACGCCCCTTCCTGCCCCACCGGCGGCGGCCAGTCCCGCCTCACTCACAAACTCCTCTCTCCCTGTAGATTAGTGTCACTCCTCCTGTGGCCACCCACAGGCTTATTAGAGAGCTCTCTCTCTCTCTCTCTCTCTATTAGACTAGTAGTATGCATGCTGAGATGAAAGCTCTTTGAGTTACCTCTGCAGAGTTGCTAATAAAAGACTATGGATTCTAATCACTTTGTGTGAGCCTGATCTTTATCCAACACTCCCCTCCTCACTGTAACTTGTCTATTGTCTGCCCCACCACCAGCGGCAGCCGCAGGGGGAGGGTGGTTCAGTGGAGACTCTGGTCCCCCCTCTCTCCCTCATCGCTCACCCCTCTCCCACTGCCGCCCTCTGCGGCAATGGCGGTACCATCTGCCCGTCCCCCCGGGTCCATCTCCACCATCACCGTTGCGGTAACTCACCCTCACAGCCTTCTCGGAGATCTTCTCCACCAGCTCATCGAAACTCGTGGTGCCCACCGTGACGAACACTGACTCCATCCCCCCCACCCCCTTGGCCCGGCGGCGGCAGCGAGCAAGCAGGCATGTAGGCGTGTGGGCAGGGCGGGGATGGGCCGAGCGGCGGCGACAGGCAGGGCGGGAATGGGCCGAGTGGCAGCAGCGGGCGGTCGGACAGGACGGAGACGGGCCAAGCGGCGACCGAGCCAGAGTGGGAACAGGGAGGGAGGGAGAGTGGGGTTGCAAGGTGGCCGAGCAGTTTGCGCAGAGTTTGAGTAACTCACACACACGTGCAAACACACACGTTGCAAACTGGTCCAATTGTCAAGTCAACGTGATCTAAACCACAGCTAACAATGCATGACCTGTGGAGGAAGGAACTGCTGATGCTGCTTTTTATGGATGGAGGGAGGGAGGAAATGACTGAGGGTAGGGGGAAGGGAAGGAGAGGGAGGGAGAGGTGAGGGGGGGATTGGAGGAGGGGAGGGTGAGGGGGGGATTGGAGGAGGGAAGGGCGAGAGGGGAAAGATCCTAGGGAGGTGAGGAGGGAGGGTGGGGGATTGAGAGGGAGAGGAAGGGGTAGGGAGATAGAGGGGGAGTGGGGAAGGTGAGGAGAGTGGAGGAGGGGGGGAATAGAGGGTGAGGAGGGGGAGTGAGTGAGGTAGGGAGTGGGGTATAGAGGAAGAGGAGGGTAGCGGGGAGGTCAGGAGGGATAGTGGGGGTATAGGGGGAGGTGAGGAGTGGTGGATAGAGGGATAGGAGGGGAGAGATGGAGGGAAGGAGGGAGTGACAGAATAGGGGAAAGGAGATGGATAGAGGTGAGGGAGGAATTGGGGAGGGGAGGAGGAGAGGGGAAAGAAGAGGAAGGGTGAAGAGGAGGGGAGGCAGTGCTGGGGGATGAGGGGAAATGAGCCGTGCCTGCGCAGTTGGGGGCTGTGCGTGAGTGGTGCAATATTGCGTTGGGGGGAAGGGTTGCATTGGGGGAACGGGTAAGTGGTGGAATATTGCATTGGGGAACGGGTTGCGTACTGTGACCGGGCCTCCTGTGTGACAGGGACCCAACGGGTCCCACTTAGTCTAGTCTTAGTAATGGAGTGAGGGACTACAAAATGTTGCAGTACAAAGAGATCTGTTTGGCTCAATACATGAAACAGCAAGGATTGGCATGCTGGTACTGTAAATAAATAGGAAGGCTGATGGAATATTGATTCTGATTGCGAAGGGTATGGGGTGCAAAATTAGTAACATTTAGATGCAATTTTACAGGGTATTGGTAGACCGCACTTACAATACTGTTTACAGTGTTGATCCCAGTGGTTAATAGTGCAAACACATTTTTTTCATATGTTACACAATATAATAATATTTTTTTCAGATAATCTGCTAGTTTAAATGGTATGTTTGCAGGGGAGGACAGGAAACAGAAGCAGGTAAATTTCAGGTTAGCATGGTAACTGTGGGTCCAATTAGTTAAATTGTGTATGCAAACCAGCTCCCCAGTGAGGAAGAGGGAGCACAGCAACCAATGGACTAAGAATATCAGGGTCCTATGTGTTAAATGGAGTATGGTAAATTAACAGGTAGGGAGGATATTTCTTCTCGTGGAGATACATGGTTTCAGAATAAGAAGTTATCAAATAGTGATGAGATGGAAGTACTGCTCTCTCAGGGTCAATAATAAAATGGTGATGAGATGGAAGTACTGTTCTCACAGGGTCACAATTCTTTTCATCCCAAAGGCAAAATGGTTAATTTTTTTTAAGGCAGAGGTTGACAGACATTTGAACTACCTAAGAGTCAAGGGTTATATGAAGTTCAGGAGAAATTGATATTGAGGTGGAGATTGGACCAGCCGAGACTGGTGCTGCTGGCTTTACGGGCATTTTGGCCCAAGGAAAAATAGCCAACTCTTGTTCAACTCCCCCCATTCCATCCCGCTCTTATGTACTTACTCATGACTTAGACATCCAAATTTCTAGAATTACACTAACATCCAAGAAAGCGTGGTTAAAATGAGTACAAATCAACTTCCTATTTTTTAATACTGAAAAATAATCAACTTTCCACAAATTAATTTGCCTGTAAGTTATTTGCTTGCTATACCCATTATTACCATGTTTATGGATCACACCTTAAAACCGTCTAAACTGAATCTTGAACAAAAAGCAGAATTTGGGAGAACTCAGACCGTCAAGTCCTACAAAAAATGATATAACCTAATTTTTGAAGGAAATGTATTCTTCTTCAAAAGGTAACATGGGATTTTTTACATCCACTTGAAGGACCAAGACAACTTCTTCAATCAGAGCAGCCCTCAGTATATTTGTAAATTTAATCTAATTTCTTGTCCCTGAGACTATACAATGGGGTTTGAATTAACTGATCCAAAAATGTATTTCCTACAACTATTTAAAGTACTCTATTATATAGAGGAAGAATAGAGTTTCCCTGGACCTTACTTTCTATTGCATTCTTTGCAATTTCTACCAGCTCCAACAAGATTTCACTATCAGACAAATATTCTGTGCCAAATTGATCAATCCATTTACAGCTCCTTCATCCGTGCTTCCCCCAATGCCTACTATGCCTACTGCTCCCCTTTATATGACATTTTCCCATGTGGCCATGGGAGATGCAACATCTGTCCTTCCATCTCTTTTTTCCCTCCATCCAGAGACTTGTTGGAATAATTTACACTAGACATGAGTGACTATCAAACTGTAGCTACTTTATTAGCAATTTGTCAGACGAGGAGAACAGTCAAACAAGGGACTGTCCTCACGATACAAAGCATGCAGTATTCTTATATCATTTTTGATAGCATAGAAGCAAGGTTAGTCACATACACTTGTTTACAGGGTTAACTATTGTGATCCAACATTCAGTAACTTTTCATGGAGAAACAGGCTTCTTTATCTAAGTGGGAAGATTAGGGAGTCTCAGTGTAGCCTTGACTTCATAAGCTCTTCTTTGTGTTAAGCAAACTTTTGATTCTATGCTAAACAGGCCTGGTGTAGGTGACTCTGTCTACTGTTCCTCTTAATGTGACACATATGTCTTTCTCAGTGAAACATAGATTCACTTGCACTTTTTCCTATCTAGTGCATTACATTTGACATTCACAATATGATCTCTTCTTCACTGGGAAAATCTAATTGAGATTTAGTGAACGCTTTGTGGAATACCCGTGCTTGTCTGAGGGCGTAATTAGATAATTCATTCTGTTCATGGTTATTTTTGCCTGCCACATTATTTTTTTCTTTTTTGTATAGTCTGGCCCACAACATTACCTAGACTAGACAACATGAGCAACACGTTACACAAAAAATTGTAATCTGATTTTTACAGCACCTTAATGCCACAGTATTTCATCCTAACATATAAATTGCTTTTGTTTCACCCATTCTACCCCCCACCCCACCCCTCCCCTCTACTCCGCTACCTATTTTTTCTCCTAACTAGTTCTGATGAAGGATCTTGGATCTGAAACATTAACTGTTTCTCTTTGTACAGATGCTGCCGGATCTGCTGAGTTTCTCCGGCATTTTCTGATTTTATATCAACTGAAGTATTGTTTAGTTTAGTTTTGTTTAGAGATACAGCGCGGAAACAGGCCCACCGTGTCTGCACCGACCGGCGATCCCCCACATTAACACTACACCCACTAGGGACAAATTTTACATTTACCAAGCCAATTAACCTATAAACCTGTACGGTTTTGGAGTGTGGGAGGAAACTGAAGATCTCGGCGAAAACCCACACAGGTCACGGGGAGAACGTAAAACTCCGTACAGAGAGCACCCGTAGTCGGGATCGAACCCGGGTCGCTGGCGCTGCATTTCCTGTAAGGCAGCAACTCTACCCTGCGCCACCATCAGCATTTTATTTGTTGGATATGCTGACATCTGTTTTACAGTCTTGATTTGTCACTGATGTTGTTGAAGGCAGTGCAAAGTGAGATATGCAGTGCCCTCCATAATGTTTGGGACAAAGACTCATCATTTATTTATTTGTACTCAACAATTTGAGATTTGTAATAGAAAAAAAAATCACATGTAGTTAAAGTGCACATTGTCAGATTTTAATAAAGGTAATTTCTATACATTTTAGTTTCACCATGTAGAAATTACAACAGTGTTTTTACATAATCCCCCCATTTCAGGGCACCATAATGTTTGGGACACCGCAATGTCATGTAAATGAAAGTAGTCATGTTTAGTATTTTGTTGCATTTTCTTTGCATGCAATGACTGCTTGAAGTCTACGATTCATGGACATCATTAGTTGATGGGTGTCTTCTCTGGTAATGATCTGCCCGGCCTGTATTGCAGCCATCTTTAGCTTATGCTTGGTTTGGGGGCTAGGGAGAGCAAGGAGGGAAGAGACATGGACTTTGGGACTTTAGCCTTCCATCACAGTGAGGAGGTGCCTGGTGGACTCACTGTGGTGGATGTGAAACTGTGTTGAGTGTGTGTTTTGTTATTTATTCTATGTATGACTGAAGGCTAAACCATTTCATTGTACTGAAAAGTGCAATGACAATAAATTGAATCTGAATTAGTCCCCTTCAATTTTCTCTTTAGCATATCAATTGATTTCAGATTGGGTGATTGACTTGCCAACTTAAGAATTGACCATTTTTTAGCTTTGAAAAACTCCTTTACTGCTTTAGCAGTATGTTCGGGATCATTGTCTTGAACTGCCGGCCAATGAGTTTTGAGGCATTTATTTGAACTTGAGCAGATAGGATGTGTCTATACACTTCAGAATTAAGTGTACAGACAGATCTGTACAACAAGCAAAATTTGCTCTCAGGCATGAAGACATTGTAGGACAGGTGCTGCAGGGAAGAGGTGGGATTGGGCTTACGGTCACTTAAGGTGTCAAAGAGGGAATTGGAGGACCACCTGAAATCAACGTACACGGACAACCAAAGATTTGAGCAGAGGGGGATACTCCAGACATGCCACCCATTCCTCAACCAGAACGCGTTGGACGACAGCCTCCCAAGGTGGAGCGAAGTTGAGAAAGCCGTAAAGGAAGGCAAGGGCAGCTTCAGCTCCAGGACCATACCGGCTGTACAAAAATGCTCTAAATGTTCTACGGTTCCTATGGAGTCAAATGAAGATAGCATGGAAAAAGCAAACCTTCCCAAAAGCATGTCGAAGAGCAGGGGGTGGTGATCCCCAAGGAAAAAAAAATGCCTCAAACATCGACCAATTCCGGCAAATCAATATCTTGAACCGTAAACAAGCGATTCCACAGTGATGAAACACCCATTCCGATGGTGTCAGAGCTGCCAGTCAAGAGTTTAGGACGGTGGTACAATGTAAGCCTCAAAGACTCAGACCAGTGTGACCAACTGAGGGAAAAAAACATCAAAGGCCTTCCTAGCATAAACAAGACCTCGCTTCCTGGAAAGCTGAGACTGTGGTGCCTACACTTTGGATTGCTCCCCCGTCTGATGTGGCCTCTGACGATCTACAAGGTCCCCATCACCAAAGTCGAGAAGCTGGAGAGGACAGTCAGTTCATACATCAAGATGTGGCTTGGACTCCCGCGTTGCCTCAGCAATATCAGCTTGTATGGACACAGCGCTCTGGAACTGCCTGTCTCTAGCCTCACAGAAGAATACAAATGCACCAAACTGAGGCTGAACATGACCCTGACCGAGTCTCAAGATGCGGTACGAGCGGCTGCTCACAGACTGGCAACTGGGAGGAAGTGGTCCCCATTGGAGGCTGTACAGCAAGCAAAATCTGCTCTCAGGCATGGAGACATTGTAGGACAGATGCAGCAGGGAAGAGGTAGGATTGGTCTCGGGACAAGTCGATCCACATGGCACAAGGGAACATCCACCCAGAGAAGAAAGCTGGTAGTTGCTGAGGTCCATCAGCAAGAGGAGGCAGAGAGATGCGCAAAGGCAGTCTCACAGTCCAAACAGGGCCAGTAGGCTACCTGGGAAAACCTGGAGCATCGTAAGCTAACCTGCAAATGGAAGGAAGCCGTCTTAGCTTCATCATCAGAGCCACCGATGATGTTCTTCGCACACCAAGTACCTAATCCAGTGGCTTGGAGAAGATCCATCATGTTCTCTCTGCCAAACCCCTGCAACATTAAGGCTCATCCTCACTGGCTGCAAAACCAGTCTTTCACCAGGCCGCTACACCTGGAGGCGCAATTAGGTCAGGCGACAACTGGCGATTACCTTGGAAGGAAGGAGAACTACCACCAATGCCCTCCCCCCCCCAATGCCTGGTTTCTCGAACACCACCCCTTTTGTAAAGGTAGGAAACTTCCAGAGAAGCCATTGGCAAGAAAGGAACCGGCCTGGACACTGCCCGGGACCGGAAAATGCAGGCTGATCTAGACCAGAAGCTCATCTTTCCACCAGAGATCATCACAACTAATCTCAGGCCAGACCTGATCTTGTGGTCAACCTCACAGAAGTCCCTGTATATCGTGGAGTTAACTGTGCCTTGGGAGGCTGCAGTGGGTGAAGCACATGAACGCAAATGTCTGAAGTATTTAGACTTTGTAGCCATGTCAACAGCCAGACTCTTGAAGGGAATGGAAGTTCGAGGACAGGCCTTCTGGCAAGCCATCAGCTGTCTGAGGCTGCCGAGCGAAGTAGCAACTGGCTGTGGCTGAAGAGGAAGGACTCCAACTGGGCTGCAAAATGACCAGCAAGAGGGGTAAAACGGACGGGGCGCACCTGGGATGCCAGGTGTTGCTGTTCAGCCCTCTGGAGGTGTCATGGGCCTATCAACGAAACACCAAAGAAGGAGGCTGCCCACCTGATGACCCCAATGAAGTCTTTACCCCTACCCCCACTCAAGATATTAAGAAGGTGCCAATTATAGTAGGGATTGTAACAAGTTCCATAAGCTCAACTGCTAGTACCATCAGCAGTTGTATCATCAATGAAGATAAGTGAGCTTGTACCTACATGCCCAGGCCATAACACCCCCACCACCGTGTTTCACAGATGAGGTGGTATGCTTTGGATCTTGGGCAGTTCCTTCTCTCCACCATACTTTGCTCTTGCCATCACTCTGATACAAGTTAATCTTCATCTCAACTGTCCACAAGACCTTTTTCCAGAACTGTGGTTGCTCTTTTAAGTACTTCTTGGCAAACTGTAACCTGGCCATCCTATTTTTGCAGCTAGCCAGTGGTTTGCATCTTGCAGTGTAGCCTCTGTATTCCTGTTCATGAAGTCTTCTGCGGACAGTGGTCATTGAAAATCCACACCTGACTCCTGAAGAGTGTTTCTGATCTGTCGGACAGGTGTTTGGGGATTTTTCTGTAATATACAGAGAATTCTTCTGTCATCTGCTGTGGAGGTCTTCCTTGGCCTGCCAGTCACTTTGCGATTAATAAGCTCACCAGTGCTCTCTCTCTTCTTAATGATGATTCAAACAGTTGATTTTGGTAAGCCTAAGTTTTGGCTGATGTCTCTAACAGTTTTATTCTTGTTTCTCAGTCTCATAATGGCTTCTTTGACTTTCATTGGCACAGCTTTTGTCCTCATGTTGATAAACAGCAATATTAGTTTCCAAAGGTGATGGAAAGACTGGAGGAAAGACTAGGCGCAGAGAGCTCTCCTATACCTGCAATAAGGAGGCAATTAAACACATTTGAGCAATTACAAAAACCTGTGAAGCCATGTGTCCCAAACATTATAGTGCCCTGAAATGGGGGGCACTGTATGATGCCTGAACTGCATTCTCACTTAATTTAGCTGTGAAGTGATGCTGGAAAACCAGGGAGGTACAAAAACGGGTCAAGTTCCTTCAATGACATCTCAAAGTCTGTATTATACAACCTGTTGAATAAACCTAGTATAACAGATCCCACATAATAAATTAAGATTTATAGAAATAACATAATTGAGACCACCTTGTGAATCATGCAAGATGTATCAGCCACAATAGATTCTGTGTCGTGGATCGAACCTAATGCAAACCCACTAGAACTCTATAATAATTCACAACTATAATGCCCCAATAGGATCATGAACAATGGAGTTATTTCAATCAACTTCATAATCTGAAAAAAGAAAAGCTAGCAGTAATTTCTGCCTCTTGGTTGTTACCCTCAAATCTGCAGAATTATGCTTGAGTGTTTTTAGTAAATTGCTGCCAGTTATATGTGTTTCTACATTTGAAACCATTGCCAAATTAGATAAGGTTTGGTAATGATGCCTCTGCCCTCAGGTAGGCCGTCAGATGTGTTCAAGTGTGGGGGTGAAGGGGATGAAAATGTGTGGGACTGAGTGGGAATTTATAGATGAGAAATTGCTAACAGTGTTAACAAAGTCAATATATCCTTGAAAAGGAAGGTTAATAAGTGAACCAGAGATAAACATTGGAGGAATGTTGTAAGGGAATTGTGAAAAGAGGCATCCGTTGATATCTCATTTCTGAGTCCAGAGTAAATAGCAGAGTATTAGCGTGCAGCAGGACAGCAACACCAGTGATTCTTAAGCTGAACAAAATGAAGTTTCTCTATATACTGATCTTCATTTTAAGCAACAAACTTGTGGATGGTAAGTAAAGCCTAAGGAATTCAATTGCTAGATGGATGTTTAAGTAGTGAAGAATGCTCAACTAACAATGCCTTCCATTGTTTCATTTTATGTGAACTTATATTGTACATTTTTGTAAATGTCTTATGGCAAAGTGACAATTTGAATTAAACAGCTTCATAATCACATCAATGTGGCAAATATGCCACTCACCTGGGTGTTCTTCATTTTTGTGGTATCCTGACTACCCAATAGAAAGTCCGGTTGGGGGTTATTATCCATGCAAGCTGGACCTCTGATGAGATTTTTGATACATAGAGAGCCTGCAGAAACGCCACTAGTTTCTGCCATTGCTGAAGAATCAGTAACTGGCCCCAAAAGGTTTGCAACTACAGGTCAATAGCTACAAAGGTAGGTATCCAGCGGGCTTGTAGGGGAGGGAGGATACTTCCACTTAAGTCCTCCAGAGGAAGAATTGTGAACATATCCATCCTCCCCCCCCCCCCCCCCCCCCCCCCCCCCCCCCCCCATTTCATCCTGTCCTGAGACCACCAATCATTTTCTAGCAGGCTGTCCTAAGAAGTGTAGCCACATGAGGAAAGGGACAGGAGGACAGATCCTCAGTCGTATTTTATGCATGTTAAGTTTGAGATGGAGGAAAGGGAGAACAATGGTTGATGTCATCATCTTTTTTTGCTGCCATGTCACCTGATTGGGTCAGTGCAGGAAAATCCAGCATACTATATGGCTGCTGAGAGAAAGTTGTTTTGAACACAGCCTGTTTGTTTAAGACCAAAGTCTATGTTATTTGTAGACTTATCCTTGGTCAATCATAGTTTAACTTATTGATTCACATTTTTCACCATCACGTGGAATGACTGATGTGGGCTTGTTGGATTGGGACAGATATGCAGAGACAATGGTTGCCAAGGCTTCATGTTTCTTTTGAACGATGGATGGTAACATTGAAAATGCCATTTGTGAAGAACAATTTAATATTTATTACATTTCTTTAACTTAGCAAAATCTGCCAAGTGATAGGGGGATGGGTAGAGCAACAGAAGAAGGTGAAATAGGATAGAAACAAAAGGAAGGGAAAATCAAAAGTGGATGACAGAAGAATCAAGAGCAAAAAACAAACAGGGCAACAGTTCAAAATAATGCTAAAGGGATGAAGAATGTTAAAAATACCTTTTTTTTAAGGCTTTATGTGTTAATGAAGGCAGCATTCACAATATGTTGGATGTATTAATTGTGCAAGTCGATGCAAATGGGTGTGATATAATTGGTCCTCCAGAGGCATAACTGAAGGAGGATAAAAGATAGCAACTCAACATACAGGGTTATTCAATGTTGAGGAAAGAGAGGCAACAAAGAAAAACAGGTGTAGGAAGGAACTGCAGATGCTGGTTTACACTGAAGATAGACACAAAAAAAACATGATCGGCAATTAAAGAGAGAATAGCACAAAAGTGTGGAAGAATATTAGCTCAGTTGATGTGGAATCTATATCAGAAATACCAAGGGGCAGAAAACACTAGTGGGAGTTGTATATCGATAGTCACAAAGTTGTTGTGATGGGGATGGCATTAAACAGGAAATTAGAGATGCATGCAATTAGGTGATCATAGATCAAGCTGTTATCAATATTGTGGAAGAAAAACTCCTGGTATGATATGTTTTATTTTAATACGTCAAGGAACCGACAAGGGAGCAGGCTTTTGGATGTTATGTAATGAGAAAAGATTAATTAACACTCATTGTCCAGGGTCACATGGGAAAGAGCAAGCATAATATCGTAGAATTCTTCATTACGACAGAGAATGAGAGTTAATTCTGGGACTGGGGTCTTGATGCTAAATGAAATAAACTATAATGGTATAACATAGGAGTTGACCAAGATAGATTGGGGAATCTAACCTGTTATCAGCAATGGCAAATGTTTAAGGAGTGCTTGGATGAACCACAACAATTGTTCATTCTTGGTTTGTGCTAAAAAATGGGAAAATACACAGCAGGTGTAGCAGGTGGCAAAAACCAGTAGACCGATTATAATCTGAATGGCAAGAGATTAGGAAAGGATGAGGTGCAAGAAGACCTTGGTGCCCTTGTACACCATTCAATGAAGGGAAGCATGCAGATGCAGGCTGCAGTTAAGAAGGCAAACACTAAAACTATGTTAATCCCACACCCTCTGGAGTTGTGCTGCTGGGCTAGCAAATCTTGCAGACTACCAGGTGTTAGTTCTTTGGATATACCAATACCCACTTTAATTTTGCTATTACACAGCAATATAATACATTTTCCAGGGAACTTGAGTTTAAAGGGAACAGCCTCTGAGCTTAAAGGGAATTGGACATAGAATATCAACTTTTAAGTTTCAGTTTTCAGTACAAACAGATATATATACAAGCAGGGTACACAAAAGGCTGGAGAAACTCAGCGGGTGCAGCAGCATCTATGGAGCGAAGGAGATAGGCAAAGTTTCGGGCCAAAACCCTTCTTCGGACTGATGGGGGGGGGGGGGGGGGGGAAGGTGGGGGGAAGAAAGGAAAAAGAAGGAGGAGGAGCCCGAAGGCTGAGGGAGAGGTAGGAAGGGGAGGAGACAACAAGGGTTAACAGAATTGAGAGAATTTGATGTTCATGCCAAGCAGATGCAGACTCCCCAAGCGGAATATGATGTGCTGTTCCTCCAATTTGCGGTGTTGCTCACTCTGGCCGTGGAGGAGGCCCAGGACAGAGAGGTCGGATACAGAATGGGAGGGGGAGTTGAAGTGCTGAGCCACCGGGAGGTTCGGGTTGGTTAATGCGGACCGAGTGGAGGTGTTCGACGAAACGATCGCCAAGCCTCCGCTTGGTCTCACTGATATAGATCAGCTGACATCTAGAGCAGCGGATGCAATAGATGAGGTTGGAGGAGGTGCAGGCGAACCTCTGTTGGACCTGGAACGACTGCTTGGGTCCTTGAATGGAGTGGAGAGGGGAGGTAAAGCGTCGCTGAAACTACCATCATAGATAGATAAGGTGGTAAAGAAGGCATTTGGTACATTGGCCATCATCAGTTAGGGTACTGAGTATAGAAGTTGAGATGTGTTATAGTTGTACAAAATATTGGTGAGGCCACATTTGGAGTATTGTGTTCAGTTTTGGTCACCCTGCAGAGAAGATTTGTGAGGATGGTACCAGACTCAAAGGCTTAAGCTATACGAAAATATTGGACAAGCTAGGACTTTATTCCTTGTGGGTTGAGGAGTGTCTCATAGAGGTGTACAATAAATTAATAGAGTGAATGCACAGAGTCTTTTACCCTGGGTAGTGCGAGGAATCAAGAAGCAGAGATCGTAGGTTTAAGGTGAGAGGAGAAAGATTTTATTGGAACCTGAGGGGTAACTTTTTCACTCAGAAAGTGGACGGTATATGGAATGAGCTATCAGAGGACGTAGCTGAGGCCGGTGCAATAACAATATTTAAAAGACACCTGGATAGATACGTGGGTAGAAAAGGTTTAAGTGATATGGGCCAAATACAGGCAAATGGGATTAGCTTAGATGGGGCATCCTGGTCGGCATCATTAGATTGAAGGGGCTTTTTCCGTGCTCTATGACTTTATACCCATGTTCGCTGCTGCTACAAAGCCAAATGACAGTATAAATCGTGAGGAGAATGCAAAAATTCTTCAGGGGATAAAGACAGGATTAAAGAATGATAGAATGTAATGTAGGAAAATGTAAAGTCATAATTTTGGAAGAGAAATGTAAGATCATCCACTTTGATAGAAGAAGTAGAAAGCAGGGTATTTTATATAGGTGAGAGATAGGAAGGCATTGATGTTCTGAGAGTCGTTGCATGTGAATCATTGAAAGTTAAATGCAGGTCAGCATTTGTTGCAAGAGCAATTTGAGTACAAAAGTCATTTTACTGCCTTACACAGGGTCTTTGAGAATCTAAACTGGAATACAATGAATGGATCTGGTCGTCTACTTAAGGAAGGATATACTTATGATGGAGTGCAATGAAGGTTCGCCAAATTCATTCCAGAAATGGGGTTATTAGTCGTTTGAAGAAGCCAAGGAGACTGCGCTTGTAATCTATTTTGTGGTGAAGAAAGAGATGATATAATTGACACAAACAACTTTTACATTGCTTTAGTAAAGCAGCAGTGTGATAGGGTGGCACAGTGCTATAGCCGACAGATCTGCTGCCACACAGGGCCAGGGACACGGAATCAATCGTGACATTGTGTGCTGACTGTTGTAGAGTTTGCACGTTCTTATGACTGTGAGTTTTCTCGTGTGCTCTGGTTTCCTTCCACATCCCAAAGACATGTGGCTTTATAGGTTAATTACCTGCTATAAATTTGCCCTAGTATGTAGGGAGTGGATGAGAAAGTAGGATAACATAGAACTGGTATGAACGGGTGATCAATAGTCAGTGGGCCAAAGGGCATGTTTCCATGCTGTATCGATCAATCCAATCAATTCTATCTATCCATCTATCCGATAAAACTCTGTGTGTGGTTGTGTGTGTGTGTCATTTCGCATGTGATTCACATCTCCTCGAAAACCCAACGCGGTAATGGTGATATTTTACATATTCTGGTATAGATTTACCTCATGATTTCAAAAATCCATTCATCTGTAAATTTGATTCATTATTTCCTGAATTTTTTACTACAACTGTTCACCAATCTGACATATTAAAAAAATCTAACTGCTGGTCAGCCACGAGCTACGAGACGTGGCGAGTGTGTGTGTGATATGCCGTAGACCCCTCCCCCCCAACAACCACATGTTGAGGGGACGGGATCCTACGGGTCCCACTTGGTCTAGTACATAACTAAAACTCTGATCTTGTGCTCTTCAGGTTTGCGCGTTTTTCTATTTGCGCAAATACGGTACGCCATAGCGCTCCGATTTGTTTGTCAGCTCACTCACCGTTCTCTTGTGCTGCGAGTGCAACAAGTTTCGTTCCGATCGGTAGTATGTTATAAAAGTTAGTGAGGTTTAAAAATCGTTAAAAAATGCGCGTTCGCAAATCGATCACCTCTCATGTCGGTCAGTGCCGCGTGGATTGGTCGCTTCTCCTGTCATTCCGCAGGATGGTCCGCCCCTTCCTGCGCCATTGCGACTTTACTAGAGCTGAGGGAGGCTGGCGGAGGTCTCCAACTGGACACAATTTTCGGAGGGACCAGAGGTGGACCAGCCCAGCCCAGCCCAGCCTAGCACGAAGTCGGAGATATCGGAGATGTCGCCAAACAGAAAGAAGTGAATCTGATCCCGGCGGGGGAGAGCTTCCAGCACCCGCTGTGAGTCCCAAACGCACCGCCCTCGCAACGCCTCGCAGCTCCAGCCCCTTCTGATCTCTGGAATCAGGGGGTATGGAGAGAAGGCAGGTACAGGATACTGAGTTGGATGATCAGCCATGGTCATATTGAAGGACGGTGTAGGCTTGAAGGGCTGAATGGCCTACTCCTGCACCTATTTTCTATGTTTCTGGTCCCCTCGCTGGCTCCTGCCCCCCTCCCCTGTGATACCCCCTCTCTCCCCCATGGCTTTTCCCCCGTCTTTTCTCTCAGCTCTCCCCCCGCCCACATGCCGGCGCGACTGTAACTGCTGGTGCTTCCGGGCCGAGCCAAGGATCCGAGGCCTGGCTCTAAGGGTGCCGATGACTGATGCTCCTCCGGGGCACACAGGAAGGGAGAGGAGCGGAAACCTCGAGATTCTGGGGAGGGAGAGTGGGAGAGGAGAGGTGAGGAGAGGAGAGAAGAGGAGGGAAGAGGAGTTTTGGAGGGAGTGATTGAGGGTAAGGGAACGGGAGAGGTGAGGGAGGGATTGGGGGTGGGTAGGAGGAGAGGGAAAATTAGAGGAAGGAGGTGAGGAGGGAGGGGGGGAGGAGGGGAATAGAGGTAGACAAGTGTGGGTGTAGAGGAGGGGGGTAGGGAGTGGGGAATAGAAGGAGGCGGGTAGGTGAGGAGGGAAAGGGGAGGTGAGGAGTGGGGGAGATTGGGGATAGTGAGATAGGAGGGAGTAGGGAGGGGAGAGGAGTAATGGAGGGAAGGTGTGACTGAGGGTAGGGGAAAGGAGAGGGAGAGAGATGTGAGGGAGGGATTTGGGGAGGGGAGGGATTGGGGGAGGGGAGGAGGAGAGGGGAAAGAAGTGGGGGTAAAGAGGAGGGGGGAGAGTGCTAGGGATGAGGAGAAATGAGCTGTGCCTGTGCAGTTGGGGGCTATGGATGAGTGGTGGAATATTGCATTGGGGGACCAAACCTCCCGTGTGACAGAGACCCAACTTAGTCTAGTAGTAGATAAAGAGATTTTGTTGTCTCTGGCTTTAATGTTTGTAATGGTTCAGTCATTCATGACTGTGATGAGAAGAAATGTTTTCACACAGAGCATATTGAGATTAGAAGAAGTCTCTTGACAGTGGAGGGATGTAACTTATATGGTCTGTGACCATTGGTGTACTGCAGGGATTAGTACTGGGACCTTTTTGTTTTATTTGGATGAAAATGTAGGTTGACTGATTAGGATCTTGAAGAGAACGCAAAAATTGGCAGTTTTGGATAGTGAGGACTGTTGTCAGGATATAGATCAGTTTAAAATACCGGTTGAGAAATGACAAATGGTGTTTAATCTGTTCAAGTGTGAATTGTTGCACATAGCCTTGCTGGACGAACCATCAGTAATGTCATCTCTGACCGCTGCCATGACATTTTCTTAATCAATAAATGCAAGAGGAAAGTATGCTGTAAATGGCAGAACCTTTAGGAGCATTGATGCACAGAGGGATCTTGTTGTACAAGTCTATAATTCCCTGAAATGGCAGCACAAGTCGTTTGGGAGGTAAAGAAGGAGTACGATATACTTGCCTTCATTAGTTGTGGTGTTGTATATAAAAATCGGGATGACACGTTGCAGCTGTATAACCTTTAGAGCTTGGATGTTTCTTTCTCCCTACTGCCCTAGATTGCATTGTGCTCCTTAGACCCGATTAAACTGAAAAATAATTTAACACTTCTTTTCCAGGACAGCGGAGTCCTCTTAATAACTACCAACGATCTAAAGGAGTGCAGCTTCGCTTTTCATCTATTCGCACCGAGGCAGAGCCTATGTCAGAGGAACAATGTGCCAACCAGTGCACCAGAGCGCTTCAATGCAGGTAAAATCCTCTCTGGAAACAGGGCTATTCATACTTTAGCTTCCCAGTTTACTTTTGCAGAAAAATAGAATCTCTGGAGACGAAGCTGTGTTTCCCACTTACAGAATTATGATTTACATTCCCAGGGGCAGCTAGGGTTTCAAATTTTCAGGGTTTGGCGCTCAACTTTGATGTGATATGACCTCAGGCTGCAGCAAGCATAAATTCCAGATTTTGGCCGATTTTGCTAAGCCCATCGGTCTTGCACCTGGAGGAGGATGGGCATATCTGGCCACAGAAACATTTAAAGTAGATGTGTGGAGCAAGTCTTTTTTACATAGAGAGTGCTAGTTGCCAGTAAGGTGCCTGGGTTGGTGGTGGATGCACACACAATAGAGGCTTTTTAAATATGCACAGAGATATGTAGAGAATGGAGGGATATGGATCACATGCAGGCAGAGAAGATTCATTTAAACTGGTATCATGTTTGACATGGACATTGTGGGTCGTAGGGTCTATTTTGTGACGTACTATTCTATGTTCTATGTACAGGGACAGCCTTGGAGTGGCATGGTCAATGCTGCGATGTTGGCTAAAAATACAAACAAAATTAGAAACTTTTTAAAGTGTCAATCCTTGCAGTTATAGCACATCTACTACTTTTGAACTCAGCCAAAGTTCAAAAGCACAAAAATTGCTGGAATAACTCAGCAGGTCAGGCATCACCACAAGAGAATATAGATAGGCGTTGTTTTGGGTTGAGACCCTTCTTCAGTCTGAAGTTCTACAGGCCATTACCATGTTGCTTGTAGACTTGCCCGAGTTCCTGGTGTGACAATGTCTTGAACTTAATAGTCTTACCCTCCTTTTCAAAGCACTTGCTGGTGCAACTGTTCTCTTTCCTGACAAATTCGAACATCCATTAACCCTCAAAGATCTCTGGCCTTTGGGCAATTCCTCCTGTCTTTTCACCATTACTGGTGGCACTATCTTCTGAACCCAAAGCCATAAGATATGGAATTATTTTCTCCAAATCCCTGCTTCTCTCTAAAATATTTCCTGATGTGATGGCATTTTATTTAGTTTAGTTTAGTTTAGAGCTACAGCACAGAAACAGGCCATTCGGCCCACCGGGTCAGCACCATGGTAACGCGGGATGGAGGCGCAGCGGTAGAGTTGCTGCCTTACAGCGCTTGCAGCGTCGTAGACACTGGTTCAATCCCGACTACGGGTGCTGTGTGTACGGAGTTTGTACGTTCTCCCTGTGACCGCGTGGGTTTTCTCCGAGATCTTCGGTTTCCTCCCACACTCCGAAGACGTACAGGTATGTGGGTAAGTTGGCTTGGTAAATGTAAAAAATTGTCCCTAGTTTGTGTAATATTGTGCCAATATGCGGGGATCGCTGGTCAGCGCAGACCCGGAACAGGCAAATGGCCTGTTCCGTACTGTATCTATAAAACTAAAAAAAACAAAAAACTAAATTAACGCTATCCTACACACAGGAGTAGGACGGGGAGTCTTGAGGTAGTCCTGGAAATGTCTTGAAAGCAGTCACTATTACTTTCTCAGATGTGTTGAAGGTTCTGAGGCATATGAAGATAGACAAATCTCCCGGGCCTGATCAGATATATCTGAGGTCACTGTGGGAAGCTAGAGAGGAAATTGCAGGAACCCTAGCTGAGATTTATGAGTCATGGTTAAATACAGGCGAGGTGCTGGAAGACTAGAGGGAGGCAAATGTTATGCCTCTATTCAAGAAAGGCTGCAGGGAAAAGGTTGGGAACTACAGGCCAATGAGCTTGACGTTTATGGTCCAAAAGTTACTTGGAAATATTCTGAGGAATAGGATATATAACCATATAACCATATAACAATTACAGCACGGAGACAGGCCCTCTCGGCCCTTCCAGTCCATGCCGACCATTTGTTCTCCCCTAGTCCCATCTACCTGCACTCAGACCATACCCCTCCATTCCCTTCACGTCCATATACCTATCCACTTTACTTTTAAATGTTAAAATCGATCCTGCCTCCACCACCTCTGCTGGAAGCTCATTCCACACAGCCACCACCCTCTGAGTAAAGAAGTTCCCCCTCACGTTACCCCTAAACTTCTGTCCCTTAATTCTCATGTCATGCCCTCTTGTTTGAATCTTCCCTACCCTCAATGGGAAAAGCTTATCCACGTCAACTCTGTCTATCCCTTTCATCATTTTAAAGACCTCAATCAAGTCACCCCTTAACCTTCTGCGCTCCAAAGAATAAAGACCTAACTTGTTCAACCTTTCTCTGTAACATAGTTGCTGGAACCCTGGCAACATTCTAGTAAATCTCCTCTGTACTCTCTCTATTTTGTTGACATCCTTCCTATAACTAGGCGACCAAAATTGTACACCATACTCCAGAATTGGTCTTACCAATGCCTTGTACAATTTTAACATTACTTCCCTACTCCTATATTCAATGCTCTGATTTATAAAGGCCAGCACACCAAAGGCTTTCTTTACCACCCTATCTACATGCGATTCCACCTTCAGGGAACTATGCACAGTTATTCCTAGATCCCTCTGTTCCACAGCATTCCTCAATTCCCTACCATTTACCATGTACGTCCTATTTTGATTTGTCCTGCCAAGATGTAGCACTTCACACTTATCAGCATTAAACTCCATCTGCCATCTTTCAGCCCACTTTTCCAAATGGCCCAAATCTCTCTGTAGACTTTGAGAATCTACTTCATTATCCACAATACCACCTATCTTAGTATCATCTGCATACTTACTTATCCAATTTTCCACCCCATCATCCAGATCATTGATGTACATGACAAACAACAGTGGACCCAACACAGATCCCTGAGGCACCCCACTGGTCACCGGCTTCCAACCTGACAAACAGCCATCCACCATTACTCTCTGACATCTCCCATTCAGCCACTGTTGAATCCATTCTTGCTACTCCCGCCATTAACACCCAAAGATTGAACCTTCTGAACCAACCTTCCATGGGGAACCTTGTCAAAGGCCTTACTGAAATCCATATAGACAACATCCACTGCTTTACCCTCATCAATTTCCCTAGTTACCGCTTCAAAAAATTCAAGAAGGTTTGTCAAACATGACCTTCCAGGCACAAATCCATGATGACTGTTCCTGATCAGACCCTGTTTATCCAGATGCTTATATATATTATCTCTATATACATGCACTGAGATGGTCAAGGGATGATTAGGAATCGACAACATGGTTTTGTACATGGGTGTGTCAAAGTTCATCTCTAAAAAGCAGAAAGCAACAAAATTGTTAAAGGTAAACCAAGCCAATCTTTAATCGATTTGTCAGACGGGAGTGGTGAGATCTACAAAGAGCACACTCGTTGCTCAGTGCTTCATGGGCTCCACTCACAGAACAAAGGAAAGTTAGTGCAATTATACATTTTTCTTATCAGTAAAATACTCCTACCAAGTCTGAATATGGCATGATTGAAAGTTTCCATAGCCTTTCAGAATATAGGAAAAGATGGGTCTAAATCAAGCCCATCCAATAACAAGTTATTGCTTATCTCTGGAGCGTCCGCTATTTTTTCAATCTTGGCTTCTTTATGGCCTTGAAAGAAGCATATATTATTATGCAGGTTTCTATCTTAATGTCTTAAAAAGACAACTTGTACTCCATATTGTGTTCAATATAATTTGTAGTCATTCAGACTTGGCACCGAGCCATTCTTGCGTTCTACGACCATGCTTTGGTCGAAGAACGACTCCATTTTGTAAACTATATTAGATTTGACTATTAGCTCGTTCAGGTGATCATGTCTCATTAATTTAATTGGGAGGTTAGATCCAATGGTATTAAAGGAGAGATAGCTGGATGGATAGAAAATTGGCTTCATGGAAGGAAGCAGATGGTATTGGTAGAAGGTTGCTTTTTGGACTGGAGGCCTATGAATAGTGGTGTGCCTCAGGGTTCGGTGCTGGGCTCATTGTTGTTTGTCATCTATATCATTGATTTGGATGAGAAAATACAAGGCACGTTTGCAGATGAAATAGTGCAGGTGGTTGTCAAAAATTGCAACAGGATCTTGATTGGTTGTGTAGGTGGGCTGAGGAATGGTTGGTGGAATTGAATACAGAAAAAATGTGAATTGTTGCATTTGGGAGCACAAACAAGAGCAAAACTTACATGGTGAACAGTAGGGATCTGGGCAGTATTGTAGAACAGGGGGATCTATGAGTACATGTACAAGGTTTGTTGAAAGTGGCACCAAATGTAGATATGGTGGTCAAAAAGGCTTTTAGCACACTGGCCTTCATCAGGCAGAGCATTGAGTATAGAAGTTGGGAGTACATGTTGCAGTTGTATAATACGTTGGTGAGGCCGCGTCTAGAGTATGTGTTGATCTTTGCGCGCCATGTTATAGGGAAGTTGTTGTTAAGCTGGAAAGGGTGCCGAGAAAGTTTATAAGGATGTTCTCAGGATTAGAGAGCCTGAGCTACAGGAAGAGGTTGAGCAGGCTAATACTAATTATTGGAACGTAGGTGGGTGAGGGATGATCTTATAGAGGTGTACATGAAAGAAATAGATGGACTAGACAGACAGTCTCTTGCCTATAGTAGGGGAATCGAGAACCAGATAACATAGGTTTAAGGTAAGGGGGGAAGATTTAATAGGAATCTGAAGGGTAACGTTTTCACGCAAAGCGTGGTAGATGTATGGAACGAGCTGTCAGAGGAGGTAGTTGAGGCAGGTACAATCGCAACGTTTAAGAAACATTTAGATAGGTAAATAGATAGGACTGGATTGGAGGGATATGTGCCAAATGCAGGCAGATGGGACTAGTGCAGATGGGACTTGTTGGACAGTATGGACAAGTTGGGCTGAAGGACCTGTTTCCACGCTGTAAGACTCGATGACTGGTTTATATGTGACTCTAGATCCTCAGTTGATTCCAGGGCAATTTGGAATGGACAACAACAAGTTAATAAATAGGTTAAAAAAGCTTTTTCTTTTTCATTTAGGGCTTTCAATTACAACCTACAGAACGAGGAATGCCACCTTTTACCCTGGACCAGTCAAAGATCAGGCAGAGAGCGACAAAGGCACAACCACGTTGATCTGTATGAAAAGAAAGGTGCGTCTGTTTCTGGAGACCTCCACTGGTGTGTCTCACAGATTAATATTTGTTTCCAGAAGGAATAGGAATTGCTGAGTTCCAAACCCACCCCACTCACAAGCCACCTTCGAGTGAAGAATCGTTTTCTTAACCCTAGTCTCATCCTTCATCTTAATTTAATTTTTTTCCCTAGTCCCCCCATTTCAGGGCACCATAATGTTTGGGACACATGGCTTCACAGGTTTTTGTAATTGCTCAGGTGTGTTTAATTGCCTCCTTAATGCAGGTATAAGAGAACTCTCCGCACCTATTCTTTCCTCCAGTCTTTCCATCAACTTTGGAAACTTTTATTGCTGTTTATCAACATAAGGACCAAAGTTGTGCCAATTAAAGTTAAAGAAGCCATTATGAGACAGAGAAACAAGAATAAAACTGTTACAGACATCAGCCAAACCTTAGGCTTACCAAAATCAACTGTTTGGAACATCATTAAGAAGAAAGAGCGCACTGGTGAGCTTACTAATCGCAAAGAGACTGGCAGTCCAAGGAAGACCTCCACAGTTGATGACAGAAGGATTCTCTCTATAAAAGAAAAATTCCCAAACACCTGTTCGACAGATCAGAAACATTCAGGAGTCAGGTGTGCATTTGTCAATGACCACTGTCCACAGAAGACTTCATGAACAGAAATACAGAGGCTACACTGCAAGATGCAAACCACTGATTAGCCGCAAAAATAGGATGGCCGAGTTACAGTTTGCCAAGAAGTTCTTAAAAGAGCAACTACAGTTCTTGAAAAAAGTCCCGTGGACAGATGATACGAAGATTAACTTATATCAGAGTGATGGCAAGAGCAAAGTTTGGAGGAGAGAAGGAACTGCCCAAGATCCAAAGCATACCACCTCATCTGTGAAACACGGTGGTGGGGGTGTTATGGCCTGGGCATGTATGGCTGCTGAAGGTACTGGCTCACATATCTTCATTGATGATACAACTGCTGATGGTAGTTGCATAATGAATTCTGAAGTGTATAGACACATCCTACCTGCTCAAGTTCAAACAAATGCCTCAAAAATCATTGGCCGGCGGTTCATTCCACAGCAAGACAATGATCCCAAACATACTGCTAAAGCAACAAAGGAGTTTTTCAAAGCTAAAAATGGTAAATTCTTGAATGGCCAAGTCAATCACCCGATCTGAACCCAACTGAGCATGCCTTTTATATGCTGAAGAGAAAACTGAAGGGCACTAGCCCCCAAAACAAGCATAAGCTAAAGATGGCTGCAATAAATGCCTGGCAGAGCATCACCAGAGATGACACCCATGAATCACAGACTTCAAGCAGTCATTGCATGCAAAGCATATGCAACAAAATACTAAACATAACTACTTTCATTGACATGACATTGCTGTGTCCCTAACATTATGGTGCCCTGAAATGGGGGGACTATGTATAAACACTGCTGTAATTTTTACATGGTGAATCCAAAATGTATAAAAATGGCCTTTATTAAAATCTGAAAATGTGCATTTTAACCCATGTGATTGTTTCTATTACAAATCTCAAATTGTGGAGAGGCAAATAAATAAATGATGTGTCTTTGTCCCAAACATTATGGAGGGCACTGTATATTCCAGGCAAAAAAAGATAAGTATCTGATATTTCTACATCATCCAAGCCAATTCCTTCAGAGAGCTGTGGGCATCCACTTCATGATCTTGCTGTTCCTTTACATATTCAAATATTTATCAGTACCTGACCTAAAGTAGTTTGATGTATTTATATTTTCTGAGTTGATTTCCTGCAAGTTGGTCCGTGCAGGTTTTAAGAATGTGGTGAGGTACACCATCAGGGCCGGATGCTTTCCGAGGATTCACCGATGACCTGAGGAATGGTGGAGTAATAGCCCAAGTCCATGAGTTCTGCATGGATGCAGGAGGTCGCCTCAATGCAGCGGTCAATGTAATGGAGATAGAGTTGTGTCCCTGTTTTGCAGATGTACACTGGTCCTACTACCCAACTCTATCTCCGCTGCATTGACACAGCATTGGGGCTACCTCCTGCACCACTAACTTCCATCCTGCCCTCAAATTGACCTGGACGATCTCAGAGACCTCCTTCCCCTCCCTGGATCTCACTGTTTCCATCACAGGATATAGATATCAACAGACTATTACAAACCTACTGACTCCCACAGTTATCTGGACTACACTTCTTCCCACCATGCAAAGACTCTATTCCCTAACCCCAGTTCCTCTGTCTGCCACATCTGTTTCCAAGATGAGGTGTTCCATACCAGGACATCCAAGATGTGCTCATTCGTTATGGAATGGGGATTTCTCCCCTTCTATCATCCTCTGTATCCCATAGTTTTGTTCTTTCTCCCTCTCCCCCGGTTTGTAACGGGGACAGAGAGCCCATAGTCCTCACCTTTCACCCTATCAGCCGTTGCATACACCACATCACCTTCAACATTTTCATCACTTCCAACAGGATCCCACCTCTGGTCCCATCTTCCCATCTGCACCCCTTTCTGCTTTCAGCAGATACTGTTCCCTGTGCAACTACCTGGTTCACTCATCACTTCCAACCCAAACTACCCGCCTCTCCTGGGCAACGTTTGTCCTTATCCCTCCTCCCTCAACTTCATCCAGCTACCCCGACAGTCCTTTCAGGTGAGACAGAGGTTTACTTGCATCTCCTCCAACCTCATCTACTGTATCTGTTGTGGTATTCGTTTCGCTTGACACCTACGCTCAGTCCACCTTGGCCTACTTGATCTCCCAGTTGCCAAACATTTTAATTCAGATTTCCATTCTCCATACAGACCTTTCTCGCCTGGGCCTCCTCCACTGTCTAAGTGAGACCACATCCAAATTGGGCAGCTTACAACCCAGCGGTATGAATGTTGATTTCTCTAATTTCAATTAACTCTCCTCCCCCACCCTAGTCACCCTACTAGTTACACTGTTCACATCCTTGTACACCTGTCATTGACACATCTTCCCCAGCCAACAATGAGCCATTATGGACTCCACCCTTCCTGAGGTCATCTGTTGTCAGCCCTGTTTTGTTTTGGCCTTTTCTTCCTCCAATATCCCCCTCCCACCTCTATCTTTCAGTCTGAAGAAGGGTTCCCAGCCGAAACATCACCTGTTGCTTTTCTCCAGAGGTGCTGCCTGATCTGCTAAGTTACTCCCACATTTTGTGTCTATCCTCGGTATGAACCAGCATCTGCAGTTTCTTCCTACACCCCTTATCTCTATACCTTTCCATCAGCTGTGATACCTAAAGACGCCTGGAGCCAATTAGTTCAATAAATACAATTGCGGGAACAATTTTAACATTATGAGAGGAGCCGACAAGATGCTCATTAACTTTCCTGACAATATGTAATCGTTGTTATCAATAACTTAAATGAATGAATTAATTCCAGAGGCAATGTCATAAGGTTTGTGTAAAAAATTACCTTCCTTTAGAAATTGCTGTCTGCTTGTTTGTGTCTGAAAGGCACCCACAGAGTTATTATGTTAAGCCACGACGATGTTGAGCTGTACCTTGTGATCTTGAAGACTGTGTTTAAAGGTGGCCTATTAATGAGTACACGAAGGGGGAGGCATAGTAGTAATGAGTACCTGATCGTTCTCTGAGGATAACACTGATGACAGTGAAGCCAGTGTGGTGGATGATGGCACATTGATTCTGAGAGTTTAATCTCCATAAACATCTTGTTGTAATGATATAGGGGACCAGTAAATGTGACCTGAGGCACCTCAGTATTGATTTTCTCTCAATGAATAGCATGGGAACATCAGAATTTTATTTTGTAATATTCAGGAATTTGTAGCTTTAATGTGACTACATCGACGTATCAATATCAAATTCCAGTGTCAAATTCCAGGCTGAGCTTGAGCAAGCAGCATTTACACTGAATGATCACAATGAGCTTTTTTGCTGGAAGGGTTGGGTATCTGGAGGGTGCTGGTGAAAATCCAATTCACCCTTCAGTTCATTCTCTTTAATATGCACAATCATATTCTCCACAGCCAGATTGAGGCCACATTCAAACTGCAAGTACACCACCTCATATTCAATATTGAATTCTCCAGTTTCATGTCATCCTCCATTCCTTCTTCTCTACCCAGCTTCCCCTCTTCCCTTTCTTTTGCACTGCCCCCTGCCCTCATCACCCGGTTCCTTACCCCTCCTCCACCTTCTCCATCTGCTCATCCCCACCCCTTCTTACCACTGAGTCTTCCAATTTTCCTTCCCTATTCTTTTCTACACACCATGCCTCCTCTGGTTCTACGTTCCACTTGCCACCTTCCTTTCTTATCAGATTCCCCATTTGCACCCTTTTGTCTTGTCCACATCACCTCCATCCTTGGTTACAATCTTCACCCTTCTCCCTCCCACCAGACTCATCTGCCAATCAACCCTCCTTACTTGGATCCACCTATCATTTGCCAGGTCTTCCCCCACTTCTTTAACTCGCCTCTTTTTTGCCAGCTTTCTCCCTTCTACGCCATCTGTCCGAAGAATGATCCAGACACGAAATGTCATCTGTTCATTTCCCTCCACAGATGCTGCCCAGCTGGCTGAGTTCTATCAGCAGCTTGATTTTTGCCATTGTATTTTTATTGTTGCAACTGTTGGTAATTTAGCCAGGACCAGTAATTAATTCAGTAACTTCTTCTTCGAGTTCGTTGCAATCTCAGATGTCGTTCTGCCAGTATCTGGCGCAGGTCACAGCTGGTCTGGTCGGTTCAGCCAGGTCCTGGGGGCTGCACTGGGGGGCGTCATCACACTCCAGTAGGTGGGACATTGTCTGTACTGCTCCACAGCTGCATGTGTTTTCTGCCTGGTAGTTCCATGCTTTCATAAGTGCTTTGCACCTCCCCTGCTCCACTTGTAATCTGTTGAGGGTCTTCCAGGTTGGCCATGGGAGGTCGTGCCCGCTGGCGAGGCATTCAGTCGGAGTGATTCCTCTCTCCATCCAGTCGTGGGCTCGTGTGTTGAGCTGGTTCCATTCATCTTTCCAGATGTTGGTCCTTGCTGTTTCTTTGGTTGTCTGGAGAGGTGGGACTGTCTGCAAGAAACTGGCTCTGGATTTCAGTCGGGGTGGAGGTGGTGTGTGTCTGTACAGGGGGTGCCTGGCCTCGATCTCCTGTGCTCTCCGCTCGTCTTGGGCGACGATGGATCGTCTAATATGGGGGGGGGTCAATACCAGCTAGCAATAGCCACAGCCCTCAATGACACCTGCCGCTTTATCACGGGACTGGCGTTGTCTTTATGCATCCCATGATAAAGCGGCAGGTGTCATTGAGGGCTGTGTCAACCAGTTTGGTGTGGTGGGAGCGGCTCCAGCTTGAGCACGCATATTCAGCTGTGGAGAAGCACAGGGCTAGGGCAGTTGCGCAGATGGTTGGTGGATCAGCGCCCCACTTTGAGTTTACCAGTTTGCGCAGGATGTTGTTGCGAGTGTTGACCTTGGCTTTGGTGTTCTGAAGGTGGGTTTTGAAAGAGAGTGTCCTGTCGAGTGTGACTCCAAGGTACACGGGGTGGGAGTGGTTGGAGAGTTTGTGGCCATCCCATGGGACGCTCAGTTGTTTTCCTGCATCTCGATTTTTAAGGTGGAAGCTGCATAGTTGGGTTTTTGATGGGTTGGGTTTCAGGTGGTTGTTATTGTAGTAGGTTGTCATCTCTTGGTGGGCGCTTTCCAGGACAGACTCGATCTTCTGGATGTTCTCCTGTTGGGTGGTGATGCAGAGGTCATCAGCATAGATGAAGCGGCGGCATTGTGGGGGACGTGGTTGGTCGTTGGTGTAGATGTTGAAGAGGAGGGGGGCCAGTACGCTGCCTTGTGGTAGGCCATTCATTTGGGATTTCCATTTGCTATTCTTGTCGTTTAGTTGAACGAAGAAGCGCCTGTTGTTGAGAAGGTTTTTGATGACATGGCACAGGTCGAGGTCACCAGGTGCTGGACAGTGTCGTAGGTAGCGGTGAGGTCTGTGAAAGCTGCTCCGGTGATGAGTTTGCACTCAAAGCCGTCCTCAATGTGTTGGGTGAGGTTCAGTAGCTACCCGGCACAGGAGCGGCCAGGGCGTAAGCCAGCTTGATCTTTAGTAAGCTTGGAGTCTCTAAGTGGCATAAGGCGTTGGAGTAGTTCCTCTCGTAGAGCTTGTAGGTGATGCAGAGGAGGGAAATGGGTCTGTAGCTCTTTGGGGATGATGGGTCCTTTCCAGGTTTGGGAATTGCGACAGTCTTGGCCTTTCTCCATACAGGTGGGGTTGTTTTCTGTGCCATGCATGAGTTCTGCATTGCTAGGAGCCAGGTCTTTGCTTTAGGTCCCAGGTGCTGTATCACTTCCGTCAGCTTTCCCAGGTTTCAGCATGCTCATTGCAGCTTCGAGTTCTTCTAGGTCGAAGGGCTTGGTGAGAGCGCTGGCTGATTGGAGGCGGTCTGTTACCGCTGTCCGGCGGTATTCTCCTGTGGGTCTGCGCCAGTTTTGGCTACGACCGTTTGCCACCAGCTGTGCTGCAACTGAGTTTGCTGTGAGCGTGGGCGGTGTGGTATGGTCTTCACCGAGGCGGCGGATTGTGGCCCATGCCTTCCTGCTTTTATTGGCCATGTTGGTGTTTTCTATCAACTCCTTCCAGACTTGCCTTCGGTCCTCCCCGACTGTGTTCAACAGGACCTCTCTGAATTCCATGGTGGTGGAGGAGAAAGGGTCCTCGTGGTATGCCCTGTGGTATGCTTTCAGTAGATCGCTGGATGTTTCCGACAGCCCGGGGATGTACTCGGTCTGGCATCCTCTTGGTATATGTCGCCTGGCTGACCTTTTCAGCAGTTCTGTGAACATGGTATAGTTGTTGGGGTGTGATGGAATGCTGGGGATGGAGTCTTCGATCTCCTGTTGGAATGACAGCCGGTCGGCCTTCCGCAGATTGAACCTTCTGCGGAAGGGGACAGTTGTTGCTTGGAGAGCGGATCGGATGGTTATGGTGATTGGCCGGTGTTGCACATGGCGGATAGGGTCCAGAACCTCTTTCACAGCTCTGGATGATAGTTCGCTGCTCACACAAACAAGGTCTGGGTTATGTCCCCATTTCCATCTGGCACTGTGGAAAGATTTTGGCAGTTTGGCGTCATGGATCAGGGTCAGGTGTTACGACTCGAGCCAGGTTTCGACTTCATCTCCATCTTGATTGTTCACTTCATAGCCCCACAATGAGCATTGAAGTCCCCAATGCTAATGTGGTATGTCCTCTTGCATCTGTCTGGCAGTTCAGAGTTCAGTAACTAATTAATGTGTATCATTCACCGCAGTTTAGACTTTTTTCTGCCTCTGATGTTATCCACCATTGTCTTTTCAGATTATATACGAGAATGCATTGTGAAGAAAGGAGTCTCATACAGAGGCACAGTGTCCAAGACCAAAAGTGGGAAAACTTGCCAGCACTGGAGTTCGAATGTCCCTCATGAACACAGGTAGAGGTACTATTCCAGTGGGATGAGTGTATGGGGGAGGGGAGAAAGAAATAGGATGATAGGGGGCTGTGGCTTACCTTTGTTGTTCCCAACTGTAGCCTGACTGTAGCATTCCCATGAATCATCCATTTCACACAGATCTTTGGCAGGCACTTCAATTCCTCCTCGATTAAACATATCTGCAGTCCCCCCCTGTCCTGGGCCTCCACTGCAGCACTGGTTCAGCCACAGGGACTGGTTCCCTGGGAGCCACATAATCAAACTTTGAGCTCAACAGATATGCTGAAAGTGGACTTGAACAACATTTGGCCCAATCTAGTTACTTTTACTATGCTTGCAAAGGCCAAACCAAGGATCCAAAAAGGTCCAGCTTGATTGCCATAAAAAAATTATTTATTGGTGTAAATGCAGAAGCAGGTGTTATGGGAACTGGGGTACCTTGCGAACAGCTACCCTCTCCTAATTGTCTTATCCCAGATCCCCGGCCCCAACCAATCCAGAATCACTATAGCTGATGTTCAGGTCTGTTCTTCTTAATCTATTCCTTCAGTCCACATCCCTGCAGTATCACTCCGTAGGATGAGTGCCAATGTGCCTCGGTTTTGACACTGGCCTTGTTAGGTAATGCACACCTTGCTTTTTTCAGATATATAGCAAATGGGAAAGTGTGGAGTACTCTCCCCCAGAATTAGAAGGTGCAGTGTTTGAGGCCAGGCCCGCACATGCTGGTGATTGGTGGCCAAAGATTTGACTCTAAATTTTGCATTAACTTCCTCTTCTCAAGGATAGACCATGAATATATAAAATGATGATGATGATGGGAAGATGGGGAAAAATCCATAGTTTCCTTGGGTAATGTTAAGTAACTATTCCACTGAAGTTTTAATGGTACATGTTGAATAAGACTGATATTGAATATGACTGGTATTTTGCTTATAAACAGAAACTCACCCAGTCAATTCCCAGAGAAAGGCTTGGATCAGAATTACTGCCGCAACCCTGATAATGATCAGGATGGCCCCTGGTGCTACACCATGGACTGGAACACTCGACTGGAGACCTGTAACATCCCAAGATGTGACCAGGGTAAACTGCTCTTCATCGCATCCAAAACACTTGATGGAAACACACTGATTACTCCTGTCTTTCATAGAATATGGTACAATAGACACTAGGTGCAGGATTAGGCCATTAGGCCCTTCGAGCCAGCACCACCATTCAATGTGATCATGGCTGATCATCCACAATCAGTGCCCCGTTCCTGCCTTCTCCCCATATCCCCTGACTCCGCTATCTTCAACAGCCCTATCTAGCTCTCTCTTGAAAGTATCTGGAGAGGCAACCTCCACTGCCCTCTAAGGCAGAGAATTCCACAGACTCACAACTCTCTGTGTGAAAAAGTGTTTCCTCATCTCCGTTCTAAATGGCTTACCCCTTATTCTTCAACTGTGTCCCCTGGTTCTGGACTCCCCCAACATTGGGAACATATTTCCTGCCTCTAGTGTGTCCAAACCCTTAATAATCTTATATGTTTCAATAAGATCCCCTCTCATCCTTCATAACTCCAGAGTATACAAGCCCAGCTGCTCCATTCTCTCAGTATATGACATTCCCACCATCCTGGGAATTAACCTTGTAAACCTATGCTGCACTCCCCCCATATCAAGAATGTCCTTTATCAAATTAGGGGACCGGAACTGCACACAATACTCCAGGTGTGGTCTCACTAGAGCCCTGTACAACTGCAGAAGGACCTCTTTGCTCCTATACTAAACTCCTCTTGTTATGAAGGCCAACGTGCCATTAGCTTTCTTCACTGCCTGCTGTACCTGCATGCTTACTTTCATTGATTGATGAACAAAGACCCACAGATTCCGTTGTACTTCCCCTTTTCCCAACTTGACACCATTTAGATAATAATTTGCCTTCCTGTTACCAAAGTGGATAACCTCACATTTAACCACATTAAACTGCATCTGCCATGCATCTGCCCACTCACCCAACCTGTCCAAGTCACCCTACATTCTCATAGCATCCTCCTCACAGTTCACACTGCCACCCAGCTTTGTGGCTGCAACTTTGCTAATGTTACTTTGAATCCCTTCATCAAAATCATTGATGTATATTGTAAATAATTGCGGTCCCAGCACCGAGCCTTGTGGCCACTAGCCACTGCTTGCCATTTTGAAAGGGACCCGTTAATACCTACGCTTTGTTTCCTGTCTGCCACCCAATTTTCTATCCATGGCAGCACTCTACCCCCAATACCATGTGCTCCAATTTTGCCCACTAATCTCCTACGTGGGACCAAATGCTTCCTGAAAGTCCAGGTACACTACATCCACTGGCTCTCTCTTGTCTATTTTCCTAGTTACATCCTCAAAAATTCCAGAAGATTAGTCAAGCATGATTTCCCCTTCGTAAATCCATGCTGACTCGGACCGATCCTGTTACTGCTATCCAAATGTGCCACTATTTCATCTTTTATGATTGACTCCAGCATCTTCCCCACCACCGATGTCAGGCTAACTGGTCTATAATACCTTGTTTTCTCTCTCCCGCCTTTTTTTAAAAGTGGGATAACATTAGCTGCCCTCCAATCCACAGGAACTGATCCGGAATCTATATAACGTTGGAAAATGATCACCAATGCGTCCACGATTTCTAACTATCCTGGGATGCTGACCATCAGGCCCTGGGGATTTATCAGCCTTTACTCCCATCACTCTACCCAACACCATTTCCTGCCTAATGTGGATTTCCTTCAGTTCCTCCTTCACCCCAGATCCTCTGGTCACTAGTATATCAGGAAGATTGTTTGTGTCCTCCTTAGTGAAGACGGATCCAAAGTACCTGTTCAACTCATCTGCCATTTCCTTGTTCCCCATAATATATTCACCCTTTTCAGTCTTCAAGGGTCCAACTTTGGTCTTAACTAATTTTTTCCTCTTCACATACTTAAAGAAGCTTTTACTATCCTCCTTTATATTCTTGGCTAGCTTACTTTCGTACCTCATCTTTTCTCCCCGTATTTGTCTTTTTAGTTATCTTCTGTTGCTTTTTAAACATTACCCAATCCTCTTGCTTCCCGCTCATCTTTGCTACGTTGCACTTCTTCTCTTTTGTTTTATACTGTCCCTGACTTCCCTTGTCAGCCACGGTCATCCCTTCCTCCCCTTGGAATCTTTCATGCTCTTTGGAATTAACTGATCCTGCACCTCTGTATTATTCCCAGAAATACCTGCCATTGTTGTTCCACTGTCATCCCTGCTAGGGTATCTTTCCAGTCAACTTTGACCAGCTCCTCCCTCATGGCTCCATAGTCCCCTTTGTTCAACTGTAACATTGACACATAGGATTTACCCTTCTCCCTCTCAAATTGTAGATTAAAACACCATATTATGGTCACTACCTCCTAATGTCTCATTTACCTCTGGTTCCCTTATCAAATCGGTTCATTACACAACACTAAATCCAGAATGCCTTCTCCCTGTTAGGCTCCAGTACAAGCTGCTCTAAGAATCCATCACGGAGGCACTCCACAAACTCTCTTTCTTGTGGTCCAGTACCAACCTGATTTTCCCAGTCTACCTGCATGTTGAAATCTCCCATAACAACTGTAGCATTATCTTTGCGACATGCCAATTTTAACTCTTGATTCAACTTGCACCCGGTATCCAGCCTACTGTTTGGAGGCCTGTAGATAAGTACCATTAGGGACTTTAGATCTATAGTTCTTATCCTTAGTTCTATCCATACTGACTCCACATCTCCTGTTTCAATGTCACCCCTCGCAAGGGACTGAATTTCATTCCTCACCAACAGAGTTACCCCATCCCCTCTGCCCACCTGTCTGTATTTTCGATAGGACGTATACCCTTGAATATTCAGTTCCCAGCCTGGCCCTCTTGCAGCCATGTCTCTATAATTCCCACATCATACTTGCCAATTTCTAACTGAGCCTCAAGCTCGTCTACTTTATTTCTTATACTTTGCACATTCGTATACAACACTTTGACTTCAGTATTCACCTCCCTTCTCACATCACTCACAATTGGCCCTGACCTTACTCTCTTATCCTTTCTAGAACTTTCCTTCCCATTAATTCATAGTATGTAGCAAGTACATAGTAAGTAGATGGCTATTCATGATAAAGTCAAAATTGTTCAATCACTCTTTACTACCATTTACCTACTTATTCAGTAAAAGAAGATCCAGAGTGCTGCACTAACTCAGTGGGCCAGGCAGCATCTCTGGAGAATAGATGACATTTCAGCTCGGGATCCTTTTCCAGAATGTTCCTTGATTCCTTGTTTCTATTTCTTCCTCACATCAGCCTAGCAAGTCAGATGTTACATAGGTAGAACCTCCTACAAATAAGAGAATCTCAGAGGTAAAGATTGTACACTCAGATTTTTACTTCTATAATACACTGTAAAGACAGAGATTATACACTCCTTGTATCTTAATACTAGCCAGAGATACTGCTGTGTTGAGTGACCATGGATCATAGTCTTCGTCTTGCGAATGAAACATAAATAAACCAAAAGAATAGTTAGATCTCAAGCCGGGTGTTGAGCAGCCAGGTTGTTATCTCTGCATCAATGTCTGCCAGGCCCTGAGCTCCATTTGGTGGGTGGTAGAGCAGGCACTCAGAGATGACATGGTTGGCTGTCTGTTGTTCTGCTCCGCATTCACAGGCTGGACTGATCATAGTCATGCTACTTGATGGCAGTCATACCACTCAAAAATAGTGGTTACTCAGAATGCAGTTATAGGGAATAACCTTTGAACAAGGCCAGAGGCAAGGATTTGATGGACGAATGAATTGGCAGGGAATGATATCTTCTTAAAATTTAAGTTAGGTATTGGAATTTAAAACTGCACTTAAAACCTAATTTATAGTTTATTTCAGTGTACTAGTAAATATGAAGGCAGCTGTCTGCAAATTAAGAATAAGCAATTAATTATGCTATTATCTGTAAACGGATAAACCTGTATGGGCAATAATGTATTGTTGTAACATGTGGAACCAGATGGAGATTGGTGAGAGTTGCTAGTGAATCCTATCGCAAGACGAAAAGATAAATGGTTTTAGGATAAATGGTTTGCCACTTCAATCTACATTGGGGAGGAATGTAAATCTGAAATTCTCTACCTCAGGCATTCAAACATATTCAAGGCTGAAGATAGACACAAAAAGCAGGGGTAACTCAACGGGACAGGCAACATCTCTGGAGAGAAGGAATGGGTGACGTTTCGGGTCGAGACCCAAGATCCTTTTTGATTAATCTCTATTTCTGCTCCAATTATTGATTGATTCACATGAGGATTCCTTTATTTTAGTTTAGAGATACAGCACGGAAACAGGCCCTTCGGCCCACCAGGTTCGTGCCGACAAAGTGATCCCCACACATTAACGCTATCTTACACACACTAGAGACAATGTACACTTATACCAATTAACCTACAAAAGTGTTCATCATTGGAGTGTGAGAGAAACCGAAGGTCTCGGAGAAAACCCCTTGCGGTCATGGGGAAAATGTATAAACTCCGTACAGACAGCACCCGTAGTTGGGATAGAACCCGGGTTTCTGGCACTCCAAGTGCTGTAAGGCAGCAACTCTACCACCATGCTGCCTTTATCTTGTTGGGAGATGGGGAGTGGAGGCAAAACTACAGGTCAAAGTCGAAACTTTCTCTCTGACCCCCTAAATTCATCCAGCAGGGGTACGGAAGAGATTGCAAATGCTGGAATCTTCAGCAATATTTGGCTCCAGATCCCAGCATCTGTGTGGTCTTTTATTTCTTCAAAGTGTACAAATTGTCAAGGGCAGAAAAGACACAACTGCACTAATAAACTTGCAGTGAAGTTCCTGTACTCAATATTGATGATAATATTGTTTCTGTTTTTATCACTCAGATGTCTGTGTGATGTGCAATGGTGAGGATTATGCTGGCTTCATGGACCACACGGCAAGTGGCTTAGAATGTCAACGCTGGGATCTCAACTATCCTCACGTACATAAGTACCAGCCAGAGAAGTATGTGACCAAGTTCATATTCAAACAAAGAACACAATCATCACCAAGAAATTTGGATGCTAGTTATTGGATTTTGTAATCTAGCAATCTATGACATGTAATGACAGTCAGTCAGAGTTCCTAATCAATGTCCCTCTCATCAATTTGTGTTGTGGCTTATTGTCAAAGTTGTCCTGAAAATGTGTCAAGTCCCAGAACAGTACAGTAAGGTCACTGTGATATGACCTAGATGTGGAGGGAGAGAGCCTTGTAACAGCATCTTTACATCCATATCAGACCCTTCTTTCGAGCTTTGATGTTGGGTTAGCTGTTATGTTCCTTTGAATAACTTACCTGGCTAGCAGGTCAAAGTGCAGTGCCTTCATTACAGCACTCGGCTTGATTTAAATAGAAGTAAAAGTCCAGATTGTTAATCTTTCAACCCCAGTTCATGTTTTACTGCAGTAAAATTATGTTAAAACATATTTTGCAGCACAGATCTGGTGTAAGTGTAATTGCTAATGTTTGCCATGACTCATCTCCTGTTGATTTAAGATATCCTGAGAAGAACTTGGATGATAATTATTGTCGGAATCCTGATGGCTCAGCCTTGCCCTGGTGTTACACCACTGACCCTGCTATTGAGCGTGAATACTGCAACATACGTAAATGCAGTAAGTGAGCCTTTTAACCTTGAATGACAAGCAATGTTACATTGACAATGACAAACATTTTTGCTATTGATCGAGTGCAGCGTAGGTTCACAAGGTTAATTCCCGGGGTGGTGGGACTGTCATATGCTGAGAGAATAGAACGGCTGGGCTTATATACTCTGGAATTTAGAAGGATGAGAGGGGATCTTGTTGAAACATATAAGATTATTAAGGGTTTGGATACGTTAGAGGCAGGAAACATGTTCCCGATGTTGCAGGGGCCACTGTTTAAGAATAAGGGGTAAGGCATTTAGAACGGAGATGAGGAAACACTTTTTCACACAGAGTTATGAGTCTGTGGAATTCTCTGCCTCAGAGGGTGGTGGAGGCCGGTTCTCTGGATACTCTCAAGAGAGAGCTTGATAGGACTCTTAATGATAGTGGAGTCCGAGAATATGGGGAGAAGGCAGGAACAGGGTACTGATTGTGGACGGAGAAACTCAGCGGGTGCAGCAGCATCTAAGGAGCGAAGGAGATAGGCGACGTTTCGGGTCGAGACCCTTCTTCAGACTGGTCAGGGATCAGGGAAACGAGAGATATAGACGGTGATGTGGAGAGATAAGGAACAATGAGTGAAAGATATGCAAAAAAAGTATCGGTGATAAAGGGAACAAGCCATTGTAAGCTGTTTGTGGTGTGAAAATGAGAAGCTAGTGCGACTAGGGTGGGGGAGAGATAGAGATAACCGGTCCGCAATAACCAACCCGACCTCCCGGTGGCTCAGCACTTCAACTCCCCCTCCATTCCACATCCGACCTCTCGGTCCTGGGCCTCCTCCACGGCCAGAGTGAGCAACACCGCAAGCTGGAGGAACAGCACCTCATATTCCGCTTGGGGAGTCTGCATCCTTTGGGCTTGAATATTGAATTTTCTCAATTCTGTTAACCCTTGCTGTCTCCTCCCCTTCCCACCTCTCCCTCAGCCCTCGGGCCCTGGCATTCCCTCTATCTCTATCTCTCCCCCACCCTAGTCGCACTAGCTTCTCATTTTCACACCACAAACAGCTTACAATGGCTTGTTCCCTTTATCACCGATACTTTTTTGCATATCTTTCACTCATTGTTCCTTATCTCTCCACATCACCGTCTATATCTCTCGTTTCCCTGATCCCTGACCAGTCTGAAGAAGGGTCTCGACCCGAAACGTCGCCTATCTCCTTCGCTCCTTAGATGCTGCTGCACCCGCTGAGTTTCTCCAGCTTTTTGTGTACCCTCGATTCTCCAGCATCTGCAGTTCCTTCTTTAAAAAAAAAAAAAAAAAAAATACTGATTGTGGACGATCAGCCATGGTCACAATGAATGGCGGTGCTGGTTCGAAGGGCCGAATGGCCTACTCCAGCACCTATTGTCTATATTGTCCATTTAGTCTACAAGAAAAGGTATCATATATAAGACACAAAGACAAGACCATCTCCTGCTCATGCTGCCTTGGAAAAGCAGTCAACATAATCAAGGACTTGTCCTATCCTGGTCATTACTTCTTTGGGCAGAAGCTTGAGAGCATGCACCACCAGATTTGGGAACAACTTCTTCTCTGTTATCTGGCGAGGGCACTGACTGATTCCCCTTTACCCTATTGCAGACATTGGATATTGTCTATGGTACTGGTGGGCTACAATGCTGAGAACAATATTCTGCACTTATCCTTCTCCTTTGCTCTTCCTACAGTACTTTAGTTTGCATGATTACATTTATGTATATTATCTGATTTGATAGGATATCATGCAAACAAAGCTTTACACTGTACCTCACTACATGTGACTTTAAAAAAACCTAAACTTAAACCTAAAAGTTTAGGAAGGCGATATCAGAGTTATGAAGGAATATAAAGAAAACAGGAAGGAACACGAGCAGGGAATTAGGAGGGCCAATAGGGGATCATAATCATAATCATATTCATACTTTGTTAACCAAGTATGTTTTGCAACATACGAGGAATTTGATTTGCCATAGTCATACCATTAAAATGCAACAAACACATAACATACATTTTAACATGAACATCCACCACAATGACTACTCCACATTCCTCACTGAGATGGAAGGCTTCCGTTGACGGGACGATCTTGACTGCCGTAGCTGGCGGTCGGGCCCTCCACATCGGGGCGATCAAGCTCCTGCATCGGGGGGGATGTCTGCTCCCCGCGCCGTGCGATCGACCCCGGGTCAGGACTGGTCGAAACCTTCTGTGATTTTGGAGCCTTCCAACTTGGTCTCCACCCGAGACTACGAGCTCCTCAATGTTGAAGTCATTTAATACATACATTAAAAACAAAAAATTAGCTGTGGTGGTGGAAAAAGATACATATATAAAAACATAAGGGGCATCAAAATGGTGAATAGTCTTTGGGCAGGGAGGCAATAAAGGCATAGAATTAAGCTAAGAGGGGGAAAATCTAAAGGGGACATGAGGGACAACGTTTTCACACAAAGGGTGGTAGGTATATGAAATGAGCTGCCAAAGGAGGTAATAGAGGTGGGTACAATTACATAATTAAAAAAAACATTTAGACAGGTACATGAATCGGACCAAATGGGACTAGCTCAGGAAGGCAACTTGGTTGGCATACATGAGTTAGGCTGAAGGGCCTATTTCCGTGCTGTATAATGGGCCTGTCCCACTTAGGCGATTTATTAGGCGACTATAGGCGAGTAGGCTGTTGCCACCTGGTCGCCGGGGTGTTGCCTGTATGGTCGTGAGTATTTTCCTCAGACGCCTAATGAATCGTAGTGTCTTTCTGGTCGACGCTGGATTTTCAACATGTTTTTCAGAGACAGTCGGCGACTGTGGGTTTGACGCCAATGAGCGTAGCATGATTTCTCCTGACGTAGGTGCTGTCGTAGTTGTCACCAGGTTAACATAGGTTGTCGCCAGGTGATGTGGGTTGTCGCCAGTGCTGACTTTTTTTTTGTTGTTAAAGTAATGATTCTATTTCAAATTTTATGTTGAAGGGGGGCCCAGTTGCCGGTTTTTCGGCGACCTGCTACGACCTTTGACAGTTGCCGGGAGTCGCCTAAAAATAGCCTAATTGGACAGGCCCGTAACTCTATGACTCTGAAATGGAAGAGAGGATATATGACCTCACCAGAGTGCTCTGTTCTTGGCAATTACTGATCAATTCTTCATGACTCTTGAGAGGATGAATGAGAAAAGCAAAACCATGTGGCAGAAGAGCTGACCTTATCAAGTGAAATGGCTAGAAATAACATTTTTATTTAGTGTTTTTTATGTTCTTGAGAGACCCAATAGCCAAATGGGGTGACGTTTTACAATTGTAAAATATGTACTGAAGGGACTGTGAATTAAAGAATGTAAGATAAAGAAAAATATTTTATTTCTGTTTATTTTCTTTTTTTTCAATATGCAGGTGAGCCACACAAGTTGAAAGGTGTGGAGATCACCAAAAAATGCTTCAAACAGTATGGGATAGGATATAGAGGGAGAGTGAGCCAAACCACATCTGGAACCCCTTGCCAGCGATGGGACGCACAATCTCCACACGAACATGAGTTCACACCCGAAAATTATCAATGCAAGTATGGAACAATACAACCTTCAAATATTCAAAATCTGTTAGAGTAAATAGCAGCAAATGATTTAAATCATTTATCCTTAATTACAAAAACAATATAACGTAGGTAATGGACGTCTACAATCTGAGTTTATTCAGCTAGTTAGACAGAATTTATGGATAAAGTTAACAGAATCAAAACCCATTTGGTTATGTAGGTTTGGATACAGTTGGACTGGGTTTGAGAAGAACGGGGGACAATTCTGCATTTAGGAAATTAATCTGAGCAAGTGGAAGTATCAGTGGGGAAGTCTTATATTGTTGTGATTAGAAATCTGTTCGATTTCACATTGTTGTGGAAAAGGACCAGGTTAAGATTGGAATAAACGGTCTAAATTGGAGCAAGGAATTATTTTATTAAATTGGGTTCAATATGGCAAGAGTTGACTGGAAAAAGTTATGTGAAAATAAACTAGTGTTTGAGCAATGGGAGACATTTAAGAAGTAAATTCAAGGGCAGGGTAAACTTGCTCCCCCACAAAGAAAAAAGATTATACTGCCAAATCTAGGACCATTGCATAGTAATGTGCATAATGGGTGGAATAAGGAAACATAAGCTCCATCAATATGCAGTTTACTCCATGGATATGCAGTTTACCAAGGAGTAGAAATACCTTGGAGTGTACCTGGACAGTAAACTGGACCGGTCCAGGAACGCTGAGGCCTTGTACACGAACTGACGGAGCCAGCTGTATTTTTTGAGTAGGCTCCGCTCCTTCAACATCTGCAGTAAGATGCTGCAGATGTTCTACCAATTGGTGGTAGCCAGTGCCATCATCTTCGCTGTCATGTTCTGGGACAGCAGGCCGTAGACGCCAAAAGGATTAATAAACTGATCAGGAAGGCTGGCTCTGTCCTGAGCGTGGAGTTGAATTTATGGGAGGTGGTCTTGGAGGGGAGGATGCTCCTCAAACGGCAGAGCATCTTGGATAATACAGCACACCCCCTCCATGGCACACTAGTCAACCTGAGGAGTACCTTCAGCAACAGACTGGTTCCACCAAGATGCAGTACAGAATGCCACAGGATATCCTTCTTCCCTGTGGCTATCAAACTGTACAACTCCTCCCCCTTCTGACATGGGGTAGGCTGATTCCCCTTCCCCGCCCCCTCCCCAAATCTTTGCACATCCACAATCCTTTCCACTCGTCACTTTCATTTCATGTTTCTTGTATCTTCTGTTTTATGACTGTTGGCAGATCATTTTCCCTCCTGGGATGAATAAAGTTCTATTGTATCATATATTATGTCAGTCACTTTAGTGCAATACAATAGAAAGCTTGGAAGTATTTAGGAAGTGAAGGAGTTAAATTAAAAGGGAAATTAGGAGAGCATAGGGAGGGTATTAAAAATACCAGCAAGTAAAATCAAAGAACTTTTTAAAATCTCTTTCCTCGATGAAGATGAGACTTTTTCCATATCGTATCTCCATCCGCACTGCAGCCTAACATCGTGGAGCTCGCGGCCCCTTTGCTCCAACTGCGGGAACTTGCAGACTTAACACCGTGGAGCTTGCGATCCCTTTGTCAGGGATCAATTTTGGGAGCTTCAGCCGCAGGAGCCTGTGGACTTAACATCGTGGAGCTCGCGGTCACTTGGTTAGGGATCGACTTTGGGAGCTCCAACCGCAGGGGCTTCGACTGCCCCGATTGCAGGAGCTTTGATCGCCCCAAAACAGGAGCTTTGATCGGCAGCTACGGGAGCTTCGATCGCCCTGACTGCGGATGGTCCGCGGGAGAAAAGGAGGGAAGATAATACGTTATTGCCTTCCATCACAGTGCGCTGTGGTGGATGTTTATGTTAATTTTTATTTTGTTGTGTGTCTTTTTTGGTAAGACTGTATGGCAAATCATATTCTTTGTATGTACATACTTGGCTAATAAATGAATTACAATTACAATTACAAATATATCCCAGGTTGTTAAGAAAAAAGCAAGGGGGGATATTGCGCAGGCTCTGGCTAGAAACATTAAATCCTTCTTGGCTATAGATATGATGCCTGAGGATTGGGGGACTTTTAGTGTGCTGCGAGTTCGTTTTGTGTGTTGTCCAGTTAGTTTAACCCCAGTTGCAGGCAAATTATTGAATCAATTCTGAGGCAATATAACCCAACTTAGAAAGTTACAGACTGACAGTCGACATAGGTTGGTTAATGGAAGGCTCTTATTAAGTCGATTGACGAGGAGGGTCAGTGAGACCAGTGCATTTATTTAGTCTACATGGATTTGTGGCAGGCCTTTAATAGGTCCCATATGACAGGAGGACTAAAAAAAGGAAAGTCGCAAAATGGATCTGAACTTGGCCTCGTGTTTGGGAGCCTAGGGTATGGTTGATAAATGTTTTCATAAACACAGGGTATAGTGTTTCTCCCTTGTTATTAATTTTATTTTAAATGTATGGGGCATGATAAAAATATTTGCAAATTGACATATGGAATTGCATCCAGTGAAGGGTGAGGTAATGCATTTGGGGAATTGACATGGAGTAATGGAATATACAATAAATTGGAGGATATTGAATTGTGTGGAGTAGGAAAGGGACCGTACAGTGCTTGTACACAGATCCTTGAAGGTAGCACAATAATCAATATTGTGGTTGAAAAGGCACGCAGGATGCTTTCCTTAAGTGGTCAAAGTATAGAATATAAGAGCAGGGACATTATGCTAGAACTATGGACAACATTAGTTAGGCCACAGCTTGAGAACCATGTAGTTATGTTTACTGCATTGCAGTAACATGTGAATGCACTGGAGAGGGTGCAGAGGAGATTTATAAAGGTGTAGCCAATACTGGAAAATTATAAAGACATTAGGTAAAGGGTTGATTTATTTGTAAATGAGGAACATATATTTAACCAAGGTGTATAAAGTACTGAGGAATCTAGATATATTAAATAGAAAGGACTATTAATATAGAGGTCAAGAATCATTTAAAGCCAAAATAAATGCTGGAAAAAAATGGGCAGTTACAATTTTTGTTTGAACTTTATGATTGACAGATTAAAGGATAGGAGAGGAAAACATTTCACCCAGAGGAGGGGATGAGGTTAGGATTGTGGAATTCACTGCAGGGAAGGATGTTGGGAGATACCCTTAACCCAATTAAGCTTGGATGTGTACTTGAAGAGTTATGATCTGCAGGGTAACAGGCAAAGTACTGAAGGTGGGATTGGGTCAGTTTGCTAATTTTCAAACAGCACAGATACACTTGATTGAATTACCTCTTTCTGCATTGTTATCTTCTCTGATTCTGTTGTTGGAAAGTTCTGGCCCAGTATACCCCATCTATTGTTACAGAGGGTTGCAGGAGAACTACTGTCGGAATCCTGATGGCGCAGATGCCCCTTGGTGTTTCACAATGGATCCCAGAGACCGGACAGCATTTTGTCTGCAGATCAAACGCTGTGAAGATGATGTTGAACCTGAAGGTAAGAAGAATGATCTGCTGACGGCATGGAAACACCTGTAGTCATTTTGTGTGAGTGTGAGGGAAACCCTGCACAAGAGTGGGCCATTTGTAGGCAGTTCACCCCTCATAAACCCCTCCAGCAACTATGTTGCAGAGAAAAGTTGAACAAGTTAGGTCTTTATTCTTTGGAGCGCAGAAGGTTAAGGGGGGACTTGATTGAGGTCTTTAAAATGATGAAAGGGATAGACAGAGTTGACGTGGATAAGCTTTTCCCATTGAGGGTAGGGAAGATTCAAACAAGAGGGTATGACATGAGAATTAAGGGACAGAAGGGGTAACGTGAGGGGGAACTTCTTTACTCAGAGGGTGGTGGCTGTGTGGAATGAGCTTCCAGCAGAAGTGGTGGAGGCAGGATCGTTTTTAACATTTAAAAGTAAAGTGGATAGGTATATGGACGTGAAGAGAATGGAGGGGTATGGTCTGAGTGCAGATAGATGGGACTAGGGGAAAACAAATGGTCGGTACGGACTGGAAGGGCCGAGAGGGCCTGTTTCCGTGCTGTAATTGTTATATGGTTATATGGTTATAATATCCACACTTCCTTTTTTATCAGCGACCGTGAGCAAATGATCCTGTGTCGAGTTCCTGATTCTCCTGGTAACTTCCTGCAGGGGCAAGTGTCTCACTGCTGCTACATTAGCAGAGGCATCCGACTGAGATGAGGATGTTGCAAAGTTTGCTTCGTTTGTTGCAAAGTTAAAGCATTGATGATGTATTGTCAAAAAGTAGAGAATAAAGATCTAATATTAGAAAATAACCCTTCAAGGGGGAAATCTTGCTTACTTCTTCTTCTTGTGTATGGCGTGCACATCCTAAAGTTGTAGGACAACTTGTTCTATTTGATCTTATTTGATTGTGCACGCCGGGTTGATTGCAGTCGTCGAAACAGGGCGGACCACGTGAAGGTTGCAATCTTCCACCCCGCACGCTTACTGAGAACATGCTTACTCTGCGTGTGTTGATGAATCTGTCTTTAAAATTGGTGCAAGTTCTTCATCAGAGCAGCACTCAGAACATAACCCTGTATTTGTTCCTATGTATGAACAAGACAAATTGTTTAACACAGAGTCTTGCCACTTTACAGACTGCTATGAAGGAAATGGGGAAAACTACCGAGGAGCTGTCAATAGAACTAGGAAGGGAATTCCATGCGAAATGTGGACCTCAAATAGTTCTCATAGCCCACGGTAGGTCGTCTTCATTTTGTTAAGTGATTCTGAGAGCCAATAACTAGAAAAAGAGAATGGTTTAGGCAGGTGTCTCTGTATTTCTGTGAATGGTGTTAGTCCCAGTATCTATAAATTGCTATAACAAAGTTAATTTCATGATTACAGTGCCGTAATGTTTGGGACAAAGACCCATCATTTATTTATTTGACTCTCTACTCCACAATTTAGGATTTGTTATAGAATAAATCACATGTGGTTAAAGTGCACATTGTCAGATGAAAGAGCATTTTCATACATTTCCGTTTCACCATGTAGAAATTACAGCTGTGTTTACACATAGTCCCCCCATTTCAGGGCATCATAATGTTTGGGACACATGGCTTCACAGGTGTTTGTAATTACTCAGGTGTGTTTAATTGCCTCCTTAATGCAGGTATAAGAGAGCTCTCAGCACCTAGTCTTTCCTCCAGTCTTTCCATCACTGTTGGAAACTGTTATTGCTGTTTATTAATATGAGGACCAAAGTTGTGCCAATGAAAGTCAAAGAAGCCATTATGAGACTGGGAAACAAGAATAAAACTGTTAGAAACATCAGCCAAACCTTAGGCTTACCAAAATCAACTGTTTGGAACATCATTAAGAAGAAACAGAGCACTGGTGAGCTTATTAATCGCAAAGTGACTGGCAGGCCAAGGAAGACCTCCACAGCTGATGACAGAATAATTCTCTGTATAATAAAGAAAAATCCCCAAACACCTGTTTGACAGATCAGAAACACTCTTCAGGAGTCAGCTGTGGATTTGTCAATGACCACTGTCCACAGAAGACTTCATGAACAGAAATACAGAGGCTACACTGCAAGATGCTACACTGGTTAGCTGCAAAAACAGGATAGCCAGGTTACAGTTTGCCAAGAAGTACTTAAAAGAACAACCACAGTTTTGGAAAAAGGTCTTGTGGACAGATGAGACGAAGATTAACATATCAGAGTGATGGCAAGAGCAAAGTATGAAGGAGAGCAGGAACTGCCCAAGATCCAAAGCATACCACCTCGTCTGTGAAACACAGTGGTGGGGGTGTTATGGCCTGGGCATGTATGGCTACTGAAGGTACTGGCTCACTTATCTTCATTGATGATACAACTGCTGATGGTACTAGCATAATGAATTCTGAAGTGTATAGACACATCCTACCTGCACAAGTTCAAACAAATGCCCCAAAACTCATTGTCGGCGGTTTATTCTACTGCAAGAAAATGATTCCAAACATACTGCTAAAGTAATAAAGGAGTTTTTCAAAGCTAAAAAATGGTCAGTTCTTGAGTGGCCAAGTCAATCACCTGATCTGAACCCAATTGAGCATGCGTATAATATGCTGAAGAGAAAACTGAAGGGTACTAGGCCCCAAAACAAGCATAAGCTAAAGATAAAGGCCTGGCAGAATATCACCAGAGAAGACACCCAGCAACTGGTGATGTCCATGAATCGCAGACTTCAAGCAATCATTACATGCAAATAATATGCAACAAAATACTAAACAATACTACTTTCATTTACATGACATTGCTGTGTCCCAAACATTACGGTGCCCTGAAATGGGGGGGACTATGTATAAACACTGCTGTAATTTCTGCATGGTGAAACCAAAATGTATAAAAATGGCCTTTACTAAAATCTGACAATGTGCACTTTAACCACATGTGATATTTTTTCTATTACAACTCTCAAATTGTGGATTACAGAGGCAAATAATTAAATGATGTGATTTTATCCCAAACATTAAGGAGGGCACTGTGTGTGTATCATGAGATGAATACTGATTGTAGGTTCTCTGCATGATTGGGGTTTTTTTTCAGGATTTCTGTAAATTGCTGTGGTAGGTGGTAATTTTGAAGCATCAAATACTTACAAATTGATATTAAAATATGAAAAGATGTACATTAATGGAGTCATTGTTATTGTTAGGGTAGCTACATCGGGTATATCAGGCTCTGTATATATTACCGGGGAAGTAGTATCAGTATTATTACACATTCATGTGATCATTGTTAATCTCAGGTTATCAGAATTACTAGAATGGTCCGGATTGTCTTTCATATCTTCCGAAAGCGTCTTGCAGCATCCCTATTAACATGCTTATCTTATGCTGTTGTGATCCTCTTGTGATGGGGTTTTAATGCTGGAGCCATTCAGTGAGGCAGAGTGGGCAATGGGTGATCCTCAGACAATACAATAAGCCCACAACTGCAGAGCACGTGCTGTCAAAAGACTTTTGCTGCAATTTAGAAATGGGAAATAATAAACATCATTGAAGAAAATCTTCAGTATTAGTTTATTTTGAAATGCATTCCCATTTATGTTAATTAATTGAAATCATTAATGCTAGTTAAAGTTTAAAAAATAAGTACAGAACGCTTACCTTAACTTAACAGGTTTTTAGTGTAAAATTGTGGGGCCAAATACAATTGTATCCATTTTGTTCATCTCATCGTATATCTCAGTCATGTCAAGTCAGGTTTATTGTCATAATGTCATATTCACCACCATGGTGAGGTACGGGTGCAATGAAAATGTTGCATCGTGCAGCATCACATGCGCACAGATTTTCATTGTACTATATTGTGACAAATTACTACATGTATAAATGTCTGAATCGTGTATGTGATTGATTTAATGTTTGTTCACATTTCTGGGTTTCACACTAATCCAGTCGTGATATGTTGCTCAAATTAGAATAATCATCAGGGAAGCTGCATTTCACTCGTTTAATATCTTTACCTGTCTCAAGTAATGAACTTAATGATTATGTTAACAACACAGCGGCTGTGTGATGGAGAATAGTCTTAATTTGGTATGATTGGTATGTTATTGGGAAGTTATTGTTCATGATGCATGGAGCAGGAGATACTGTGGGTTACTGAAGAGTGATAGTGAAATAAGGGGCATATAAATGTTTACTGTATATTACTGGGATTTTAATCTTAGGATATTTTGGAATTCACATTCATGTCAAGGTTTGTGTAAATTACTGAAATCTAATTTACTGGGTAGGATGATATTATAGTGATTTATTGGGGTATGAGTATATGTCTAGAATCAACAATGATCTTGGTACATATACATTGCTCCAATTAGTGTTCTTTTGCATTGCTATATATTATTGGAGAATTAGTGTTGATCTCAGGCCTGTGCATTGTATTTAATGTAAAGGGAGTTGTGTCTGTTGTATATGTCTGGGATTGATGTTAGTGTCTCAAACTAAAGTAATGACAGTGTCCTTCAAACCTTTCCCCCACAGAATCACTCCTCAAATGTATCCTGATGCTGATCTTCAGAGAAACTATTGTCGAAACCCTGATGATGACAGTCATGGACCTTGGTGTTACTCGTTGGACCCCAAAGTGCAGTGGGATTATTGCGCCATCAGCACGTGCAGTATGAGACTGTTGTTACTCAGAAGCTGAGTGTGAATCAGTGATTTACATAAGTGTGACAACTGTAACCACATTGTGAACACAATTATACATTGATATTTTAGAAAACAATGTCATTCATAACAATTTAAATATCATCTTCCAGGCAGCATTTCTTTCGGTGAACTACATACAAAGAGAATATAAATTTGAACACAGACCTGATGAGCACATTTTTCATTGAAGAAAGAACCAGGTGGAGAGGCAGATAAATGAAATAAAAGGGGGACGGGGCAGTAGGAAGGGGTTGGTTGGTGGTTGAAGAGAGACAATGAAATATAGGTAGTTCAGTGTGACATTCAGAGAAAGAAGGATTCCAAACATACACACATGTACACACACATATAAAGAAAAAAAGTCAGGCAGAGAGATTGACAGTAAAATAAAGACAAAGACAGGAACAGTGGTAGGCCTTTCAATTCCTTGAACAGGTTCCATTAGATCATGGTTAATCCATATATCAATTCATTTTACCTGACTTGGTTTTGTAACCAATATAACCATTGCCCAATAATAATCTGAGCTTCTAAATTTTCAGTTGCCCAGTTATGCAAACGTTTTTTTTATGGGGGAGAGTTCCAGAATTCCATAACTCCCTGTGTGTTTGATATTACCTCTGAACAGCCTAATTCCAAATGCTAATGTCTTCTTTTTCTGGAATCTCTCATCAAACAAAATAGTTAGTTTCAATCTATTCTTTTAGTTCATTCAGTCATCTTAAGCAAATCACTTTGAGACAATGAATTCCCTCTATTCACACCAACACAAACCCAATCTTTGCCAGATATGCTCATAACCTTTAACCTCATAATTCTGATGAATCTACCTTGTGACTACTCCAAGGTGTTTCCAATGTTGATTGCAGTACTCCAGCTGCAGCAGAACACATTCTATTCCAATTCTTTGAGACTTTGGTAGATGTTCTTTTTACTGTGCAGTTTGAGAATAAACATGCTTTTTGCCTGAAGACATTCAAATTATTAAATAGTTTAAAGTCTAAATGGTGAGTGTGCATTTAAATGTAATGAGTGATACTTTCGAGGTGGGCTTCAGAGTTTTGCATGAAACAATGGCCACATAAGACGACAGAGCTGGCATCCCACAGAACATGGGGAGAAATATGTCTTTGGGTGCTATACATAGAATGGCACAGCACCGAAACAGCCCTTCTTTTCACCATCTCCATTATCACTCATTCAACTTATATATACAAATCCCATTTACCCGCATTAACACATTACAAACACAGACATATAATGCTTTTTGCAGACACACTCACATTGTTCGATATTGGAGAAAGAAACACTCTCACAGGAAGTGATAGCAAACTGTTTCATAAGCAGATGGCATCTTACTGCACAGACACAATGTTCAATTTTATGGCCATAGTTTGACTGTCCTATATTTCCATGCAAAGCTGGAATCTCGCATTATTAACACAAGGATGGTGCCCTATGTTATATGAACAGAGATTGTATCTTTTAGAGGCTATCTTTTATGGTCTTTTAGATGTTGACGTTTCAAATCCCCCACTGTGTAGTTTCTTCATGTGCGTCCTTCCCGAGATAAACTCATGAAGTGGAGAGGGATGGAGGTACCGTGCTTTTGCTTTCTGAATCACAGTACCTGGGTACCAGTGGTTTGGCCGAGGAGAATTAAGTCACCCAATCATCTCTCAATATAGACATAAGCATTATTGAATCTCCAGTATGCATTTGCAAATGTTGTGACTGCTGATTTCCAGTTACTCTTTAAATCACTCTTTTCAACTGTTTCAATTGCAGAAGGGCAGAATATCCCGACAAAGGAGGAAGATCCAGGTATATATTTGGAACACCATTTCTGTACTTCAAACGCAGATGTTGTATTTCATTTTTTTCTTTAACTAAATGCCTTATTCATATGTCCTAACACGTATGAAGGTAGACAAACCACCACCACCCCCCCCCCCCCCCGAGCCCGAACAGATATATCTGAGGACACTGGGAAATTGCGGGTGCCCTTGCTGCAAGGTATGATTCATCATTAAATACGAGTGAGGTGCTGAAAAACTGGAGAGTGCCAAATGTTGTGCCTCTATTATGAAGGGCTGCAGGAAAAAGCCTGAGAACTACAGGCCAGTTAGTCTAACATCTGTGCTCGGAAAATTACTAGAGAACATTCTGAGGGATAAGATGTATAAATTAGAACAACAGGAGCCGATTAGAGATCATCAGCATGGTTTTGTACGTAGGAAATTATGTCTCACAAATCTTATTGAGTTTTTTTTTAATAGAGGGGAGAGGAGGGTTGCTGTGGAAATGTTTTCAGAGTGTGCCAATTAATCTGAAGTACACTACCTGAAATAAGATTATAGAGTAGATTTCTGAAGGAACATTTCTATAGAGTTTGATAATTAAAACAGATGCAGTGGATATGATTTAAGTGGGATTTCCCCAGTTTCTATTCCTCCATACTCTCTTGTGACCTATTGTTCATTGTCTATGTCCTGTCCCTAGTAGATTAATCACAAAGTTAATCACCTCAAGGCTATCATAATTTTACCTGCTGTTACACTCAATCAATTGATCAATATCATCTTGTAGCCTACATTTTAGGTTAGTTTATTATTGTCACGTGTACCGAGCTAGAGCTGAAGACCTTAGCCTGCGCAAAGCCGCCGGCACGTCCACGCACCTTCTGTGAACACATTTAAGAAAGAACTGCAGATGCTGGAAAAATCGATGGTGGAGTAAAATGCTGGAGAAACTCAGCTGGTGAGACATGCAAGGATTATATGAGTCTGCCTCACCCGCTGCGTTTCTCCAGCATTTTCGTCTACCTTCTGTGAACACGTGATTTGATGCCTGCCATCCGGGGCGGGATGCTTGTGTACACGTGATAGATGTAGCCCGCCATCCGCTCACAGACATGCGTCCCAGCCCCTATGCAGAACAAGGTTGTCGATCCCTGCCCTAATCCTAATGTGGATTTCCTTCAGTTCCTCTGTCATCCCAGATCCTCTGGCCACTAGTAGATCAGGGAGACCTTAGTGAAGATGGATCCAAAGTACCACAGATGTTCAACTCAACTGCCATTTCCTTGTTCCCCATAATAAATTCACCTGTTTCAGTCTTTAAGGGTCCAACTTTGGTCTTAACTATTTTTTTCCTCTTCACATGCCTAAAGAATCTTTTATATTATCCTTTATATTTTTGGCTAGCTTACCTTCGTACCTCATCTTTCTCCCCGTATTGTCTTTTTAGTTATCTTCTGTTGCTCTTTAAAAGTCTCCCAATCCACTGGCTTCCCGCTATTCTTTCCTATGTTATACTTCTTCACTTTGATTTTTATACTGTCCCTGACTTCCCTTGTCAGCCACGGTCACCCCTTACTCCCCTTGGAATCCTTCTTCCTGTTTGGAATGAACTGATCGTGCACCTTCTGTATTATTCCCAGAAATACCTACCATTGTTGTTCCACTGTCATCCCTGCAAGGGTATCTTTCCCGTCAACTTTGGCCAGCTCCTCCCTCATGACTCCATATCTCCTTTGTTCAACTGAAATACTGCCATTTCCGATTTTCCCTTCTGCCTCTCAAATTGTAGATTAAAACTTATCATATTATCGTCACTACTTCATAATGGCTCCTTTACCTCGAATTGCCTTCTCCCTGGTAGGCTCCAGTACAAGCTGCTCTAAGAATCCATCATGAAGGCACTCCACAAACTCCCTTTCTTGGAGTCCAGTATCAACCTGATTTTCCCTGTCTACCTGCATGTTGAAATCTCCCATAACAACCGTAGCATTACCGTTGCGACATGCCAATTTTAACTCTTGATTCAACTTGCACCCTTTATCCAGGCTACTGTTTGGGGGCCTGCAGATAACTCCCATTAAGGTATTTTTACCCTTACAATTCCTCAGTTCTATCCATTCTGACTAAATCTCCTGATTCTATGTCACCGCTCGCAGGGGACTGAATATCATTCCTCACCAACAGAGCTACCACACCCCCTCTGCCCACCTGTTTGTCTTTTTGATAGGATGTATACCCTTGAATATTCAGTTCACAGCCCTGGTCCTCTTGCAGCCATGTCTCTGTAATTCCCACAAAATCATACATGCCAATTTCTAACTGAGCCTCAATCTCATCCACTTTATTTATTATACTTTGTGCATTCATATATAATACTTTTAATCCATTACACCCCTCACCTTTCACATCAATTCCTAAATAATTTGGCCTTACTCTCCTATCCCTTCCTGAGCTGTCTTCCCCATTAATTCTGGTGTCTTTCTTAACTTTTCTTATACTCTCTTTCCATTTAACTCCATCCGCATATCTCCTGTTTGTCTCCTCCCACTATTTAGTTTCAACACACCTGTGTAGCAGTGGCAAACCTGCCTGCCAGAATGCTGGTCCCCCACCTGTTAAGGTGCAACCCGTCCCTTTTGTACAATTCACCCATAACCCAAAACAAATCCCACTGGTCTAAGAATCAAAATCCCTGCTTCTCACACCAGCTTCTCAGACGCACATTCTTTCAATCAGTCTCTCATATGGGACCTTGCATGCCTTACTGATACTCCATATAAAACACAGAGAGCCCACTTTACAACATTTTGTGACCACTTTGAAAACATCAATCTAATTGGAACATAGGATTCCCCACCAATCTCCACTGCTAGCAAAACTATATTGACTATCTGTGATTAAAGCCTGCCTTCCCACGATTAATCCTGACCAAAGATTTGTTTTCCAGTAACTTTCCTACCACTAATGTTTGATTCGCAAGTCCATAATCATTTGGCCTATCCTGCTGCACTTTTTGAAGAAGGTTATCAGATTTGTTGACTTCCAGTCAGCTAGCATCTCATCTGAAGCTGTGAGCAAAGGAAAGGCTTCAACTGGCAGGCCCATTCAGTAATTATTGGAATTCCTGCATGATGGATCAACTGGTCACAAATGAGCTGATGTTACAGATTCACAGATTTATACAGCATGGAAACAAGACATTTGGCCCAATTCAGGATGCCTATAGATACTAATCCTATTTCCCTGCATTTGGCTCAAATCACTCTAACCCCTTTCAATCCATTTACCCGTGTCTTAATAATTATAATTATAATTGTTCCTGCCTCCACCACCTCCTCCAATAGCTCGTTCCATATACTCACCATGCTCTATGTGGTGTACCATTCATTGTTTATGCCCTACCTTGGGTTAACTTCCCAAAATTCATCACTTTGCACTAATCTGAGTTAAATTCCATCTGCTTTTACCTTTCCCACGTCATCGGCCCAACTCGCCCACACCGGCCAACAATGTCCCATCTACCTTAGTCCCACTTGCCTGCGCTTGGTCCATAACCCTCCAAACCTGTCCTATCCATGTACCTGTCCAACTGTTTCTTAAACAATGGGATAGTCCCAGCCTCAACTACCTCCTCTGGCAGCTTGTTCCATACACTCAACACCGTCTGTGTGAAAAAGTGACCCCTCGGATTCCTATTAAATCTTTTCCCCTTCACTTTGAACCTATGTCCTCTGGTCCTCGATTCCCCTACTCTGGGTAAAAGACTCTGTGCATCCACCCGATCTGTTCCTCTCATGATTTTGTATACCTCTATAAGATCTCCTCTCATCCTCCTACACTCCATGGAATAGAGACCCAGCCTACTCATCGTCTCCCTATAGCTCACACCCTCTAGTCCTGGCAACATACTTGTAAATCTCACTGGTCACAGGCTTCCAATATGAAAAGCAACCCTCCACGGCCACCCTCTGTCTCTATTATCAAGCCAATTTGTTATCTTACTCTGGATCTTTTGCATTGTAACCTTCTTGACAATACTACCTTATCAATAGCCTTTCCAAAATACATGCAGCCAACATTCACTGCTTTGACCTCAACCCTCTTACTCTCTTCCTCAAATAATTTAATTAAATTTGCAAGATATGATTTCCCATGAACAAAGCTAAGCTGACTATTTCTAATTAGTTCTTACTGTTCCAAATGTAAATAGATCCTGCCTCTCAGAATATCTTCCAGTAATTTTTCCACTACTCATGTAAGGCTCACTGACCTGCAGTTCCCCGGCTTGCTCTTGCAGCTCTTCTTAAATAAAAGTATAAGATTAACCATCAACTAGTTGTCCAATTATGTGGCTCAGTGCCCCAGTAAATGAATACACTTTTAGTTTAAAGATACAGCGCGGAAACAGGCCCTTCGGCCCACCGGCTCTACACCAGTGATCCCCGCATATTAACACTATTCTACACACACTGGGGACAATTTACATTTATACCAAACCAATTTACCTACAAATCTGTACGACTTTGGAGTGTGGAAGGAAATTAAAGATCTTGGAGAAAACCCACGCAGGTCACAGGGAGAACGTACAATTCTCCGTACAGAGAGCACCCGTAGTCAGGATCAAACCAGGGTCTCCAGCGCTGCATTCGCTGGAGGGCAGCAACTCTATTACTGCACCACCGTGCCACCCTTATACTGTACACTTCTTATAATGCATCAAAAATTGACTTTTCTGTTCCGAACAGTTAACGTAATCTATCTCAAAGATGCATTGATCAGCATCAGGATTTATCTTTGAGAGAGAGGCTCATTTGATGCAATTATTTCCTTCAAATTCTGAAGATCCAAGTTGTGCTTGTTCTATGTTTAGTACCAAAAAGCAAACACTGAGAATGTACACTTAGAATACATTTATTTATTTAATTGTTTCAATTAGCAGAATCAATTAATTTAAAGGAGAGAAAAATATATAATTTGGTCCAATTTGTCTTCTTCTTTCGTGTGGTATGCACAGCCTAAAGTTGTAGGACAACTTGTTCTATTTGATGGTACACAAAAAGCTGGAGAAACTCAGCGGGTGCAGCAGCATCTGCAGTTCCTTCTTTAAAACTTGTTCTATTTGATCCTCTGTTTGTGCACGTCGAGTTGATTGCATTAGTTGAAACAGGGCGGACCACGTGAAGGTTGCAATCTTCCACCCCGCCCAATTTGTCTAATTTATTTATTTTAGCACACACCACTTGCCTGAATTGATTGCATCTTGACTCTGTCATCGTTTTGTGTTGATTCGTACCTTTTCCTTTGCAGCTTCAGTTGACTTTAACTCATGTGGTAAACGAGATGACCGAATAGCTAAGAAAAGGTCTCGGATTCTGAATGGTGTGCCTGGAAACTCCCCTTGGACCGTGAGCCTTCGCAACAGGTAAATCAGTCAGCTGCTATCCCGACCAGCACGATCCCTGGAGATTCTGGCCCATAGTTTACACCCAAAATGTTGTGTACTTTCTCACAAAATTGTACTGCTGAGCCTGAAAGGGTGAGTTTCCAATCATTGACTGCCTAGCCTATTTGCAATCTGCAATCTATGGATTATGTCAGACAATGCTTCTACTTTTAAAGATGTACCTTTTAACATTTCATTGGAAAGTTGGAAATTAGACTGAGCTTCGAAGCAAGCTAGGAGGCTACGCCATGGCTGAGGTCAGCGACATCTCTACAGAAGCTGTGATGATTTGCACGTTGAATAGGTTTCACTGCATTTACCTAAGTAACCGGCAAGTAAGATTTTGTGGGAATTTAATATTCATCTCACAGAGAAGCAGTTGGAATAATCATGAATGCTAATTACAGTCTTTTAAAAAAATGTTTTGCACAAGGTGATGAAAAGCTTGTTTGTCTGGTGAAAAACATCTAATCTGCAGGCCAGAGGCAAAATACCGCAGATGCTAGAAGGCTGAAATTAAAATAGAATGCTAGAAATATTCACCTGTCCAAGAAGCATTTATGGAAAGAGAAAAATATTGATCTTTATGAAAGGCCAGTGTCCTCAAACTGTTTCTCTCTCCAGAGTTGTTGTGGGACCAGCTAAGAATTTCCAGCATTTTCTGCTGTTATCTCAGGTAATAGCAGGAAAATTGCATTAAGAGTGAAAAGGAAGAACTGCATGAGAACAGGCGAGTCAGAGCCAATGGCGGGGTGAAGGAGTGGGGCTCGCCATCGCTGGACCTGTTAGGAAGAATTGTGGGAGTGGATAGCAAATAGCTGCTTATTGTATAGCATCCCCAGGAATCTCTCTCTAGAGCACCAACCTCGGAATCTTTTCAGTATATACATTCCAAGTGCCCTCAACTGCTTCTCTCTCATGGACTTCATCCTATTCATTGCCAACCCAAATCCCCATCACTCTAGAGAGCTCTGTGGATTTTCCTGAATGTGTAATTTTTATTTGTTAATTTTCTTTTCAGGGAAGGGAGACATTTTTGTGGTGGGACTCTTGTAAGCAGGAATTGGATCATCAGCTCCAAGCAATGTTTTCCCTCCTGGTATGACTTAACTTTTTTTGCATTGCACTGTCATGGATCTTTGAATGTATTCCTAGATTGTCCCATACATTGAAACAGGAATGTGCAGAGCCAGGTTGTGAAATGACACTGAAGTATCAATACTTGCCTCAGTTTGTGTGGTACTGTTGACCAAAATGCCAGAGAAGACAAGGAAACAGAGAAATAAGCAGTAGTGAATGGGTGAACAATGGTGACAAGACACCTACTTCTATTTCCTGAGAGGCAAAATCCAATGGGAGTGACTCGTGGTTTCTTGTGAAGAGGTGGGGGGAGATTATAGAGATGGTATATGATTAAGACCAACCCTTTTATCTAGAGCTGGTGCAAAGTCAGGACCAGCGAATGAGGTGCTCGATGGCTGCAAACCCTCATTGTTAAACTCAGCTTTTGTTTTTATTTCTTCAAAAATGGCATTTTGATCATCTGTAAAGTTCCAAAATTTGATTAAGACCAAGGCTCAAACCACAATTCTTCTGTTTTGCTTGGCTCACTACTATACAGTCAGGCACAATTACTCACTGACCCTTCACTGTTATGTTTACAGCTGCGCCACTCTATGGGGCAAGCAAGGTGACCATTCAGTGATACTGTACTCAAGCATCACTGATTTTGCTTTGTTTTGTAGGCAAGCGTCTGAACTACAAGGGGATGGCAGGGAATGAGACAGGGTTTGTCCATGGGCCAACCATATTCCCTTTATATCAATATGTTTAAGTGGCCTGTTTACAAACAATATCTATAAAACCATTTTACTTCAATGGTGATAATTTCTCCCATCTCTGCCTCTACCCCCATTGCTGATATTGTTTATTTTGCAATGGGTGTAAAAGGTGAATCATAAATTCCAGAACCCAAGAAAGATTCATCCTGTCCAAAATGGGAATTGCAGAAGGTAGCCTGCAAAATCATTGAAAGTTTTGACCAGGATTAACTGTAATAGTTTGATGGAAAGAGAAAAAGCAAGTAGGAAGTCTGTCTATTTGCTGCATTACTAAGTTGACTTATGTTTTCAACATAAAAATAATATCTGTGGTGCAGGAGGCCATTCAGTCTGTTACGCATGTGCTGTATTTTTAAGAGATCGTGAAATTAACCCCACTCCTTTGCCCTTCGACAGGCCAGAAATGTTCTCCTTTTCAAATGCATGTTAATTCATCTTTGAAAGTTATTATTGGGAGCTGCTATACCCATCTATTCAGCATGTGCACAACTCACCTCATATTCTTGTTGATATTTTTGAAATTACCTTTTAATCTGTGCCTGTCTGTCACTGACTATATTGCTGGTGGAAATTGATTCTCCTTACTAATTGTTTAAAATCTTTTAATTCTTCATCATACCCAGATACTGAATTATTAGAGATAATATATTAAAAATCTGTGTTTTAATTGCTGCACTGCCAAATATCAATTATTAATCATAATGTTTGGTCACATATGTATTGTGTAGTCTGTCATTTGCTTATTAACTCTAATATAGAATCTCAATTTCTGATCACCCACGTGCAAAAGGTTTTGGGAATTTCACTCCCAGTTTCTTATGTTCAAATGCTCTTTCAAATGAGCAGGTGGGCAAGGATGAGAACATTGTTGATAAACCTGTCCAAAAGCATTCCATTGACAAAATAACTAAGCATCAGTAATAAAATGATAAATCATTGTTGCGCCTGTTTATGTCTTTAAACTCTAGTTACACTGAATTCAGGGGCTATGAGGCCTGGGTGGGAACCATGCTGAAACGTCTCAGGCCTGGTGATCCTGAAAAACAGACAATCTCCATCCAGAGGGCTGTTTGTGGACCAAAGGGATCCAATTTGATCATGCTGGAGCTGGAAAGGTAATTTGTGTGATAATTTCTCATTGTTTTAATCCGTTTAGTTAATTCAATCTGGATATATTGACCTGAGAATAGGGATAGAGGGACCTTCTTCTTGGCATTGGTTTTAGATTATTTTTATCACTAAACTGAAGTACAGTGTAAAACTCCATTTGTGTGCTATCCAGTCAATTTATATTATACACAATCAAGCCATTGAACCTAATTTATATCCACATTCTTCATGGTTTTGTGTCATCATTAGACGGAAACATTATAGTTGGTCACCTTGTCCAAATCATTGATATAATGTATGAATAGTTGGGACCCAAGTATCAATCTGTTAGTACCCATTAGTCACATCCTGGCATTCCTACTCTGCTTTCCACCTTTAACCAACTCTCAATCCACTCTGCTATATTAACCCCAATTCTACATGTTGTGACATATTCACCAACTGGTGTGGCACTTTTTTTCTGAAAATCCAATTACTGTACATTGTACATTGCATCTACTGGTTTCTCATCTACTCTGCCTAATAGAATGGGGTTAGGAGGGAGAGATAGATCAGCCATGATTGAATGGTGGAGTAGACCTATTTCTACTATCATTTATAACCTTATGAAATACATCCTCAAAGAACTACAATTGATTTAGTCAAACATTATTTATCTTTCACAAATTCATGTTGGCTGCTCAATCATATTGTTCTTTTGTAAGTGGTTTGAGAACACATTTTGTAAAAGTATTTCCTTCCATTGATATCAGGTTAATGGTCCTGTCCCACATAGGCAACTTTTTAGGCCACTGCATGAGACTATGCAGTCACTACAATGTCGCCACATGTTCGCAGATAGTCTCCTTCATGGGCCGAGGAATTCCTGCGTTCTGGGAACTAGTCGCGGCCTCATTATGGCACCCGAGGAAGCCCAGGAGCAACCCACCCAGGATGAGGCACAGAGCACGCCTCTGGAGGTAGAGACTGTAGGTGGGGAGGAGGTTGTGGAAACCAGCCCTTCTCTCCCTCAGGACCTAGCTCCAGAGGGACTCCGAGTCTGGTGCACTAGAGTTCACACTGGGCCCAACGGGGAGGGATAGTCGCCCCCACTATCGATGGTCTTGACTCCCCGGGTACATCTGGGGAAGGCCCCTCTGCCACTGGCCCCAGGGTTGGGACTGAGGTGGAGGAGAGACCAGCGGGGAAGAGGTAACCGCTGCACAGGGTGAGGCGGGAGTATCGAGCACTAAGGGTGTGACCGGGGATGGGGATGGTGTCTCCATCTGCAGTGAGCAGGTGGAAGGGGACTCCTCGGACAATGAATCAATGGATGTTCTCGCTCCCTCCGATGCCATTCCAGTGGAGGAAATCCGCAAGTTCATCCAGGCCACCCTACCCAACAGGAATCTCCTCCTGCTCCACATCACCCGAGTGGTCCCTATCGCCACCTTCACCCCAGAATCCCCTCCAGAACATGGCACCAGGGCCCAAACCAAAGAGCGGGAGTCTTCCGCCAAAACAGTACTCCCCTTCCCCCTGGAGGATTCCTGTTCATTCCCCTTCCACTCCTCCCTGGAGAGATTCCTCCTTTTTTTTATAAAGGGGAGGAGCTCACAGACTCTGGGGTCACCTGAGCAACCTTCCTCTGTGGCACCCCCTCCTCCCGCCCGATCCCCATTGCCCCCGGCTGGATTATGGGGCTTGCAGACTAGGTGATGGGATGGGTGGATCATTTTTGTCCCTGGGGATTTTGCTCCCCAGGTGCTTCACCTTCTTCACAACCTTGCCCCCCTTTTAAACCTCACCAGCGGCGCCCCCCCCCAGGGTTCCCCGACTCAACTACGGGGGGTGGGGGGGTGGGAGTGGGGTGGGGAGGGTGTGGGAAAGGGGATTCATCAGTTGCTCATAGGTCTGGCCAAGCTGGCTATCCATGAGTCACGCGCCAGGCGGAAGAGGGCTTTGCCCAAGCCAGATGCTTGCCCCTTTATCGGGGTTGTAGTAGTTATTAGAATATTAGTAACATGTTTAATGATTTTGTAACATGGTGGTGGGTATGTCACCATGGTTTTGATTTTTTTTGGTTTTTGTATCATGTTGAAATTTTAAAAATAATTTTTTGATTAAACAAAAAAAGCTGGTTATGAAATTCACGGAACTGGGTCTCTGCGCATCCCTCTGCAATTGGATCCTCAACTTCCTCATCCACAGACCCCAGTCTGTTCGAATTAGCAGAAACACTTAATCCTCAGTGATAATCAGTACGGGAGTACCTAAAGGTTGTATGCTCAGCCCCTGCTCTACTTCACTCTATACTCATGAGTGTAGCCGGACATAGTGCGAACTCCATTTTCAAGTTCGCTGACGACACCACTGTTGTGGGACGAATTACAGATGGTGATGAGTCAGAGTATATAAGTGAGATCGACCAACCGACCATATGGTGCCGACACAACAACCTGGCTCTCAATATCAGTAAAACCAAAGAGCTGATTGTGGACTTTGGAAGAGGAAGGTTGAGGACCCACAATCGTGTTTACATCAATGGAACGATGACGGAGAGTCAAAAACTTCAAATTCCTGGGCGTGTATATTTCCGACGATCTTTCCTGGACCCAGCACATTGATGCAATCATAAAGTAAGCACATCAGCGCCTCTACTTCCTGACAAGATTACAGAAATTCAGTATGTCAAAGAGGATTCTCTTGAACTTCTACAGGTGCACAGTAGAGAGCATACTGACAGGTTGCATCGTGGCCTGGTTCGGCAACATGGACGTCCTGGAGCGGAAAATATCGCAAAAAGTTGTAAACACTGCCCAGGCCATCACCGGCTCTGACCTCCCCACCAAGGATTTATCGGAGTTGCTGCCTCAAAAAGGCAGCCAGTATCATCAGAGACCCACACCATCGTGGCCACACTCTCACCCCTGCCATCGGGAAGAAGGTACAGGAGCCTGAAAACTCCCTACCACCCTCCCTCCCTCTAATGTCCAGGTTAAGGAACAGCTTCTTCCCTACAGCCATCGGGCTATTAAACACTACAACCTCATAAGCTCTGAACTACAATAGACTATTATTATTATTATCATTATTATTGTACTGTTCTTTTAAAAAAAATATTACATATGCTGTTGTGCTGCAGCAAGCAGAAATTTCATTGATCTATCTGGGACATGACAATAAAACACTTGACTTGACTCTTAACTTGTAGTGTTATGCAAGGCAGCTTTCGTTGCCTCCAACAGCTTTCGTTGTCTTTGTTTTTTCAAACTGCTCTCATGTGTCTCAGTCTCTGCTCTCTCCCTCCCTTTCCCTTCAACCCTCTCTTCGTCACTCCCTCTCTCCCTCCTTCCCTCTCTCCCTCTCCCTTTCTCACCCTTCCTTTTTTCTCTCCCTCCTTCATTCCCTCCGTCCCTCTCCTTGAGCCCACCCACCGTTCTGTAAAATCAAGACCAATCCCAATGGAACTGCAATCCCACCGCCCACTGGTAACTTTTCACTCTGCCTGAAAAATAATCAACGGCTCAACTTTCACTGAGAAAGAGAATACCAAAGACGCATTGTTACACAAGAATTTTCCCGAACAGTCTGTGACCCATAGCGCTATGTTTAAAGTCCATAGCGCCGCAGCCAGTAGCACTATATTTAGAACCCAGAGTGCTGCAGCCGACAGCTCTTTTTAAAAATTCCCACGCATTAAACAGATAGCGCTCTGTTTAAACCTTTGAACGCCAAACCGGCAGTGCTATGTGTATTACTTTTATACCCCTTCGCGGGCCGGATGAGGAAATTTCCCGAAATTATTCAATTTCCCTAAAATTACCCAAAGACAATCAGAATTTCCCGAATTTCGGGTAATTTCCTTCAGTGGAAACACTGATATGGTGCAAGATCAGTCTAAATGACCAATTGTTGGTAGGTGTGGACATGCTGGGCTGAATGGCCCGTTTTCATGCTGTATGACAATGATTCCACAAATGCTGCCTGACCTGCTGAGTTCTTAAAGCATTTTGTTTATATTTTATTGTCTTTGTTGTTTTTAACTACTACTTAGAATATTTAACGTTTTTGTAACCTGGCTTGCTAATTACTGAAGTACTGGTTATTATTTGAATTCATGCTTCCAGCTTACATGAACCACCAACACTGCATGGAAAAAACAACACAACTTTCTCTGCATTAAATTCCACTTTCCCCAAATTTTCAATTTCACTGTTTAATGTCCACTGTTTTTAATAACTGAGTTGCCAATCTCTCCTTGGTAACCTATACTGATTTCTGCCCTCTCAGGCCTGCAATCTTAAATAGCCTAGTTGCTGTGATCTGTCTGCCACCTCAACGGTACATTGTTCCTGAAGGGACGAAATGTGAGATTGCAGGATGGGGTGAGACCCAAGGTAAGAGCATCTTACATATTTTAAGTGTTCAAACTTAATTATTATTTATCCTGTTTCAGATAAATTCTTACTAGCTGCCAAAACCAATTTTCAATTGTAACCATCAATGCAACAAAATAAAAATAGCATTTGTCTAATTCCTTCATTCAGATTGAGACTGTCAGTGGTCCCATATTTAAATCCAAACAATTTCACATCTTAATCTATAAACCACAGAAGCAAATGACGCCTTGATCAAACTGGCAACACACTGAATTTTAGTACTTTAATGTAATAACTTTATTGGAAAAGACAGTACTTGCAGGAGTTTTCACATCAATAAATAAGATTAAAAATATGGTGTGAGAATATGAACATTGTCAAAACTTGGTATTTCCAGATCAAAATGAGATGAGCCTCTGTATTTCTGCTACACCAGAAATGAAAAGCATATTTAATGAAATCTTCCTGAACACCATTGGTATATCATTGCAGAACCTTTTGGCCACAAATAATATACTGCCCCGTGTTCCATCCACTTGGGTCTCCTAATTTCTTGTTTTTGGTTTGAAGGTACAGCCAATGAAGAGGATCTGAATATATTGGGAATGCCAATTATGAGTAACAAGAAATGCAATAAGTACTACAGAGGCCGTGTGGCAGAGACTGAGATCTGTGCTGGGAATGGTATACGGGGATCAGGAGCCTGTGAGGTAAAAAGAATAGCAAACAACTGATAAAGACTGTCTGGGTGCTGAGCCAAATTGCACCTCAGGGTGATATCAATAGAATCTCAAGATTCAGAAATATGGAAAGGAAAAGGAGAAGCCTTACTGAGCACTAGCTAATACTCTTTCTTTAGGCTTGGGGCATATATCACTAGAGTTCTCAAGATGCTTCTTAAATGAATGTCACAAGCAAAGCCATCATTCATTGTCATTTCCTAATTGTCAATAGTGATGCCTCAGAAGTTATGTATATACAGGTATATCTTGTTTCTCAGGTAGTTGCAACATTGGCAGTACTGATATAGACTTCTTATTTCAGATGTATTTAATCAGTGTTCCCAGCTCCCATGATGGCATTTGAAGTCTTGCCTCTTAATCTGTAATCCGGGACCTTGTATACAGATGTGTAAAAGGAAAGTAGGAGGGAAAATAGGTGACGGATGATAGCTCTGGCAGATAATATTAAGGATAACCCCAATAGATATTTAAAGTACATAAAGGAGAATGGGACCCCTCAGGAATTAAAGCGGCCAATTCTGAATGGAGCCGCAGGAGACGGGCAAGGTCCTCAATTAGTATTTTCCCTCAGTTTTTACCATGGAGAAAGGACACAAGGACTGGGGGACTTGGGACAGTCTTGAGGGCAGTCAGTATTGTGGTCGAGGAGGTGCGAAATGTCCTGAAGGTAGATAAATCGCTGAGGCCTAATCACATTTATCTGAGGACACCCTGGGAAGCTAGAGAAGAAATTGCAGGTGCCCTGGCTAAATTTATGAGTCATCATTAAACATAGCTGAGGTGCTGGCAGACTGGAGGGTGACAAATGCCGTGCTTCTATTTAAGAAGGGCTGTAGGGAAAAGCCTGGGAACTCAAGCCAGTGAGCCTAACATCTGTGGTCGGAAAGTTGCTAACGAGTATTCTGCGGGATAAGATATACATGCATTTAGATGGACAAAGACTGATTAGCCTGCACGGTTTTGTACATGAGAGATAATATCTCACAATTTTGATTGAGTTTCTTGAAGATATGACCAAAAAGGTTGATGAGGGCAGAGTTGTAGAAGTTGTATACATGGATTTCAGCAAGGCATTTGACAAGATTCCACGTGATAGGCTGCTCTGGGAGGTTAACTAGCAGGATCCAAGGAGAGATAACTGACTGTATAGAAAATTTATGCCATGGAAGGAAGCAGAGGGTGATGGTAGATGGTTGCATTTCAGATTGTAGTGACTGGTCGTGGGCCTCTGGGTTCGATCCCGATACCAGTGTTTGTCATCTATATCAATGATTTGGATGAGAAAGAACAAGTTTGCAGATGACACTAAAGTAGGTGGTATTATAGATAGCCAAGATAATTGTCAAAAATTGCAGTAGGATGTTGATCAGTTGGTCAAGTGGGATGAGGAATGATTAATGTAATTTAATACATAGAAGTGCAAGATGTTGCATTTTGGGCAGTCTAACAAGGGCAGGGCATACAGTGAACAACAAAGCTCTAGGGAGCTTTGCAGAGCAGAGCAATCTAGGAATACAGATACATAGTTCCTTGAAAGTGATGCCACAGTTAGATAAGGTGGTCAAAATGGCTTTCGGCACAATGGTCTTCATCCATCTCAGTGTAGAGTATAGAAGTTGGGAGGTTATGTTACCGTTGTATAAGACATTGGTACGGCCGCTTACAACTTGGTGCTTGGGTTCAGAGTGCCCCGTCACCCATGGCTTGTGTGGGAAAATGACCCCCACCCTCCCGTCTCCATCGGCCAGTGATGTGATGGACACGGGGGTCTGGACCAATCGCTGACAACTCTCGTCCCCGGCGACATTATGTCAGTTATTTAACTTTTCAGCAGAGCCGCTATTCGGCGAGTTGGCTTGTAGTCGACGCAGCCTTTCGTTGAATTTGCATTTAGGCGTCCCACCCTTTCAGTTATTTGGCTTTTACGCATCCCTCCCTTTCGGTTAGTTTGCGTTTCGGCTTTGCGCGCTTTAGGTTATTTGGCATTTCAACTTTGTTTCCGGTTATTTGGCTTCCACTTCTTTGCTTCGGCTTCTCGTCCTTTGACACCACGTCCAGGTACCAATTTTATAGAGGTGTACAAGATCATGAATAGATCAGGTAAATGTAGAATCTTTTGCCCAGAGTAGGGGAATCAAGAATCAGAGAACATGGGTTTAAGGTGAGGGGGGAAAGATTTAATAGGAACCCGAGGGGTAACATTTTTAAACAAAGGATGGTGTGTATATGGAATGAGCCGCCGGAACATGTAGTTGAGGCAGGTACTATAATAACGTTTAAGAGATATGAAACCTGAAACAGTTTGTTCTGTCTTTCAGCGGGATTATGGTGGACCTCTCGCCTGCTACACTCATGACTGCTGGGTACTTGAAGGAGTCATTATTCCAGGTCGTGGGTGTGGCCGGCCAAATCAGCCAGGGATCTTTATCCGAGTCTCAATGTATGTAAACTGGATTAAAAAAGTCATGGAACTATAAGGTTTTTGGAACAGAACAAATGTTTTCAACGGTAGACATGACAATCAGCATCTGCACTGATATAAATACAGTGTCTCTACTAGCCAGCACTCTTTAAATGCATTATTAATAACAAAAATAAGCTTTAACCATTTAGTAGCTTAAAACTAAAATACAGTTTGATATTCAAACCTCATCATGTTTGGGATAATTTGTTTTCAAAGAACAATGGATCAATTATTTTGGAAAGGATGTGTTATTGAGTGCACCAATGGATCAAGTAATTTCTGTGTGATGCTTGTTTAATTAAATTGCACATGTCCAATATTTACTGCTTTGTAAGTACCATTGCAAAGGTTTAAAAAAGCTGAGTAGGTTTAAGTAACATAATCAATTCTGCATAATAGGAGGTCATTCAGCCTATTTCACTGATGCCAGTGGTTTTGTGAGAGCAGGTGTAACATATGCAATCCTTGTTCTTTTCTTCCTGCCTCCCATTTTCTTGTAAACCTGCAAATACCTATCCAGTTCCTTTATGAAAGTAATTATCCTTTCAGGCAGTGATCCAAGATCAGAACTTGCTTCATCATGAAAGGAGGTGTAAAGAAATGCATTTATTCTTTACCAATCAATTCTTCAGCCAATGAGAACAGTATCTGTTTACTTTATCTGGAACCTTCATGATTTTGAACACCCTACCATATCACACCTTAATCTTCTTTGGTCTATGAACACACCAAACTTCTCCCATCTATGATACCCCAAATAATTCCAGTAAATCTCTTCTGTACCCTTTCCACTGTCTTCGTGTTTTAATGTATAATACCCTAAAATGAACACCATATTTTATGACAAAACCCATATTATAGTTTTCCTACAAAAGTTCCTTGTGTTTGTTTTCTATTTATAAAGTCCGTGACCTGCATGCTTATGCTGCTTTCTTAACATATCCTGAAAACTTTATTCATTAATGCATGCATAGTTTCGGATCTCTTTAATAATATGAAGGGCACAATATTATTGTCATATTCTAGTTATATCTAGGATTGTTCTTGTGACAGGTTTTTGTAGTGTGATGTATAAAACTGCTATTTTGGGGTCACATCATTATTTGACATTTGATCCTTCCAGTTGTAATAGTTTAATCAAGTATCTATTAATATATAGCCACTCAGTACATTGCATTAGAAAATACTATATTCCTGGGAATAATGTACCCTATTTTATTTGTTGCATTTAAAGTTTAGCTCTGTGCATCTTTGAAACATTCTCAAATCTTGTTATTAAATCTATCACAAATGATGTAATTCTGGCATAGTGATTTGAACATACAATGCTCAGTGCTTGTCCCACACAAAAATCCCGAACAATCAATATTGCACATCACTGTTAACTGCAATCTCTTATTGTGCTTTGAGAAATGATTTGAAATCTTACACCAAATGGCAACAGAATATCATTTTTTAAAAATTATATCAACAGAATTGATGTGAAAGCAATTGATATTATATCAACAGAGTTCACGTGAAAGCAATGTGAATTGATAGGGAAAAAGTAGCTAAAGCTGGTTTAAATCGAACACAATATGCTGGAGTAACTCAGTGGGACAATAGCATCTCTGGAGAGAAGGAATGGGTGACGTTTCGGGTTGAGACCCTTTTTCATATCAAAATGCAGGGTTACTTAACCAAATTGAAAATGTTAGGGTGTGTGATAGGGAAATTACATGTTCAGTGCATGGAAAGAGATGACTAGTTTAGAGATACAGCATGGAAAGAGGCCTTTCGGCCCACCGAGTCCATGCCAACCGTTCACACTAGTTCCACGTTATCTCACTTTTACATCCACTACACACCAGGGGCAATTTACAGGGACCAATTAGCTTGCAAACCTGCACATCTTTGGGATTTGGGTGGACCTGGAGCACCCGGAGAAAACCCACAAGCTACGACAAGGTAAGACAATTCAGTCGCCGGTTGACATAGGTAGTCACCAATGGAATTCACCGAAGTCAGCACCAGCGACAACCCACGTCATCTTGGTGTCAACCAACGTTATCCTGGCGACAGCACGTACGTCAGGCTCTGATCGTTGCCGTCAAGCCCACGGGTGCCGACTGTCGCCAAAAAGTTTTGAACATTTCAAAATCCAGCGGCGACCAGAAAAAAGGTATGTCTCTTTGGGCGACTGATGAGACCATACAGCCGACACCCCGGTGACCATGTGGCGACAGGCTAGTCGCCTGTAACTGCCCAAAAAAATTGCCTAAGTAGGACAGTGGCATTAGGCAGCAACTCTACTGCCGAGCGTCTGTATTGCTGCTGTTATTGATCTGGTTCATAGCTGGAGCATGACAATTAAAAACCATTGTGTAGAAAGAAACTACAGATGCTGGTATATTCTGAAGATACACACAACGTGATGGTGTAGCTCAACGGATCAGGCAGCTACTCAGGAAAAAAAAATGATAGGTGATGTTTCAGGTCGGGACCCTTCTTCAAACTATTAATTAAAAAAACATTGATTCAAGGACGACCATTCAGCAATAATGACATAATTTCTTCCTATGGGTTCTATAGGTTAGCACCACCCTCACCTCCCCCTTTGGAACATCCTGCTTCGCCCTCACTGCCAAAGATCATAGAGCGAAGCAAGATACTCCACTCCTACGCAATCCAATGCACTGAGGTGTAGTACGGAGCGTAACGGCCGCCATCTTGGAATGCTCAACCCGACTTCCGTTATGCCTCTCGCAGTGTAATCAGTGTTGTAGTGGAACGGTACATGTGTAATATATCTAATCAATTCACATATTTTAATTAATTTTCTTTTTAAATGTTTCCCCCCTTCTTAATCTACCTGTTTCTGCCCATTTCCCTCCCATCCTTCCTCCCCAGCCCCCTCCTTTACGCAGCTTCCCTTGTATTGCTTTAACGCACACTATAACTATAACCAGGCCATCCTATTTTTGCGGCTAACCAGTAGTTTACATCTTGCAGTGTAGCCTCTGTATTTCTGTTAAAGAGTCAAGATTGCTTTATTGTCATATGTCCCAGAGAGAACAATGCAATTCTTACTGCAGCACAAACAGAATATGTAAACATAGTACTGTAAACAATAAACGAGAGAAAAATGTTTAGTGTGTATATACACATACATGAACACACACATATATATACAAATATATATACACACACACACACATATATATACAAAATATATATACACACACACACATATTTTTATATATTATACTAGCCTAAGTGGGACCCATGTTCACACGGGAGGGCTGGTTCCCCAATGCAATATTCCACCTCTCCACCAATTCCAATATTGGTGGGGGAGGGGCTTTTTCGAGCGCTAGTATGGGTTTTGTAGGCTGAAGGGACTGGTTTCCAGAGGGCTAGTATGGACATTGAGGGCCAAATGGATTCTTGGGGTGGCAGCTCAGTCACTCAAGCCTGATGTGAATGGCAGCTCACGGCTGGTGGGCTGGCTGCTGACACGGCTATTCCTTGAAATTCCATTTCAAGCAGGGTGTAAGGCCACCAAATTCAAATGCAGTTTCCTACCATTTCAAGCGGGGTGCAAGGCCAACAAATTCAAGTGCAGTTCTTACCACTTCAAGCAGGGTGCGCGGCCACCAAATTCAGGTGCAGTTTCCTGCCACTTCAAGCAGGGTGCAAGGCCACCAAATTAAAGTGCAGTTTCACACCACTTCAAGCAGGGTGCAGGGCCACCAAACTCAAGTGCAGTTTCCTACCATTTCAAGCAGGGTGCAAGGCCACCAAATTCAAGTGCCGTTTCATACCACTTCAAGCAGGGTGCAAGGCCACCAAATTCAAGGGCAGTTTCATACCATTTCATACAGGGTGCAAGGCCACCACATTCAAATGCAGTTTCATACCATTTCAAGCAGGGTGAAACCACCATAAAACCACACAAAACACCACACTCACAGTTCAGTAGACATTCTGTGTGTTCAGTTGATTCACAGCTCAAACAGAGTTGTGACCTCTCTCTCTCCCCCATCTTGCAGAGACTGAGCCACACCCACTTCCGGGTTTTATAATCCCCCCCCCCCTCCACCTGAAGGGGCATGGCCTTCATGGCGTGATTGACAAGAGAGAGATTCTCACCATTTTCAACATTAATAACACTTTTATTTTTCATTGATGGGAAGAATCCTCTGCACCTGATGAGCGGAGGGGGACTGAGTAAGATGGCCAAAAATCACAGCCGTAAGTAGTAGCGTTTTTTATCTAAAATCAATATACAGTGCAAACAGGAAGTTGTCAAGTTTAGACTTGTAATCATTTGCCATTTCAAACCAACCACCACCAACCATTTGCTCTGCTTTATTTCAAACCAACCACCACCAACCATTTGCTGTGCCTTATTACAAACCATCCACCACCAACCATTAGCTGTGGTTTATTTCAAACCAACCACATTTTCATTTTCAAACCACATTAAGGGCACTCAAGGTCAGTAAAACCACACTCACAGTTTAGTAGACGTGTTCAGTGTTATTCACAGCTCAGACTGAGAGACGTGACCCCCTCGCTCCCCCATCTTGTAGAGACTGACTGAGGCACTCAACACTTCCGGGTTTTATAGTCCATCAGGAAGGGGCGTGGCCTTTCTAATAACTCTTTTATTTTTAAATCGATGGGAAAAATCCTCGTCCTGCGCAGCGGAGGGGGACTCTTAAGATGGTCAAAAATCACAGCCGTAAGTGGCAGCGTTTTTTCTAAAATCAATATACAGAACAGCAGGAAGTAGTCAAGATCAAACTTTTAGTAATATAGATAGAAATATATATATAGATAGAGAGAGATATAGATATATATATATATATTTACACACACACACATATATATATATATATATATATATATATATATATATATATATATATATATACACACATACACACACACGCGCACAAAAAACAAACAATAAGAATGCAACAATAATAAGTTTTGCAGTTCAGAGCTTATTTGAGGTTGTAGTGTTTAATAGCCTGATGGCAGTAGGGAAGAAGCTGTTCCTGAACCTGGATGTTACAGTTTTCAGGCTCCTGTAACTTCTTCCCGATGGCCGTGAAATGAGTGTGTAGCCAAGATGGCGTGGGTCTCTGACGATACTGGCTGCCTTTTTGAGGCAACAACTCCGATAAATCCTTTTGATGGTGGGGAAGTCAGAACCAGTGATAGACTGGGCAGTGTTCACAATTTTGTGCAGTTTTTCCCGCTCCTGGGCGTTCAAGTTGCCGAACCAGGCCATGATGCAACCAGTCAATATGCTCTCTACTGTACACCTGCAGAAGTTCAAGAGAATCCTCTCTGACATACCGAATCTCCGTAATCTTCTCAGGAAGTAGAGGCGTTGATGTGTTGCTGAAACAAAACTGAATCTATGTGTACGACGGAACTGCAGATGCTGGTTTAATCTGAAGATAGACACAGAAATCTGGAGTAACTCAGCGGGACAGACTGCATCTCTGGAGAGAAGTTCTCGACCAGAAACGTTACCACATCCTTTTCCCCAGAGACGCTGTCTGATCCGCTGAGTTACTCCAGCTTTTATTCAAGTGCAGTTTCTTACCACTTCAAGCAGGGTACAAGGCCACCAAATTCTATCTTTGCTATGAATCTATTCAATTTCCTTCAGTTTCAGCATGGTATTGGAGAATATTTTTATTTATATGTAAATCTTCTGAACCAATTTTTTTCAAAGGGACATTAAAATGTTTGATAATCATTCAAAGTCTATTAATGCTTGTATTTTTCTGATCCAAAATATTCCAAAGATGCATGGCTTTGTACAGCCTGTTTAAAAAAAATGCACCTGATATGTAGGGAGTGATTGAGAAAGTGGGAAAACTTGGAACTAGTGTAAACGGTTGATTGATTGTTGATATGGACTCAGTGGGCCTGTTTCTATGCTGTATATCTAAATAAAACTATATATTACTTAATAACTCTGTAGAATTTGAAATGGTCATGCAAACTTGCAATGAAGCATGAAATTAGTCACCTAGAGAATGGAAAAGCATCTTAGGAGACAGCAAAAAGTCCCCCTCCCCCTAATTACCATATCAGAAATAATAGTCCAATCCATACATACAGTGACTAAAAATGCCTAAACCAATTCAGCTGTAAATTGTGAAATCCAATTGTGACTAGGTGAATAAAAATATAATTATTTATTATTTTGAGACATCTCCTACAAGAACATGATAGTTGTTTTCCACCCTTAGGTTGGATTAAAAATAAATAGGACTGTGAACAGAGCTTATGAATTATATTTCTATTCCTATATACAGTACATATACATTATCATTTACATTTGCCACTAGCTTCTAAGTAATATTAGTAACCTATAATTAGGTTGTTGTAGACTGTACATGTTTCTTCCTGAATCATAAGGAGCTATTAGTCAAGTCAAGTCACATTTATCTCCTTCGCTCCTTAGATGCTGCTGCACCCGCTGAGTTTCTCCAGCCTTTTGTGTACCCACATTTATTTATATAGCACATTTAAAAAACAACTCTCGTTGGCGAAAGTGCTTTACATTTGTTATAAGAATAGTATAAACAAAACTGCATACATATATACATATAGCCCTCGCTCAGAGGAGGTCAAGAAAGGCTTGGGAGTATTGATAAGTTTTTAGTCTTGACTTAAAGGTGTCGATGGAGGGGGCAGTTCTGATGGGAAGCGGGATTAGCCTCATATTTTCCCATAAAACAAAGAAATATTGTACCCGTGTAGTCTTCTCTGGATGAGTATGTACATAAATTCATGTTAAACGGTAACATTTGAACAAAATTCTTTTGTTCTCCTTCGGTGTGGCGCTGCACTCTGAGAACTCCGCTCTATGATCTTTGCTGAGAACGAAGCTGGCAAAGCATTGTTTCTCCTTTACAATATATATGATGCACATATTTAAGTCCTGGTTTTCAATCACTGATGTGACATCTGGTCGGAGTTGGAAACGTAGCTATTGAAAACACACACCCATAAACAATATGGATAATTGTAATCGACATCTGCGCCGCTGCATTTACAAACTTTTCATACAATAAAGCTGATATAGGGTTCATAGGGTGGATATCGATTAATTCTAGACAGCAAATTAAAAAAAAAAATCTAACCTCATTAATTCACTCAGGCTGTATTATGATGTGATCTACTGTGTGAAGTGTACAGCAAACCTTGCACTTCCAGAGTGGTCTATCTAGGCATGTTACAAAACTTACCTTGAGCAGCGCTGCAATTCTGCTGCTCCCCGTGTGCGTGACTTTGGCGCCTTACAGAGGGGGGGGGGGGGGGGGGGGGCGTGTTTAAAGTGCCGTTTTTCCACAGACTGGGCAAATCAATCAATGTCGGGAGATTTCGTTGCTGAAGAAAAATCGCTCCGACATTTCATTCATGAAGGTATTTTTAAATTACGCTAGATTATTTATTAACTTGAGTAATTTAAAAATCATCTTCTAAAGCCGTGAGCGCCAACAACGGGAAGGATTTTACGTAGGGGAGAAAATAAAGTGCAGAGTTTATTTTTACATTAAAACTTGGTTTTTAGGAAGCCTTTAATCACATTTTCATGTTGCGAAACGGGGACAAAAAAAAATTTATGAACCGGCAGCGTTTTTCATGCCGACTTCACTGTAAACCGCAACGTTCTAATCCACCGCATTCCACTAACACGCAAGTCGATTTAAATGGCCATTAATTTACCATAATTAAACACTGTTCCTTCCATTTGGCCTATAAATTCATGAAAATTAGATTTAAAAATCATGTTATATTGTGAATTACTGTGTGAATGTTATTTGGACACTTAGGCAATTTAAAAAAAGTTTATCTTTTCTTAAGAAATGGATAATGTTTAGATCTAGTAATTGAATTTTGTAATTAGCTACAATTAGGCTAACTAATTATATGCTTTAATTTCAGGTCATCCAAGTAATATTGTTTCATATTTGTTTCAGAATGCTTCAATCTATAATAACTGAAAATTTCATTGAATTCTCTTAATTTTTAAGAAAGTTATGGACTTTTGACTGTCCTAGATCACAGCTTTTATGTTAAGTCAATGGAAAGGCAATGGGGAACAAGATGCTAATTTCTGAGTATGAAAATGGCCATAACCTTTTTAATACTGAAGATATGAAAGTGAATTAGGTGTCAAATTAAACTTCTTTTTATGCTTTATCTGATGGGATAAATTGCAGACTTGATTTTTTAAATCTCAAAATTTTGTAACATTGCTAGTCTATCGTGTTGCTTCTTCAGCAGATCACAAATTTATTTTAAGAGAAAAATGTGAGGGATAAAGTGATTAAACCCCCACTGTTGTAAAGTTCCGGGAGAGGATTCTAACACAGTTGTGAATTAGGTAATCAGCATCGTCCTTGAGCAGGACTGATGAGACTGATTAAGACCGAGATGAGAAAGACTTTCTTCATTAAGACCGAGATGAGAAAGACTTTCTTCACACAGAGAGTGGTGAGTCTCTGGAACTCTCTGCCACAGAGGGTAGTTGAGGCCAGTTCATTGGCTATATTTAAGAGTGAGTTGGATGTGGCCCTTGTGGCTAAGGGGATCAGAGGGTATGGAGAGAAGGCAGGTACGGGATACTGAGTTGGATGATCAGCCATGATCATATTGAATGGCGGTGCAGGCTCGAAGGGCTGAATGGCCTACTCCTGCACCTAATTTCTATGTTTCTATGTATAGCGGCAGGCAGGGATGAGGGATGCGGCCATAATCACCAGCTTTGCAATTAAAATACAAGTAACTGGGACAGGTCAATAGCGACTGAGCATGCTTAATGAAATAAATGAATATTACTTACACACCCCTGGTCGAGAAACTGCTCATTACCATGAACATGCGATGTATGATGTGGGAGGTACTGGGGGGACGTACCTGTAGACGGTGCACCTCAGTGCTCTGATTGGGAAGAGCCAGAAGGGGAGGTTAAAACCTGTAGAATTGTGTGTATAAAGGGGCTTTACTTTCCTGACTTCGGTGTGTCTCAACTTGGAGAGGCACCCGATTCTGAAGACTCGCAAATAAAGCATTTCTTGTTTCCACGATTTAGTCTCTGAGTAGTGATTGTGAGCACACACTATATCTCACAAATACATAAAGTGCTGATGCACTCAGCAGGTCAGGCTGGATCTATGGAGGGTCCGAAGAAGGATCTCGACGCAAAACGTCACCTATTCCTTCTCTCCAGAAATGCTGCCTGACCCGCAGAGTTACTCCAGCATTTTGTGTCTATCTATGGAGGGAATTTACTCGCCTTGTACCAATCAAACGCCAAATTCAAAATTCTATATTTTGAAAATGGGTGAAGCAAAAAGTAGCACGTTCTCTACAAAGGCTTATCCTAAAACACTTATTATTCAGTCAGTGAGCTGTAAAAGTAGATGTGGACGACATGACGGTAATAGTGTGGCAGCACATCAAGACGGCGCGAAAAATCACCCATGACTACAGCTTTCTCGCCGAGTGGATGATCTTGCTCCCTCTGTGATCGCTGCCGCCGCCGCCCAGCCCGAGCCTCCTCCTCCGCCGCCGCAGCCCAGCCCGCGCCTCCTCCTCCGCCTCCTCCTCCGCCGCCGCCGCCGCCGCCGCCCAGCCCGCGCCTCCGCCGCCGCCGCCCAGCCCGCGCCTCCGCCGCCCAGCCCGCGCCGCCGCCGCCCAGCCCGCGCCTCCTCCTCCGCCGCCGCCCAGCACCTCATGCCCGTCACGACACGTCACGTCCCTTCCTTCCTTCAACCAAGCCCGCTCGCGATTTCCCTCCATCGCCCCATTATGCCCGAGCTGAGCCTGCTGGCCCTGCTCACCCTGCTGCTCGCAGTCCTCCTGCTCCTCAGTCTGCTGGCGGTTGCCGTTTACTCCGGCCTTTTGACCGAGGTGGTGGTGCGCTCCGGCCCGCCGCCCGTCCGCGCTCTTACCCTGGCCTACAAGTACAAGCAAGGCCCGTACCGCGAGGCGGCCTGTTTGTTTACAGAGAGCACCAGCATCGGCCCGAAGCTCAGCTGTATCGGCGTCTACTACGACGACCCTCAGCAGGTAAGGAGGCGTTGCCCGCAGCTGGGCCTGATGCGGTTGCCGGTGTGTGCGCGTGACGTCATCGCGGCGCCATCTGAGCTGTCTGAGCATCAAAGATGAAAGAGCGGAGCAACAGCCGGGTAGTGCTCTGCAACTGGCTGGAGTTGGATTACTTTCACTAGGTTCAGTTGAAGCAAAGATCAAATTGGGTTATTTGGTTATCCCTTCAAGAGGGGACATGTGTCGCATTCGAAGACCAAGATTGCACGATTAACCTGAGTATCAAATCCAGTTTATTGTGATGTGCACAAATCAAGCGGAGATTTTTGTCCCATGCATAAATCAGGTCCATTGAGTTTATTGTCATATGGGGTGGTTGCACGCAAGGTCATCAGGTCAAAGGGCGTGACACATGGAGTAGCTCAATCCTTCTGGAGTACAAGGCAGCTTCCGGCATACACTAGTAACACACGCAACACATATGTTCTTACCAGTTAAAAAACGTGAAAATGGTCAATTTTTGTGCTGTAAAAAATTGTGGAAATAGGGGTAATTGTGAGTGTAAACCGCCAAAATCACTGCTGCTCACTGACTTGCGAAAGAGCAGCATGCCGGCAGATTGAGGGCCAAGTCCCGGCCCACGACAGGTATCTCTGCTCTGAATCCGAGCACCAAGTTGTAAGCGGCTGAAGGAGTACATCCCTCGGGACAGCCCCCACTCTCCCCTCCGGGGTCAGCGCAGTCCGGCAACGGCAGCCCTTCACCCTGTCTCCCCCTGTGCAGCCGTGCTGTGACAGGCTGTGGGTCGGCAGCACCCACACATGGAGCCAGGTGGAACGGGGCCGCGGCTCCGTGCAGTGCACACACGGGGGACGAAAACCCGACAACATCCCCGTCAGCTGCAGCAGAGTTGGGGACAGTCTGGTCCCTCCATCCACCCAGAGTCACTGACTGTGCTGCACCGACACCCCGATCATCCCTCCCCCCCCAGGCACCCCGCCCACCTCCCCCTTCCCCGACCACCCACCGCTCCCCCCACGCCGCTTGACCACAGCGAGGGCCACTGACGGTCGGGGGTCCGCGAGTGTGGAACCAGTCAGCGTAAAGTCCAGATGCTGGGACAGAAGCCGGGCCCGCTGTACAGGCAGCCATAAGTGCTTACCCGACGTTCACTGCTTGTACTCCAGAAGGCGTTGCGTGGCAACAGTACGGGTCACGGGTCGTGACCTTGACTGTCGTGCAACCTCCCTATACGTGAGTACAGTGAGGTACAATGACAAAGAAAATCATGCTTACAACTGTATCATAGGAGTTTCACACAAAAACATTTTACGTAACTTCATAAAACAGTGGAAAAAAAGACTGCAATAACAAGACATGAGTGCAAAAATGCACAATGGAAAAGAGGCCTGTTGTATTCAATTGCCAAAGTAGGATTAGGAATATTTTGTTATTCAGTGAGATTGTGAATAATCTTTTACCTAATTCTACATATCTGTCATTGCCCTCTACCCTTAAATCCATTTATTTATAACAAAACTCTGTAATTAGTTAATGTAGCCCAGGTTCCTTTTGCAAAGTGAAACAGAAAAAAAATAGTTGCAGGAGTAGACCATTCGACCCTTCACCGTGATTCAATATGATCATGGCAGATCATCTAAAATCAGTATCCGCTTCCTGCCTTTTCCCCATATTCCTTGATTCCTTTAGCCCTAAGAGCTAAATTTAACTCTCTCTTGAAAACATCCCATGAATTGGCCTCCTCTGTCTTCTGTGGCAGAGAATTCCACAGATTCACAACTCTCTGGGTGAATTTTTTCCCCTCACCTCAGTCCTAAATAGCCTATCCCTTATTCGTAAACTGTGACCCCTGGTTCTGGACTCCCCCCAACATCAGGAACATTTTCCTGCATCTAGTCTCTCCAATCCCTTAAGAATTGTATATGTTTCTATAAGATCCCCTCTCATCCTTCTAAATTCCAGTGAATACAAGCCCAGTCGACCCATTCTTTCATCATTTGTCAGTCCCGCATTGCGGAAATTAACCTAGTGAACCTACGCTGCACTCCCTCAATAGCAATAATGTCCTTCCTCAAATTAGGAGACCAAAATTGCACACAATACTCCAGGTGTGGTCTCACTGGGCCCCTGTACAACTGCAGTACAACCTCCTTGCTTCTAATTCCAAATGTAGAATTTCCTAAATTAATTCTTGCATTCAAGTTTTACTCACCAACCAATAGAAATCACTATGTTCCTTCCACAGATTCACAACTTTTTGGGTGAAAATTTTTTCCTCATCTCAGTCCTAAATGACCTACCCCTTATTCGGAAACTGTGACCCTGGAATTCTCTGCCACAGAAGGCAGTAGAGGCCAATTCATTGGATGTATTCAAGAGACAGTTGGATATAGTTCTTAGGGCTATTGGAATCAAGGGATATGGGGAGAAAGCAGGAACGGGGTACTGATTTTGGATGATCAGCCATGATCATATTGAATGGCGGTGCTGGCTCGAAAGGCCGAATGTCCTACTCCTGCACCTATTTTCTATGTTTCTGTTTCTAAATTAGCAAATATGTAGATAGTCTGACTAGAGTAGTGGCTTTACAGGATCTAATCTTAGGACTGTAGCTGAGCAAATGGTTGATGTATCAGTGAGACAGCACTTTAGAGATAAAGTGGACTGTAGGCCACAACATTTGGACAAGTAGGAGTCACTTAGTAGTCAAATAATGAGAGTTCAGAGCCAACATTTTCCAGCAGGGTGAAAAGTATGGGCAGGAAGAGCATGAGACCTGAATTTCAAGGGATACTGAGGTCTGGGTGAGGTGATGGAGAATAAAAAGGCATGTACATGGCAGGGATAAAGAACTAAAAATGGGGAGGACGGTCTTCGGCTATAGGATGAAATTGATCAATTGGTAAAATGGATAGAGTAATGGTAGTTGTAATTTAATCCTGATCGATGTGAGCCGATAAACTTTGGGAGGACTAGTAAGGCTAGGGCATAGAATGACTGGTTGCACATTGGACAGTATTGAGGAACAGAGCGCCCTTGGTGAATCAAATTACCAATATCATCAAAGACCCACGTTACCCTGGCCACATTCTCATTTCACTCTTACCATCCAAGATTCAGATTCACATTATTGGAACATGCAGCCATACAATTAAAAGAACACAATTAATAGAACGATAGAACTTAACATAAACATCCACCACAGTGATCACTGAGATGGAAGGCAATAAAGTTCAGTCAGTCTTCCTCCTTTTGTTCACCCGTGTTTGGGGCCTTGACCCTCCCCAGTCGCCGCTACGGACGACCCGATGTGCAGGCCCTCTCGTCGGGATGATCGAAGCGGGACGTCCCATATGTTGGGCCGGATGAAACACACTCCGCGGCTTGGAGTGCCCGAATCGGCCACTTTCTTACCTGAGACAACGGATTCTCGATGTTATAGGCCGCAGGAAGGCCAGTGGTTGAAGCTCGTCTCCGGCGATCCCCGGCAAAGGATCCTTGGCTCCAGGGTGGTAAAGTCCGCTCCACGCCTGCTGCTAGAAGCTCCGCAGACCGCGGCTTCACGATGTTAAAGTCAGCTGGCCGGCACTCAGAGCCTTTCATCTGGCTCCGCGATGTTAAAGTCCACGCCGTGCATGCTGCTGAAGCTCTGTGCCGTCACCGGGAAAGGCTGCCCCAATCCAAGTTGTGTGACTAGGAGTAAAATCGCATCTCCACCGAGGTAAGTGACTGGAAACGGTTTCCCCCATTCCCCCTCCATCACCCCCACATAAAAACATACCGAGAGACATTAACACATACATTTAGACATACTAAAAAAACAAAAAAGGCAAAATGACAGACCCACTGCTGGCGCCACCCGATGACGATGAAGGTATAGGAATCGGAAACTGTGATCACCAGGTTCAATCTTCTTCCCAACAACTATAAAACCCTTGAACACTACACAACACATACCTCAACTATGAAATTATTTTGTTGCACTCTGGATTTTTTTGCACTAATATTGTGGTTATTAATGTATTAACATTTTGTTTGTTAAATATTTATGCATATTGTGTTATCATGCTGCAAGTAAGAATTTCATTGTTCTTGTATCAGTACATAAGGCAATTCAATAGTATTTAAGCAGTATCTTAATACTTGAATCACTATTGCATAGAAGGTTGCAGACCAAGTGTTCAAGTTCAAGTTCACATTTATTGTCACATGCGCCAATTAAGGTACAGTGATACTTGAGTTACCATACAGCCATAAAAGTAAAAATAATGCAATACACAATAAATTTAACATAAACATCCATCACAGTGGAATCAACATTCCTCACTGTGATGGAAGGCAATAAAGTTCAGTCATCTTCCTCTTTGTTCACCTGTGGTCGGGGCCTTTGGAGGGGGGCATTGCCGACGGTCCGCTGTTCAAGCCCTCTCGTCGCCCTTGAAGCTCCGGGCCACTCTCCTGGAAAGGCCGCACCATTCCAGTTGTTAGTCCGCATATGGGGACGGAGAGGTGACACGGAAAAAAATCACATCTCCGTCGAGGTAAGTGACTGAAAACGGTTTCCCCCTATTCCCAGTGATTGTCAGGCAACTGAACCATCTTACCAACAAATAGAGAGCAGTCCTGAATTTATCCAGTTCTTTAGCAACTTGTCAGTTTCTTTGTTGAACTAAATTAAGGCGCATGTTGCAATCAAAAGCGCTTGAACAATGGGTTGGGAAGAAAGCCAAACTGTAAGAAAGAGGACTGTGCCTCCTTTTCAAGAGCAGCCAGCTATCTACCTCATTGGAGACCTTCAGACTATAATTTGATCAGAGATTACTGGACATTATCTTGCACTAAACATTATTCACATTATTCCCTTTATCAACTATGCTCTCTTGTATTTATCAAGGATGATAACATATCAGATCTCAACATAACAGAACATATCAAGGATAACATATGCAGCCCTTGTAAAGTTAGTGTTAGCAACAGTTAAGTAGGTGCCTTACAGCTCCTACGACCTGCGTACAATTCTGATCCTGGCTGCCGTCAGCTTGCAAATTCTTATGCAGGGCACGTGCAATTCTACTCTAGCTGCCTAGAGTGCCCTCAGATATATCTGACCAGGCCCTTATGATGTTCAGTACCACCTAGACCATTATCTGACTGTCCTCAAGACATCTCCATTAATTGTCCCAAGTTCCCCAGTCTTCATGTCTTTTTCCATAGTAAAAACAGAGGAGAAATACACATTGAGGACTTGCCCAACTCCTGAGGCTCCATATCGATATGACCACTTTTGTTTTGGGGGGCCTTATTCTCTCTCTAGTTACCTCTTTCCCTTAATGTACTTATAATATTTCTTTGGATTTTCCTTAATATTATCTGCTGGCGCTATCTCTTGCCCCACCATTATCATCGCACTTTTAAAAGCATCCCACTTTCTGGACATTCCTTTGGCCACAAACAACCTACTCCAATCAACTTTAGCAAGATCCTATCTTATACCATCAAAGTTGGCCTTGCTCCAATTAAGAATTTTAACTTGTGGGCTTTCCCTGTCTTTATCCATAACTATTTTAAAGTTAATAGAATAGTGGCTGCTAATCCCAAAAGGCTTGCCTACGGACTTCCCATTTTCCAAGAGTACGTCAAGCTTTGCCCTCTCCCTTGTAAGTACCTCTACATATAGCTTGTGGAAATGTTCTTGAACAAATTTGATAAATTCCTCCCTGTCTAAGCCTTTGGTACTATGACAGTCCCAGTCTATATTGAGAAAGTTAAAATCCTCCAGTATGACAACCTTAATATGTAGTTTATTTTTCTTTATCATAATGATCTAATGAATTGCTTCCATGAATCTATCTTCCTAAGCAAGACCACAGGAAAATGTTATTTTCTTTAAAAATATTTCAGCATTTAAATATGCTGGACAAGACCTGTAAAGGCATGGGTAGATGGATTGTGCTGGAACAGTTATTAAAATTGCATCTTTAAGATTGCTGAAAAGACCAAGGCTGTTGACAATTGTAGGAGCGTGCTAGAAATCTACTGTTCATCATTAATCTAGTGAAAAATACCAGCCTTGAATTAGAAGGCAGCAGGTTGACAAGGCTTCCACAAATGTTTTATTTTAATGATCTTGTGCTAAACTGCAGTGCAATTTTGAATTGCAGCTGATAATATTCCTTTCTAGTTATGATGTTATAATGGAACAGGTTCAAGGATCTGACTAGTTGAACAGAAAAAGGCTCACGCGTCTGTTTAGTTGCAAATCACTTTTATTGGCAAGAGATGACAAAAGCAATTCTTGTCTCGGTATGCAGGTGTCCAGCTTTACAGAAGCACACCTCTCTCTGCCACCGTCTGCGACGCTGATCGCAACTCAGCCCATCGGTGAACCCCTCTCGTACATGAACACATCAGAATTATTGGCAAGAGGGAGAACAAAAAGAATACTTGTCTTGGTGTGCGTGTGGTCTGTTTTACAGCAGCACACGTCTCTCTCTCTCTCTCTCTCTCTCTCTCTCTCTATCTCTGTCTCTCTCTGCCTCTCTCTCTCTATCTCTCTGACTCCATCCGCGACACTGATTGCGACTCGGCCCCTCTCCCTCTCCCTCTCCCTCTCCCTCTCCCTCTCCTTCTCCCTCTCCCTCTCCCTCTCCCCCTCTCCCTCTCCCTCTCCCTCTCCCCCTCCCCGCTCCCACTCTCCCCGCCTCCCTCCCTCTCTCCCCCCTCCCCTCTCCCCCTCTCTCCCTCTCTCCCTCTCTCCTTCTCTCCCTCTCTCCCTTTCTCCCTCTCTCCCTCTCCCCCTCGTAGATGAACTTGGTTTACTGGCGCGTGCCTTTATACAAGTAAGAAATCAGGTGTTGACATACCCGCTGGTAAGTCCTGGCCAATAGCGCTGCTCCCAAATCCAAACTATAACCAATGACAGGGGACTGTATCCCAGCAAGCCCCCCCCCCCGGAAACAAAGCGCTATCAGCCACAGCTTGGTGCCTAATGCAATACACACAGCACTACAGACTTGCCGCGTAATGGTCCTGTCCCACTTGCCGATTTTTTAGGCAACTGCCGGCGACTGTCATAATCGTAGCAGGTCGCCGATAAAACCGGCGACAACCTACATCATCCTGGCAACAACCTACAACAGCACCTACGTCAAGAGATGTCAATCTATGCTCATTGGCATCAAACCCACTCAACATGTTGAAAATTTAGCGGCCACCAGAAAGATGCTACGACTTTTTGCGCAACTGAGGAGACCACTCACGGCGAACATGTGGCGACAAACTAGTCGCTTGTAGTTGCCTAAAAAATCGCCTAAGTGGGACAGGCCCATAAACGTAATACGCACAGCACTGCTGGTTTGGCGCGCAAAGGATCAGAGCGCTGTCGGCTTAGTGCGTGGGAATTAAAACAGAGCTGTCGGCTGCAGCGCTATGGGTTCTAAATATAGCACTACTAGCTGCAGCACTATGGATTTAAATATGGCGCTTCCGGCCACAGCGCTATGGGCTTTAAACATAGCGCTATGGCACAGCACTATGGGTCACAGACTGTTCAGGAAAATCTCGTATAACATGTGCTATTAAAACACTTACCAATTAAATATGCTTACCTTTTTGTGAGAGTGATTTGCGTCCAGGAGTTATTTATGCCTAGGCTTATTGTGAGAATTGGGAATGCTGCTAGGATTGGCATAATCTATTTTTAATTGTAGTAATTCCATTTATATTTTCTATTAGCTCCAGTTGTTACTGACAGGGATCAATTTCCAATTTGTTGCAATGTGCTCTGATACTCTTCTCTTTCCTCCGGATATTTCCAGTGAGGAATTTGCATTTGCTTTGGTTTGTTTCCAACTGGAAATTCATCGAGTTCTTCACTGGCATAGGGTCAGGTTTGGGAACATATCTTGGTCATTTCTTGAAATATTGTTGGCATCAATGAGACCAGAGAGCATGACGGACAGGATGAGGGAAAGTCGGTATCCCAGGATAAAGAATTTTCAGGTCAGACAGAGGGGGGGTATTGGAGGAGGTGGCACTATTAGTCAAGGAATATATTACTTCAGTATTGAGGGAGGGTATCCCAGAAGATTCCTCAAACAAGACCATATAGGTAGAGATCAGTATTAAATAGGTTGCTGGGGGAGTCGTCCTACAGCTCTCTGAACAGTCAAAGGGAGATTGAGGAATAGTTATCGAGGCAAACAGCAGAGAGATGTAATACATTTCAATTTTCCAAATATTAACTGATATTGGTTGAGCATTAAAGATTAAAGAGTTTAGGCAGAACTTTGAAATGTCTCCAGGAGAGCTTTTTAACACAATATACAGGATTGACAGACTGACGAGGGAGGGAACACTACTGGACTGTATGTTGTGGAATGTCACTGGTCAAGTGGAGGGTATGTCAGTGGAGGACTATTTTGGAGATATGGATCATAATTTCACATATTTCATAGAAAGACCTTGGTGTTCAAGCCCAAAGATCCTTGAAGATGGCCATGCAGGTATTTAAAGTGGTTAAGAGGACATACGGGATACTGGACTTCATGAGTTAGGGCAGTAAATGCAGCAGGAGGGAATCTATGGTCCAACTTTATTAAATGTTCATCAGACCTCAGCTGGAGAACTGCTTGCAATTCTGGTCACCTTGCGATAACCAATGTTGATGTTGAATTTAAAGGTAGGAATAAGCTAATCTGTGTGTTACTGTTGGCCAGAAGTTCCCTTTAGAACTATTGGCTGAAGGTAACTACATTTCACTCTGCAATAAGCAACAGCACAGCAACTTTCCATCCATCCCTGCCGATGTCTCACCTTGAATAGTGGAAAAAGGCCAATGAATCATTGACTACCATTGAATAGATTTGATTAAATGGACAGGAGAAGGTTCCAATTATTTATCATACGCTTTCAACATTTCTGAGGTTTTGGCATAATAAGCATTTTACAAGTGTGTTTGTAAAACTGAATATATCTGTAATATTTATTTAATTGGGGAAAGTTGAAAAAATAATTACATCTAGAATAGTTTGGGAATCTGGGTGGGAAATTATTGTATTTTATAATGGAATTCCTGTTAAGAACACTTGATGGCAGTGTTAGTACATTGCAGACTTTGCCTGAAGTAAATTTGATAAGTCTTTGGAACTTAATGAAATATCCATTACACCAGCAAATCTCCTAGTGGACTGATGCATCTCTAGCTACATAAACATTCACACTTTGAATCTGATTCCCTGGCAGCTTCTAGATGTAGACCGTATAACCTCAGGTTTCAGTAACTTGATTTCTTCCAAAGATCATAGAGCAGAGCTCTTTGATTTCTTCTGGCTGTTGTTATGAATAATTGAGGTTAAAGCAGTGGTTACATAAGTATCTCATTGGATACATCCTGCCAATTGGAGAAGGATCCATTTATTCCTACCATTTTCTATCCAACTCTTAGAATATTACCCCTGTTTTCATTTGTTCTGAACTTGTTGATCAATATCCCTGTGTAGTCCTAATCAAAAAGCAGTTGTTTCCAGACATTAGAGCTTAGTATCTTGATATGTGTCAGTGATAATCAGTAACTGAGCACCTCAAGGCTGCGTGCTCAGGCCCCTGCCCTACTCATTCTATACTCATGACTGAGTATGAGCCATGATCACATTGAATGGCGGTGCTGGCTCGAAGGGCCGAATGGTCTACACCTGCACCTATTGTCTATTGTCAATGACTCTGCAGCCGGACATAGTGCGAACTCCATTTTCAAGTTCGCTGAGGGACGAATTATAGATGATGATGAGTCAGAGTACAGAAGTTAGAATGTCCGACTGACCATATGGTGCCAACACAACAACTTGGTTCTCAATATCAGCAAAACCAAAGAACTGACTGTGGACTTTGGAAGAGGAAGATTGAGGACCCACAATCATGTTTACATCAATGGGACGATAGTGGAGAGTCAAAGACTTCACATTCCTGGGCGTGCATATGTCCGACGATCTTTCCTGGACCCAGCACACTGATGCAATCATAAAGAAAGCACATCAGCGCCTCTACTTCCTGAGAAGATTACGGAGATTCGGTATGTCAAAGAGGATTCTTGACATTATAGATGAGGCGCTCACAAGGGTCTCCTCGATATACTACAGCTCTGCTCTTGCTCCCCCTCCCCCCATTCGTAACAAGGACAGTCCCCTTTTCGCCTTCCGCCTCATCAGCCGTCGCATACAGCATGTAATCCTCCAACATTTTCGCCACCTCCAACAGGATCCCACTACTGGCCACATCTTCCCATCTCCACCCCTTTCTGCTTTCCACAGAGATCATTCCCTCCGCAACTCCCTGGTCAACTCGTCCCTTCCCACCCAAACCACCCCCTCCCCAGGTACTTTCCCCTGCAACTGCAGGAGATGCAACAACTATTCTTTTACCTCCCCCCTCGACTCCATCCAAGGACCAAACAGTCTTTCCAGGTGAGGCAGAGGTTCACTTGCACCTCCTCCAACCTCATCTACTGTATCCGCTGTTCCAGGTGTCAACTTCTCTACAACGGGGACTAAGCGCAGGCTCGGCGATCGTTTCACTGAACACCTCTGCTCAGTCCGTCTTAACCTACCTGATCTCTCGGTGGCTCAGCACTTCAATTCCCCCTCCCATTCCCAATCTGACCTTTCTATCCTGGGCCTCCTCCATTGTCAGAGGATCAGCACAATTTGCAGGAACACACCTCATATTTTGCTTGGGTAGTTTCCACCTCTAGTTTGCTTGGGTATGAACATTGACTTCTCTAACACTCCATCCCCTCCCCTTCCCTTCCCAGTTCTCCCACAAGTCTTACTGTCGCCGACTGCATTCTATCTCTGTCCCTTTGCCTCCCATGACATCAGTCCGAAGAAGGGTCTCGACCAGAAACGTCACCCGTTCCTTCTCTCCAGAGATGCTGCCTGACCTGCTGAATACTCCAGCATTCTGTGTCTACCTCTCCCTCAATGTCAGCAAGAGAAAGGAGCTAGTTATTGACCTCAGTGGTGGAGCACCAATGGTACGGAGGTGGAAATGGTTGAGAGCTTCAGGTTCCTTAGCGTTAATATGATCAAAGATCTATCATAGACCAACCATATTGATGTGACAGCCAAGAGTGCACACCGGGCCTCTACTTCCTGAGGAGACTGGGGAAAATTAGCATGTCTCTGGTGACTATTACAAACATCTACAGATGTACCATAGAAAGCATCACAGCTTGGTTTGGGTATGGCTCTGCCCAAGAGTGAGTTGGATGTGGCCCTTGTGGCTAAGGGGATCAGAGGGTATGGAGAGAAGGCAGGTACGGGATACTGAGTTGGATGATCAGCCATGATCATATTGAATGGCGGTGCAGGCTCGAAGGGCTGAATGGCCTACTCCTGCACCTAATTTCTATGTTTCTATGTTATGTTTCTAGATAGTAAGAAATTATGGACATTTGTAGATGTAGCCCAGTCCATCACACAGGCCAGTGAAGGTGTACGGGTTTTTGACATTTTTTAGCATAAGATGGCCAGTAATGATTCTGCCGCACTCATTCACCACTCTACTTTTTTTTGTGGGGCAGATAATTTTGTGGGACGGTTCTTACAACAGGCAAGTTTTTAGGCTCTGGAGTATAGAAGTGGGGATGTTTGCTGGTGATTGCACAATTAATTTACAACTCCTCAGAAAATGAAGCAATGCATGCCTATATGCAACAATACCTACAGAATTTCTATGCCAAGGAAGTGCCAGGTTCCAATGGAGAGAATGTATCCAATTGTTTATGCTTGTCATTTAATGGCATTACCATTGCAGAGACCCCCACCACTAACGTCCCTGGGGTCACCATTGACCAGAAACTCAATTAGACATGCTATATACATAGCTACAAAAGCATGAGAGCTGCTCACTATCCATTGGCAATTCTGTTTGTACATCGTAGCCTTTCCACCATCTGTAATGCACATATTGAGCTTATAATAGAATGTTGTTCACTTGCAGCTCAAGAAACTCGACTCCATTCAGGACAGTGGCTGCAGTGTGTACCATCTACAAAATACAATACAATTACTCACCTAGACTAATCTAACAATGCTTTCAAATCAGTGACCTCGACCACCATGTGGGATGAGGGAACCACACACATGGGAATACCATTATTTGTGGCCTCCGTGTAAGTCACGTGCCAGCCCTGTTTTGGGAATATTTTGGTGTTGATCTAAATCTCGGATATCCTTGCCAAAAACCTCTGAGGCAGCACCTTCTATAGGAGAACTGCAACAGTTCAAATAGGAAGCTCATAACCACCTTCTTATAGGCAAATATGGATGGACAATAAATGCTTGTTGTAGATGGTTTATATGCAACCAATAATATAGTTACCTCACTCCCATTAACCCCGCCTAGTTAACATCAATCATAACGCCTTCCCCTTCCTGGGCGCAGCAGTAGAAGAATGTAGCTAGTGCTTGAAGATGTATGTAATACCCTGTGCTATCATTAAAAGATGTTGCACACTTTAAGAGTTTGTAAAGTGTTTATTTACATGGTGTCGAAGCTGGAAGACACTTGCGTCTCCTGTATATTGTTTTGCCGACAAGTGGAACTTCGTGCATTTCACCAGCAGCCCAGAGTACCCACAGAGCAACGGCCTTGCAGAACGGGCCGTCCGCAGCGCCAAGCTTCTGATGGAACAGGCGCGACTATCCAACTCTGATTTGTATTTGGATCTCCTGAACCTCAGGAATTTTTCCAGGGATCCGGCCATGGGGTCACCTGCTCAGCGTCTGATGTCCAGAACTACCAGATCTACCATCCCGATTGCCCAGCGCCAGCTGAAACCTCGGGTGCTGGAGCCCGCCTCCGTGCAGAGGCGAATTCAAGAGAAACATGACAGCCAGCGGCGTTCCCACGATCGGTCGTGCAGACCACTCGATCCTCTGTTGCCTGGACAGGTTGTTCGGTTGCAGACCGCCAGTGGTCACTACCGTCTGGCCACCGTGGTTGGGGTGGCCGACTCACCTCGTTCGTATCTGGTCGACTGTGAGGGTACCATCTACCGAAGAAGCCGACAACACCTGCTTGCGGTTAATGAGCCAAAGCCGCAGCCCCCGGGGCCCTATGCCCCGCCACTCTCCTACCAGCAGCCGGCTGCCGTCCCGGCTGGTGTTCCCTGCATGCCTCGGTCCCCGTCGCGGGCGCCTGGTTCCCCTCTGCGCGGGTCCCCTGTTGCCGGTCGCGGTTCTCCCTCTCCTGTTTCTCCCACCCCAATGCCCTTCCCTGGTTCCCCAGCTGCCTCGCATCCTCCTGTTTCTTCTGCTCCTTCGGGGGAAGGGGGAGACATCCGTACGCGCTCGGGCCGGATCAGCAAGCCACCTGTTCGCTACGGCGATTTTGTTTAATTCTGCTGTTTAATTCTGTTGTCGTGACAACAATCTGTTTTTTGATTTTCTAAGGGGAAGGATGTAGATGGTTTATATGCAACCAATAATATAGTTACCTCACTCCCATTAACCCCGCCTAGTTAACATCAATCATAACGCCTTCCCCTTCCTGGGCGCAGCAGTAGAAGAATGTAGCTAGTGCTTGAAGATGTATGTAATACCCTGTGCTATCATTAAAAGATGTTGCACACTTTAAGAGTTTGTAAAGTGTTTATTTACACTTGTCTACCCTGTGATACTCAGATCCTAGAAGATGTATAAGATGAAAGAAATAATGAAGCTTCTGGGTGAAGCTATTTGAAGCTATTTGCTAACTAACATGACATGATCTTCTTAATAATATGACGTATAAAATAGTGTGACGTCAGTGTTTTTCAGAGATAAACTGAAAATGCATTGAAATATGCGCCATTCTAGTTGATGTTTGGCTTTTTAATCCACTTCACCATTCTGCTAGTGAAAGAAGCTACGATTTGTATTTGTTTGGTTTTAAGTGATTTTGGATATTCCCAATAATTACCTCAAGTTTAAAAAAACCTGTATAAAAGCTCTGAATCATTACTCAGACTCATTAATCATTAACCATTCTGTTAAAAATGCAAATTAATGCAGTAAAACCAGTCCAAGACAGTGACTTATAATGAGGCCAACTGGATGCTTGGTTTTAGATTGTTACACCTCATAATGGTTTGGCATTCATGTAAAATCTTCTTTGAAATGCTTTCAGACATTTTACTCCTTTAAATTTGCGATATAAATCAGTATGCTTGTATATTTAAATGTGAATGTGGTTTTATTTCATTGTTGTAGTCTGCTTGTTACATTTTACTAGTTGCAATGAGAAAGATTAGTAAAACCTACTCAGAAAAGACTCATAGGTTTACCAATTGGTTCCAAGTAACTAAGTTGAAAAGTGCCGATTACGTCAATTACATGTAAGAAATGTACAAAAATATCTACAGAACACTTTTCTCTCTTTTGGATATTTAGTTGGCAACTTGCAAATATTTAATCTATTGCCTGTGACTATGATGAGACTTTCAACTCTCAAGGAAACACTGCAACTATAAAATTCTGGTAATCACTATGTTCTTTCGTGTGGTGTCAGCTACTGCTACAGATATCAATGGATGTCCATAGATCTTTTGAGATTTTCAGATATTAAAGTTGTTCAAGGAATATGGAGATAGCAATCTAATGCAATAGCAAGGAGAGACATTAGCTTGGATGCTGTAGATTTGGTATGGGTAGAACTGTGAAACAGCCCAGGGCAGAAAGCGCTTGTTGGAGTGGTATAAAGACCACCAAACAGCAGTAGGGAGGTTGGGGTTAGCATCAAGAAGGAAATTAAGGATGTGTGTAGCAAAGCTACAGCGGTTATCTTGGGTGACTTAAATCTACATATAGATTGGGCCAACCTAATTGGTAACAGCGCTGAGGAGGAGGATTTCCTGGAATGGATACGTGATGGGTTTTTAAACCAATATGTAGAGAAACCGTCTAGACGGCAGGACATCCCAGACTGGGTATTGTGTAATGAGGAAGGACTAGTTAGCGATCTTGTTGTGCAAGGCCCTTTGGGCAAATGATAAATGATATTCTCATCTCGGTCCTAAAAGACTTCCCCCTTATCCTTAAACAGTGACCCCTTGTTCAGGACTTCCCCAACATCGGGAACAATCTTCCTGCATCTAGCCTGTCCAACCCCTTAAGAATTTTGTAAGCCTCTATAAGATCCCCCCTCAATCTCCTAAATTCCAGCGAGTACAAGCCGAGTCTATCCAGTCTTTCTTCATATGGAAGTCCTGCCATCCCAGGAATCAGTCTGGTGAACCTTCTCTGTACTCCCTCTATGGCAAGAATGTCTTTCCTCAGATTAGGAGACAAAAACTGTACGCAATACTCCAGGTGTGGCCTCACCAAGACCCTGTACAACTAGTCACTGCCTGCCATTCTGAAAATGGCCCGTTTAGTCCTACTCTTTGCTTCCTGTCTGCCAGCCAGTTCTCTATCCACATCAATACTGAACCACCAATACTGTGTGCTTTAAGTTTATATACTAATCTCTTATGTGGGACCTTGTCGAAAGCCATCTGAAAGTCCAGATATAACACATCCACAGGTTCTCCATTATCCACTCTGCTAGTTACATCCTCAAAAAAATCAATAAGATGCGTCAGACATGATTTACCTTTCATAAATCCATGGTGACTTTGTCCAATGATTTCACCACTTTCCAAATGTGCTACTATCCCATCTTTAATAACTGACTCTCGCATTTTCCCCACAACCGATGTTAGACTAACTGGTCTGTAATTCCCCGTTTTCTCTCTCCCTCCCTTTTTAAAAAGTGGGGTTACATTAGCTACCCGCCAATCCTCAGGAACTACTCCAGAATCTAAAGAGTTTTGAAAAATTATCACTAATGCATCCACTATTTCTGGGGCTACTTCCTTATGTACTCTGGGATGCAGCCTATCTGGCCCTGGGAATTTATCGGCCTTTAATCCATTCAATTTACTTAACACCACTTCCCGGCTCACCTGGATTTCACTCAGTTCCTCCATCTCATTTGACCCCTGGTCCCCTGCTATATCCGGCAGATTATTTATGTCTTCCTTAGTGAAGACAGAACCAAAGTAGTTATTCAATTGGTATGCCATGTCCTTGTTCCCCATGATCAGTTCACCAGTTTCTGACTGCAAGGGACCTACATTTGTTTTAACTAACCTTTTTCTCTTCACATATCTATAAAAACTTTTGCAGTCAGATTTTATGTTCCCTGCCAGTTTTCTTTCATAATCTATTTTCCCTTTTCTAATTAAGCCCTTTGTCCTCCTCTGCTGGACTCTGAATTTCTCCCAGTCCTCTGGTAGGCTGTTTTTTCTGGCTAATTTGTATGCTTCATCTTTTGTTTTGATACTATCCCTGATTTCCCTTGTTATCCACGGATGTACTACCTTCCCTGATTTATTCTTTTGCCAAACTGGGATGAACAATTGTTGGAGTTCATCCATGCATCGAAGCGCCTGTTTTTGTGTTGCGCTTTTTATGTTCCATGTTCTTTCAAGATAAATAATAAATGTTGCAAGGCAAAGAGTACTTTAGATTAGTGTGGGATCTTTGGAGATTGAGGCTGGGGAATTAATAATGTGAATAAAGAAACAGCAGATATGTTACATTGATTTTTATTTGCATTGGCCTTCACCATGGAGGATAAGGTAAATATATCAATGATAACTGATGGGCTAATGTCAAATACCAAGGAAGAGATAATGTGTAGATTTGGTGTATTTGGATTTCCAAAAGATGTTTGTCATTGTGCCACACACAAGGTGATTCTATAATTTGGAGTTGGTGATATCGAAGTTACCATAGTAAGGCAGAAATCGAAAGTCCTCTCTTACACCATCCCTTTAGCCTTGAATAGTCTCCTAATCCTATATGAACATGTGTGGCACCAGAAATAATCTTAAAGTTACAATTTTTGAAGTATTGCTCTTTAAATCTCAACCTAATGCAGGTCCCCAAATTCATGTCATGGAACTTCATCCTTTTTACCTATGTTGTTTGTACCAATAAGGACCGCTATCTCTTGCTGTTTAGAATGCCCTGCAACCATTCTCTCTGATATGCTTGATCTCTGGCACCAGGGAGACACACATATCCTGGATTCATGTTTGTGGCCATAGAAGCTAATAGAAAAAGAACATAGTTGCATTTGAAATTGTATGATCAAAAGAAGGCATTCAAATTGAATTCTTCACAAAATTAAAACCTATTGTGATTCTGGAACATGGAAGTTAATGAAATGTTTAAAAATCATTGACAATATTTCCTTGAATAATGACTGTCAAATGTATCAAAAGCTTTATGTTGTCGTTTTGTAAATGAAGATTATATCCTGGAGATGTTTTTATTCTGAACTGGACCTGTAATAGCCTAGTGATTGCTTTGTGATGGAAGGGACAGTAATTTTTCTGTCAGTTTGCATGTTGGCTTAGTATTTCAAATGAAAGCAGTTGACTGAAGAACCATAACACAAAGGCTTTGAATACATGTCTTTCTTCTGAAAGCATTGCACATGTGTATGAGGAATAAATAAGTTGTCATGCAAATCTGCTATTTCTTAGTTAATTTCCGCTGAATGCTAGAAATACGTCTGTGTACTTTCTTTTCTTCCCACTTGCCCATCACATCTCCCATTCTGTTAACTCACATACTTTGTTTTTCATAGAAACATAGAAAATAGGTGCAGGAGGAGGCCCTTCGGCCCTTCGAGCCAGCACCGCCACTCATTGTGATCATGGCTGATCGTCCCCAATCAATAACCTGTGCCTGGCTTCTCCCCATATCCCTTGATTCCACTAGCCCCTAGAGCTCCATCTAACTCTCTTAAATCCATCCAGTGATTTGGCCTCCACTGTCCTCTGCGGCAGGGAATTGCACAAATTCACAACTCTCTGGGTGAAAAAGTTTTTTTCTCACCTCAGTCTTAAATGGCCTCCCTTTTATTCTAAGACTGTGGCCCTTGGTTCTGGACTCACCCAACATTGGGAACATTTTTCCTGCATCTAGCTTGTCCAGTCCTTTTTATAATGTTATATGTTTCTATAAGATCCCCCTCATCCTTCTAAACTCCTGTGCATACAAGCCTAGTCTTTTCAATCTTTCCTCATATGACAGTCCTGCCATCCCAGGGATCAATCTCGTGAACCTACGCTGTACTGCCTCAATCGCAAGGATGTCCTTCCTCAAATTAGGAGACCAAAACTGTACGCAATACTCCAGATGTGGTCTTACCAGAGCCCTATACAACTGAAGAAGAACCTCTTTACTCCTATACCGGAATCCTCTTGTTATGAAGGCCAACATAACATTAGCTTTCTTCACTGCCTGCTGTACCTGCACGCCAACTTTCAGTGACTGGTGTACAAGGATACCCAGGTCTCGCTGCACCTCCCCCTTACCTAACCTAACCCCATTGAGATAATAATCTGCCCCCTTGTTTTTGCTGCCAAAGTGGATAACCTCACATTTATCTATATTATACTGCATCTGCCACGCTTCTGCCCACTCATTCAACCTGTCCAGGTCACCCTGCAACCTTCCAACATCCTCTTCACAGTTCACACTGCCACCCAGTTTTGTGTCATCGGCAAACTTGCTGGTGTTGTTCCTAATTCCCTCTTCCAAATCATTAATATATATGGTAAACAGTTGCGGCCCCAACACCAAGCCTTGCGGTACTCCACTTGCACTGCCTGCCATTCTGAAAAGGACCCATTCACTCCTACTCTTTGCTTCCTGTCTGCCAACCAATTTCCCATCCATGTCAACACGCTACCCCCCAATACCATGTGCTCTAATTTTAGTCACCAGTCTCCCGTGCGTGACCTTATCAAAGGCTTTCTGAAAGTCTAGATACACTACATCCACTGGCTCCCCTTCATCCATTTTACTTGTCACATCCTCAAAATATTCCAGAGGATTAGTCAAGCATGATTTCCCTTTCATAAATCCATTTGCAGTCAGTTTTTATGTTTCCCTGCCAGTTTTCTTTCATAATCTATTTTCCTTCCTAATTAAGCCCTTTGTCCTCCTCTGCTGGACTTTGAATTTCTCCCAGTCCTCTGGTAGGCTGTTTTTTTCTGGCTAATTTGTATACTTCATTTTTTGTTTTGATACTATCCCTGATTTCCCTTGTTATCCACGGATGCACTACCTTCCCTGATTTATTCTTTTGCCAAATTGGGATGAACAATTGTTGGAGTTCATCCATGCAGTCTTTAAATGCCTTCCATTGCATATCTTCCGTCAACCCTTTAAGAATTACTTGCCAGTCTATCTTGGCCAATTCACGTCTCATACCCTCAAAGTTACCTTTCTTTAAATTCAGAACCCTTGTTTCTGAATTAACAATGTCACTCTTCATCCTAATGAAGAACTCAACCATATTATGGTCACTCTTGCCCAAGGTGCCACGCACAACAAGACTGCTAACTAACCCTTCCTCATTGCTCAATACCCAGTCTAGAATAGCCTAGAAATCTTATAGAAACATGTAAAATTATTTGAGGATTGGACAGGGTAGATGCACGAAAAATGTTCCCAATGTTGGGGGAGTCCAGAACCAGGGGTCACAGTTTAAGAATAAGGGGTAGGCCATTTAGGACTGAGATGAGGAAAATCTTTTTCACCTAGAGAGTTGTGAATCTGTGGAATCCTCTGCCAAAGAAGGCAGTGGAAGCCAATTCATTGGATGTTTTCAAGAGAAAGTTAGATTTAGCTCTTAGGGCTAAGGGAATCATGAGATATGGGGAAAAAGCCGGAACGGGGTACTGATTTTGAATGATCAGCCATGATCATATTGAATGGCGGTGCTGGCTTGAAGGGCCGAATAGTCTATACCTGTACCTATTTTCTATGTTTCCATAGTTCAGGAAAGTAATGCTGAGTTAAAAGAATAGCCACATTCTCTTGAATGGTGAAACAGGTACAAGAGGCTAAGTGGCCTGCTCCTATTTCTGTTTTGTACTCTTAGCCATCATATAACCATATAACAATTACAGTCTCGGTCCTTCCATCCGTGCCGACCATTTGGCACTCAGGTCCATATACTTTTAAATGTTAAAATCGATCCTGAAGCTCATTCCACACAGCCACCGACCCTCTGAGTAAAGAAGTTCCCCCTCACGGTCCCTTAAATGTCATGCCCTCTTGTTTGAGGGCAAAGCTTATCCACGTCAACTCTGTCATCCCTTTCATCATTTTAAAGACCTCAATCAAGTCCCCCCGAAAGAATAAAGACCTAACTTGTTCAGTAACATAGTTGCTGGAACCCTGGCAACATTCTAGTAAATCTCCTCTGTACATACCAAAATTGTACACCATACTCAGAATTGGTCTTACCAATGCCTTGTACAATTTTAACATGCTCTGATTTATAAAGGCCAGCACACCAAAGGCTTTCTTTACCACCTATCTACATGATTCAGGGAACTATGCACAGTTATTCCTAGATCCCTCTGTTCCACAGCATTCCTCAATTCCCTACCATTTACCATGTACGTCCTATTTTGATTTGTCCTGCCAAGATGTAGCACTTCACACTTAACAGCATTAAACTCCATCCAGCCCACTTTTCCAAATGGCCCAAATCTCTCTGTAGACCTACCATGACAAACAACAGTGGACCCAACACAGATCCCTGAGGCACCCCACTGGTCACCGGCTTCCAACCTGACAAACAGCCATCCACCATTACTCTCTGACATCTCCCATTCAGCCACTGTTGAATCCATCTTGCTACTCCGCCATTAACACGCAAAGATTGAACCTTCTTAACCAACCTTCCATGGGGAACCTTGTCAAAGGCCTTACTGAAATCCATATAGACAACATCCACCGCTTTACCCTCATCAATTTCCCTAGTTACCGCTTCAAAAAATTCAAGAAGGTTTGTCAAACATGACCTTCCAGGCACAAATCCATGTTGACTGTTCCTGATCAGACCCTGTTTATCCAGATGCTTATATATATTATCTCTAAGTATCCTTTCCATTAATTTGCCCACCACTGACGTCAAACTAATAGGTCTATAATTGCTAGGTTTATTCTTTGAACCCTTTTTAAACAATGGAACAACATGCGCAGTACGCCAATCCTCCGGCACTATTCCCGTTTCTAATGACATTTGAAATATTTCTGTCATAGCTCCTGCTATTTCTACACTAACTTCCCTCAATGTCCTAGGGAATATCCTGTCAGGACCTGGAGACATATCCACTTTTATATTTTTCAAAAGTGTCAGTACTTCCTCCTCTTTGAATCTCATAGTTTTTATAGCTACTCTACTTTTTCCCTTAACTCACAGAGTTCAATATCCTTCTCCTTGGTGAATACCGAAGAAAATAAATTGTTCAATATACATTATATACATCAATATACAATATACATTCTTATAGAAAGTATATTTTTCTATATATTTATCTATATATATATATAAGCTATATATTTCATGTCAACTTCACTATGGTTCTTTAGCTTTATGCAATCCTTTTTTGTTTTCTGATATAAGTACAAAAATGGCACTGATGAAAGATCATCAACCTGAGATGTCAACACTTTATCTTCCTCCAAATACGTTCCTTGGCCTGCTGAGTATTTCCTAAATTCTATAGCATTTGTAGTATTTTTCTTTTAGATTTACTCTTTTGAAATTTGTCAAGCGTGTTTACAACCTTACTTTAACAATTGGTGTGTTGCCTAGGTGGTTGATAAGGAACTGCAGATGCTGGAGAATGGAGGATACACAAAAGGCTGGAGAAACTCAGCGGGTGCAGCAGCATCTAAGGAGCGAAGGAGATAGGCGATGTTTCGGGTCGAGACCCTTCTTCAGACTGGTCAGGGATCAGGGAAACGAGAGATATAGATGGTGATGTGGAGAGATAAAGAACAATGAATGAAAGATATGCAAAAAAGTATCGATGATAAAGGGAACAAGCTGTTTGTGGTGTGAAAATGAGAAGCTGGTGCGACTAGGGTGGGGGAGGGAGATAGAGAGAGAGGGAATGCCAGGGCCTGAGGACTGAGGGAGAGGTGGGAAGGGGAGGAGACAGCAAGGGTTAACAGAATTGAGAACTCCCCAAGCGCAATATGAGGTGCTGTTCCTCCAACTTGCGGTGTTGCTCACTCTGGCCGTGGAGGAGGCCCAGGACCGAGAGGTCGGATACGGAATGGGATGGGGAGTTGAAGTGCTGAGACACCAGGAGGTCGGGTTGGTTAATGCGGACCGAGCGGAGGTGTTCGGCGAAACGATCGCCAAGCCTCCGCTTGGTCTCACCGATATAGATCGTCTGGCAACTTTCTCGACTCCCCTGTCTCACTCCAATCTCTCCACCTCCGAACGTACTGCCATCGACTCACTCCGTAACAACCCAGACTGGGTTATCAAACCCGCCGACAAGGGAGGAGCCGTGGTAGTCTGGCGCGTCGATCTCTACAAAGCAGAGGCCGCGCGCCAACTATTGGACACCTCCTCCTACTTACCCCTGGACCATGACCCCACTGACGAACACCAGGCCACCATCTCGAGCACCATAACCGACTTCATCAGCTCCGGCTCCCTACCCCCCCCCAAGCCTCCGACCTCATCGTTTCCCAGCCCCGCACGGCCCGATTTTACCTTCTCCCCAAAATCCACAAACCCGACTGCCCTGGCAGACCCATTGTCTCTGCCTGTTCGTGCCCCACCGAACACATTTCCACATACCTCGACGCCATCCTATCCCCCTTTGTTAAATCCCTCCCCACCTATGTTCAAGACACCTCAGACACTCTCCGTCGGCTCTGTGCATTCCATTCTCCAGGCCCCCATCCTCTCATCTTTACCATGGACGTCCAATCACTCTACACCTGCATCTCCCACCAGGATGGTCTCAAAGCCCTCCGGTTCTTCCTCGACCTGAGGAGCAACCCATGCCCGTCCACTGACACCCTCCTCCGCCTAGCGGAGTTGGTCCTTACCCTCAATAACTTCTCTTTTGACTCCTCCCATTTCCTCCAAACACAAGGCGTAGCTATGGGCACACGCATGGGCCCCAGCTACGCTTGCCTCTTTGTCGGGTACGTCGACCAATCCTTGTTCTCGGCGTACCAGGGCCCCATCCCCGATCTCTACCTCTGTTACATCGACGACTGCTTTGGTGTCACCTCCTGCACCCACACACAACTGACTGACTTCATTCGTTTCACCACCAACTTCCATCCGGCACTCAAATACACTTGGACCATTTCCGACATTTCCCTACCATTCCTTGACCTCACCATCTCTATTGCAGGTGATACACTCCTGACCGACATCCACTACAAACCAACTGACTCCCACAGCTACCTGGACTACTCTTCCTCCCACCCTGCTTCCTGTAAGGACTCCATCCCCTATTCCCAATTCCTCCGTCTACGCCACATCTGCTCCCAGGATGAGGTGTTCCACACCAGGTCATCACAAATGGCCTCATTCTTCAGAGAACGGGGATTCCCCTCCCCCACTATAGATGAGGCTCGCACCAGGGTCTCCTCCATACCCCGCAACACTGCCCTCTCTCCCCATTCCCCCATTCGCAAACAGGGCAGAGTCCCCCTGGTCCTCACCTTTCACCCCACCAGCTGGCAAATACAACACATAGTCCTCCGCTAGTTTCGCCACCTCCAACGTGACCCCTCCACTCGCCATATCTTTCCATCTCCCCCCCTGTCTGCCTTCCGCAAAGACCGCTCCCTCCGCAACTCCCTTGTCAATTCTTCCCTTCCCTCCAGCTCTACCCCTTCCCCGGGCACTTTCCCTTGCAACCGCAAGAAATGCTACACCTCCCCCCTCCACTCCTTTCAGGGACCCAAGCAGTCCTTCCAGGTCCGACAGAGGTTCACCTGCACCTCCTCCAACCTCATCTACTGCATCCGCTGCTCCAGATGCCAGATGATCTATATCGGTGAGACCAAGCGGAGGCTTGGCTATCGTTTCGCCGAACACCTCCGCTCGGTCCACATTAACCAACACGACCTCCCGGTGGCTCAGCACTTCAACTCCCCCTCCCATTCCGTATCCGACCTCTCGGTCCTGGGCCTCCTCCACGGCCAGAGTGAGCAACACCGCACGTTGGAGAAACAGCACCTCATATTCCGCTTGGGGAGTCTGCATCCTTTGGGCTTGAACATTGAATTTTCTCAATTCTGTTAACCCTTGATGTCTCCTCCCCTTCCCATCTCTCCCTCAGCCCTCGGGCCCTGGCATTCCCTCTCTCTCTATCTCTCTCCCCCACCCTAGTCGCACCAGCTTCTCATTTTCACACCACAAACAGCTTACAATGGCTTGTTCCCTTTATCATCGATACTTTTTTGCATATCTTTCATTCATTGTTCTTTATCTCTCCACATCACCTTCTATATCTCTCGTTTCCCTGATCCCTGACCGGTCTGAAGAAGGGTCTCGATCCGAAACGTCGCCTATCTCCTTCGCTCCTTAGATGCTGCTGCACCCGCTGCGTTTCTCCAGTCTTTTGTGTATCCTGTTGAACAGCATTATTGCTTTAATCATCTTCCATTTGCAATTTATCAGACAAATATCATACTGTTGAATTTGCATTGATAAAATGAATATCAAGTTCAAGTTTATTGTGTTAGACAGGGGTTGCTACAAATCCAGCCACAGAGACTTGTGGTTTAGCCAATTCCCATCTAAACTTTGATCAATAATAGAAAATCCTAAGAGAGGTTATTTCACTGTGGTTGAATGTTCTCATTAGTCGTTAAGGGGATGAAGTATGCAACAGAAATGGAAGCAACTAATGAATAACTTGCTTCAAAGGTATTTAAATATAAACATATAGCAATTACATTCATATACTCTTTGAGGAGGAAATAGTTTCTTTCCTCTAGGGTAAAGAAAGACTGAAGGGAAAGCTCTCTTGTTAGGTTTATCTTCCAAATCCCATGGCGACTGTTCGAGGGATAGTTTGGGGTAGTTAGAAAATGAACAATCTACAGAACCAAATTAAAAACAGAAAATGCGAGAAATACTCGGCAGAAATGCTAGTATGCTAGAAATACTGACTTTCACGACAGAGGGACTTGCAATGCCATTTGTGGCCGCTCAAGTATTTCAACAGAGCTCGTAATTTTGTCTGGATTATAAGGGTTGGTGGACTATCGATTGCCGGAAAATCGTTCAACCTGTACTTTCATCTTATATTCAACATCCCAAACCTCAACACCTCACACTTGCTCAGATTAAACTCCATCTACTATTTCTCCTCCCACTACTGTTGCAGATTTGAAAGAGGCTTTTAGATCTGACTAGACGAAGTGGGACCCGTTGGGTCCATGTCACACGGGAGGCCTGGTCCCCCAACGCAACCTGTTCCCCAACGCAATATTCCACCACTCTCCCATAGCCCCCAACTGCGCAGGCGCAACTGATTTCCCTTCATCCCCAAGCACTCCCTACCCCTCCTAGTCATCCTTTCTCTTCTTTCCCCTCTCCTCCTCCCCTCCCCAATCCCTCCCTCACCTCTCCCTCCCTCTCCTTTCTCCTACCCTCAGTCACTTCCTCCCTCCATCCATCCTCTCCCCTCCCTACCCCCTCCCATCCCTCTATCCCCCACCTCCCCCACTCCTCACCCTCCCTCTTCCTCCCCACTATTCTTGCGCTCTCTCTCTCTCTCTCTCTCTCTCTCTCTCTCTCCCTCCCTGCCACAGCAGGGAAAGTTAAATACTTTGATATCAACATTGGCATTTTGATTGAGACATGATGCAGGAGATGGCTGGTTCAAAGAACAAACTGGAGGATACACCTGCTTGAGGGGCACAAAAGACAAGGAATGTTATCTTCATTATAAGAATTTCACCATCAAGCATGAGCTAGCTCAGCATATTGGCGATGTCACTCTGGAATTAGTGAATACTGTATAATCCTTTGTATGCTCTAACATGAAACCAACACATTGCAAACATCAGCACATCTGCTGTCTCCTTAGAAACAGCCTAGAAGAGATTTGATGAGAATGAAGAGAAGATTCAGGAGGTATTTAACAGCAAGTGCAAGGCATTCCCAGATTGAAAACTGCATATCTCAATAGAAAATAAACAGCAGCAGCAGAAAGCCTGTGAGCTAAAGGACAGTAGATGGTGGATTGAAAAATCACAGGAGACCCTGTGAGCTGCTGACAGCTGCAACATGGATGGGTATAAAATGTTGTCAAAGCAATCTACGACCAAAATAGCCGAGGCCCCACTCCACTGAATAGCAAAATTTGATCTTAACTTAATCAAGGACCTGGGGGCGTTCGATACCTGCTGGAAGGGACACATTGAAGGCACAAGGATCTGCAGATGCTGCAAATTTGAGCAAAACACAAAATGCTGGAGGAACTCAGCGGATCAGGCATCATCTGTGTTGGGGATGGACAGAAATCAGACTGAAGAAGGGTCCCAAACCAAAAGGTAATTTGTACATCCACTGAGTTCCTCCAGGACTTCGTGTTTGGAACACCTCGAAGACCTCTTCACTCGTGATTCTATCCTTGATGTAAACGTCCTTGACTCCATCTCATAACAATATTTCTGGGACAGTCCTGCTGCCACTCCCAATCAATAAGACATCAAAGTACCATGTACCAACTTAGAAAGCAAGACACCACAGAAGCAGATGATATTTCTGCTGAAGTTCAAAATCAGTGGTGAGAACCATCAGTTATAAATTCAGAATATCATTGTCTACATTTGTAGAGGAGAATGTGTCAGGGGACTTCACACATTATAACCGTGACTGTCTTCAAGAAAGGAGACAATTCCAACTGTATTCATTACGGAGAGATCTCTCTGCACTCTACCGCAAAGAAAGGACCCTTCTCAATTCTCTCCTCAGCTGCACCTGGAATGTTTGGATTCTGTCCATCCAGAGGCACAATGGACATGATATTCACTTCTTGACAATTTCTAGAAAAAAAGCAGGGAGCAGCACTAATCTTTATTGGTTCACTAAAGTCTTTAAATTTATAAAGTAGAAGGTACTATAAAGTACTGGTCAAACTGAGCTACAATGCATTTGGTTTATAATCCTGTACGTCATGATTCTTAGTAGTGGGTTCATCAATTACAGCAAAAACAGGTGTTAAAATAAGGCTGCATTACTGTCATATTCATATTTAGTTTTGTTTATTATTATATAGACCCTAGGATCAATGAAATATCTTGTTCATATGAAGTTCATAGAGGACACAGCATACATGATACTGTTGGATACCACAATAAATACAACAATGAGTTTAAAACAACAGAATGGTTTAAAGATTGTAGTGCAATCCGAAGTACTGCAAAAAATAAGATGCATCTTTTCAATCTTCTTGTTGCAATACTGCATCTCACCTTCAACAAGCTTCTTGCTGGAGTGGAGTAAATCAGCACTAAAGGGAAACTGCCCCAAACCTCAGTAGTAAGGCTGTCTCAACTTCAGTATTGAGCTGAAGTGAAGGCTGAGGGCAAATTGTTATTAATTCACTGAACTATACGAAAGGATGAGATTTACATTCAACATCCTCAAGACACATCCTTGAAGGGCCAAATGGCCTACTCTTGCACCTATTGTCTATTGTACATTGTCTATTGACAAAGATTCTCTCCCAATCTGCCTCCATTGTACAATGTTGCTGTCTGTCAACAAAGCTTCACGATGAGACCCTGGAAAACAACAGCCGCTTTTAAGGTCTCAATGCACAGCACAGCCTTTGCCTACCTGAGAAAAAGATGTGTTTGAAGATCAAGATTTCAAAACAAGCACAAATCTCACGATCTCAGGGCAGCAATGATCCTTGGTCTCTGATATTCTAATGAGTCAAACAACTTATTGCAAGATTTCAAGTTACTGTAAAAACTGACTCCAATTTCTAGGCCAATATCTTCTCAACAATTAGGGTCCAACAGACCCAGCACTTGGACCCTAATTTCACTCTGGTGGTTCCATGAGGCAGGACACATCATTCACCTAAACAGACACTATTATAATCTCTGTCACACGAAGAGATCACAGTAATATACAGATTATCCCCATTACCACGTTGTCTGGAAATCCTGATGGGTCATCATCAGTTTCAGTGCTGACTCACACGGTCTCTTTAAACTCACGAGGACTCTGTGTCTCATGCTTTGCTTAAACTCACCGGTGCCCTTTGTCCCTTTTAGACTCACAGGCTTCACATGGAAGTTTATTATCATAACATTTCATATAATCTGAATTAAATGTGTGTTGCTGTAATAATTGGAGTAATATCCAATAGTCAGGGAATTTGCTAGTCCAGCACCACCAAAGTCCTGTTGGTGCCGGGTTATCTGCATTTTACTGTACCGGGCAGATGGAGGAAAAGATGCATGGATATTTCCCAATATTAGGCTAGATATGTTTGCTAATGTTTCTATTAATTAGTTATCTTACCAAAAGAGTGAGAGATGACAAGAGAACACATTGGAAATATCCTGGAATTCAGGCAGCACCTTCGGAGAGAACAAATTAACATTTCATATGCTGCAGATGCTGGTTTATACCAAAGATAGACACAAAATGTCACCTATCCATTTTCTCCAGAGATGCTGATGCTGGAGAGAGAAAAGTGGACGACCTTGCATCAAAACTAGCAAGTTCTGATATAAATTAGAAACGGTGATTATTTAAAGTTGCTAAATTCTATATGACTTAATGTCAATAGACAATAACCAATAGACAATAGGTGCAGGAGTAGGCTATTCGGCCCTTCGAGCCAGCACCGCCATTTAATGTGATCATGGCTAATCATCCCCAATAAGTACCCTGTTCCTGCTTTCTCCCCATGTTCTCTGACTCCGCTATTTTTAAGAGCCCTATCTAGCTCTCTCTTGAATGCATCCAGAGAACCTTTCTCCACCGCCCACTGAGGCAGAAAATTCCAGACTCACAACTCTCTGTGAGAAAAAGTGTTTCCTCATCTCCGTTTTAAATGGCTTACTCCTTAATCTTAAACTGTGGCCCCTGATTCTGGACTCCCCCAACATCAGGAACATGTTTCCTGCCTCTAGCGTGAACAAACCCTTAACAATCATATATGTTTCAATGAGATATCCTCTCATCCTTCTAAACTCCAGAGTGTACATGCTCAGCTGTTCCATTCTCTCAGCATATGACAGTCCCGCCATCCTGGGAATTAACCTTGTAAACCTACGCTGCACTCCCTCAATAGCAAGAATGTCCTTCCTCAAATTAGGGGACCAAAACTGCACACAATACTCCAGGTGCGGCCTCACTAGGGCTCTGTACAATTGCAGAAGGACCTCTTTGCTCCTATATTTGACTCCTCTTGTTATAAAGGCCAACATGCCATTTGCTTTCTTCACTGCCTGCTGTACCTGCATGCTTACTTTCATAGATTGATGAACAAGGACCCCCAGATGCCGTTGTACTTACCCTTTTCCCAAATTGACGCCATTTAGATAGTAATCTGCCTTCCTGTTTTTGTTACCAAAATGGATAACCTCACATTTATCTCAACTTTATGGAATATGAGATGCTGTTCCTCAAGGTTACATTGGGCTTTATTATAACAGTGTAGGCTGTGACATCATGAGCACCAAATTCCAGACAGTAAAACCAAATGAATTGGAAGTGAATTGCTGCTCCGCCCAGAAGGATAATTTGTGTTCCTGGATAGTGAGGAGGGAAGAGATAAAAGAACAGCATGCAGTTGCATGGGAGTGTTGCAAGAAGAGTGGTTGGTATAGGGAACAATCCTATTAGAATACTCATATGGGGAGGAGAGGGGAAGGGAGGATGTACCTTGTGATGGAATATTGTTGAAGGTGACAGAATTTATGAAGAATAATCCATTGAATTTGGAGTCTGGTGGAATGAAAAATGAGGACAAGGGCAATGCTATTCTTTGCAATGCTATTTTTGTGTAACCCACCCGGCAATGCTATTCTTGTTCTGACGAGAAGAGATAAGGACTGAAGTGTGGAAAATAAAGGAGATGCGTTTGCCAACCCTGTCAACTGCATTTGTAAGCTGTGTTACTATTAACACTGGTGCCTCAGTCACAAGGATATGTTTTCACTTCCCTACTATACCCTGTACATGCACAACTGTGGCCAAATTTGGCTCGATCTACAAATGTGCAGATGACACCACTGTGGTGGGCTGGATCACAAACAATGACGAAACAGAGTACAAGAAAGAAATGGAACATTTAGTAACATAGTATCAGGCCAACAACCTCTCATAGACCCATACAGGCCCTACGACCCAGCTTGTCCATGCCAACCAAGATGCCCCATTTACACTGATCCCACCCTGCTTGCATTTGGCCCATATCTTTCTTAAACCCTTCCTATTCATGTAGCTATCTAAATGTCTCTTAAATATTGTTATAGTACCTGCCTCAACTACCTTCTCTGGCAGCACTTTCCAGATCCTAACCACCTGTGTGAAAAAGTTGCCTGTCAGGCTCCTATTAAATCTTTTCCCTCTCACCTGAAATCTATGTCCTCTATTTCTTGATCTTCTTGATCCAGGTACAAAGCTTTGCATTCATCCTATCTATTTCTCTCACAAACTTATAGACCTCTATATCACCACTCATCCTCCTGAGCTCCAAGGAATAATGTCCTAGCCTGTCAAAACTCTCCCCATAGCTCAGGCCTTCAAGACCTGGCAACAACCTCATAAATCTTCTCTGCACTCTTTCCAGCATAACAACATCCTTTCCATAGCGAGGTGACCACAACTAAACACAATACTCAAAATGTGGCTTCACCAATGCCTTGTACAAATGTAAAAAAATCGCAACTTCTACTTGGTATACTCAACACCCTGAGTGATGAAGACCGAGGTACCCAAAGCCTCTTGACCACTCTGGTTTGATTTCCCAATATGCAACACCTCGTACTCCATTAAACTCCATTAACCATTCCTCTGTCTACTTACCCCACTGATCAAGATCTTGCTGTATTTTTTGATAACCATCTTTGCTGTTATGATAGCACCCATTTTAGTGTCATCTGCAAGCTTACTAATCATTACTTCTACATTCACATCTCAATTGCTGCCACAGAATCTCCTGTCTGCCTCCCCCTCCCCCCACCATAGTGGTCCCCTACCACTATGGCTCTGTCAGACATTACCCTTTCCCAAAGATCCTATAACAAGCAACATAGATCACTCTATGAAAAGCATGTAGTATGGTCATGGGCAGATTCATGGGTAATGTTCGGCCCCATTTCTGTAACCGGCTTCCGTCTCCGCACCAAAGATCCCATTGCGGAGCAAAGATAGTAGTGTGGAGACGGAAGACGGTTACGGAATCATCCTCGTAAAAATAAAAGTTCTTTGGTAAAAATCTTCTCCTCATTTTCAGAATTATAATTTATTAACACAACCTGTTCCCCCGCAATGTTGATTACACTGCGAGTCGGGTCGGGTCAGGTTACTGAAATAGATGAAAAAAAGGCCCACGTTCCGCTCCGTTGCGTACTACACGTCAGCCCATTGCATTTAGAAGGAGTGGTCTATCTTACTCCGCTATAGGATCTTTGCCCTTTCCTCCTATGTCTCAAGAGCCAGGCTTAGACTATAGACATAACTATTCCTTCTGTTCACCCCTGACAGGTCATTACCCCCAATAGTAGTCAAAAGGGTATATCTAGTTTGAAGGGGAATGGCCACAGTGTGCACCTGCACTCTCTGTCTGCTCCATTTCCTGGTGGTTACCTTTTCCTATACTGTAGGCGTAAACACCTTTCTATATGTATGAAGCTCTTGTTCTCCCAGATGATCCTGAGGTCGTTCAACTGCAGCTCTAGTTCGCTTACGTGATCTTTGAGGAGCTGCACCTGGACACAATTTCCACAGCTGTATTCAACAGGAGATGTAGTGGAAATGTTTGAGAGCTTCAAGTTACTTGGTGTTAATATTACCAAACATCTGTTGTGGACAAACTACATTGACAACCAAGAAGGCACACCAATGCTTCTACTTCCTGAGGACATTCGGCCTGTCTCCAATGTCTCTTGCAAACATCTGCAGATGTACCATAGAAAGCATACAGTTGGGCTTCATTACAGCTTGGTTCGGGAACAACGCTGCCCAAGACTGTGAGAAATTATAGAGTTGTGGATGTAGCCCTGTTCATCGCACAGACCAGACTTCCCACCATTGACTCCATCTACACTTTATACTGCTTTGGAGAAGCAGACAACATAATCAAAGTCACCAGTAGCTGTAGTCCCCTTTACAGTAAGCATGCAGGTACAGCCGGCAGTGAAGAAAACTAATGGCATGTTCGCCTTCATAACAAGAGGAATTGAGTATAGGAGCAAATAGGTCCTTCTGCAGTTGTACAGGGCCCTAGTGAGACCACACCTGGAGTATTGTGTGCAGTTTTGGTCTCCAAAATTTGAGGAAGGACATTCTTGCTATTGCAGCGTAGGTTCACGAGATTAATTCCCAGGATGGCGGGACTGTCATATGGCCTCAGAAGGAAGTGGAGGCCAATTCTCTGGATGCTTTCAAGAGAGAGTTAGTTAGAGCTCTTAAAGATAGAGGAGTCAAGGGATATGGAGAGAAGGCAGGAATGGGGATGATCAGCCATGATCACAGTGAATGGCGGTGTTGGCTGGAAGGGCTGAATGGACTACTCCTGGACCTATGGTCTATTGTCCCCGCTTCCTTTGCTATTCTCCTAATCCAGTGGTTCTTAACCTGGGGGTCGTGACCCCAATTGGGGTCGTTTGGGGTTTTTCTGGGGGTCATGAAGGGGTCATAAATAACATTAATTTGTTGAGTCCATTTATAGGAACCTAGCCAAGGTACATACCACACACAGTATTTTGTTCACATACATGATTACGTATATGCACACAAACTCTGTGTGTTGTGAACTATATCTGCCAAGAAGCGCACACATAGTGAAGCATTTCTGAGGTTCGGCTGCACAAGCATTGTTCAATAATCCGTGGTCAAGTTGCAATGTGTTATCTGTGCCTAGGTTTTGAGCCACGAGAGCATGAAACCCAACAAACTGAAGATCCATTTGGAGTTTTGGCACAGCGACCTGGCGGGGAAGGCCGTGGACTATTTCAAACGAAAAGATGCAGCACAAGGATTCCCGCGTTGATTCGATGGGTCACTGCGTCGTCAAAATGAAGCAGCGCTGGAAACTTCATACCGGATTGCTTATTGAATCACATAGACTAAGACACCTCACACCATCGGTGAAGAGCTTATCAAGCCATGCCTTCTCGAAGCAGCGATGTTGGTTTTGGGGGAACAGCAGTCAAACAAGTTAAGGCAGATTTCCCTTTCAAATGGCACAGTCAAAAGTCGAATCTCAGATATGAGTAATGATATTCTGCTGCAATTAGTGAGCATGGTGAAGAGCAGTCCAATGTATTCACTGCAACTGGAAGAGTGAACAGATGTTGCTTCATGTTCCCAACTGCTTGTCTAGGTTTGTTACCTCGACGGAGAAACCATGAAGGAGGAGTACCTTTTCTCAGAGCCATTGGCCACTACCACTCGGGGAGAAGATGTGTTCAGAATGCTGGAAGCCTTCCTCATCAAACATGAGCTTGGCTGGGAACGACTTGTCGGGGTGTGTACGATGGGTCACCTTCCATGGTCGGATGCAGATCCAGCTGCAAAGTCTTTGTGAAGGATGTAGCTCCCCATGTTTCCTTCACCCACTGCATGATACATCACCATGCTCTAACTTCTTGAAGACTCTCCCTCCTGGTCTTCGAGAAGTGTTTTCAGATGTGAAGATTGTTAACCCCATTGGAGGGAGCGCAACAAACTCAAGAATCTTCAAAGCGATGTGTGAAGAAATGGGCGCCGATTTCACTGTTCTGATATTCCACACAGAGGTGCACTGGCTTTCACGTGGTCAAGTTCTCAATCGTGTGATTCAACTTTGATAAGAATTTGCGCTGTTCTTGGAGAGAGAGTGTACCGAGAAGCTTCATGAAAAGATGCGGGATGTAACTGATGAAGTTTCGTGATGAAACCTGGCTGACTTCTTTGCCGAGGTGAATTCCTTGACCCTGTCACTTCAAGGAAACCTCCCAATGCTACACACGGCTCGAAACAAAGTGGCAGCGTTCAGGAAGAAGATTCACCGTTACAAGGGAAGAGTCCAGGACGGTGACATGACTATCTTCCCTGAGATGATGACTTTTTGCACTGTCCTATTCGTTATTCTGCCCGCTTTGATGTCCGTTATTGCCAATTGTCTGTTATAACTGAGTAAGGTATTACCATTGTACGTGGTTGAAATAAAGAACTGCAGATGATGGTTAATACACAAAAGGACACAAAGTGCTGGAGTAACTCAGTGGGCCAGGCAGCATCGCTGGAGAACATGGATAGGTGTCGTTGGGACCCATCTTCTGACTAATTCAATCTGCTGAGTTACTCCACCACTTTGTGCCGTTTCACTGCAAAACTTGATGGCGATGCCGTTGGTCTGCACCAGCGAACCCTCCTTCACCGTTCCATGCAACTGTTGTTGCTGCTCATGCTGTAGCCCCTGGCCGTCAGCTCTTTTTTCAGGCCACTGCCAATAAGATGCGCTTGGTCATCATGGGGATCCCTCCCCTCTTACCTGCTGCTTCCAAGGTGGAGCATGTTCATGACTCCAGGGGAGGAGGAGGAGAAAACGATGTTAGAGAGGAAGAGTCCTCTAGTCCTCCAGTCGACTTCCGGTGGCGCTATGGAGGACTAGAAAGCAACGCCAGCCACCTCCATGAAAAAACGAGGAAAAACCGGGGAGAAAACGGGGAGAAAAGACCTACCTGCTGCCTGCTGTTTCGGCACCTGCTGTTTCTGCACCGGCTGCCGTGAGTGACGTCATCAGGCGCGCGACTCGTTATGTCAACACAGCGCAGCCCACCCGTGGATAAATCCAAATCCCGGTATACAAGGAAAATGGCAAACAAGAACAAGGCTCGACTGAAGCCTCGGCCTCAGGTAGGACACTGTCCCTAGAAGATGTGTCGAAAAAAGCGAAGAAAAAATCGGAAATGGAAGAACTCAAAATTTTTTTTTGTACAAGAAATGGCAGAATTAAAGAAATAAATGAAGTTGAAATTAAAGATTGAACTGGAAAAAAATGAATTTTAGGAAAGAAATGGAAAAAATCAAGGTGGAGATGAAGGAGTTAAAGTCTGAAATCAATATTTCGGCCACGGAATTATCAGACAAGCTGCGAAAGGAAATTGCAGAAATATTGACGGATGAATCTGCAAGTATAATGGAAGAGATGAATGAAAAAATTGAAAATAAGGTGGAAATGGAAATGGAACCTATGGTGGAAGAAATTAAGGAACAATCAACAGCCATAAAAAAACCTTGAAGAACTAGTCGAAACAAGTACTCAGACTACGAAAACACTCCTCAAAGAAAATCAACGATTATCTGACTTACTGGGCAAAATCACTGATAAGTGTACTGAATTGGAAGGACGCCAGAGAAGGCAGAACCTAAGGATGGTGGGTATTCGAGAAGGGAGAGAAAAGAATCAAGATACCCGAGAGTTTACTGCAAACTTATTACAAAAGGTTTTATCTCTGGAACAAAAGCCTTTGCTAGCCCGAGCACACAGTAATGAGACGTTATACAAAGCAAGATGTTCCTCCAAGACAAATTATAGTAAAAGTCCAGTATGATCACGTTTTGGAGGAAATGATGAATAAAATTGTAAAAAGTAGAAATCTTACATATGAAGAAGATTCGACCAGCATTTACCGAGACTATCCGGCAAAGGTCTCCAAGAAACGAAATGCGTTCAAAGAGACCAAAAGAATTTTGAGGGAAGTGAAGAATCTGAAGTACAGTCTGAGATACCCAGCCACACTGAGAGTCACCTACAACCAGGAAGAACATTATTTAAAAAACCCAGCGGACGCACTGAGCTTTGCCCAAGGGATTAAGGAGCGAGAGGTAGACTGAATGAAATCTTCAAAGATGAACTATACGAACAACTAAACCGTACTTTCAAGATTGGAATAGACTATGGACTTGTTTCATCTAAAGACGATGGAGAAGGATGCGGATGGGAGATTCGAGGAGATACGGATTGGAGACTATTCTATGGATACTAATAATTAGAATACTAGCACTACTAATATTAATAACTAACATATACTAAAATTAATATGCTGGAATCATTAATTAAAGCTAATAACTACCAATTAATGATTAATAATTAATTATAGCCGATTAACCTAGAATTAAGTAAATAGTAAATATAAATACACAAAATATAAACTTTGACTTTATTTATCCCCCCTGGTACTTTTTATTTGTTTTTTTTATTTTTTATTTTTTCTATATTTTTTTAAATATTCTTATTATTATAGCTTTTAATAAGTATTAAATATATATATTAGTATATACTTGACTGATGAACTTTGTACACATCACAGTTTAATACTCCCGGTTTAAATATTTTTATGGAATAATAATCTTAGTGAATCATGGAGATGGATAAGTATGTAACATTGACTACAGAAGTCTATAGATTGCTAGCCATGGTAGTATGGCTAACACTAACTACACCAATATTAGATGTAGTTTTTTCTTTCTTTGTGCACCTTACTAATCTCTTAATCTATCCTTTTTTAAAATATTTCTTGTTATTATTATTTTACATTTGAGTGGAATTATAAATTAATGCAAAGGAGATATATATGTGAGAGATACTCAAGGGTCTTGAAATTCATCCACTCGGAGTTCAGGTGTAAAGTCGGGTATGTCGAACTGAACCATTCGCTCTATTATATATTCCTTTAGATAAAAGATGCAAGACTTACACATGAATATGGGGAATGGAGGAATAACGTTTTGTAGCTGGAATGTTAAAGGTATTAACAAACCAATTAAGAGAGGTAATGTATTAGCACACTTAAAAGCACTTAATGCAGATGTGGTATTCATCCAAGAGACACATCTAAAAAAAGAGGCAGAACATAGATTAAAGGCTAGGGGGTACATAAAAAGCTGGAGAAACTCAGCGGGTGCAGCAGCATCTAAGGAGCGAAGGAGATAGGCGACGTTTCGGGTCGAGACCCTTCTTCAGACTGGTCAGGGATCAGGGAAACGAGAGATATAGACGGTGATGTGAAGAGATAAAGAACAATGAATGAAAGATATGCAAAAAAGTATCGATGATAAAGGGAACAAGCCATTGTAAGCTGTTTGTGGTGTGAAAATGAGAAGCTAGTGCGACTAGGGTGGGGGAGGGAGATAGAGATAGAGGGAATGCCAGGGCCCGAGGGCTGAGGGAGAGGTGGGAAGGGGAGGAGACAGCAAGGGTTAACAGAATTGAGAAAATTCAATGTTCAAGCCCAAAGGATGCAGACTCCCCAAGCAGAATATTTTCAAATGTTTCCCCCATCTGTGATAAATGTCTAACTCAAAATGCCGCTATAGCACATTCCTTTGTCTCTTGTACAAAACTGCATACATTTTGGAATGAAATTTTTGGAATTTTTACAAAACTATTTAACACAAAATTGAACCCCAATACAGAACTGATTATCTTTGGATCAATGGAATAGGGAAGTAAACTAGCTATATTCCAAGAAGCTTTTCTTAATTACGGTTTAATAACAGCAAAAAAACTTATACTCAAATTTTGGAAAAACGCAACCACGCCAACATTCAAAATGTGGATTTCAAATATGTCGGAAACACTACATCTTGAAGAAATGAGATTCCTCCTACTAGGCAAAGTAGACCAATTCTTCAAGACATGGTCTCCTTTTATCAACTTTTTGCAAGTAGATGGTGCAACATAACATAACCTTAGAAATTAAATGGTTTAGAACCGGGTGACGAATGGGCAAAAATACAAAATAGGTAGATCTGTCCTAATCACCCTTTTCTCTACTTTCTCCTTTTTTTTCAATCTTTTTAGCTTCTCATCTCTGTCCTTTATTTCTTTTGCTATCTGTTTCTACTCGCTTGTCTATCTATTCCGACACTCTTTATTTCTTTTTTCTCTCACTGTTCTTTTATTATTAAATTAAAAATATGAAGTTGTACAAGAATGGATTTATGTATTAGGTACTCAAGTACCACACTATTGTACTTACTTCTAACAAAAATAAACAAAATAAAACACAAAAAAAATGTGATAACTTGTGAAATGTAACATCAATCTTAACAAAACTTGATACAAACAACCACAGGTCAATGGTAAGTAAGGTGGTGTAAAATAGCGCTATTGTGTACCGTCTTAGCGTAGCTCCTTGAGCTCACTCACACGCATGCACGCACGCACGCACGCACGCAAAAAAGATGAGAGTTTTTGTAATATAGTACGAGACAAAGTGGGACCCGTTGGGCCCCATCCCCCCAATGCTGGGGGGAGGGGGGCATGGCGTCACACGGGAGGGCTGGTCCCCGAATGCGGCGTCGGTGCTCACTCCGGAGACAGGCACCCCCCGGAGCCAATCACCTCATCACCCGTCCCCCAATGTAACCCGTTCGGCAAACGCAATATTCTACCACTCACCCATAGCCCCCAAAAGTGCAGGTGCGGCTCATTTCCCATCATCCTCCAACACTCCTGTCCCCTCCTCTTCACCCTCCCTCTTCTCTCCCCTCACCTCCTCCCTCCTGCCTTCACCTCTCCCTCCTTCTCCTTTCCCCTACCCTCAGTCACTCCCTTCCCTCAGTCATTCCCTCCCACCCTCCAGAAACTCTCTCCCCTCCCCACCCCCCTGACCCATTGGTCCCTGGTTCCCCAATGCAATATTCCACCACTCACCCGTTTCTCCAACCCAACCCATTTCCACCACTCACCCATGGCCCCAACACAACCTGTTCCCCCAACGCAATCAATCCTTTCAACGTGGGGGGGGGGGGGGCAGTCTGCGATTCACGGAGCCAATGAATGGATTCGACTTTTGGGTTGGCGTCGGCGCTTCTTTGAGCCAATCAATCCTTCCCACGTGGGGGGAGGGGGCGCAAAAATCTCACTCTCCCTTACTCCCCTTGAAGCTGCTGATCCCATTGTCTCTCTATCACATATCCCTCCCTCTCCTTTTCCCTACCCTCAGTCACTCCCTCCCTCGCCTCTCCCCTTTCGCACTCCCCCACTAAAGACAATGTTTAAATAACATGCCTTCTTCTCCCGTCCCCCACTGTCAACTCTCATAGCTTGTGTATTAGCAGCAGAGATCACATTGTGATGTCATTTTTGGTTTTCGGAATCGTCATGGCAGCTTGTGTGAATGAGATGCCATTGTGATTGGACAACTGTGAGATGCCATTGTGACATCATCACTGGAAACTGCCAGAATCGTCTCCCACTCATAGTCAGTTATTATTTTCAAAGTTGTGAAATATAACATCAAGTGTGAAGACACTTGATGCGAATGACCACAGGAAAAGGTGAGTAAGATTCTGCAAAAATGTTTGCGCTATTGTGTACCATTTTTGGCGTAGCTCTTGAGATCACAGACGGACAGACAGACAAACAAGTCTAGACTTTTAATAGTATACTAGACCAAGGGGGACCCGTTGGGTCCCGTCCCCTCAATGCGAGGTTGCGGGGGGGGGGGGGGCTGCGGTGTCACGGTTGGGAAGATAGAGGAGGGGATAGAGAGGGGGAAGGCGGGAGGGAGGTGGAGGGGGAGAGGGAGGAGGAGAGAGAGGAGGGGGAGAGAGGGGGGAAAGGGGGGAGAGAGGAGGGGGGAAAGGGGGGAGAGAGAGGGGGGAGGGAGGAGGGGAGAGAGAGGAGGGGAGAGGAGGAGGGGAGAGAGAGGAGGGGGTAGGTAGAGAGGTGGGGGGAAAGGGGGTTGGAGGAGGGGAGAGGGGGATTGGAGGAGGGGAGAGGGGTTGGAGGAGGGGAGGGGGTGGAGGAGGGTAGTGGGGAGGGGGGGCAGAGGGTGGGAGGAGGAGGAGAGAGAGGAGGAGGGGAGAGGAGGGCAGAGGGGGGGAGAGAGAGGTGGAGGGAAGGGGGGAGAGTGGGGAGGGGGAAGAGGGGGGAAGGGAGGGGGAGGGAGCTGGAGGGAGAGGGAGGGGAAAGAGGGGAGGTGGAGAGAGAGAGGAGGGAGGAAGAGAGTGGGGGGAGGGGTGTGAGGAGGGGGGAGATAGGAGGGAGGGAGGGAGGGAAAGAGAGGGGGGAGGGAGGGATTTATGGTGGGGGGGAGGTAACAGCCCTGGAGGAGTGAGGGCTGTGGGCGGAGCGGGGCGCTACGGCTGGCTGCAGGGCTGTGGGCGCCCCCCCCCCCTCTCTCTCTTTCTCTGCCTCGGGGATGGGGTAGAGAGGGAAGGGGAGGGGTAGAGGCAGCAGCTACCGAAGCCTCCCCATCAGGAGTTGGGCCTGAGGTAGGCTGCGTATACCGTTTTGGCTTGGCTTCTGAGATTACAGACAGACAGACAAACAAGTCCACAGACAGACAGACACAGACATGTGTAAGTCCTGGTATTCCCTATCTACAGGTGTAAGTCCTGATATTCCCCATCCATTGTGGGACCATCTTTACGAAAAAGACTGCAGCCATGCCGAGATCCTAAAAAATAAGAAAAAAGGTCATCTCCAATATCCTGCATAATTCATTGATGTCCAACTCAGAGCATGGAGAATATCCACAAATGCCGTCTATGAAATGTTCAAATTCTTTGGCAGTGCTCTCTTCCCAGCCAGCTTTCCAAGCATTTAAGGTCCGGTTATGCTCCATTGGGAGCAGGTGGTGCACATTGTCTCCTTGGCTTACACCAGACTTGCAAAGCAAGCAGTACAGTCTGGACACACCAGGAAGCAGAGAATATTCTTCAAGCATATTTCCTGCGTCCTCCTGAAAAATTGTAATAATCTCACTGACTCAAGTCTCAACCCAAGACTGCACAAAATACAGTATTTGGTAAAGTATTTGGCAAAGAACCGAGCTCTTCGGTCCCAACGACTGCTTTAGAAGAAAAAAGGGTATTTTAGTTTAACTTTGCATTATATGTACACTCAGAGTATTTTTGAGTCAGCGGCTCTTTTGAAGCTGTTGATTATTATATGCTTATTTATTTTAGGTTGTCAAGTTTCTTTTGAGATGCCGTGCCTTATTACTTGTCAGGACAAAATCTCATCTGCTATTTTTGGCTGCACAGATATTTTGTTTATTTTATTCTGCAACTAGAAACTTCCTCTTCTGAAATTAAATGTAACAAGTATATGATTCCAAGTCATTGATGTAAATTAGAAGCAATCATTGATTTAACACCAGATGTCTAATTCATCTGTATTGATGGTGCTTCAACCCCTTTTTGCTGACCATTTTCCCTTCATCAAAATATATTCTACATCTTCTGGATCTGTAGGAATATTATTCTAGAGTCCAGAAGAAATTTAAATGATTCTAGTGATTGTAGTTAAGTAGATTGATGCAGAAACAGATTTTGTTCTCCTTGCAACATAAGAGGTAGCAAAGAGATCTGGAAAAAAACTTTCAAAATCATTAAAAGTATCAGCAGATGTGATAGAGATAAACTGTTGCTTTTGGAGCAAGGGTTCGAGGATGAAGGAGATTGGTAAGAGAGCCAAAAATATCTCAGTGATTTACAGTGCCCTCCATAATGTTTGGGACAAAGACCCATCATTTATTTATTTGCCTCTGTACTCCACAATTTGAGATTTGTAATGGAAAAAAAATCAAGTGGTTAAAGTGCATATTGTCAGATTTTAATAAAGGCCATTTTTACATATTTTGGTCTCACCATGTAGAAATTACAGCAGTGTTTATACATAGTCCCCCATTTCAGGGCACCATAATGTTTGGGACACAGCAATGTCATGTAAATGAAAGTAGTCATGTTTAGTATTTTGTTGCATATCATTTGCATGTGATGACTGCTTAAAGTTTGCAACTCATGGACTCCACCAGTTGCTGGGTGTCTTCTCTGATGGTGATCTGCCAGGCCTGTATTGCAGCCATCTCTAGCTTATGGTTGTTTTGGAGGCTAGTACCCTTCAGTTTTCTCTTCAGCATATAACAGGCATGTTCAATTGGATTCCAATCGGGTGATTTACTTGGCCACTCAAGAATTGACCATTTTTTAGCTTTGAAAAACTCTTTGTTGCTTTAGCAGTATGTTTGGGATCATTGTCGTGCTGTAGAATGAACCTCCGGCCAATGAGTTTTGAGGCATTTGTTTGAACTTGAGCAGATAGGATGTGCCTATCAGAATTTATTACACTTCAGAATTTATTATGCTACTACCATCAATAAAGATAAGTGAGCTAGTAGCTTTAGCAGCCAAACATGCCAAAGGCTATAACACCCCCAACACCGTGTTTCATGGATGAAGTGGTATGCTTTGGATCTTGGGCAGTTCCTTCTCTCCTCTATACTTTGCTCTTGCCATCACTCTGATATGTTAATCTTCAACTCATCTGTCCACAAGACCTTTTTTCCAGAACTGCAGTTGCTCTTTTAAGTATTTCATTGCAAACTGTAACCTGACCATCCTATTTTTGCGGCTAACTAGTGGTTTGCATCTTGCAGTGTAGCCTCTGTATTTCTGTTCATGAAGTCTTCTGCGGACAGTGGTCATTGACAAATCCACACCTGACTCCTGAAGAGCATTTCAGATCTGTCGGACAGGTGTTTGGTGATTTTTCTTTATTATAGAGAGACTGCAGGGTGACTTGGATAGGCTGGGTGAGTGGGCAAATTCAGATGCAGTTATAATGTGATAGATGTGAGGTTATCTCATTAGGAAAAGGGGAATGCAGCGATGGGTTCTGCAGCAGGCAGTGAAAAAAGAATCTTCATAGCAAAAGGATTGAGTACAGTTGGTACAGGGTCTTGGTGAGACCACACCTGGAGTATTGCGTGCAGTTTTGGTCTCCAAATCTGCCATAGAGGGAGTGGCAGATTCACCAGACGATTCCTGTGTCAGGACTGTCTTATGAGCTGGATAGACTTGGTTTATACACTTACCTTAAGTTGGACAGGCTAGATGCTTGTTCCCGATGTTGGGGAAGTCTCACAGCTCCTTTAAGACCGAGATGAGAAAGACTTTCTTCACACAGAGAGTGGTGAGTCTCTGGAACTCTCTGCCAAGAGGGTACAGTTCATTGATATTTAAGAGTGATTGGATGTGGCCAAGGGGATCAGAGGGTATGGTACGGGATACTGAGTTGGATGATCAGCCATGATCATATTGAATGGCGGTGCAGGCTCGAAGGGCTGAATGGCTACTCCTGCACCTAATTTCTATGTTCTATGTTCTAGTCTCACCAGTGCTCTCTTTCTTCGTAATGATGTTCCAAACAGTTGATTTGGTAAGCCTAAGGTTTTGCTGATGTCTCCAACCTTGATCCTCAGCCTCATAATGACTTTTTTGACTTACATTGGCACAACTTTGGTCCCCATGTTGATAAACAGCACACACATGAGGAATTACAAATGCCTGAGAAGCCATGTGTCCCAAACATCATGGTGCCCTGAAATTGGGGGGGGGGGGGGGGGGGGGGGGGGGGGGGGGGGGGGGGGGGGACTATGTATAAACACTGCTGTAATTTCTACATGGTGAAACCAAAATGTATAAAAATGGCCTTTAATAAAATCTGACAATGTGCACTTTTACCGCAGGTGATTTTTTTCTATTACAAATCTCAAATCGTAGAGTACAGAGCAAATAAATAAATGATTGGTCTTTATCCCAAACATTATGGAGTGCACTGTATCTGTGTCGGGCAAACACTAATGAAGCCTTATTCAAATGTAGCTTTGAAAAGAAAGCTGGACATGTAACTCAAAGGAAATAGTTTACAGGGTCATGGAGAGAAGCTCACTGGAATTCTGTTGCATAGAGCGAATATGGACTTCATAGACCAAATGACCACCTACTGTGCTCTAACTATACTGTGATTTTTGAGAATTCATTTTGATTGAAACAGTGGCCATTAACCAGAAAATGTTCATGCCCTTTTGGCCCACCAAATACCTTTGCATCATTTTAATTGAAGGTCAAGATCATTACTTAATTGCAATCAGGTTTGAGGTACTCATGCACAAACTTTCTACTTCCCAGCTTGGACAGTCACTCCCTATTTTATCTGTGAAAGAGAGTGGTTTCCAGAGTCATCTTATGTACCAAAGCACTGGAATGGAAGCAAGTCATCCTCAATCCCAAGAGACTGCTTGAGAAGATTCTATGTAAATCTTGTTAACCTACACCTTCCTGTTATTAATGAATCTGCTCTGCATTTCAGCTATACTTCTTCACTTCCTTGTCTCCTACCTTAAGCATTCCAAATTGTGTTGTTAAAATGGGAAGTTTTGAGCTCCTCTGATTATTCACAATATTAAAGCACACAAGAACTGATCAAACTTGAAATAATGAGGTAATGACCTTCCTTGAAATTAGCAGCAAAAAACAATCTGCAATAGAGCCAAAGATTGAACATATTTTTACATAGATACTAATAATAAAGATACTAATCTGTTTTTTTTTTTTTTTTTTGTCTTCTTGTGTCTGTTTGAGTTGGGGAGGGTGGGAGAAACAAGGTTTTGGTCTCTCCCTTCGGGGGGATGAGACCTTTTCTTGTCGTGTCCCGCGTCACCGTCTCCGTCTGTGCTGAGGCCTAATGGCGGAGCTGGCGGCCTTGGAGCTGTGGTGAGTGTTCAAAGCTCCAGCGTTCCAGCGGCGGCAGTGGCACGGCTTCAGAGCACTGGTGCTCCAGCGGCGTTCCAGTGGTGCTCCAGCGGCGGCCCAGCTTCAGAGCTCCGGTGCTCCAGTGTTTGCTCCACCGGCGTTCCAGCGGTGCTCCAGCGGCGGCACGGCTTCAGAGCTCCGGTGCTCCAGCGCCGCTCCAGCGGCGGCCCGGCTTCAGAGCTCCGGTGCTCCAGCGTTCCAGCAGTGGACCCTGATTCAGAGCTGTGGCGGGGTTCCAACATTCCGGCGACGGCGGTGGTGGCAGCCCGGCTTCGGAGGCTCGGCCGCGGGCCTAGTGGATGATTACATCGGAGGCCTGGATCGCCTCAGCGCAGAGGGAGATCAAGTAGGGAAGAAGACAAAGACTTTAAGACTTTTGACTTCCACCACAGTGAGGAGGTGCCTGGTGAACTCACTGTGGTGGATGTTAAATATGTGTTTATTATGTGTTTTTTAAAAATGTATTATGTTATGACTGCAAGGTAACAAATTTCGTTCAGACCGAAAGGTCTGAATGACAAAGGAATCTAAATATAAGTCTAAGTCTAAGTCTAATACTTAAAATTATGACCAGACAGTTCTAATCAGACCCTGGTAAGGAGCCATTACTGCAATTTCAACATTGATCTTTCTGTAATTGTTTTACCATGAAGAGAAGGGAATCCAATTTCCCCTCACACCTGTGCCCCATCTAGCCTCGCAGTGAGTTATCCCCTCCCCCTCTAGGTACATTCCTTCCTCTGGCTTCACAATTTGCAACTTTTCAATCCTTTTTTCTTTCACCTTTTTTTCATCTCTGGCCTTTGTCCAATCATCTGCCTGTCAACCCCCAACCCCCACTCCACCGGTATTCACCTCTTACCTGCTACTCTTTGTCCTGCCAGATATCGTGCAGTGTTGAATATTTATTATTCCATGGTAGCTATCTATGTAATGTTTCCTACTTAAGAATGTTTTTCCAGCTTTACAATTCTCTTTATTCACTTATCTGTGAGCATTCCTGGAGTATTCAATAAAAAATGCACCACTTGAGCCGATATAGTTCTCATTGTATTGTCTATTAAATGGGGTTAAACTCCTGCTGTATGAAGGGCCGTTTGTCTTACAAATTTCCTTTGTAATGATTTCCGTTCCACAGAAAGATTGGAATCCCATACCTGAAATAATTTCTGAGGCATTTGTGTATCTGAATGCAGTTATTCTTGGTTTCCTAACAATAGTTTAATAGTTAATCACTGGATGAGTAATGCAGAGACCTGGATCTGAGGCTTAGATTCAAATCCTTACGCAACAGCAAGAATATTCAAATTCAGTGAATTAAATATTAAAATAAAAGTGGCATTAGTGATGATCATAATACTCACAAATTATGTTCAAACCTCATTTATTTCCGTGAGCATACTCACCCCCAACCCCACTCCCACTTTCCTTATATATATGTGATTGCATTGGACCTTAACTGTCACAGTCCTCTGCAAGCCAGTAGGTGAGAACAGTAAATACTGGCCTTGCCATGATATTGAAGTCCTACAATTCCAATGAAGTACCACAATGAGTAATAAATATTTCCTGCAAGTGTTACCCGAACTCCAACAGCAATAGCCTTTGATTTGTACAAAAATCAAATGCAATCCATCTCTTGGCAAAAAAATGACCAGGCACCATGGGAGAGTGTTCTGGAGGAACGTGCTATATTTACCAACCCTCCCAGTAATATATAACGAAGTTTAAAAGTATATGGACTAGCAGATAAGAACATACACAGATGTTGCAATATGTCAGTTTTTTCAGGATAGCTTGTATCAGTGATGCTTTGCGCAGCTGATAGAAATTTTATTTTGAAATTTGTGCATTAAAGTACATCAGAAGGCAAATGTTAACCTGAAGTTCTTCCATTATTCCAGGTGCCGGAAGAAAAGCTGAGATATATTGTGGGGAGCATCCTGAGTGAAGGTGACGAGAAGCCATCTGAAGAACTGGTCAAACTTTATGAGAAGTTTGGCTTTAAAATATTTTCTTTCCCGGAAGTCACGCATGTTGTTATGACAACATTTCCTTTCATGACCTTCCTTTCACTGCTCCTAGCAATGTACAGAGTGTACCCAGTCCTAAATAACTACATCAAGGTAGGAACCTTGTAAACAATTCATCATGTCGAGTTGATCAATTCCTGATTTTGATTCATGATCCATAATTGAAAGCCTGTATCTGACAAGTGTCACGTGAACAATTTTAAGCTTTGCAGGTGGACGACAGTGGTATTGAAGTCAAGTTTTGAAAATAGGTAATATTGATTCCAGCATCTGAGTCTCATGCGTGTCATAGATTTTGTTTCCTGATTTATTTAACAATGCATTCTGACCCACTTGACAGTCGCCGGCAGTCCGCTGAAAAATCGCCTAAGTGGGACAGGCCCATTAGAATCCTCTCCAGTACCTTTCCTACCAGATATGTCAATCTTACTGGTGTATAGTCCCAGGTTTTATTTACTGCCATTCTTAAATACAGGCACAACATTAGCCACTCTCTAAATTTTTGGCACCTCATCCGTGTTAAATGATGATTTGCGTATCTCAGCCAGGACTCTTGCAATTTCTTCTCCACTCAGCAAACATCTCTGGTAATGGTATCCAAGCATTGGAGATGTTAAGGCCAGTTTTCCTTATCATGATGATGCTTAGATTAGCAGTCAAATCTCCGGAGAAATAACTAGGTAGATTGGACAAATTAGGAACAAAATTTCATCATAACTTGTGGGTTAGCTTGATGGTAGGAGCACTGATTTTTTTTATTAACTACAGAAAATAAAATTCGAAAACAAACCTCATACTTCATTTTAATCCAGGGGCAGCAAAAGTAACTGAAATATTCAGTGACAGATGGTTGGGAAAGCCAGTTTCTGATCTCTGGAGAAGGTGCTATGCTATAAGTTTGTCTAATTAACAGTTTCAGCTGGGGAGCCTGCGGATAGATTGTCTGTTATATTTTTGTCTTCCAACTGGCTTTCATTACTGTGACACACTTACAAAAATGTGTTTAATTATCAGGATTTGTGGTAGGTATATGAGCAAGTTCCAAAAATCACAAACCGTGACGTATATTCTTATAAGAGGCTTACAGGGTTTTGTATGGCTTTTGAGATTATATTTGTAAATAAGGTTGCTAGCTTTCCATTCATGTCAAAATCTATGATTTTGTGCCCCATGTTCCTAGAATGAAAATGTGACGCTTTAATGTGCAACTCTCATATCCCGAGTACCTTTACTGGATTATTTTGGTTTTGTGCTTGATTGTAAGTTATTTGCCTATTTGTTCCTTACAGTTAGCCCCAGTTCTTGTGAAATCAAGGATAATAATGATTGCCCATCCTTAATTTCCTTGAGTATGTGGCAACTTGCCACCATTTTAACCTCTTCTAGTCCACGTATTGATAATGCACCCACAGTACATTTAGCCAGGGAGTTTCTGCAATTTGACCTTACACCAGTGAAGAATTAATGAAATACCTCCAGTCAGTACTGGATTGTGGGAGACTGGTACAATCCAGCTGGCAGCAGATCAGATTCCACGAGGAAGAGTGACTAGCACCCTCATCTGTAAACTGGATAGGGAAAAATAAACAGACATTGGCAACCCCTCTCACTGCTCAATGTGGATTAAAGTTTCTATCCAAGGGAGAGTCAAGTGTGCACAGGTTGTCAGTTCTGGGGCTGATGATTTATCTGGATCTGACTGTGCCATTCCTAGAAGGAAGATCTCTGACAGCTGTACACTACTCAAGGATAGAATAGCTGTGTGAAGGACAGGAACATGGATGTTTGGCTCGGGAAAAGGCCTTTGACATTGCATGTGTACATGGCTATATGAAGGTATCTACAATTGGATAGAATTGCTCTGCACACGTATCACTATATTTATTGGAAGTAAAAAAAGCCACAAAGTGCTGAAGTAACTCAATGGGTCAGGCAGTATCTCTCGAGAACATAGGATATGTGACTTTTTTGGGTTTGGATCCTTCTTCAGACTGATTGCAGTAGGGGGGAGAAAGCTGGAAGGGAGGTGGGGGGTGGGATAAAGCTTGGCAAATGAAAAGTGGAGGGGAGTTTGATTGACAGATGGGAGGACAAAGGCCAGAGATGGGGAAAAAGACAAAAAACATTGAGATAAGGAGAGAGGAGGTGCAAAATGTGAGACAAAGAGATATATCCTTGGTAAGAGAATAGGGGAAAGGAAAAGGTCAGTTGGAAATTGGAGAATTCAATGTTCATACCATTGGCTTGTCAGGTACCCAAGCGGAATATTGGTGCTGTTCCTCCGGTTTGTTTTGTGAGCTCGCTCTGACAGTGGAAGAGGCCAATCACAGAAAGGTTGGTATGGGAATGTGAAGGGGAGTTAAAATGGTTAGCAATAGGAGATCGAGCAGGCCTTGGCAGACCGAGTGCAAGTGTTGGGTGAAATGGTCATCTAGTCTATGCATGGGTCCTCCAATGTAAAGGAGGCCACATCGGAATCACCTAATGCAATGGATAAGGTTAGAGGATGTGCATGTGAGCCTCTGTCTCTCACCAGGAAGTTCTGTTGGGGTCCCTGGATGGATGTGAGGTAGGAGTTATAGGGACAGGTGTTACATCTCCTGGGGGTTGGATAGTTTGGTTTGGAAGATATGTGAACCAAGGCATTGTACAGTCGCTGCAGAAAACAATAAGGGGTGTGGATGGGAAACGTGACTGGTGATGTGATCACACTGAAGATGGTGGAAATGTCAGTTAAACGTTGAAGGTGGCGGAAATGCCGAAGACCGTTGAAGGTGACAGAAATGACAGAGAAACATTGAAAGTGATTGAAAATGAGTTGTAGTTGTTTTTGATTGAAGTGATATAATTATATCTGAGAGATGGATGAGATATAAGATGATGAGCTCTCAATTACATTAGACTTTTTTGAGTTCATTTTCATCACCCGAAGGTTAGAGAGGAATTTTAGAGAATTATATTGCATACGCACGATATTTTTAAAATCTGTTTTAATTTATGTTTCATATAAGGTGGTGAGGGTGATTGAGTATATTGGTCATGATATTCCTTATAGCTTGGATACACAAGATCTTGCAGATGTTGGAACCTGGAACAACAAACAATCAACTAGAGGAACTCGGTGGGCTGAGCAACATTTGTGGGAAAAGGAATGGTTAATATATTGTCAAAACCTTGTATCAGGATATAAATTTTAGAGGGAAGATAGCCAGTATAAAGAGATGAGGATGCAGTGAGACAGAAGTGATCTTGTATAGCATGTTGGAGGGATTAGCTTGACGAACCAGCAGATCTTTTGCTCTCTGCTATGCTCATATGATTGCAATTCAATTCAATTTAAACCAATTTGGTGGAACAGGAATAATATGCAGAATTTGATTATTTAAAAAAAAATATTGGGAGAAGTAATGGGTAATAATGTTGACTGGTGTTTGTTCTCTGTCATCTTCCTCATTTACCTCATTGCAAACTACTTTTCTTTTCTGCTATTCTTCAATGCAATTCACCTACTACACCCTACACCCCCTAAACTCACCAAGGCCCCCATTTCTTCACTCCTTTTGGATTTACTGAGGTCCTGATTTTAAGGTCTTATTTCCAATGCTTCCTTCAAAGCACGGCACCCAGTTCCCCATATTCCCTTTAAACATACAAAGCATTGCTTCCCCTGCGCCCTTTAAACTGACAAGATTCACTGAAAAAATGTATTATATTATCGTGTAACATCTAAAAAATAATCTATTAAAGAATTTTCTGAGGAACACAGTGGGACGTGCAGCATCTGTGGAGGGAAATGGACAGTCTATGTGTCTGCGCAAGACACCAAATCAACAAGAAGGCCCCCAACCTAACACCTTAACAGTCCATTCTCCTGCACAAATGCTGCTCGACCCAGTGTTCCACCAGCTGATATTTTGTCGCTCGAGATTCTAGCATCTGTAGGCTCTTGTGCGTCTTTTAAAAGTGTGTTGCGGCGGTAGTGCAGAAAATCTGCCAGTCCGATACCACTGAAGTCCAGAGGGTCCAGTTATTAGAGTTTTACTGTAATCTAAATCAGCCCCGGTTGATTCGGATTCAATAATGGTTGATATATGGATGGGAGCTGGTGGTAGGAGGCAGTGCAAGCCCAATTCACCTCTAATGCAATCCCAAAACAGACTGAGAGGTGGAAATTTTCCTTGTGTTGCCATTAACTGAAGAGTGATTGTAAATTACCTACTTCCCTCTTTCAGAGAAATTACAAGAAAATGAATGGAATGAGAAATTGTAAAATGGAAGAATTTCACTTTTACTTCACTATAATCTTGGAAATTGAAATTCCACTTTCCATGTTAGAGTTTGTGAAGTTCCATAGAAAAGCTGAAAAACAGTCCAAAAATAAATTTGCAGCAAGGTTTGCAGCTGTGGCAGTAATGTCTAAGGATTTAGGATTCATAATGCTGATTGTTTATTATTTTATTTTCCAAGATAATTATTTTTCAGTTAACTTCTGAGATGAGACCGGAGATGAGAATTAATGCCATAAAGTGCCATATCACTTATTAGAAATATGTGGCTTCATGCTTAAATATAACTGATGAATTGATTTGCAGATTTTTACAGTGGCCCGTAAAGGGCCTGTCCCACTTAGGCGATTTTGCAGCGGACTGCCGGTGAGTGTCAAGCTCGCAGCACTCGCTGAAAAATCGGAAAGTGGAACGGCGAATTGCCACTTTTCATTTCACTGCATATCTCATATGCGTATGTGACAAATAAACTTGACTTGACTTGACTTGTCTTGAACACACACACACACAAACACATCGCGAAGGCGGGGGCCAGGGAAAGCAGGGGAGCTCTGTCTGAAATTCACACGTGCAGAGCCAAGGTGATACAGCCACACACCGCGATGAGCAGGAAGATTAAGATGGCTAGCACAGTGTACGGTAAGTTCTTTAAAAGAGCGGGGGAGGGGAGATTTTCCCCAATGAGCCAATGAAAATGCCTGGTCTGCAAAGGAGATTAACTAAAACTGCCTATGCCTACCTTGACTACCTACAACTACATGGCAACTCCACTATGACGCCACCTACGACTACAGGATTATCGATTTTCTCCACGGCGACATGTTGAAAAATTTGCTGCGACCATGCTGAGGCCGCGACTAATTCCCAGAATGCGGGAACTCCTCGCGACCATGAAGGAGACTCACCAGAGATCACCAGCGAACATGTGGCGACCATGTGGTGATCATGAGGCGAGCCCAGAGTCTCCTACGCTCGCCTAAAAAGTCACCTGGTACAGGCCCTTTAGAGAATATTAGTCTCCATAAGGAAAGAAAAAGGACTACTTTGCCTGTTGGGGTAATATGGCTTGCGGGATTTTTCTATTTGCGCTAAAACGGTACACGATAGCGCTACGATTTTACGCCAGGTTACTCACCATTCTCCTGTGCTTTGAGTGCAACAAGTTTCGTTCCGATTGGTGGTATATTGTAAAAGTTATTGAGGTTTAGAAATCTTTAAAATCTCGCGTGCGCGATTCCTTCAGTTAGCGCCGCGCAGATTGGTCTCATCTCCTGTCAGTCAGTGCCACAGCCGGGATGGCGACGCCGCGTCCTGCCCCACCGGCGGTGGCCTGTCCTGCCTCACTCATAAACTCCTCTCTCCCCTTCTCACAGTAACTTGTCTATCGTCTTCCCCACCACCGGCGGCAGCCGCGGTGGAGGGGAGGGGGGGTTCAGTGGAGGCCCTGCACCCATCTCACTCTCCCTCATCACTCACCCCTCTCTCCCGCCCACCCTCTGCGGCAATGGCGGTCCCATCGACTCATCCCCCCGGGTTCGTCTCCTTTGCCACCGCCGTTGCGGTAACTCACCCTCGCGGCCTTCTCGGAGGAGATCTTCTCCACCAGCCAATAGGCCGAGCAGCAGCAGCGGGCAGTCAGACAGGACGGGGACAGGCCAAGCAGCGACTGAGCCGAGGTGGGCAGAGGGAGGGAGGGAGAGTTGGGTTGCAGGGTGACTGAGCAGTTTGCGTGGAGTTTGAGTAACTCACACACACAATGCAAACTGGTCTACTCGTCAAGACAACGGGATCTAAACCACAGCTAACAATGAATAACCTGTGGAGAAAGGAACTGCAGATGCTGCTTTTTTTGGATGGAGGGAGGGAGGGAGTTACTGATGGTGGGGGAAAGGAGAGGTGAGGGAGGGTTTGGGGGACGGGAGGAGGAGAGGGGAAAGAAGAGGGAGGGTGAAGAGGAGGGGGAGGGAATGCTGGGGGATGAGGGGAAAGGAGCCGTGCCCGCGCAGTTGGGGGCTATGCGTGAGTGGTGCAATATTGCGTTGGAGAACGGATTGCGTTGGGGGACCAGGCCTCCCGTGTAACAGGGACCCAACGGGTCCCACGTAGTCTAGTAATGCTTTAAAAATATTACATATATGTATACATACATAATTATAATTATAACTAAGTATAAGTTAAATTATACTTAGAAATGTTAGGGCAGAGTAATTGAGTTTGGCTTCTGTAAATTACCCGTAATGTGCTGGATAGACCTAGTGTACCGGTGATCATTGGCTGGACCACCCAGTGGTGCAGCAATAGAATTGCTGCCTTAGAGTGCCAAATATTGGGTTTGTCCTGACTATAGGTGCTGTCTGTACAAAGTTTGTACATTCTCCCTGTGACAACGTAGGTTTTTTACCGGTGCTCCAGTTTCCTCCCATACTCCAATGACATAGAGGTTTGTAAGATAATTGGCTTCTGCAAATTGTAAATTGTTCCTAGTATGTAGGATAGTGCTAGTGTACAGAGTGATTGCTGGTTAGCGCAGACTCGGTAGGCCGAAGAGCCTGTTTCCATGCTGAAGTCTAAAGTCAAAAGAAAATAAGGTAGATAACGGAATTTATCTATATTTTCATTTAGCATTACATCTGGAAGTGTAGTGTTATGAAATATATCGCAAAATATAGCAAAACCTTGTGCAGTTATCTGATGCAGCTGCCTGGAGCATCACGCATTATTCAGTTTGTGTGGGTGGACCTCTTGAGGCATCACTCCTTTGCTGATTTTATTAGTGAAATCTTGACTGTTTCCAGATGGTAACTAAACTCAAAGTTGAATGTTCGGGTGCCGAGAAAGTGAGAGAGAAAGAGAGAGATAATTAGAAGAAGGGTCTCGATCCGTAACGTCACCCATTCCTTCTCTCCAGAGATGCTGCCTGTCCCACTGAGTTACTCCAGCTTTTTGTGTCTATCTTCGAGATAATTAGAAGGTACGTTATAGAAACAATAATAAGCCAGCACCTGTTTTCATCCTATTTCTATTGTATCCATACTGTTATCTCAGAGTCCACCAGCTCTATTACAAGCTGTAAATAACAAATGAAAATATTAGGACACGCCTGTGTAAGTGCAGGCCATAATGACAGCTACATGATCTTTACACAGTCACTTGACATAATGGTTTCTGAAAACTATATCCGACTTATTTAAGCAAGCAACAAAAACAGAAATGTTGGAAGAACTCAGCCAATCAAGTAACATCTACGGAAAGAAAAACCAGTGAATGTTTGGCGTTGTTGACCCTTCCTTAAAACTAGGTGACGAGTGTAGGGGTTACAGTTTTCAATACAGAGTGAGGTATAAGATAATACACCATCTGGAGATAGGTTAAAACAGATTAGCTGATAAAGAGCATGAGTACCTACTGTTTGTGAGGTATTTAAAGGATATGGGATGAGAAAGGGACTTGGGCACAATCACTACACAGGATGAGAGAGCAGTTTGCCTGAAGTTGGAGAATGTGTGAGAAATACAGGAAATGCTCTTCAAATGGTTGAGGGGAAGCCACATTTTGGGTAGGAGGAGGATCATTTAGAGGCACCAGAGTTGAAGGCTGATTCATTGGAATGGAGACAAAGAAACTGTGAAAAAGTAATGGCCTCCTGTTAAGAGGCAGGGTATGAGGATGTATAGTCAAGAAAGCTGTGGAAGTCTGTGGACTTGTGAAAGATGTTAGTAACTAGCCTATCTCCAAACTTGGAAACAGATAGATCCAGAGTGGGAATAGAAATTTAGAGACATACAACATAAACGTGAGAGCAGGGTAGAAAATAGCAGCAAAGGTGATGAAAATTTCAAGTTCCTTATGGGTAGGGATGTGACACCAATGTAGTCATCAATCCATTGGAGAAAGAGTTGGTATATTGGTCCCAAATAAGCCTGAAACCAGGACTGTTCCATATATCCAAAAAAAGACAGGGCCTATGTAATTTCCCACATCTATACCTTTATTCTGGAGAAAATGAGTGGAATGAAAGGAGAAGTTATTAAGTGTAAAGGCATGCCAATTACATGGATATATTGGTAGATAGGAACTTGGTGGGCTTAGGTTCGAAGAATAAATAAAGGGCCCTCAAACCTGATGGCTAAAGGGAGTAAACATCCATGGTGAAGATGAGCCACTCGGGACAAGAAAGTTTGCGGATATTAAAATGGCAGAAAGCATCAAAAGTGTAAGTGAAAAAGAACTGAACCATAAGGACAGGGTTGATAAAATAAATAACAGAGGCCCATGAAGCTGTTTCAATGTGAAGGTGAAACGTTTTAGAAATTAAAGGAATAAGTGGAATGGGTTTAGTGAGATGAAAAATCAGTCGGGTCTCATTGAATAGTGGAACAGACTTGAGGATCTGAGTGATCTACCCCTGCTTCTATTCCTTATGATTTAAGGACTGAACGTTGGCCAGCCATCTTTTGCTGAATCAGAGGCAAAACAGAGATGGAAAAGAGCAGGTTAGTGCACTGTTCCTTGCTTAGTATTGATGAAAATTCATTGAAATTCTCAGACTGACTTGCGAAGGAAGTGTGAAAATGATGATTTACGTGGTGCAAGTCCATCTTATGGCATCCAGTTACATTTTAGAAATTCTCTCACACTCCAAAGAAAACCTAAATTGTTGATACCAAAGCAAATCTATGGCCGATGTATAAATGAAAACAGGTGTTTTTCTGGTGGTTTACCTTCATGTGGTTTGCGTGAAGACAAGTGGTGCTTAACTGCAGATCCTGATTTTAATTTAAGATTTAATTATTTGTTTCCAGACTCTGTGTGATTATTTCTGAGAAAAAGAATAGTGTCATCAGGTCGGACAGCATAGAAGCAAGCTCTACGACCCAACATCTATCCTAACCAGGATGTCCCGTCCTGGCAAGCACCTGGCCCATATCCCTCTAAACCTTTTCTATCAGGATCGTTAAAAATAACTGTTTTCAGGGAGACTTATTTGTAGCTTATAAAATTGTTGGTGAGAAAAGGATTGGATGACTAATGGGAGCTGTTGGATTATGGGATGAAGCTGGCCGGAAAATGCATCATGAGTCAGAATTCTATTTAGCACAAATATATTTCCTGAAGTTTAAAATGATTTATTTTACTTTTTCTTCAATATTAAAACTGATCTTTAAATGAATTTCCAAAAAGGGTAGTGTTGGTAGAATTAATATTGGATCAAATGCCAATCAGAATCTTCCGTTAATATTTTTTCCAGATCTTATTGCTTATGGAACAAAAGCATCCGGTGACATTTTGAAAGTGGAGAGCAGCTGGTGCAATGCGTTGCTTCCTGTAATCTGCAGGTGCTGTGCTTTTATCACCTCATCCTGCATTTTCCCATCTGCAACTGCCGAGCAGTAACACTCAATAGACTACATCCAGGAACGGGGGTGGATGCAATGATGCTTACTCAGTTCTTTCAGGAGATCCAAATGCCCACAATGAGCAGCCAGCAGGAAATAAATTACATACAGTGCTTGTCTTTTAAACAGGTCTGTTAATTAGTCCTAGTGGTCAGACCTCCAGTCTGTTTGTTGCAGATTTCCCTTTGGAATTGACTTTGCCGAGGAAATTCTCATCAAACAGAAACTGGAATGAGTCAACTCTTCAAAATGTCGAAGTATAGTATTCTTTTTAAAAATATCTTCACAGGCATTCTTTTTTTAAAGATTTGTGTATAGTGATACAGTATGTATGACATTCCTTGCCAGAAACTTTGTTGGCTCCATAAATACTTCTGGAAAAGTGAGCACTTTCTAATGGGCCTGTCCCACTTAGGCGACTGTCAAGTTGCCGGCAGTCGCCTGAAAAACTGGCAACTGGAACGACGACACACACACACACACACACACACACACACACACACACACACACACACACACACACACACACACACACACACACACACACACACACACACACACACACACACATCGCTTCTTTCACCAGCCCGTTCTACAGGCGGGGGACAGGGCAAGCACGGGGAGCGCTGTCTAAAAAATTCACACGGTGCAAAGCCAAGGTGATACACACACCGCGATGAACAGGAAGGTTGGCGCTGTAATTAAGACAGCTAAAGCACAGTGTAGGATAAGTCATTTAAAAGAGGGGGGGAGAGGGGGGAGAAGGAGTGGAGACAACTTTTAAGAAGCCAGAGATACACGGCTGTGAAGCTCGGCGGACATTAACATTACCGGTCGGTTATCCTTGGTTTTGAAAACTGCTGCTTACCTTTTTTTCCCCAATTAGCCAATGAAATTCAACGGTCAGCACCGGCTACAACCTACGAGAACCTCTGAGAATCTTCGACCTCCTGGCAAACCATTAGGACCACCTGGTGACTCACCTACGGCACGAGAATTCTCGCTACTCTCCATGGTGGCTTCATTCTAGTCGCCGCTATTTTTTCAACGTTGAAAAATTTGCGGCGACCTTTGTGAGGCTGCGGCTAGTTCCCAGAAAGCGGGAATTCCTCGTGACCATGAAGGCGACTCCCCGGCAACTACCCGCGAACATGTGGCGACTGCACAGTCTCCTGCAGTCGCCTAAGTGGGACAGGCCCATAAGACTGTTATTCTTTATAATCATAGTGGAATTCAAAGCACAATAGGTTTTGTTTCTATCTGATTATGTTGGTAAAGCTCATGATTTTGAAAAGCATCATGAAATACAATGTTATATTTTCATCTTTAGGCTTGAGGTCCTAATGCCATTCTTCCAAGAGTGTTGGGAATTACAAATATAAGCTGAAAATTATGGAAAAACTCAGTAGTTCTGGCAGGATCTTTGAAAGGGGAAGTAGAATTATCATTTCAGGTTAAAGATGATTTATCATAACTATTTTATGGGAGTGAGAAGGTCGGAGAGGTGGATAGGTCAAAGGGAATATCTCCTATGAGATGCGGCCAAGGTTGCCCAGTTACAGTGCCATGAGGTTAATAGACTTATGAGGGCAATTATAGAAAGAGAAAAAAAAAGGAGAGAAGGAAACATGTAACGCTTTGTAATGTAGGTCAGACTACTGTTGAAATTAGAAACTAAAAGGAGAATGCTGGAAATATTTAGCAGATCGGGTAGCTTCTGTGGAGAAAGATAACTGAGTTAATTTGCATAAGCTTGCAATAACACTGGCATGTTCTGGTACAAGTAAGATGACAAGTTCACTGAAAATGTTGAATTTGATATGGATGTGAGGTGCCATTCCTCAAATTTGTTCTCATTGATTTTCATTGGAACAGGGATGGTGGAAATCTGTATTGCTGTGAGCATCCCTAGTGCAATGACTTAGATCATAAGAAATACAAGCAAAAGTAGTCCAGTTGCACTCAAGCTCACTCCACCGTTCAATAAGATCATTGCTGATAATTTAGTTCCCTGCCACTTACCTGCACAAAACCCCTTTGCACAAGATTCAAGAGTCAAGAGATTCAAGAGTGTTTATTGTCTTGTGTCCCAGATAGGACAATGGAAATTCTTGCTTTGCTTCAGCACAACAGAATATTGTAGGCATAAATAAAGCAGCCCAACACAAAATCCCTTAATACCAGAACATCAAAAAATCTATCAATCTCTGTCTTGAATATATTAAGTAATTGAGTCTCCAAAACTGTATTCTAAATATTCATTACACTCTAGGGCGAGAAGTTCTTTCCACCTCACACAATGTCCAACCCCTTATTTAGGGGCTCTCACCTGTGGTTTGAGACACCCAGGCAACAGCAGCACCAACCCTGCAGTAATCTTTCAAAGCCCCTCAAAAATCTTGTAATTTTAATAAGATCATTTCTTGTTGTACTAAAGTCAAAAGAGTTTGGTCCATATCTTTCCTCATATGATAAACCAGTAATCTCAGGCATTAATGTTGTAACTTTTGCTGCATTTCCTCTTTTGCATGTTTATCTTTATTTGGGCAGGGATATCTGGGCATGGTATTACAGATATGGTCTTGTCCGGCCTTTGTGTAATTTATATTTTCCAATTAAATTTATATATATAATACAATGTATTATATATATATATATAAAATATTTATCTCTTATGTTTGCATCTTCCTGCAATAAAGGCCTACAAACGTTTTCCTTTCCAAATTACCTGGAGAGACTTCCTGTTAATTTAGAATAATTTGTGTTCAATTTGCAGGTCTATCTTTCAGTATTTTTGATTTTTGGAAATACACTGCACTAAATTGTTCAGAATTACCTCCAGTTATCAATGTTATTTAAGAAGACCGCAGAGAACTGTAGGAAATAGAAGATCATTAATGCAATGGGAGAGTGCTTTCATATATTAGGATCAAGATACTTAATTAATTCTTTACTTTGAAGAAATGCTAAAAAAATTGTAGCATTTGTAGATGGAGAGCCATTTGGAAACGAGTAGTGGATGTAATATTTTTTCAATCTCAATACATGCAGACATACAGGGGAGATCAGGGAGAGAGGGAGTCTCCTCAAAGTCAAAATGCATGGAATTTTTTGAACTTTGGAGACAAAGATGCCTGAGAAAGTAGTGATCGTTGGATCAGAAGGTCTTACAAAGTAAGAGAAACTAAACCAAAGCTCTCCAGATAAAGATTATGATAAAAGGGAAAAGGGAAGGTGTACCGTGCGTAACTCCAGAGGAAACACGCTGCATGTAATAGGATGAAAGGGAAATGAAAAGGAAAGTAAAAGGAGATGGGAAGAAGTGCCAAAAGGCACAAGACCAGTGAATGTGACTTGATTGTTCAAAAAGGAATTCAGTGCTATGGCAACTTTGATTATGGGGAGGCTTTTTGAAGCAGCAATCAGGGCAAAAACTAGTAGGTACTTGGAGAAGTTTGAGAATGGAGGGCAGGCAGCACAGATTTTTTTAAAGACAATTAGTGTTGAGGTTGAGGATGAGGTGATAGAGAAGGTTGATGATGGGAATGCAGTTGGTTTTGTGGAAAATTAATTTGATAAAAATGTACACTAGAAGCTGGTTGGCAACACTGATATACATGAAAGTAAAGGATCACAAGTGTCATGCAGAGAAACAGAAGATAACAAATGGTAAAGGATCATTTTCAGACTGAAGGTTGGTGTGCATGGTCTTCAGATTTTAGAATTCCATACTGCAAATTTGGCATTGAAAACTGAATCTCAAGTCAAGAGTCAAGACAGTTTATTGTTATGTGTCCCAGATAGGATAATGACATTCTTGCTTGCTGCAGCACAACAGAATATGTAAACATAATACAGAACAGGAGATCAAAGTTCAGTATGTCTATTTACCATAGGCCATATATATACACAATAAATAAACAAAGTGCAGTAGTAATAATAGACTGTTATTGTTCAGAGCTTGTTTGATGTTCTGTTTGATAGCCCGATGGCTGTGGGGAAGAAGCTGTTCCTGAACTTGGATGTTCCAGATTTCAAGTTCCTGTACCTTTCTCCTGATGACAATGGAGAGATGAGTGTGTGGCCAGGATGGTGTGGGTCTTTGGTGATGTTGGCAGCCTTTTTGAGGCAGCAACAGCGAATAGATCCCTTCGATGGTGGGGAGGTCAGAGCCGACGATGGACTGGGCAGTGGTCACAACTTTCTGCATTCTTTTCCTCTCCTGGACGTTCAAGTTGCCGAACCAAGCCACAATGCAGCCAGTCAATATGCTCTCTACTGTGTACTTGTAGAAGATCGAGAGAGTCCTCCTTGACTTACCGATTCTCCGTAATCTTCTCAGGAAGTAGAGGCGCTGATGTGCCTTCGTTATAATTGCATCAGTGTGCTGGGACCAGGAAAGATCTTCGGAAATATGCAACCCCAGGAATTTGAAGTTTTTGACCCTTTCCACCATCGTACCATTGATATAAACTGGATTGTGGGTCCCTATCCTACCCCTTTCAAAGTCCACAATAAGTTCTTTGGGTTTGCTAGTGTTGAGAGCCAGGTTGGTGTTCTGGTACCATTTGGTCAATTGGTCGAGCTCACTTCTATTCTCTGACTCATCACCATCAGCGATTCATCCCACAACAGTGGTGTCGTCGGCAAACTTGATGAGGGAGTTCCCACTATGTCCGGCTACACAGTCATGAGTATAGAGTGAGTACAGCAGGGGGCTGAGCACGCAGCCTTGATGTGCTCCCGTGCTGATTGTTATCGAGGATGACACATTTCCACCAATACGGACGGACTGTGGTCTGTGGATGAGGAAGTCGAGGATCCAATTGCAGAGGGATGGGTGGAGACCCAGATCCGTGAGCTTGGTAACCAGCTTTTTTTTCTTTTTTTTAATCAAAAAATTTATTCAATTATTAAAAAATAATATTACACTAAAACAAACCAGAACCCACCACCATAATACAATACAAACAAATATCCTTGATAAACTTGATTGTACAACTATGTTACAATCCTTATTGAGGATGCATTCAACACCCAGCGGTCCCGGAACTCCCCAGGATGCCTGTGGACAGGGCGTATTCCCTTTCTTTTTTGTAAAATATTTTTATTAGAAGTAAATACATATTAAGAAGGAATAACATAAAATCAAAAAAGAAAAAACATATTATTCGTCACATACATTCTTAATATTTTTAGTTTACAGTCGTTCTTATTTATACTTCTATATTTTTTATTATTTTATAACAGAAAGAAAATAGTAAAGAGAAATAATAAAAAGAAATAAAATAGAAGTAGAAAATCGATACAATGAGTGGAGTATAAAGCAAGATATTCTTCATTGGAGATATATGTGTGGTCTACTGTATATAGTTCTTCATCTATTCCTTCATTCAGGCTTCAGTCAGGCCCTCGAACCAGACCTCCTTGACCCTTTAAGTATTCAATAAATGGAGACCATATTCCTCTGAATTGATCTAGCTTGTCCAAAAGGACAAGTCTTAGTAGTTCCAGATGAAGTGTCTCCGACATTTCTGTAATCCACATTTTGATTGTGGGGGATGTAGGACCTTTCCAAAATCTTAGTATTCGTTTTTTACCAATTATTAAACTATAACCAATAAAAATTATTTGCTGTGTTGTTAGTAGATGATCCGTTTCTATTATTCCTAATATGATTAATTTTGAGTCTGGAGTCAGATTTGCATTAACTACTTTTGAGATTATGTTAAAAATTTCTATCCAAAAATTAGTAATTTTTATACATTTTGTGAATGAATACGTTAGATTAGCTTCCAAATGCTGACATTTATCACATATAGCAGAAACATTTGAAAAAATTCTGTTTAATTTGGATTTCGAAATGTGTAATCTATGTAAAGCTTTAAATTGTATCAGGGAGTGCCTGGCATTTAATGAGCAGAGGTGTATATGTTGTAAACTTTCATTCCATACTTCTACACTAATTGTTTGTCCTAATTTGTTTTCCCATGCTTGCCTATATATTTCCGAGTTTGGTAAATCATTTTCCAGTAAAATATTATAAATATATGATATTAATTTTTCTGTATTCGGATATTTATTTAGACATTCATCTAAAATTTCTGACTTTCTATTTCTAAAATCCTGTGTGTTTGATTTAACATAGTCTCTAATTTGTAAATATCTAAAGTATTCTTTTGAGTGTAATCCATAATTTTGTTGTAATTCCTGAAATGAAAGGAATAAACTTTCCCTGTAGAGATCACCCATCTTATTTATTCCATAGTTCTTCCACTTTAAAAAACCTTTATCCATCATTGAAGGTTTAAAAGTGATGTTATTTTGCAATGGGAAGAGCCAGTGGTATACTTTCTAATTTTAATGTTTTCTTTAATTGTTTCCAAATACGTACGCCACTTTCTATTATTGGATTTCCTCTATAACTTTTTTTTAATGTATTTTAGTATTAGCAAATAAAATCAAGCTAATTTCAAAAGGTGAACAATCTTAATTTTCCATTTTTAACCAGTTTGGATGTTTATCTACTTCTTCCAACCAAACATTCATATTTTTAATATTAACTGCCCAATAATAAAACATAAAATTAGGCAATGCAAAACCTCCATTCATTTTTGATTTACATAGATATTTTTTATTTATTCTATGGCTCTTATAATCCCAAATAAAGTTGGTAACTATAGAGTCCACTTTCTTAAAATATTTTGTCAAGGCTATTGTACTTGTTTTGAATAATATTGAATAAACTACTTAAGAATATCCTATATTGGAAAACATTACCTATTTCAATGCTAGGTAGAATTAATGTGATAACAATTGCGGAAGAAAAATCATTTTTATCACATTAATTCTACCTAGCATTGAAATAGGTAATGTTTTCCAATATAGGATATTCTTAAGTAGTTTATTCAATAGGGGTGGGAAATTAGATTTAAATAAAGAATCATATCTTTTTGTTACATGAATTCCAAGATATTTGATTTTTTCATTTGCTATCTTAAAAGGATATTGTTGTAATATATGTGAGTTATTTCCCATTATTGCCATAAGTTCACTTTTATTCCAATTAATTCTATATCCTGAAATCAATCCAAATTGAGTTATTAAATCTAATAAGTTAGGAATACTAACTTCCGGCTTTGTAATATAAAGTAATACATCATCTGCGTATAAAGAGATTTTATTTTCAGTTTCTTTGGTTTCATACCCGTATATTTCAGGATGTAATCTGACGCGCTGTGCTAATGGTTCAATTGCCAGTGCGAACAGTAGTGGAGATAGAGGACAACCTTGTCTACAGCCACGGAATAAATTAAATTTAGTTGTTAACATTTGATTTATTAATATTCTAGCTGTTGGCTTGGTATATAGTAGCTTAACCCATGTTATAAACTTCTCTCCCAACCGAAAAGTTTCCATAACCGAAAATAAATAACACCATTCAATCTGATCGAAAGCTTTCGCTGCGTCCAATGAAATAATTGATAAATCTTTATTAATGTTTCTTTTCGAGTATATAATATTGAATAATCTTCTCAGGTTGTTTGAGGAATATCGTTTTGGTATAAATCCTGTTTGATCTGAATGAATTACTTTATTAATCACTGTATTTAGTCTTTGTGCTAGTATTTTGGTTAATATTTTTTGATCAGTATTTAAAAGAGCTATGGCTCTATACGACCCTGGATCATCCAGATTTTTATCTAACTTAGGTATAAGTATTATAATAGATTCATTTAATGTTTCTGGTGACTTCTGTTGTGCATAAATGTGTTCATAAAGTGTCTTCAACGTGGAGCTATCATATCATAGAATGTTTTATAAAATTCTGATCCAATACCATCCGGTCCTGGAATTTTACCAGTTTTTAATGTCCTAATAGCTTCTTCGATTTCTTTAATAGTTATTTCAGCGTTGAGTGGTTCTCTATTTTCTGAATCTAGTCCTTTTAGATTACAATTTTTTTTTAATGTTTCTACTCCTATTCGATTTTCTGTCGTTTTGGCTGAATATAAATTTTTATAATATTGCAAAAATCTCTCATTTATATCTTTAGTTTGTATTAATAATTCCCCTTTGTCTGATTTAATCCTATGGATTAATTTTTCTCCTTCCAATTTTCGTAATTGACGATCCAATAATTTTTGTGGTTTATCTCCGAATTCAAATTGTATTTGTTTAGTATATTGGTATAGTTTTACAACTTGGTCTGACTGTATTTAATTTAATTTATATTTCAATGCAAAGATTTTATTATGTTTTATTATGGTTGGGTTAACAGCGTTTTCTGTATCTAATTGTTTGATCTTTTCCTTTTTACTTTAGTTTTTATTGCTTTTATGTATACACAAATAAAACACAAATATAACACCAAAACATACAACATTACAATGAAACGTACAACAGTGTAGCGAGGGGTTCAGTTTACAGTTAATGATGCAGTATACAGAACTATTTTCATATTAAAACATTTTCCAATAACTTACATTATTGTCTATAAAATTATACAGTGTTGATGTCTTTATTTCTATACCTAATCCATTTTTCTCATTTTCTTTTAAATTCGTCTTCTTTCACTCTTAGAGAATATGTCATTTTCTCCATGACAAATATTTCCTGTACTATGTCTAACCATTGTCTAAGTCTGGGTGTGTCCGCTGCAAGCCAGTTTCTTGTAATGGCCTTTCTGCCAGCTGTGAGTAGGATTTTAACCAAGTAATGGTCTTCCTTCAGCACCACTGTATTTATATTACCCAGGTATAAAATGGAACACTTCTTGCAGACTATATATCCTAATACCTCCGTTAATTCTGAATTCACTCTGTCCCAAAATGGTTCTATTTTTGGGCAACTCCAGAAGATATGTGCATGGTTTGCGTCTGTTTGGCCACATTGCCTCCAGCATGTTTGCTGCCTTAGAATTTGCTTGCTTTTTATGTTAGGCGTAATAAAGAAACAAATCAAAATTTTCCAATTAAATTCTCTCCAATGTTGTGAATTGGTGGATGTCGGTAGTGTTACACACATATGATGCCATTCTTCTTCTGAGATCGTAATGTTCAATTCCTTTTCCCACTTAAATTTTACATAAAATGTAGTTTTAGCTTGACATTCCATTAAACTATGATAAAGTTTAGAAATAATCCTTAATGTTTTTTGATGATACGCACTAACTATCACTTCTATCACTGGATTCTTTTCTTCTAGTGCCTCCCTTTTTACCTTTTTATTGTAATACTCTCTCAGTTGGAGGTATCTAAACAAGTCTTGGTTCCGAAGTGCAAATCTATCCTTCAAATCTTGAAAACTTCTTAGGTCTCCATTTTCAATAACAGTACAAAATGCAGTCATTCCTTTCTTCATCCACTCTTTAAATGTTGAGTCATACATCCCTGGTTTAAATTCATTATCCAAAGCTATCCATCTTAAAACTTTTTGTCGTTTATTCAGTTTAAGTTGTCTGGTAAGCGTGAATCAGGTTTTTAAAGTAAATGTCGTTATTGGATCGATTATGCTCCTGATATGTCCAGGAAGCGCTTTTTCTCCCAAAAGTGTTTGGATGTGGAAGTCAGGGATATCTGTCTCAATATCTTTCCACCTAGCTATATAGCTGTCCTCACACCAATTAATTAGTGGTCGAAGTTGGGCTGCATAGAAATATATCCTAAAATTTGGAAGTGCCATTCCACCTTTGTCCTTTGGCAACTGTAGTGTAGTGTATCGAATTCTGGCCTTCTTTCCTCCCCAAATAAATCTAGATATTAATTTATCCCATTCCGTGAATTGTTTTAATGGCACCTCTATTGGCAGAGATTGAAACAAGTACAATAGCCTTGACAAAATATTCATTTTCACCACATTTATCTTACTACTAAAATCCATTGGGTAGGTGGACCATCTTTCTATATCCTTTCTTATGTTTTGGTTGATGTGATTATAATTGGCCCCATACAACATTGATATATTTTTTGTTATATGTACCCCTAGGTATTTGATTGATTTTGAATCCCATTTAATATTATAATTTTGTTTGATTTCTTCTGGAGGAGGACAATTGAATAGGAGGATTTGAGTTTTTGAAATATTCACTTTATATCCTGCATAAAAATTAAATTTATCTATGATCCCCATCATCCTTGGAAAGGAGGTGTTTACTTCCGGGAGATACATCATTACATCATCTGCGAATAGGCCAATTTTATGTTCTCTGTCTCTTATAGTTACTCCCCTCAGTTCCCTATCTTGACGAATCGCTTGAGCCAATGGTTCAATATATATAGCAAACAGGGTAGGGCTAAGACAACATCCCTGTCTCGTTCCTCTTCCTAACACAAATCTCTCAGTTAAGGACCCATTCACCTTTACTCTTGCAGTAGGATGCTGGTAAATTGCTTTAATAACTTGAATTGACTCTTCGGTAAAGCCAAATCTTTCTAGTGTTTGATATAAGAATTCCCAATTAACCCTCTCCTTTTCCAATGCCTGTTGTTCCCTCCAATTCTCTTTATTTTAAAATGCTTGAGAGGATATCATAATTCCCCGAAGATACGCTTTAAAAGTTTCCCATAATAGGGACGAAGATATTTCTGGCGTATCATTTATTTCAAAGAAAATCTTGATCTGTTTTGTGATGTATTCTTGAGTTATTTTGTCTTTTAAAATTTGTGGGTTAAATCTCCATTGTCCCTGTTTTTCCGTTTTACCAGTTATTTTCATCCTAAAAGTTAAAGGTGCGTGATCTGAAATTATAATATTATGATATTTTGAATTATAAGTGAATGGGATAAGTTTTAAATCTACCAAAAAATAATCTATTCTTGAATAAGTTTTATGCACAGGTGAGTAAAAAGAGTATTCCCGTCCAGTTGGGTTTTGCATTTTCCAAACATCTTTAATATTACTAGTATCTATATATGCATTTATTAGATCACTGGAAAGCGATTTAACTTTCCGTTGTTTTGATGATTTGTCCACATAAGGTTCTAGTGTACAATTTAATTCTCCTCCAATTATTAAGTTGTGTTGTGATAATTCCGGAATAGTATTAAATATTTTTTTTAAAACAGTGGGCTGTCAAAATTTGGGCCGTTTCCATTGACAAAAATCATTTTTTGTGTGTATAATTCTCCTATTACAATAATATATCTACCATCATTATCGGTTATTGTTGTAGTGTGTTTAAATGAAGTGCCTTTACGAATTAATATCGCTACACCTCTAGATTTGTGTGTGAAAGAAGAATGATACACTTTGTCAATCCATTTAGCTTTTAATCTATGTTCTGCCTCTTTTTTTAGATGTGTCTCTTGGATGAATACCACATCTGCATTAAGTGCTTTTAAGTGTGCTAATACTTTACCTCTCTTAATTGGTTCATTAATACCTTTAACATTCCAGCTACAAAACGTTATTCCTCCATTCCCCATATTCATTTGTAATTCTTGCATCTTTTATCTAAAGGAATATATAATAGGGGAAATGGTTCAGCTCGACATACCCGACTTTACACCCGAACTCCGAATAGATGAATTTCAAGACCCTTGAGTATCTCTCACGTATATACCTCCTTTGCATTAATTTATATCTCCATTCAAAAGTAAAATAATAATAACAAGAGATAATATTAAAAAAAAGGATAGATTAAGAGATTAATAGGGTGCACAAAGAAAGAAAAAACTACATCTAATATTGGTGTAGTTAGTGTTAGCCATACTACCATGGCTAGCAATCTATAGGCTTCCGTAGTCGATGTTACTAACTTATCCAATTCCATGATTCATTAAAATTGTTATTCCATACAAATATTTAACTGGGAGTATTAAACTCTGATGTGTACAAAATCCATCAGTCAAGTATTTGATAATATCTATACTTAATACTTATTAAAAGCAATAATAATAAGAAAATATAAAAAAATAAAGTAATAAGAAAAACTAAGAAAAAGGGAAGAAAAATATAGAAAAAGTAAAAAAAAATAATAAAAAGTACCGGGGGGATAAATAAAGTCAAAGTTGATATTTTGTGATTTATATTTACTATTTACTTAATCCTAAGTAAATCAGCTATAGTTAGTTGTTAATCATAAATGGGTAGTTATTAGCTTTAATTAATAATAATACCAGAGTATTAATTTTAGTATGTGTTAGTTATTAATATTAGTAGTGTTACTATTCTAATTATTAGTATCCATAGGAGCGTCTCCAATCTGTATCTCCCCGAATTCTTTCTAACCCCACCTGGGCATGGACGTAACCCCGGAAAAGGGGCAGGCAGCCGGCTCGGGTAAAGCCCTCCACCGTCTGGCGCCGTGACTCGCGGATGGCCAACTTGGCCAGGCCCAGATGGTAATCAGCTTGGAGGGTGTGATGGTATTAAACGCCGAGCTGTAGTCTATGAACAACAGCCTGACATACGAGTTTTTATTGTTCAAGTGGACATTATCAACCTCTCAAAGCATTTCATCACCACAGACGTTAGTGCCACTGGTCGATAGTCATTGAGGCACGTCACCTTGCTCTTCTTGGGCACCAGTAGAATTTATGCCACTTTAAAGCAGGTGGGAACCTCAGATATCAGATGTGAGAGGTTGAAAATGTCCGTAAAAACTCCAGCCAGTTGGTCTGCACAGGCTTTGAGAACACAACCGGGTATACCATCAGGTCCAGGCACGTTCCGAGGGTTCACCTCCCTGAACGATCTTCCGACTTCGGCCTCTGTGACTGTGACTGAAATACCATCACGGCAAATGGCAACTCGTGAAGGCACATCAGCGTTCTCCCTATCAAAGCATGCGTAGAACGCATTGAGCTCGTCAGGGAGTGATGCTTCACTGACATTTAAGCTGCCTCCTGATTTCGCCTTATAGGAGGTGATGGCATTCAAGCCCTGCCACAGTTGCCGAACATCCGTCTCATCCTCCAGCTCGGAGCAGAAGTCTCTTTTGGCCTTTTTGATGGCCTTACCAAGGTCGTATCTGGACTTCTTGTAGACCTCTGCATCTCCAGACCAGAATGCCCGAGATCTGGTCTTCAGAAGAATGCAGATCTCATGGTTCATCCAAGGCTTCTGGTTAGGAAACACTCAGAAGGTTTTTGTTGGGACGCAAACGCATTATATGGTAGGTGGCTGCTCAACTTCCAGGTTTTTGATGATTAAGAAATGATAGAAAGGGAGGTAAAGAGGTGGAGGAATTTCATTATAAATTGGGAGAATGTCACAGATTCACTCAGAGAGGACTCACTGGAGAGTTTATCCACTGATGCAATATGGGTACAACTCAAAAAAAAGAAAGGTGCGATCACTCTATATACTATAGGTGTTCTAATACCTAGCGGCAGATAGAGGAATAGAAATATGGACAGATTATTATGGAAAGATGTGAAAGCAACAAGGTTGTCGTAGTAAGTGACTAACTTCCCCAATATTGATAGGAGGGACCATACAGAACTTTGCACAAGCAGGCAGAATTAATTAGTTTAATCTGGTATCGTGTTCAGCACAGACATCATGGACAAGGGGTATGTGTGCGCTATCCTGTTCTATGTTCAATTAGAAATGTAAATTTCACATTCTGCCACCAGTTCCGAAGGCTCCAACAGATGGAACATTGGAAAGTATCAGAAATTTGAATCTTGATTTTAGTGCCAAAATTGCAAATATGGATTACAGAATCTACAATTTAAGTGCCATATGTTGGTCTGTGGTCTCCTGCAATAACTGTACTGTAACCTCTTAAGTGTTCCCCTTGGGACCTTACACTCAGAAAAAAAACAGGTCTCTCAATTTAGTCTCATCAATCTCCCCAACATTCCTATCAATTCTTGGAACATCTGAGGGAGGCCCAGTTGGTCACATGGAGAATGTGAAAATTCCACACAGATGGCAAGGAGATCAGGAATGGACCTGGATCACTGGAGCTGTGAAGCAGTAGCTCTAACCTCAGCACCACTATGCCACCCATTTTCTTTCTCACATAATTATCAATTTCCCCATTGAAATAGAATCTAAGACCACATGGATAAATGGTGTATTTCTCACAACAAAGCAAGTAATTTTGCTTTGATATCAAGTGTGAATGTGGTCACATTTTACACTTTATCCATTGTGTTTATCAAACAAGTTATAATGGTCAGCATGTTTGTTTATTAGTAACTCTTTTCAATAAAAAAATTAATTAATTTTCTTACAGTTTCAAAACTGCTATCTAGGTCAGGTGAATGTTTTGGATATGTAGAAATGGTTAAAAGTATGTCGCTGATAATCTGTGAAGACTGTTAATTTATCTATTTTGCTTGATTATATAATTCTTGTCAACTGTGTGTTATGATAACACTTACATAATACTACATAATGAGGTAGTCGGACTAATGTTTGCTAATATTGTAACAGTGATTACCACACAAGTTGGTAATTCTACTAGCCTCAGCATCCACTTTTCACAGAGCAAGCGTTAGTGGGAAGTTCATATGTATCATAATGTTATGATTATAATGCACAATATGTTGAAAAACATGGATTGAGTCCACGTAGTCTGATATTTCAACAAGAAACCATTTAACCTCTCAGCTTATTAGGCATTGGATCTTATGTTTAAATTGTATTGGCCGAAATACTGTGATATTGTGCATAGCTGATGTAGCTCCTTGATATTGGTTTGACTATGTAGTGTACAAATTACAATTCATGCGCTCTTGATCAACTTTTCTTATCCTACTACATATCTATACATAAATTTCCATGAGATATGAAGGCAGTACCAGCATGTCGACAGGCTGGCAAGAGAGAAAAGCAAGTGTAAATGTTGAATCTTTGAGATCTGTGAATGGAATTTCATTTGAATTAAATTGTCTGTGAATATCTAGAACAAGACCATGGTGTCCTGTTAGGTTCACTCCAGGTGGAAATACCTTATTCCATTATAAAATAACACCAGGTTCTATTATAAGTAAATGGACTTTCAAATGGATAATTTAATGCAGAGAAATAGATCAGTGAATGTAGCTCTCTTTTTGAATCTGAATTTATAGCACTGTTTTCTTGCAGAACTAGCACCATACGCATTTCATAATGGATTTGTGTGAATTTTGTGTGGGAGAGAGAAAGCAAGATATGAAGGAATTTTTTTTGATGGAATATCAAAAAAATTTCAAAGAACTGAAATAATTGATTGGTGTTTTAATGGAACGCATTGTTTCAAGTATGTGTAACTCAAAAGTTGATGTGTACAGCAGATACTACCAAACATTTGAAAGAATATATCAGATAAGGAATGGTTAATGAATGAGGATTGTGATGACCACATTAGTATAATGCATATAGAATAGAGGATCCCCATAATAGGCAATAGCTGTTATAGGTGCGTGGGTGCAGCTTGCTGAATGTTGCTAGTGGCAACAGAATGCCACTTTCTCATCAGTAAAGGGGAGAGAATACAACATAAACATCAATTGTTGCCACTGGATAACATTATGGCTTGTGCACAATATTGCATGTATCTCATGTTTGTCCACTGCCCATGAAGGAGGCAGCAGTGGAAATTCTAAGCCAAAGTCTCCTGATAGCTTTAACATAAGAACATAAAAGATTGGGTCACTTGGTGCTTTGTGTCTGCTCGACTATTCTTTAAGATCATGGCTATTTTTGCATCAACGTTATTTGCATGCTCCATTCACACATCCTTTGATTCCACTTACGCCAAAAAAACTATATTTTTTTAATTAAAATCCATGGCTGAGCTTCATAGACCATTAGGACAGAGAGCTATCTCAATCTTAACTGGTCTACCCTGCATTCTGAGACTGTGGTCCTGGTTGCAGATTCATCAGCCAAGAAAAACAACCTCCTCCTTCAATCCATCAATCCCTCAGTTTGAAGTTTCAGTGAGATCTCATTTCATTCTCACCATTTAAAAAATACTGCTTGCTGGTTTATACATCAATGTGGATAGCTTCACATTTCTCCACAATATATTGCATCCGCTTTATTCTTACCCACTCACATAGATTCACCTACATTCCATTGAAGCCTCATTAGACCCTCTTTCTACCTACAATCTCACATCGTTTTGATTTACTGGGAATCTTGGAATTATGACATGTCCTCTCATCCAAATTGTGACAAAGTTCATGAATAGATTGGACTCAAGGCCAATACCTGTGATACGCCCCTGGCCACAATCTGCCAGCTTGAGAAATAGAACCTTTATTCCTACATTTACTCTGTGTCTGCTAACCAATTCTCAAACCATGATGGTATATTCCTCCACATTGATGACTGACCCGTGAAACTCTTATCGGAAGCTGTATCCAAATCTAAATTCACCAAATCCATGGGATCCCCCTTAATGGTTCTACCCGTTAGATCCTCAACGAATTACGGAAGATTAGTGAAACAGGATTTTCCTTCCATAAATCAATTCAGACTGCTTAATTCTGCCTGCCATTTCAAGGTTTTCTGTCATTATATCCTTCATTATAGATTCCAGCATTTTCCCTACAACTGCCCTTATTCTTACAGGTTGGTAGTTCACTATTTCCTCTCGCTCTCTTCTTGAAGAGTAGGATTACATTTGCTACTCTCCAATCCACTGGAACAATTCCTGAACCTACGGAATTTTATTTATCATCTTCAAGTGTTCACTGTAGCCGCCTCTTTCAAAATTCAAGGGACTCATCATTAGATCCTTGGCATTTAGCAGCCTTTCGTATCACTAGCTTTTCTCATACTACATTTAAATAAAACAGTGCAACCGCCTTGCACTAAAATTTCAAAGATTCCACAATAATTATGTTCTCTAAAATGCAAATTAGGTATGTGTTAGTTTCATTTATAACACAGATGGCTTATAGAATCTTCAGTCACACAGCACATAAAACTTTGGCATAGTAGTGGTCAAGGGTGTTTAATCCTCCAGTGCAGCAGAAAACATGTGCTAGTAGTTAGGGAGTGATTTCTTCATGCTGGCTATATTGAAGTCCCTGGCTATGATGGTAAAGGTATGCTGACTGGTGTTTGTTGACCATGACGTGCATCTCCTCCTGTGCTAGATGGACATCTACCTGCGGTGGGATGTAGACCGTGGTCAGGATGACGGAGGTGAAATCCATTGTGAGGTAGGAGGAGATAGATAAATATTTTCTCCACATCTTCTATGTGGTAAAATCTAAATCTAGGAATCTATTTTTAAAAAGTATGGGTTGCCTATGGTGGAGAAATGTAAGATGGAGTTTAATTCAAGTGTGCGGTGTTTCATTTTAGGAGATCGAATGCAAGGGAAAAGTATACAATTAATGGCAAGACCCTAAACAGCAGTGATATACAGAGGGATCTTGGGGTCCAAGTCCATAACTCCCTGAAAATGGTAACATAAGTAAATGCTAATGATGGCGTATGGTATACTTACCTTCATTAGTCGGAGCATTGAGTATAAGTGTCATGAAGTCATGTTACAGCTTATAATTTTCCAACATATGTATATAAGAGGTTGAACAAACATGGATTGTTTTCACGGAGCCTTGGGGATGAGGGGAGACAAGATGAAGTTTATAAAATTATGAGAGGTATCAATATACATAGTCAGAACCTTTTTTTCCCCAGGGTGGAAATATCAAAGAGACATTGCTTTAAGATCAGAGGTAGAAAGGTTAAAGGAGATGGCAGGGCAAGTTGCTTTACAGATAGTGGTTGGTTCCTGGAATGTGCTTTCAGGAATGTTGGTGGAAGCAGAAATGATAGGAACACATATCCCTCCAGTTCTGCGAGTACAGGTGCATGGGTCCCTGAAAGTGATGAGTCAGGTGGACAATGTGGTGAAGAAGATGAAAAGGCCTTTAGCACATTGCCTTCATTGGCAAGGGTATTGAGTACATATGTTGGAACATTATAATACAACTGTGCATCACTGGTGTGACCACACTTGTTTTACATAAGTACATTTATTTACAGGTATAATATGACAACTTAAATACTATTCTAAGGAAATATCAATCATTAAAAAGAGAATATATATATTAATATCAAAGCAAAATGTTGTTACTCTCATCTAAGAAAATTTCAAGCCCCTGCAGTGACCAGTGGTCCTAGAAAGTGGCCAAAGTGTCTGTGACACAGTGTGTTCCCTCTCCATGGGCACCTGGGCATGGCCAAAAGCCCCAAAAAGAAATAGGCAGTCAGACCAGAAATAGGCACTCAGCTGCCCTCTGCAATGGCCCACAGATGGCCGACTTGGCCAGGTCTAGCAGCAATTTGACCAAGATTTTCAGACTGACCCACCCCCCGTCCGCACCAGGTGACCAAAAATTTGAAGATTGGAACTGAACTCTAACCAGAATTTAAGGCACAGCCCCTTAAAATATTCAAAGAGGAACTGCAACCTCACAATCCTATAAGTATGTGGTACACGGGAAGAGGTTGGACAGCATGGGACCTTCTTATTTGAAGTGTGGAAAGTTAAGGGGCATAGATAAAGTGAACACTCATTGTCCTTTTCCCAGGGTGGAGGATTCAAAAATAGAGGTCATAGACTCTCTTAATTGAGAGTGGAGAAATGTAAGAGTGATGTCAAGGGCAATGTTTTCACTCAGGAGTTATTTTGTACATGGTATGAGCTGCAAGAGAAAGTTGTGGACGTGATGCATTATAACTTTTAAAATACACTTGGATAGATATATGGATTGAAAGAGGGCTTTCATTCAGTCCATTGGGTAAAGTGTAACATGTATTTGTTGACATGGCACAAAGAACTGCAGATGTAAGAATCAAGTAAAAAAAGTGCTGGAGTAACTGATTGGGTCAGGCAGCATCACTGGAAGATGTGATAGGTGACATTTCAGCTCGGGACCCTTCTTCAATTGTTCAATTATAATTGTGCACTTCATTTATATACTGGATTAAAAATGGTGAAAATTTGGACTAATCCCAACTGATGATTAATCCTTCTATGCAATGGTTGAAGCATGGCACATGAGGCCTGAAAATGAAGGAGCACATTTCATAATTGCAGAAAAGATCCATGTTCGGGGAGTGAAAACCTCTTACATTTAGAAAACAGCTCCTGGTACACATATAGAAGACGCCCATCACCCTGTGAGCCTTTGGAAAAGAATATGAGTAGAATAGAATAGAATAGAATGCCATTTATTGTCATTCAAAAAAACATGGTTCGAACGAAATTTCGTTCCTGCAGTCATAACATCAAAAAAACCAAGACACACAATTAACACAATTTACATAAACATCCATCACAGTGAATCTCCAAACACCTCCTCATTGTGATGGAAGGCAACATTCTTGTTTCTTCCCTGTTCTTTATTCTTCTCCCAAGGTCTAGCAGTCCAACTGCTGCGTCGAGGCGACCGGGGCTCCCAATTTTCAAGCCCCCGGCGGGCGATTGTATGTCCTTATAAATGTATATATATATGTATATATATATATATATATATATATATATATATCTTTCTCCCTCCCCCCTCTCTTCCCCTCCCTCCCTCCCAAAACGGTACAAGATAGCACAAATTTGTTTACACAACCTTACAATTTTCCTGTTGTGTAGTGTATCACGCTTCGTTCAGATTGATGTTATATTTTACAAGTTATTAACATTTTTTAATTTACAAAACCCCAATTTGAGAAAAATGTCTTCCCTGTGCTTACAGCTATGTCATCACAATGGAATTGTAGTCCTGCTCGCTACAATGTTGCAGTCCCAGTAAACTGAGCCCTGCTAGCCCTAGCAAGTGCAATTGCATTTAAAAAAAATAATAAATGAGGGAGGGTGAATAAGGCGAAATTAGCTGCTTGCTACAATGTTGCTATCCCAGGACACTGTCCTGCTAGCCCTAGCAAGTACAATTGCATTTTTTTTAAAGTTTAAAATGAGGGAGGATGAATAAGGCGAAATGAGCCTCCCGTGCAGGCTATGGGTGAGTGGTGCAATATTGCGTTGGGGGAACGGGTTGCGTTTAGGAAACGGGTGAGTGGTGGAATATTGCCTTGGGGAACGGGTTGCATTGGGGGACCAGGCCTCCCGTGTGACAGGGACCCATGGTTGTTTTTTCACAGGTCCTCTGCCTACATGACCAATTTAAATGAGCATACAGAGCTTGGGCACATTGAGACTCTTGCTGCCTCCATATATTTTTTTTCAGGACATCTCTTGTCTTTCTTGGATCCTTCTTATTTTCCTGAATCAACGTGGCCTCATCTCTTGGAGGCACTTTTGCTGCTGTACCTGCTAGTCCTCTTGGGTCATAGAGACCCAGTTTCAGACCTTTGCATGACAATTCTGGATACACAAGCTTGGCTCACCTCTACCAACTTTGTGATCTGTCGCTGTGACTTTGAGCAATGTAGATGCAAGTTGTGATCTTTGTGTGCCTCCTTGGAGTGATATCAATTGTTGTGAATTGCTTGACAAGTTCTTCTGAACTTATGATGAATCATTGCAAATGAATATCCGGGAAAAGAAAAATGACCAGAAGAACTTCTTGAAGAGATTTATAGGGTTTCAGAAAATATATAAGAAGAAATGATGGACATTGAAACTTAACAAACGTACAAAATAGCAAAAATCAGCCAGTAGATCTAATGATTTGCATCAGGATGTAATCTACACATATTCAATGATTCAATGGTACTTTATTGTCACATACCTTAGTGAAATTCTGTTGCTCCATACAGTTCAATGACAATCCTGCTATACATTAGGCACAATCATACTAAGTATAAGAGTGTAAGACCACACTGAGACAAACATTGCCACGATTTTAGTTGCCATCTTAAATCTAAATTATCAAAAATGTCTTAACTTGGCCATAAAGGCCCGTTGTCATGGTCGTGGCACTGGGTTGGAGTTGCAGGGGATATCCTGGCTAGGGGACATGTTGATGTCGTCCTTTGCTACTCTGTGCCACTGACTGTTCTGCACAATCAGCCACTTGCAACAGTGCCTGTTCTGGTTGAGCCCCAGGCTGCTTCAGTGCCTCCAGGGGCATACTCTGCTGACTTAACTTCTCCAACATCTCTTCGACATTGGCCCGTGAACATGTCATCGTTCGCCCTCAATTACCATCGCTCAGCCTCCATGCCCCTGGGTATCTCCCTCGGTTGACCCAGTGCACCTCCGAGAGCTTCGGAGGGCATGGGAGGTAAGCCCGCAGTCCTCACCGGCATCAAAACACCGTCTTGAATCATCACGAAGTAATCAACTGGCTTAGTTACAAGTAGAACCTAAATGCACCATTTGCAACTTGCAGAAGAGGGCAATGTTTGCCACAGCTACGTAAAATCCATCCTCATTGCATGCACAATGAGATACTTCATGATCCTCTTGTGCCATACTTATATGGCATTTCAGTTTCATGCCTTTTGCTCCACAAATCATTTTGTGAAAGTTTGTAGGGTGAATCCCATTCTAATTGCTTGTTTTTTTAAAATTTACATTTCCATAATAAAACAATTATTACTGGTGAATTTCTTAAATATTACACATTGTTGAATGAACAATTTAATAGTAACTAGACCAAGTAACTAGACCGTTAGGTCTGCTCCCCCAATGCAAGATTCCACCACTCACCCATTCCCCCAACGCAAGCCGTTCCCCATCGCAATATTGCAACACTCACGCATAGTCCCCAACTGCGCAGGCGCGGTTCATTTCTCCTCATCCCCCAGCACTCCATCCTCTTCCACTCACCCTCCCTTTTCAATCTCTAGAGAGAGGGCTGGGCTAAAGAAGGAGGGGTGGTAGAGAGGGAGGGGGGTAGTGAGGGGGGGGGGGGGGTAGAGAGGGAGATGGAGGGGAGGGGAGTAGAGAGGGATAGGGGCAGAGAGGGAGGGGGAAAGAGGGAGGGGGTAGAGGGAGAGGGAGGGGGTTAGAGTTGGAGGGAGGGAGGGTAGAGAGGGAGAGGGAGAAGGGAGGAGAGGGAGTACCAAGAGCACCAGATAGCGAGTACCAAGAGCTGGCAGCGTCTCCTCCACTTCTGCTCCCAGAGCGTGAAGATAACTGTCATAACATAAACTCGTGGTTGCTTCCACCAACAAGCAACTTGACCCTGACGTTTCACTGCACGTCAACAAAACTATTACTGTTGCAAAGATCGACACTGCTGCCGAATGCAATGTCATATCATTATCCAAATTTAAACGGATCAGAAATGCCGAACGTATTGTACACACTTCGGCCTCTTTGCTAGCCTAGGGAAGAGGGGGGGGGGTGCTCCCATTTGGAGAAGCTGAGCTGAACTACCTGCTGGAGTCACAAGCTCACAATCTGAACTTTTTCATTGTCCGTGGGAAAGTTGCAACTCTGCTTGGCATTAACGCATGCCAGGATCTAGGACCGGTAACTTTTGGGCCTGCTGTCCATCAAATATCTCCCGCCGAGGGCTCCACCCAGCAGATACTTTTCCAATACAAGGAACTATTTGACGACAAGCTTGGGAAGCTACCCATCAAATACAACATCGCCACTAATACAAACATCTTACCTGTGGTTCGAGCGCCACATCACATTCCAAAGCTATGCGCGACAGAGTACACAATCTCCAGCGGATGGTGTCCCTGGGTGTCATTGTCACGATCACTGACCCTTCCGACTGGGTTTCCACCATGGTGGTTGCAACAAAGAAAAACAAGGAAGAAATCCGAATCTGCATCAACCCCAGAGACCTGAACGCAGCAATGTAAACGCCCACACTACCCGATGCGCACAGTAGAGGAAGTTGCTGCCCAGCTGGGCAGTGTCTCCGTGTTTTCTGATCTGGATGCCAAAAGTTCGTTCTGGCAGATCCTGCTGGACCCCGACTCGTCCATTCTCACCACGTTCAGCACCCCCTTTGGCCGCTACAAATTTCTGCGGATGCCCTTCAGCATCAACTCTGCCAGTGAGGTACCCCAACGCACAATGGAACAATTATTTGCGGGGTATCTGTGTACCATCACTGTTGACGATATTCTCGTTGATGGATGTAACATGGCTGAACATGATGCCAACTTTAAAAAAATTACAAAGGCATCCATCAACCCTCTAAAATGCAGATTTTGTGTCAAAGAGGTCCATTATGTCGGATACGTATTCACAAGTGATGGCCTCAGAACGGACCCCTCCAAGACCACTTCCATCAACGAGATACTAGCTCCCACTGATGTTACGAGTTTACAGAGATTCCTGGGAATGGTCAACTACTTGGGGAAATTCATTCTCAACCTCAGCTAAATATCTGCTCCCCTACGCCAACTGACTCACAAAGACACTGCCTGGACTTGGTACCCACATCACCAGAGAGCTTTTGAAATCCTCAAATTACAATTGACCAGTGCTCCAACCCTAGCTTATTTCGCTTTAAACCAACCGGTGACGCTCACGTGTGATGCATCCCAAAATGGACTGGAGCTTGCCTACAGACTTCCACCGAAGGAGACTGCAGACCTATTGCTTACGCCTCCCGTACCCTGTCCGAGATTGAACAACGTTACGCCCAGATCGAAAAGGAATTACTTGCCGTAGGTTTTGCCTGCACGAAATTAAAGGACTTTATTTTTGGCAAGTCTGTGACTGTTGAAACAGACCACCAACCGTTGGTCACCATTCTGAACAAACCCATTCATGCTGCTCCTGCAATGGATGATGATGCAGCTACATTGCTTCGATTTTACCATAGTCTACAAAAGGGGCAAGGACATGCATCTGGCTGACAAGCAATCAAGAGCCCCACAAACAATCTGCCATCTGAGAAAGACCAGTTCACAGTAATGATGGTATCGTACGTACCTACAGAATGCCTAAGCAACCTGGCAGAGCACACGGCTGCAGACACAACTCTACATCTACTGTCCTCAGTCATCCAGCGTGGCTGGCTGGATAAACAACATCGTGCCCCATTTACGATTCGCCCATACTACCTGGTTCGCGACGAGCTGGTACTGCAGGACGGTGTCATAATCAAGGGTCACAAAGCAGTCATCCCAGCTGTTCTATGGGACAAATACATTGATGCTGTTCACAGTGGCCACCCCGGCATGGAAGCAACCTTACTATGAGCAAAGAGCATGTTTTACTGGCCCGGGATAACCCAGTATGTGCGCGAAAAAGTTCAAACCTGTGCTGTCTGCAACAGCCTAATGCTACACCAACAGAAGCAGCTCTTGCTCTCACACCCTGTTCCTCCTCTGCTTTGGTCCACAGTCGCTACCGACATATTCGAGTGGCATGGCAAACATTATCTGGTTCTCGTTGACTCGTAGTCGGGCTGGTTCGAAAACAACCTGCTCCAAAGCATCACATCCGATGCTGTCATCCAAAAGCTGTTGCGCCATTCCTCTGTGCACGGCGCCCTTGCACGCCTCCTGTCAAATAACGGCAGTCAATTCACCAGCCAGTGCTTCAAAAACTTTGCTCAACTATGGGATTTTCGCCATGTCACCAGCAGTCCTGAATTTCCACAGTCAAAAGGACTTGCAGAACGGGCTGTCCGGAGCGCCAAACAATTAATGGAGTGCTCACACCTTGCCAATTCTGACGTCTGCTTGAACCTGCTCAACTTAAGGAACATCACTCGTGACCCAATACTGGGGTCTCCTGCCCAACGCCTGATGTCTCGACAGACCCGTACAGCCCTGCCTGTGCCCCAGCAGCTGCTGCAACCGCAGGTTCGTTCACCTGCTGTACAGAAACAACTCCAGCTGAAACGCGATGCCCAGAAACAATATTTCGATAAGTCCAGCAAACCACTTAAACCTCTCTCCAGTGGGCAAGTCGTTTGCCTTCAAACCAACAAGGGCTATGGCCGTTTAGGTCACATTCACAGTCCCGCAAAAGAGCTGCGCTCATACCTGGTAAGCGCAGATGGAGGTATCTACAGACACAACCGTCAACATCTCCTTCCTGTGAAGGAACCACCTCCAGCTGACTTGTATCCTGATGCAACACGTTCGATTTACCCTTCTGCTGTCGGACTGCCTCTTCCCTCACGCTCTTGCTGCTGCAGATCAACCATTGGTGCACCAAAGCAAATTCCTTGTATGTGAATACTTGGCCAATAAACTTATTCATTCATTCATTCATTGGTTGTGCCCCCGACTCCCTCGCCAGCTTTGCCGTGTTCCTCCCCCGGGTCACCAGTGCCCTCGCCGCATAGGTCCCCGGTGATTTCACCGGTGAAGGGAGGAGACATGGATCTGTACTGTACGTGCGCGGGACGAGTTTATAGGCTGCCCCTTAGATACAGGGATTTTTAACAAACCATTTGCACTTCCCTGTATGTGTTATTAGCGTTTTGGTTATGTATTATTCAGTCATCACATAGTAACGTGTTTATTCATATATGTCACTTTAATTTAGATGTGTTTCACTTTTATTCCTACAAGGAAAGATGTAGATTGGTCACTTTACTTACTAACCAATGTAGTGCTTTATTATCAGAAGCTCCGCCTACTACCACACTGTTCATATTATCGCAACCCGAGATGTGCAGTCAGTCCATGCTGCTGTACAGTAGATGCAACATGCTATAGTGAGTTATATGTGCTTTCCAATAAATACTGTTGTACCTAGTTTGTGAGTATGTGTGAGTTACTCGACAGGGGATAGAGAGGGAGGGGGGTAGAGAGGGAGGGGTGTTGAGAGGAAGGGGGGTAGGAGGGTGGGAGTGAGGGTAGATAGGGAGGGGGCATCTCCCTCCTCCACCCCTCCACATCTCCTTCCTCCACAGCACCACCCCATCTTCCTCTACCAGCCCCACTCCCCACCCCATCTCCCTGATCCTCATTTCCCTCATCCTCCTCCCTTCACTCCCATTCCCTGCCCCAGGACCTACCCAGGTCGTAGAGCAGTGCCAGGGCCTGGAACTCAGCCTGGTTTTGTACTCGACCTGGCCCTGGCTATAAACTCCAGCCATCAGCTCGGCTGCTGCCTGGGCTATAGTTCAGGCGACGACTTCACCTCCGGGCTCATCCCTGACCACGGACCAAGGTTTGTCCTTGGTTCCAGCAGTGGCTTCTTTCTCGGCCCCGGTCATGGCCCCATCCCAAGTGCCGGGCTGGGCTCTCACTCCAGCTCGAGCACCAGGCTCGGCTCCAGCCTGGGCCCGCGGCACCACCCTTGCCACCAGGTGTCGGGCATCAGCAGCCGCCGCACGAGCGCTGGAGTGCCCCTCCCTCCCGGAGTGTCCCGTCCTGCCTTGCGAGTCCATTGTGACGTCATTCGGGGGGTTTTTCCGAAAATGGGTTCGTTTTAGGGCTATTTTTAATACTTTAAATGATTAAAAACCAGAAATTTAGGTGGGAATGAGACGGGAAGATGTTTATCGCCTCGATGGAAAAAATGTGAGTGTGTGAAAATGGGAAGGCTATGGTCTAGCGTTTGGAGGAAAATAGGAATTAACCAGATTGTGCCCAGATGACCCACACACACACATATACATACACACAAACAAGAGAAGAGTTTTAGTAATAGAGATACATATCCAACATTCCAATTCCTAAACAAAGGAAATTAGATTTAACATTTTTTAAATAAATGTTGAGAAACAGTTTAGTTTGAACTATTTATAGATTTAAAATTGATTTAATGGGTAGGATTTAACATTTTCCAAGCCGGTGACAAAAAAAGAGCCGCAGTAAAGTTGCATGAAGAGAATAATAATATGCACAAATGAAGATAATCTTATGAATGTTGAATATTTATTATGCAATTATTAGGATTGCCATAAATATTAATGACATTCTGTGCATGTTGGCTGAGTTTTGCTCCAGTGTGATGGCACTCCATGCTATAAACAAGCTTTATTTATTTCTGGCACAGTATCCACTTGAGTGGTTTACAACCCAATGGTATGAATATTGAATTCTTCAATTTTAAGTAATAAACCCCCTTATCCCCATCTCTTTCCCATGCACCCTCACCCCGGTCAGTATTCACCCATTTCTTCCACCATCTTCCACCCTCCCCAGTCAAACTGCTCCTTTCCCCTCCTTCCCATACTCATCTCCCATCACCGAGTCCCACATTTCCACCCATTTCCCCCCTCTAGCTTTACATTTCACCTCTCCTCTTCACTCCTTAACTCAAGCCCATATGTCTTTTTTTCACCTCCAGCCTTTGTCATGTACCCCACCTGTCTGCCAATCAGGCAGGCTTTGTCCCACCCCCATCACTCTTATTCAGCATAATCTTTCCTACTCCAATGTTTGAATAAAGGTCCCAATCTGAAATGTCGTCTCTCCATTCCCTACTCAGATGCTGCCTAATCAATAGACAATAGGTGCAGGAGTAGGCCATTCGGCCCTTCGAGCCAGCACCGTCAGACACTGTGATCATGGCTGATCAACCACAATCAGTACCCCGTTCCTGCCTTCTCCCCATTTCCCTTCACTCCTCTATCTTTAAGAGATCTATCTAACTCTCTCTTGAAAGCCTCCGGAGAATTGGCCTCCACTGCCTTCTGAGGCAGAGAATTGCACAGATTCACAACTCTCTGTGTGAAAAGGTTTTTCCTCATCTCCGTTTTAAATGGCCTACCCCTTATTCTTAAACTGTGGCCCCTGGTTATGGACGCCCAACATCAGGTCATGTTTAATATTTTGTTGCGTATCCTTTGCATGCAATGACTGCTTGAAGTCTGCGATTCATGGACATCACCAGTTGCTGGGTGTCTTCTCTGATGATGCTCTGCCAGGCCTATATTGCAACCATCTTTAGCTTATGCTTGTTTTGGGTGCTAGTCCCCTTCAGTATTCTCTTCAGCATATAAAATGCATGCTCAATTGGGTTCAGATTGGGTGATTGACTTGACCACTCATGAATTGACCATTTTTTAACTTTGAAAAACTCCTTTGTTGCTTTAGCAGTATGTTTGGTATCATTGTCTTGCTGTAGAATGAACCGCCGGCCAATGAGTTTTGAGGCATTTGTTTGAATGAGCAGCCTTCAGAATTCATTATGCTACTTTTTCTTGGGCCCCCTTGGTCATGGGTGATCATGGTTGTCTCCAGGGTTGGACAGTTTGTTTAACGTGGGGAGACTGGTGCACAGACAGCCACCACACGGTCCTTGACAGATCTGGGTCGGGATCCTGTGTCATGGAGTCCAAGACGACCGGAGACCCTTTCCTGCTGCAACCTTCATCCGCCTTCCCAGCCATTGTGACTCTCTACTAAGATCAGCCATCATCCTCCGCCTGTTCCACCGTTGAGGTCTTGGTTGGATTGCTCTATGTCAGAGTCCTCCCCCTTGACCTTACTCAATTCAATTCAATATTTAATTGTCATTGTGCAGTGTACAATACTGAGACAACAAAATGCAGTTGGTATCTCCGAAGGGCGAACTTACAAATAAACAAGTAATTGAGCAATAGTATGAGTATATACATCTATACATATACAGTAGTATCAGTCATTGAGGTGCAGCATTGAGAAGTGTGACAGCCGCAGGGAAGAAGCTGTTCTTGAGCCTGCTGGTACGGCAGCGGAGGAACCTGTAGTGTCTCCCGGATGGGAGGAGGGTAAACAGTCTATGGTTGGGGTGTGAGCTGTCCCTGGCGATGCTGTGCGCACTGCGCAGGCATCATTTACTATGGACAGACTCAATGGAGGGGAATGAGGAGCCTCTGATGCGTTTGGCGATCTTCACCACCCTCTGCAGAGCTTTCCGGTCGGCGACAGAGCAGTTACCATACCATACTGTGATGCAGTTGGTAAGGATGCTCTCGATGGTGCAGCGGTAGAAGTTCACCAGAATCAGGGGAGACAGGTGGACTTTCTTAAGTCTCCTCAGGAAGAAGAGACGCTGGTGAGCCTTCTTGATCAGCGAGGATGTGTTGTGGGTCCAGGAGAGGTCATCGGAGATGTTGACCCCCAGGAACCTGAAGCTGGAGACACGTTCCACCTCTGTCCCGTTGATATGGATGGGGTTGTGCGTGCAGCCTCTCGATCTCCTGAAGTCCACAATGAACTGCCATGGGTGGCCCTACCAGGATCATAGCTCCAGACGGCATCGCTCTCAATATCGCAGGACCCAGACAAGCTTCTCCACCACGACAAGGTGACAATCCACGGAGAAGTTGTACTACTACCATCAGCAGTTTATTATCAATGAAGATGTGAGCCAGTACCTTCAGGAGCCAAAAGGTGTAAGTCGATATTTTGGACTGGCAATAGGACTGACAGGAAAGAAGAAAGATTATCAATACAACACAGTACAAAGGGGATTTGGTGGGATGGAGGCCGAGAGGTAATAGGTGTAACCATATTGGGACGGGATAATGGGCAATTTTAACCATGAGGAGGAGGAGTGGGTGCATGGCACAGAAGTTGGTGGGATAAAGGAGGGTATGGGAGGGATGAACAAACACATGATTGCGTGGGAGGATAGCAACAGAGGGGGAATTAAATATTCAATGTTCATACCATCATACCAACATTCATACCATTCCCAGGTGGAATATAAGATGTAACTCTTACAATTTATGTATTCACCCTTGAGTAGCTTACAACCCAATGGTTTGAACATTGAATACTCCAAGTTCAGCTAACCCACAACCTTTGCCATGTCCCACCACCCTCACCCCCACACCCGCACACCATTGTTTTTGTGTTGAACAAAACTATCATTGGAGATTGAAGCTGATGGTGCGGTTGCAAGTACAGTACAGGCTTTACATGGATGACATGACTCGGTGGTAAAATCCAAAGGTTTCTCAAGCACTTGTACTAATGCTGTCATGTAGAATAGAACTTTGACTGGTTCTTTCAGAAGGATGCAATTTATAACAACCAATAATTTGCATGGTCTTAATTGCACACACTGACTGTGGTTAATTAACAGCTTTAATATAACATATAATTTCAAATCTTTCTGGAAATTCATTAACTGCGATAAACATTTAGGTTATTTTACATTTTCAGGAATATTTTCCTATTTTTCTATGAACAAGTTAGGAGTGAAACTAAATTCTAGATGCTGGATATCTGAAAATCCGGGAAAAGCTCAGCAGATGAGGTAGCGAGGTAGTTCACATTTCAGGTCAATAACCTTTCTTCGATATTTACTGTTTTTGTTACAACTGAATGCATGCTTCATTTTATTATTGCTTCATTTACTATGCCCGAATCCCAAATTTTGACTTGTTTTCAGAAGTTGGGGCTTGCAATTAGCAGCATCGTTGTCTGTTTGTTTGGTGCTATAAGATTTATTTCAACTGGTCGGTGAGGCTGAAAAAAGGTTGAAACATTTGCAGACACAAGAGACTGCATATGCTGCAATATGGAGCAAAAAACAGGAACTCAACGGGTTGAGCAGCACCTCAGGTGGCAAAGGAAGAGTTGATGAGGTTCAGACCTTGCATCAGAACGGAACTATTTGCAACCTTGTTCAGACAGAAATGCTGAATGGATAATTCAACTCAACTTCTTGACATCTCCATCAGCACAGAAAGTATTCAGCTACTTCAATATATTCCATGTGATATCAAGAAATGGTTGACAGCCTTGGATACAGCAAAGGTTATGGGATCAGATAACATTCTGACTGTACACTTCGGAACAAAGTGCACTTTTAGCCAAGCTGCATCATACAGCTACAATATTGGCATCCACCCAACAATGTGGAAAATTTCCTAACTGAATCCTGTTTGCAAAGAGTGGGACAAATCCAATTTGACCAACTGGAATGCAATCAGTCTACTCTACAAAGTGGTGTAAGATGCTGTCCTGGAAATATCTCTCTATTCCTTCTTTGTAACTGGGTCTAAATAATCAAATCCCCTACCTGATATCAATGTGGGTGTTCCTTCACTGGTACAATTATAAATTCATCACTGAATAACAGCATTGTCTAGATTCAGTACACAGCTAAGAGATTTTATGATAGGCAGCTACATTAACCACTCCTAAAGAAAGACTATTCATATGAAAATATAAGAAATATCACACTGTCTGACAAGACAAAATGTTTCTGATTTCCTCAGGCAGTGAGATAGAATTTTCGATAACATTTGAAACCTCTGGTCATAGCAGTGGTCGCATGAATGAAACGTTTTCAAAAAGTACAAAACATTTCTATCGTTTACAATGATTGAGCCGTTTAAAAATGGACTACAGTATTGAAGTTGTACATTTTCCTCAGCAGTTTATAAATATATAAATAGAAGAAATGAAATGAAGAATATATTTACTGCCGACACATGGAATATCTTTAAATCAATGGGAAGGACAAGACCTTCTCGTAGTGACACAGCTGGTATTGCTGCTGCCTTGAAGCACCACGGACCTGGGTTTAATCTTCATTTCAGTGGGGAGTTTATATGTTCTCCCTGTGACAATGTGGGTTTTCTCCAGTTGCTCCAGTTTCATTCCACATCACAAAAACATGCTGGTTGGTAGCTGAAATAGCCACTGTAACATGCCCCTTGTGTATAGCTTAGTGGTAGAATCTGAGCCTAATGGATGAGAATGTGTGGAGAATAAAAATGATATTAATGTAAACAATCTTTTGCTGGTTGGTTAGGGCACAGTGGATTGGAGGGCCTGTTTATGTGTGCTCTCCCTCTCTCTTTCACTCACCTCTTGTGCTAAAATGGCTCCTTTCAAATTTCCAGTGTGCAAAACGGACAAGTCAGAAGTAGATTATTTTATCTAAAATTGAACTGCATGAGCCTTTAGTGAGTTCTTCATTTACTAGTGTGATGATTCAATGGTCATTGCATCTCTTTGTTTTTTTTTTAATAGAACATTCATATTTCTCATCAACTCCTTAAGTTCTACATCCTCACTTGCATTCGTCTGCCTTTTTGCACTTTCCAGCCTGGTGTGGTGAGAAAGAAACGCGGTGTAAATGGAAACAAGAGAGAATGTGACAAGAGCAGGGAATGACATATTACTATTTTAGTCTCATTGCAGCAGATGTCTATCAGAACTGAGGATAATTGGTTTCTCAAACTAGCCAGTGGACAGAGCAGAAATGCGCACTGCAGGACTACAAATGTAGCTGTTATAATTAGATCTCTTGAGATATAACTACACTGCCCTCCATAATGTTTGAGACAAAGACCCATCATTTATTTATTTGCCTCTGAATGCCACAATTTGAGATTTGTATTAGAAAAAAATCACATGCGGTTAAAGTGCACATTGTCAGATTTTCTTAAATGGTATTTTTATACATTTAGGTTTCACCATGTAGAAATTATAGCGGTGTTTATACATAGTCCCCCCTTTTCAGGGCACCATAATGTTTGGGACACATGGCTTCACAGGTGTTTGTAATTGCTCAGGTGTGTTTAAATGCCTCCTTAATGCAGGTTTAAGAGAGCTCTCAGTACCTAGTCTTTCCATCACCTTTGGAAACCTTTATTGCTGTTTATCAACATGAGGACCAAAGTTGTGCCAATGAAAGTCAAAAAAGCCGTTGTGAGACTGAGAAACAAGAATAAAACTGTTGGAGACATCAGTCAAACTTTTGGCTTACCAAAATCAACTGTTTGGAACATCTTTAAGAAGAAAGAGACCACTGGTGAGCTTACTAATCGTAAAGGGACTGGCAGGCCAAGGAAGACCTCCACAGCTGATGACAGAAGAATTCTCTATATAATAAATAAAAATCCTCAAACACCAGTCCGACAGATCAGAAACACTCATCAGGAGTCAGGTGTGGAGTTGTCAATGACCACTGTCCGTAGAAGACTTCATGAACAGAAATACAGAGGCTACACTGCAAGATGCAAACCACTGGTTAGCTGCAACAATAGGATGGCTAGGTTACAGTTTTGCCAAGAAGTATTTAAAAGAGCAACCACAGTTCTGGAAAAGGTCTTGTGGACAGATGAGATGAAGATTAACGTATATCAGAGTGATGGAGGGGTGGAAGATTGCAATCTTCACGTGGTCCGCCCTGTTTCAATTAATGCAATCAACTTGACGTCACAAACAGAAGATCAAATAGAACAAGTTGTCTTACAACTTTAGGCTGTGTATGCCACACGAAAGAAGAAGAAGAGTGATGGCAAGACCAAAGTTTGGAGGAGAGAAGGAACTGCCCAAGATCCAAAGCATACCATCTCATCTATGAAACACGGTGGTGTGGATGTTATGGCCTCAACATGTATGGCTGCGGAAGGTACTGGCACACTTATCTTCATTGATGATACAACTACTGATGGTAGTAGCATAATGAATTCTGAAGTGTATAGATACATCCTAGCTGCTCGTTCAAACAAATGCCTCGAAACTCATTGGCTGGCGGTTCATTCCACAGCAAGACAATGATCCCAAACATACTGCTAAAGCAACAAAGCAAACAAATTATATGCTGAAGAGAAAACTGAAGGGGACTAGCCCCCAAAACAAGCATAAGCTGAAGATGGCTCCAATGCAGACCTGGCAGAGCATCACCAGAGAAGACACCCAGCAACTGGTGATATCCATGAATCGCAGACTTCAAGCAGTCATTGCGTGCAAAGGATATGCAACAAAATACTAAACATGACTACTTTAATTTACATGTTATTGCTGTGTCCCAAACATTATGGTGTTCTGAAATGGGGGGACTATGTATAAACACTGCTGTAATTTCTACATGGTGAAACCAAAATTTATAAAAATGGCCTTTATTAAATTCTGACAATGTGCACTTTAACCACATGTGATTTTTTTTCTATTACAAATCTCAAATTGTGGAGTACAGATGCAAATAAATAAATGATGGGTCTTTGTCCCAAACATTATGAAGAGCACTGTATATAGCAGAGTTGAATGGTTGCCCAGTCTCCATATTACAGTCCTTCTTGACTGTTGGAATGAGACTGCTCACCTCCTGAGAACCTATCAATACTTTTCTTCTGTTTCCTTAATGGAGTTTAAATATGTGTGGTTCTGTGCACCACACACCAGCTACTATTATTTTACATCTTCAGGTATTCTTTGCAACGCTTGCTCGTCAACAGACTATTTGTTGCTTTGTAGCTTCAGAAGTCATCAAACAATTTATGAGATGCACAATAGTGACAGCTTTTGATCCTTTCCCAGTTCTCATCTCTACATTAGATTGTGTATCCATAAGTATAAAGCATTAGAAATTGCAAAATCTACTTTGATCAGAAATTATTTCTAGTTTGCCACTGCATAAAATGTGATCTATCGGAGTTGTTTAGCAATTATTGGTTTGCTTAACTGACAACATAACATTTTTAATCGGTATTTTCAGACTGAGTTGTCTGATCATTATTGCCTTCATCTTAGTGTTATATCTCTTAAATGGAATATAAATTTGTGCTTGTTATGGAGAAGCTCAGCATTAGACCACTTTATATTTCATCCACCTGTGTTAGTATTAAGAACCAGTGTGACATTTAGTCCTATTTTCCACATAAGTGTACATTTGTTTCTAGCAGCCCATCATGGTCCCATATTTGATATCATTATTCCTTCAGGCTTGACTACTTTGCATGGGGTTTCAAGATCTAAAATAAATAGTAGAGATTCCTATATCTACAGTGCATTCAGAAAGTATTCAGACCCCTTCACTTTTTCCACATTTTATGTTGCAGCCTTATTTTAAAATGGATTTAAAAAAAATTTAATCATCAATCTACACACAATACCCCAGAATGAAGAAGCGAAAACAGGTGTTTAGAAATTTTTGCAAAGTTATTAATAAGAAATAACTGAAATATGACATTTACGTAAGTATTCAGACCCTTTGCTGTGGCACTCAAAATTGAGCTTAGGTTCATCCTGTTTCCATTGATTACCCTTGAGATGTTTCTACAACTTGATTGGAGTCCACCGGTGGTAAATTAAATTGATTGGACATGATTTGGAAAGGCACACACCTGTCTATATAAGGTCCCACAGTTGACAGTGCATGTCAGAGCAAAACCCAAGCCATTGAAGTTGAAGGAATTGTCCGTGGACCTCCGAGACAGGATTGTGTCGAAACACAGATCTGGGGAAGGGTATAAAACAATTTCTGCAGCATTGCAGGTCCCAAAGAGCATGATGGCCTCCTTCATTCTTAAATGGAAGAACGTTGGAACCACCAGGACTCTTCATAGAGCTGGCCGCCCGGTCAAACTGAGCAATCGGGGGAGAAGGTCAGGAAGGTGACCAAGAAGCCGATGGTCACTCTGACAGAGCTTCAGAGTTCCTCTGTGGAGATGGGAGAATCTTCCAGAAGGACAACTATATCTGCAGCGCTACACCAATCAGGCCTTTATGGTAGAGTAGCCAGATGGAAGCCACTCCTCAGTAAAAGGCACATGACAGCCCGCTTGGAGTTTGCCAAAAGGCATGAGAAACAAGATTCTCTGGACTGATGAAGCCAAGATTGAACTCTTTGGCCTGAATGCCAAGCGTCACGCCTAGAGGAAACCAGGCACCGCTCATCACCTGGCCAATACCATACCTATGGTGAAGCATGGTGGTGGCAGCATCATGCTGTGGGGATGTTTTTCAGCGGCAGTAACTGGGAGACTAGTCGAGGGAAAGATGAACTGAGCAAACTACAGGGAGATCCTTGATGAAAAACTGCTCCAGAGCGTTCTGGACCTCTGACTGGGGCGGAGGTTCGCCTTCCAACAGGATAACGACCCTAAGCACGCAGCGAATACAACGCAGGAGTGGCTTCGTGCCAAGTCTGTGAATGTCCTTGAGTGGCTCAGCCAGAGCCCGGATTTGAATCTGATCGAACATCTCTAGAGGGACCTGAAAATATCTGTGCATCGACGCTCCCCATCCAAGCTGACATAGTTTGAGAGGATCCGCAGAGAAGAATGGGAGAAATTGCCCAAATACAGGTGTGCCAAGTTTGCCCAAATACAGGTGTCCCAAGCCAAAGGTGCCTCAACAAAGTACTGAGTAAAGGGTCTGAATACTTATGTAAATGTGATATTTCAGTTATTTATTTGTAATCACTTTGCAAAATTTTCTAAACACCTGTTTTCGCTTTTTTATTATGGGGTATTGCGTGTAGATTGATGATTTAAAAAAAAATTAAATCCATTTTAGAATAAGGCTGTAACGCAACAAAATGTGGAAAAGTGAAGGGGTCTGAATACTTTCGGAATGCACTATGTCTGGGCCATCCCTTTCAGCTCTCAGTTCTGACGCTCTGATGCAAGTCACCTTAAAAAGTTGAAGTTTTCATTTCTTCAGACTCTTTCTTATCCATTCCTATGATATGCTTCTGAATCCTCATAATCTTGAGGGTAAGTATTAATCTTTCACATGGAATGTTTTCAAATATCTTTTGAAAGCTCAAGTATATTCTCATCTCATACACTGCACTTGTTGCCACTTTCTTATCAACATGAAAGAGGATATGTCTTTCAGGAGATGGTGAATCTTTTAAATTAATCTTTATTAAGGAAAAGCTGTAAAACACTATTTAGATGATTAAAACCATATTACTGGAATTAGTAGAAGTAGTTCACTTGGCCCTGCGAACTCCCTAGGCCATTCATCAAAATCATGGCTGATCTTCTATCTCTGCTCCATTTTCTACCTCAGCTTTTGTCCTCCTGAGCCTACAGAGACTGGCGAATGCAGCCCAGTCCAACACACACTTGTCATTTCCTTTCAAGTCCATCATGGTACATTGTGTCAGGAAGGCTATCATCAAGAATGCCTGCCACCCTGGCCATTCACTTTTCTCCCTTCTACCTTCTGGAAGAACATACAGGAACTTGAGCAGCCTGAAGAATGGTGTTGACCAGAAACATCACCCATTCCTTTTCTCCAGAGATGCTGCCTGTCCCGCTGAGTTACTCCAGCATTTTGTGTCTATCTTCGGTTTAAACCAGCATCTGCAGTTCCTTCCTACACATTACAGAAGCCAGTCTCCATCCAATTCAATTCTTTCCATATGCCACTATGTTCTGTTGTGCTGAAGCAAAGAAAGAATTTAATTGTCCTATCAGGGACACATGACAATAAACTCTCTTGAATCTTGATATCAAGAAATGGCTGAGGGCACTGGATACAGCAAAAGCTATACACAATAGACAATAGGTGCAGGAGTAGGCCATTTGGCCCTTTGAGCCAGCACCACCATTCAATGTGATCATGGCAACAGGTAGCTACACCATCCTACCTGTTGGACTGAAGACCTGCACTCCAGAACTTGCTGCTCTGTTGGTCAAGCTGTCCCTGTACAATTATAATACTGCCATCTACCAGACAATTTGTAAAACTGTGTAGGTTTTTACTATGCTATTAGCAAAATCGTCTATTCTCAAATATCAGTAGAGTGATGTTAGATGTCATCAACCATGCTATCAAGAGTACCTAATTACCAATAACTCAAACTGATGCCCAGGTTAGGTTTTGCCAGGACCACTCAACTACATTATCTATCTTACTATGGGAAGAAAACACAGACTAAAGAGCTCAGCTTCAGAGGTGAGATGAGCGTGATAGCTCTTGACACAGAGACAGCATTTACCTGATTGCTGCATCGCTGAACCCTTCGCAAAACTGAAGATAAAACATTCAAGTGGTTGGAGTCAGACATTGCAGAAAGAAAGGTGGTTGCGGTAAACCAGTTCTAATGAAGGGTCTTTGACCTGAAAGCTTAGCTGTTTTGTCTTTCCACAGAAGCCACTTGACTAGCTGAGTTATTTCGATATTCATATTTTTGTTTAGGATGGTTGTGGTTATTGGAGATTATCTCAGCCCCAAGACAATACTGCAGGAGTTCCTAGACACAAATGTATTCAGCTGCTTCATCAATGACCTTCTTCTCATCATAAGGTCAGAAATAGAAATGTTTGCTGTTCATTGCACAATATTCAATACCATTTACTACTCCTCAATAAATTAAGCACAGAGCGTATTTAGGCATGGGCTGATAAATAACAGATAATATTCGCACAACATAATTGTGGCCATCTCTAGCAAGATAGAGTTTATCCATCTACCTGATATTTAATACCATTAAGGGCCTGTCCCACTTTCCTGAGTCCTCTACCGCGTTGAAAAGACCTTAAAAAAAAAATCAAGATTTTTGTGATCTACGAACTCCTGACTATCTTTTAACTCGTGGACTTTTTTGTCTTGCTGAAAAAAAAGTCCTGACTTACCTGATGCCCCGAATACCTACGGCTGGCATTACGAGCCGCTACGATATATCTACGGACTCGCTACGGACTCCTACGGACTCGCTACGAACATTCTCCGAGTTTAAATCAAATGGAAAGCTCGGGAGAATTCGTGAGTCACTCGGGAAAGTGGGACAGGCCCTTTATTTATCAAGTCTCCACCATCAACATCCTAGGAATAACCACTAAAACTCAGGTGGGTCAGCTACAAGAGCAGGCTGTGGATTCTGCAGCAAATGACTTGCCTCCTGATACCCTACAGCCTTCCCAAGGCACGTCAGGAGTGTGATGGAATAATCTCCACTTCTCTGTTTGAGTGCAGCTCCAAAAATGTTCAAGAAGTCAACAGCATTCCAGGACAAAGTGCCCCATCTGATTTGCATCTCATCAGCCACCCAAAACATAATTTCCCTCTGTTGCCGGTACACGGTGATTGCAGCGTAAACCACTGTAGTTACTCATACATACTACTCCTACAAACCTCCAAGAATGAAAAAGGCAATAAGTGTATGGGAACACCACCACCTGCAAGTTGCTCTGAGTCATACACCACTGTGACTTTAAAATATTGATCACTCTTTGTCACTTGATCTAAATCCTGGAACTCCTACCAGGCAGCACCATGGCAGCACTAGAAAGACAGCAGCAGTTCATGAAGGCAGTTCATAACCACATTCTCTCGAGAAATTAGTGATGGGCAATAAATAATGAACATGCTAGCAAAGCCCCAATCCTAAAAAATAAATAAATTACAAAAAAAGGAGAAACTTATTGGTTTCTATTTTGAATGAAGTCAATGACTGATCCCTATGGCTTGAAAATTCTAAAGCTCTCCTCATCTCAGTCCTGAATGGTCAGCATCTTATTTTGAGGCTATAACTTCTGATTCTAGGATATTCACAGGAAAAATAGTGTTCCTGCAAAAAAGCCTGTAAAATTCTGTCAGAAGTGCAGTCTCTGGAGTGTTTATTGCACTCCCTGTCTGGCAAGTATATCTCCTTAGTTAAAGAGTTCAAATCTGCAACTCTGGGTGTCATCCCACCAGGGCCCTTTCTAATTGCAAAATACCTCTATTCTTCCACTCAGAATCATCTCTTAATAAAGATTGATGTACAATGTTCTCTCTTATTGCCCACTGCAACTGCCTGTTAGCTTTCAGAGACTAGTGTACACTCGGGTCCCTTTGACAACCAGATCCCTTTGAACATCAACGTCTTCCAATCCATCACCATTTATACAATATTCTGCTTTAATATTTTATGTGTCAAATGTCACATTATATTCTATCTGCTATGATCTTGCCAACTCACTTTGCTTGTCTGTATTGCGATGAAGTCTTTTTACATCCTCTTCTGTACTCATAATCCCACTTCAGCAAACTTTGAAATGTGACATTTGATTGCCTCAGATAAACTATTGATGACAATTCTGAAATGCTGCTCAGAAGCCAATTCCTTTCGCAGCCATGAATCTCAACCTGCTAACATGAGAAAGATTCATTTATTTCCTCACTTGGTTTTATCTGATAACTGATTGTCTTCCATGCCAGCAATAATATCCCCAACTGTCTGATATAAGCTTGGCGCACAACCTCCAGGATATGATCTTATCAAAAGCCTTCTTAAATCTAAATATAGCACATCCATTGGTACCCCCTTTCCTATTCTGAAGGTCATAGAATCATAGAAAATAGGTGCAGGTAGAGGCCATTCAGCCCCTCGAGCCTGCACCGCCATTCAATATGATCATAGCTGATCATCCAACTCAGTATCCTGTCCCTGCCTTCTCTCCATACCCCCTGATCCCTTTAGCCACAAGGGCCACATCTAACTCCCTCTTAAATATAGTCAATGAACTGGCCTCAACTACCTTCTGTGGCAGAGAATCCTTAAACTTTGACCCCTTGTTCTGGAGTTCCCCAACATCGGGAACAATCTTCCTGCATCTAGCCTGTCCAACCCCTTAAGAAGTTTGTTTTTCATGAAATCTCCCCCCTAACCCCTAACAATGAAAATTGCAATGTTTTTTTTAAAGGTTTTTTTTTAAATGTAAATTAAATTCGGGATCCCAATGTGACGTCATTGTGAAGTGGAACACTGCTGTGTTTTTTAAAACGGGTTTTTAAAATGTAAATTAGATCCCATTGTGATGTAATTGTGGGGTGGAACATTGCTGACAGGCAGTTTATCTAAATGGAATGCCATTGGGATGTCATTGTGGGGTGGAACACCGCTGACGGGCAGTTTATGTAAATTAGGCCATTGTGATGTCATTGTGGGGTGAAACACTGCTGCTGGAAAATAATGTTTTTTTAGTTTAAAATGTCAATAACTTGTAAAATATACCATCAATCTGAACGAAACTTGTATAATTGACATCACAATACAATGGTGAGTCAGGTGGTGCAAAATTTGTGTACCGTTTTTGTGCAAATATAGGTACGCACAAATATGAGCCAATCACATCCATCACCCGATCCCCCAATGCAATATTCCACCACTCATCCATAACCCCCAACTGCACAGACGCGGCTCATTTCCCCTCATCCCCCAACACTCCCTCCCCCTCCTCTTCACCCTCCCTCTTCTCTCCCCTCACCTCCTCCACTCCCTCCTTCACCTCTCCCTCCCTCTCATTTCCCCTACTCTCACACTCCCTACCCTCAGTCACTCTCTGCCACACTCCATAACCCCTCTCCCCTCCATACACCCACCATCCTTTGTGTGGAAAAAGTTACCTCTTAAAAATACCAAACAAAAAACATTGAAATCATACTTCCACAATGTACTAAAACATGATTTTAATACATCAAATTTCAAAACGTCCCTACCGTGGGAGGGGGGCACCCCGCTCCCACACCCTCCTCCCACTGGGTGGCTCCACTCCCTCGCTGGGTACCCCCAAGGCCAGTGATCAGTGATTGCTCAGCCCCCCCACTTTCAAAAACGCTCCGCGGCCCCTGGTTCAGACAGAGAGAACTGCCAGATGTGAGCGGGGAACTGAGGCCAGTTGTCTGTGATGTCTGGATCCCAATGCTCAGCGCTTCGTGTTTCGGAGTTGGCAAATGTTATTGATTTGCAATTAGCCTGATTTGTGATTAGTTGACAAAACCTTAATTTATTGATCCGGAATATCCAGGGGGATGGGATAAGTGTAATATTAAAATGACATGCAAGGTACCCCGATAACTCATTATATCCTTCAGTTAAATATTGGGAAAGTAGCACTATTGTCATTTGCCACTCAAGTATTATGTTTGTTTACCTCACTGACAACCCTCTCCCCCCCAAAAATTCCTTTGACAGGTTGAATAGAAATGTCCCCAATCTCATTGTTTTATTAATTGAACATGTAGATGAATATCCTCAAGGAGTGTAATCAGATGGAAACTGATTCAAATGCGATGTTTAAGAGCTTGTTCAAAGAAGGGGCATATTTTAAAGGAGTGACAGAGATACTTGCAGGGGAATGTGTGAGGAGGTTATTATTTGTCTTTAGTTTTAACTTGAACCAGAACATCTGAAGATTCAAAGTTTAATATAGTAATTGTGCTGATACTGACTCCAACCAACCACATAATGAATACCATCCATTTCGGAGGTTTTGTTTTTCTAATGCCATTTAAACTTCGCTTGGATTTCAATCACTTCAATGTAAAAGTTATTGGGAATGGGGAGCAATGGAACAAAAAAATGCCCTCGGTACATATTAACTGTAATATAAGAATGTATGCATGTTGGTAGAGGCAACAAAAACAAAGATTTTTTTATCATTGTTGTGTTATGAATACCATAGAAAATATGATGCATTCTCAAGATCACATTAAATAGAATATTATTGCTTAAATATATAGTTATTGGTTTTTGCATTTTGGACAAGTCCCCGCTGAGAGGAAGACAGAAATCACTGAAAATATTGGGGGTGAAAATGTCTTCAGGACAGTTTGTTAAGAAAATGAAGGAAATGGTAACATAATACATACAGCTGAGTGAGTATAATTTTATGGATGAGAAATTGTGTTCAACCGATTGTTAACTTCTTTGACAAAGTAACTAGCATGTTAGATAACAAGGATGCCAATGGATGTAGCACATTTTGTAATACAAATTTTGGTCCGTGAAGTGCCCCATAAAAGATTACCGCATTAGATAAGCACCTGTGGACTTGAACGTAATAGGTTAAGTCCAGGGGGTCAGATAGAAACATAGAAAATAGGTGCAGGAGTAGGCCATTTGGCCCTTCGAGCCTGCACCGCCATTCAATATGATCATGGCTGATCATCCAACTCAGTATCCTTTACCTGCCTTCTCTCCATACCCCCTGATCCCTTTAGACACAAGGGCCACATCTAACTCCCTTTTAAATATGGCCAACGAACTGGCCTCAACTACCTTCTGTGGCAGAGAATTCCACAGATTCACCATTCTCTGTGTGAAAAATGATTTTCTCATCTCGGTTCTAAAAGACTTCCCCCTTATCCTTAAACTGTGACCCCTTGTCCTGGACTTCCCCAACATCGGGAACAATCTTCCTGCATCTAACCTGTCCAACCCCTTAAGAATTTTGTACGTTTCTATGGGATCCCCCCTAAATCTTCTAAATTCCAGCGAGTACAAGCCGAGTCTATCCAGTCTTTCTTCATATGGAAGTCCTGCCATCCAAGGAATCAGTCTGGTGAACCTTCTCTGTACTCCCTCTATGGCAAGAATGTCTTTCCTCAGATTAGGAGACCAAAACTGTACGCTATACTCCAGGACTGGCCTCACCAAGACCCTGTACAACTGCAGTAGAACCTCCCTGCTCTTGTATTCAAATCCTTTTGCTATGAATGCCAACATACCATTCGCTTTCTTCACAGCCTGCTGCACCTCCATGCCTACTTTCAATGACTGGTGTACCATGACACCCAGGTCTCGTTGCATCTCCCCTTTTCCTAATCGGTCACCATTCAAATAATAGTCTACTTCCTGTTTTTGCCACCAAAGTGGATAACCTCACATTTATCCACATTATACTGCATCTGCCATGCATTTGCCCACTCACTCAGCCTATCCAAGTCACCTTGCAGCCTCCTAACATCCTCCTCACAGCTAACACTGCCCCCCAGCTTCGTGTCATCTGCAAACTTCGAGATGTTGCATTTACTTCCCTAGTCCAAATCATTAACATATATTGTAAATAGCTGGGGTCCCAGCACTGAGCTTTCCGGCACCCCACTAGTCACTGCCTGCTATCCTGAAAAGGACCCGTTCACTCCTACTCTTTGCTTCTTGTCTGCCAGCCAGTTCTCTATCCACATCAATACTGAACCACCAATATCGTGTGCTTTAAGTTTGTATACTAATCTCTTGTGTGGGACCTTGTCGAAAGCCATCTGGAAGTCCAGATATAACACTGCTTCTCGCTTATCCTCTCTACTAGTTACATCCTCAAAAAATTCAATAAGATTCGTCAGACATGATTTACCTTTCGTAAATCCATGCTGACTTTGTCCAATGATTTCACCACTTTCCAAATGCGCTGCTATCCCCTCTTTAATAACTGACTCTAGCAGTTTCCCCACTACCGATGTTAGACTAACTGGTCTGTAATTCCCCGTTTTCTCTCTCCCTCCCTTTTAAAAAAGTGGGGTTACATTAGCTACCCTCCAATCCTCAGGAATTACTCCAGAATCTAAAGAATTTTGAAAAATTATCACTAAGGCATCCACTATTTCTGGGGCTATTTCCTTAAGTACCCTGGGATGCAGCCTATTTGGCCCTGGGGATTTATCGTCCGTTAATCCATTCAATTTACCTAACACCACTTTCCGGCTAACCTGGATTTAACTCAGTTCCTCCATCTCATTTGACCCGCGATCCCCTGCTATTTCTGGCAAATTATTTATGTCTTCCTTAGTGAAGACAGAACCAAAGTAGTTATTCAATTGGTCTGCCATGTCCTTGTTCCCCTTGATCAATTCACCTGTTTCTGACTGCAACTAATCTTTTTCGCTTCACATATCGATAAAGACTTTTGCAGTCAGTTTTTATGTTTCCTGCCAGTTTTGTTTCATAATCCATTTTCTCTTTCCTAATTAAGCCCTTTGTCCTCCTCTGTTGGACTCTTAATTTCTCCCAGTCCTCTGGTAGGCTGCTTTCTCTGGCTAATTTGTACGCTTCATCTTTTGCTTTGATACTATCCCTGATTTCCCTTGTTATCCATGGATGCACTACCTTCCCTGATTTATTCTTTTGCCATACTGGGATGAACAATTGTTGTAGTTCATCCATGCAGTCTTTAAATGCTTTCCATTGCATATCCACCGTCAACCCTTCAAGAATCAATTGCCAGTCTATCTTGGCCAATTCACGTCTCATACCCTCAAAGTTACCTTTCTTTAAGTTCAGGACCCGTGTTTCTGAATTAACAATGTCACTCTCCATTCTAATGAAGAACTCAACCATATTATGGTCACTCTTGCCCAAGGGGCCACGCGCAACAAGGCTGCTAACTAACCCTTCCTCATTACTCAATACCCAGTTTAGAATAACCTGCTCTCTCGTTGGTTCCTCTACATGTTGGTTTAAAAAACTATCCCGCATACATTCCAAGAAATCCTCTTCCTCAGCACCCCTGCCAATTTGATTCACCAATCTCTATGTAGATTGGAGTCACCCATTATTACCTTTGTTGCACGTATTTCTAATTTCCTGTTTGATGCCATCCCCAATTCCACTACCACTGTTAGGTGGACTGTACACAACACCCACTAGAGTTTTCTGCCCCTTAGTGTTTCGCAGCTCCACCCATATCGATTCCACATCCTCCAAGCTGATGTCCTTCCTTTCTATTGCGTTAATCTCCTCTCTAACCAGCAACGCTACCCCACCTCCTTTTCCTCTCTGTCTATCCCTCCTGAATATTGAATATCCCTGGATGTTCAGCTCCCAGCCTTGGTCACCCTGGAGCCATGACTCTGTGATCCCAACTATATCATAATCATTAATAGCTATCTGCATATTCAACTCATCCACCTTATTACGAATGCTCCTCGCATTGAGACACAAAGCCTTCAGGCTTGTTTTTCCAACGCTCTTGCCCCTTACACAATTATGTTGAAAGGTTGCCCTTTTTGATTTTTGCCCTGGATTTGTCTGCCTGCGACTTTTCACCTTGCTACCTATTGCTTCTATCCTCATTTTACACCCCTCTGTCTCTCTGCTCACACATTTAAGAAACCCACCACCTCTTATTCCCTGTTTATTATTTTTTTCTTCTTTCCCCCATACGTGTTGCGTCTGACTGCTTCCCTTCTCTGCCTCCTGCCTCACACACGGTCTACTTGTTTTCTCTATTTGAGTCCCTCCCCCCAACCGATCTAGTTTAAAGTCTCCCCGGTAGCCTTTGCAAATTTCCCCTCCAGGATATTGGTTCCCCTCGGGTTCAAGTGCAACCCGTCCTTTTTGTACAGGTCACACCTTCCCCAAAAGAGGTCCCAATGATCCAGAAACCTGAACCCCTGCCTTCTGCACCAGTCCTTTAGCCACGCATTTATCCTCCACCTCGCTCCATTCCTACTCTCACTGTCGCGTGGCACAGGCAGTAATCCTGAGATTGTTACCTTTGCGGTCCTTCTCCTTAACTCTCCGCCTAACTCCCTAAATTCTCCTTTCAGGACCTCGTCTCTTTTTCTACCTATGTCATTGGTATCTATATGTACCACGACCTCTGGCTCCTCTCCCTCCCATTTCAGGATATCTTGGACACGTTCAGTCACATCCCGGACCCTGGCACCAGGGAGGCAAACTACCATCCGGGTCTCCTGACTGCGTCCACAAAATCGCCTATCTGACCCCCTAACTATAGAGTCCCCTATTATTGCTGCCCTCCTCTTCTTTTCCTTACCCTTACCCTTCTGAGCAACTGGGCTGGTCTCTGTACCCGAGGCCCGGTCGCTGTTGCTAACCCCAGGTAGGCTGTCTCCCCCAACAGTACTCAAACAGGAGTACTTATTGCCAAGGTGTACAGCCACCAGGGTACTCTCTAGTCCCTGCCTCTGCCCCTTGCCTCTCCTAACCGTGACCCACGTGTCTGCCTTCTGTGGTTTTGGAGTGACTACCTCCCTGTAACTCCTCTCTATGACCTCCTCACTCTCCCTGACCAGACGGAGGTCATCGAGCTGCTGCTCCAGGTACCGAATACGGTCCCTTTGGAGCCCCATCTTGACGCACCTGGCGCAGATGTGGACGTCTGGGGCTTTATGTGTGGACCAGATATATTGTCAGTGCAGAGGGGCCAGGAGCAAGGCCAAGTGTGCATCCAGAGTCAAGGTTTGGAATAGTACTAGGTGTGCAGTCAAAGCTGCGACAATGGGAGTGCTCAGCACTGGGAACCTAAGCAAGTAAGCAGCTAGGATCAAGGTAGAATAGGGGGCCAGGTGTAAGGCTGGACAAGGATGAGAGAAGGTTTGCAACTGGAGTCAGGGTCAGGAGTAGTACCAGGTGTGCAGTGAGACCATGGTTGGTCAACATGGGCCAAGTGCTTGATTATAATCTGATTTCCATACATAAATACACTAAGATCATTCATGTGCTGCACCTGTTGATCAGAGCCTGGCACTACTGTGGAATGTAATTAGGAATGTAATTTAGCCAAACCTTATTCCTAGCTAATCCAATTTAAAGCATAAATATCGCATTCAAGTGTAAGTTCAAAGACACTCGCCACAGTATGCACCAGATTGCACAATTTCAAGCTGAAAAATGCAAAAGCTCCATAGCACTCCCTCCCCCACCCTCCGCCACCCCCTGGCCGCAATGCTCCCTTGGGCTTGGTCTCTTGCAATATGTCACTCCCAACTCTCACCCAATGTTGGCAGCCCTGGAAACAGCATCACATATACCACTTGCGTAGCTTGCAATCCAACAATATGAACATATAAATTCTCCAATTTTAGGTAACTAACCAAGCCCCCTCCCCTTTCTCCTTTTCTCTACCCATCCCCCTTTTCCCCTCTTCTCTTCCCTGTGCCTCACGTGGACTCAATTCTCCCCATCCCCTACCCTTCTACCAACATTCCTTACTCTGGTTTCACAATTCGCAACTCTTCTGTCCTTATCTCACACCTTTTGATTTTTCATCTCTGGCCTTCATCCAACCATCTGCCTATCAAAAACCTCCCTTACCTATATCTATCTATCACTTCATGAGATTATAACATCATAAATGACAGGAGCAGAATTAGGCTGGAGCAGAATTACCATTTTGCTTCCTTTAACACCTGCTTGTCAAACCTTAGTTCTTGCATCTTGCTGGTTGTTATTTTATTTTAAATATGAGATAGTTTATTTACTCTTGGGAAAAATCGAATTGGTATAATTTGATCCGAGCACCTTCTTTATGGATACCTGGATTGTCTTCTTGTTCAGCATTAGTTGTTTTCAAAAGTCAATGAGGATTGCTTGCTGGTCTCTATTTTTTTGTTTTGATTTCTGCTCTAAAGTTATAATTTAATGTTGATTTATGTTGAACCAGTTAACATCTGAATTATGCTTCTTTCAATATATATATTAATGAAATTCCACCCTAATTAATGGACATCAAATGTGGCACAAATCTACGTGCTCTAAATTACTATTTTAGTGTGAAGTAAACCAAAATCAGGGGGTATGGAGAGAAGGCAGGTAGGGGATACTGAGATGGATGATCAGCCATGATCATATTGAATGGCAGTGCAGGCTCGAAGGGCCGAATGCCCTACTCCTGCACCTATTTTCTATGTTTCTTTGTTTTAAAAGCAGTCAAAATATTTAGCACTAGTAGCAAAGGTTAAAGATTACTGCCTTTACACAGTATTGCATGAATATACAGCAGCCTGCTTTTCTAAAGATTTTTGAGTAGATATTAATATATATCTTGCCATTTCAACATGTAGAGATTGCAAAATTATATGCCAGAGCTTGCTAACTGGTTGCTAAGGTTTTTCCAGGCAGTCCATAGCAACAGAGTTGCTACCCTGGTGACATCATGCTGTACGCTGGCAGTGTTAAGACTGAAAACATGTGATGCCTGACACTGCCTCTATCTCGTTTTCTCGTGCAGATTTCTGCAGCCTGGGAGGGAGGTAAGGGGTCACATCCACGCACAAGCTCTGACATTGAACGTTTTTTTTACAGTATGCACATTAGCATTTATATTTGTCTTTAGCTGTGGTAATTCAACAACTTGACATTTGAGTTTTGCGTTGTTATTTGAAGGAATGATCATGAGCAGGGGGCTTGGTCTGAATGAAGAAAGGGAACTGTCACTTAAATTATTTTGTACAGTGACATCATATAATATTTTTATAGATTCTACAGTTTGGAATTGAGTGAGTATGCAGTTGTATTGATTGCATCCTGTGGAGCAGGCACTTCTTCCACAGACTTCTTCGTGTAGCTCCTTCATTACAGGCCGCTGTTGTCTGAAGTGGAAATGATACGCCTTATACCTGGTTAATTTTTACTGTACTTTTACCTTCCTTACATAACAAAAAAAATATTTGGTGATAGAATACACTAACCGCATTTCTCCTTTCAGTCTGAGGCCTACTGAGGAAGGCTTCTTGTAAAGAAGTGATAATGTTAAATTATTTGAAATTTTCTGTACAGATTGTCCATCAAGTTGTTAATGGACAACTTGATGCATCTGAAATTAAGACATAACTAGCAATTATACATAGGTTGATTTGCTGACAAATATTTATTTTGTCTGGCTTTGTATTCTAAGAATGTTGTTGAAAACCCCCCAAAAATTTAATCAGCCAAAATTAAATATATTTAACAAATTCTGACAAGCAGTCATGGGGCCAATATGATCCAGTATACAAACTGCGAAGCTAAAATATCAGTCAGAGGAGATTATAATCAATCTATAATCTGAAGCCTCATACTGAATACTGTTGATAATTAAAAAAAAAGAATTGACCACAATGTAGAAGAGCTGCATGTGTGATTCCCCATAATCTGGAGTCTGAGTTAGAAGTAAAACTGGTGCCTTGAAATTAACCAGCAACTGTAAAGACATTGGAGTCGATTAATGGCAGGCCAATGAACATTTTGTTCGAGTGTCCACTGCTGGGAATTAAACTACTTCAGAGCAGTCAAAGGCAATCCGGCAGATCTGGACCGGGTGGGTGGGTGCTTACAGGAGGGAAAGTCGGACATTGGAGTGATTGCGGTTGGTACTGATTCGGAGATAAGGGAGCTGGGTGGGGTAAGGGTTAGTTGTGGAGGATCAGTGACAGGGTTTGGTGAGATCAATAGTCTGGTGGGAGGGGAGAAATCAGTGGAGTTAGGAGCAATTAATAATCGGGGGATGTTTTGCTCTTTGGGGTTGGTGTGATGCTAAATATGCATTATGAACTGGATGGAATGATTTATTTGGGCCCTTGTGTTGGCTCCGATGGTGTTGTGAGATACGCTTTGTGCTCACAATCACTGCTCAAAGACTAAATCTTGGAAGCAAGAGTTTCTTTATTCCTCACAAATCTGCAGACCCGGGTGCCTCTCCAAGTCGAGACACACCGAAGCCAAAGAAGTCATCCCCCTTTATACACAGAATTTTACATTCAACCTCCCCTCCGGACCCTTCTCCAATCAGGGTCTGAGGTGCACAATCTGTAGGTACATCCCCCCGTACATCCTCCTGTACCTCCCATATCATACATCGCATGTTCAAACATGTTCATGGTAATGAGCAGTTTCTTGACCAGGGGTGTGTTGTAATATTCATTTATTCTATTAAGCATGCTCAGTTGCTCATGACCTACCCTAGTTTTACTCACCTCCTAGTGAACCCTCTCAGTTCCCCTATATCAGTACTAAAGCTAAGCTATAGTGACAAGGGTCCCATCTATCACTCCATTCCACTGATAGGGATCTCTCTACATCACTCCCTTCTACCGCTATACAATGCTATTACTTCTTACTCAAGGACTCAAGGATGGGTCTGGTAACCTTTAGACACAGCTGTGTCAGAACCCTCTCTCCGGCCCCTCTCAGTTCGAATTCTCTTTAAAACTCCTTACTTTAATGGGGTTTAATCACTTTATCCCTCACAGTGTGATGATCACTTTGTTGCCTAATCTACATAATTCTGTAGTCATTCCTCTGTAGTCAAAAATATATGTTGTACATCTCACACTTAGTGACTTAATGCTTCAATTTTCTTGACTCCCTGAAGCAGAGAATTCAGAAGATTTACTCAGTCTATCATCCTGAGATCATATCCACTAATTCGAGACTGGAGCTTGCCTACCTAACCCATATTCAACAGTGTCAGTGTTGAGTCTGTATTGTGGAAATAATTTATGACCTCAGGCTTGGGCCTGCTTTTTATGAGAAAATGGCCTAAGATTGTTAATGGGGTTACTTGCCAACAGGTAGCTGGGAGAGTGGCAATACAGGAAGTAGTTGTATAATTGTATGACTTCATCGAACATCATGTGTAATGGAAACAGGCTATCTGGGCTAACCCCATTTGCCTGGGTATTTAGGTATCAGCCTGTGTTGGCTGACTCCTTCAATTTTTTACAGCAGATGGTGAGAGCAGATTCCACAGAACTGCAGACAGAAATTGAGATACTGAATTCAAGAAATAAAAAAATAGTCAATACCTGATGTAAACAGATAAAAATGGGCTTGCTTTTTAACAGGATTTTTAAAGAATGAGTTTCCATTAGCATATCTCAAAGTTGATAAAATGATGACGATTCACGAATGATTTGGGAATAATTTTTCAACCCCATGCACTATCGGGCTGTTGACAATGGAGACTAACTGCCAGAGATGATTATTCCTGCTAGAACTCAACTGTTCTTTATGATTACTGGTCAGGCATATCCTGTGGAGAAAGAATTCAGGTTTTGAGCATGTATAGTTTTTTGATTTTCAATTATTATTTTAATTACTAGTCTGTGTCTGGACCAGAGTTTCATGTCAACTGACAGTGGGCTCTAGGAGAAGAGCAATGGGACCTGGCTATATATGTAGAAACCAGGAACTGCAGGTGCTGGTTTTCCAAAAAAAGACACAAAATGCTGGAGTAACTCAGCAGGTCAGGCAGCATCGCTAGTAAACATGAATAGGTGACGATTCACTTAATTTTATACTTGAGCTTACCTCTTTTACACTGAAACCTCTACAAGAAGAAATACTCCCAACACAAGAAAAAAGAACCTCTCCATATCTATCTTGGAAACTTCCTTTAGAATCTTCTATGCTCCAATAAGAACATATCTCAATCTGTTTAACTCATTAGACAACAGTCTCATTCTGCTTAATCTCTCCTCATAGGACAGCCATCGCATTCCAGGATCATCGTTGTTCAGAGTTCTAAAAGCAAACAACTTCAAATGTTGGGATTCTGAAATCAAACCATAAAATGCTTAAGATACTTACTGCACTTCTCCAGATTCCTCCATGTATTAGTGTTTTGGATACATGGAGGGCCTGGAATGAAAAGTAGAGACTGAGCCATCAATGTGGCGAGTACTGATTTTTCATCATATTATGTTTTTCATATAAATTAAACGTGAATGGTGCTATACAATCTAGTCTCTATGCATTAATATGGAATAAAAGATATTTGGGTTCTCCTGTCGCAGATCAACAGTTCCAGGTCCGAGTCAAATGGATGTTTAAATACAGAAACCTGGAAGTTGCACTAACCAAGTAGTTATTTTTTGAAAATCTCACCTTGTTCTCCGGCTCACCACTGAATTGCATGAATTGCTTTGAAATTGGTGAATTTTAAATTCCCTTTATAGAGTTGTATATTATCCATTTCAGCCTGTTTGCTCATTTAACCATGATATTTCCCACTGCCAATCAACCTCTTTAGCAAAGCAAATTATCTGTGACAAACAAGCGGTCTGATTTATTCAGGAATTAAATATCACTGGAGATTTTAAGAATATTAAGCTTTAATTTTTGTGAATCTTTTTACTCGTTCAATCCAATCTTTCTTTTATGTTATTTTTCTTACATGATTTGCAATAGAGTTCTTTCACTCTAATCTACTCAATCTCTGCACTAACAGAAATATCCTTCGGACCAATTTTCTGGAAAAACAGTGTTGGTTTCCAGGTTCATTCATATCAACATGCCATTTTTCTCTGGGGGACCATTATTAGCACGCACTGAAGCAATTTGGCACACAAACTATATGAATCTTAAATGGGCATGGAGAAGTTCAGCTAACTGCAGATATCATTAGATTCCCGACATTTCAATTTAAACTGGGATAGAAAAGCAGGATAAAAAATAGATAAGTTTGGAGCTGAAGTCAGGAAATTCTAATTTAGGCGAGTGATCATATTTGGACCAACGAAGAATGTAAATGTTTTCTCTCTGCCACATGGATGCTGCAGTGACTTTGTAGATGTTAGAATTGCTATGAGTTGTTTCATTGCGATGGGCTGCAAGGCATTCCCTTTCATGGTCTTGTGGATGACTATCTCTTGCGAAACAACCTTTGTAACGATAGAGAAATGGCTCTAATCCTAACCAATTTTCTAGGCAGCAACAAAGTGACAGTGGTTGTTGCTGATCTCAGAACCCCGTAAAAATATAAAAGTCGCTAAACATGTATTTTCAGATGTAGCATTGCTCCTTTCCAAGATCCGCTTTGCATTTTTTAGCCCTGGAGGATGTCATGAAATCTTGGCACAAAAACCAAAAACATGCCTCCAATGGGCCTTGTTCTTCACCCACCTATCCAGGTCCCTTTCGATTTAGAGCATTCTCTCTACACTTTCCACCATAAAAATGTCTTCTATTCTAGGCATTTATTAAGAGTTGAAGATCGTGATGTTCATGGAACTTTCACCAATAGGGTGAGTTTCATTCCACGTCCCAAATGGGTTTGTAATTAAATTGGCCACTCTAAATTACTCCTAGTTTGTAGGTGAGTGGTAGAATCTATGGGGAGTTATTGGGAATGTGGGGAGAATAAAATGAGATTAGTATAGAAATAGTGTAAAAAGATAAATGATGGTTGGCACAAACTCGGTGGGCAGAAGGGCTTGTTTCCATGCTGTATGATTTCATGAGTATAACGGTGTCCTACAATGCTATCTTATCATTTTAACTAGATAATAATTCAATTTTTAATGCTTAATTCTGCCAGCCCTACCATGGGCAACCCAAAGAAACAATTATGGGTATATCGATATTCCTTTTTTTCCTTAAGTCACTGGATACTGGTGAGTGTTTGATTTTGAATATATCATGTGAATAGATGTCATAGAATGGAAATTAAGTAGAGGCATTGACATTGAATGAAATCCCCATGGATTTATCTAATCTGATTGGCAATGCAACTTGACCAGACAGAAACTGGTGGGGTGTGGATATATTTGAGCTCCTGTATAAATCTGATCACTCTAATGAGTATAAAGATACATGTGTCATAGATGGTGAATGCACACTAATTTTGCAGTCTGATTCTATATACCATACTAAACTTTGTGCATCAGACCCATGTGATAAACTCCCATACAGTGGACAAAAAGAGCTCATTAACACTTTAAAGTTAATCTAATTTTGGTTGCATTTTTTTGTTTTTAAATTAATTGTTTTTCTACAATGCCATTCTTTCTTTTCATTTTAACTCATCTGTCAGAAATGAGGGATGCTCACTTCCAGTTCACAATACATACAGTTGAGTGCTTTCACATTATTAGTGTGGCTCATTTAGTTGCTGGCTGATGGTGAGTGGGTATTGTAGAGATATAAATCCTTCAGTTTTATTTAAAAGGCCTCCAAAAAGGCCTCTATTTTACTTTAGATAAGAATATACAGTCAATACTAAGTAGCACGCAACAGTGGCCTGAGGTATTTGGACATGTTTGGTGTAATGATTCTTGTCGTGTTTGGAACATAGAAACATAGAAAATAGGTGCAGGAGGAGGCCAATCAGCCCTTCGAGCCAGCACTGTTATTCATTGTGATCATGGCTTATCGTCCCCAATCAATAACCCGTGCCTGCCTTCTCCCCATATCCCTTGATTCCACTAGCCCCTAGAGCTCTATCTAACTCCCTCTTAAATCCATCCAGTGATTTGGCCTCCACTGTCCTCTGTGGCAGGGAATTCAAATTAGGAGACCAAAACTGTACACAATACTCCAGATGTGGTCTTACCAGAGCCCTATACAACTGCAGAAGAATCTCTTTACTCCTATACTGAAATCCTCTTGTTACGAAGGTCAACATTACATTAGCTTTCTTCACTGCCTGCTGTACCTGCACGCCAACTTTCAGTGACTGGTGTACAAGGACACCCAGGTCTTACTGCACCTCCCCCTTACCTAACCTAATCCCATTGAGATAATAATCTGCCCCCTTGTTTTTGCCGCCAAAGTGGATAACCTCATATTTATCTATATTATACTGCATCTGCCACGCATCTGCCCACTCACTCAACCTGCCCAGGTCACCCTGCAACTTCCTAACATCCTCTTTACAGTTCACACTGCCACCCAGCTTTTTGTCATCTGCAAACTTGCTAGTGTTGCTCCTAATTCCCTCTTCCAAATCATTAACATATATGGTGAACAGTTGCGGCCCCAATACCGAGCCTTTCGGCATTCCGCTCGCCACTGCCTGCCATTCTGAAAAGAACCCGTTCACTTCTACCCTTTGCTTCCTGTCTGCTGAGCTCAGCAACTCACTACAATTGTTTGAATAGAATAATGATTATACCATGGCACTGGACTACCAACCTAAGTATTCAAATGAATGAAATTGAGTGCATGACTCAAAATGGAGATACTTTTATTATAAAGTATTCAATGTATGGGAAGAATGACCGTATGCTGCCCTAGTGGATTGCAGATGGGAAGAACCATCTCATATACAGAAATACTTTGACACTGATGTATTGACAGCATTAACTCAGATACCTTATTCTGCAGAATATGATATTGATGAATACATGAAGTATAAAGACTCAATTTGGATTTTGAAGATTTGACTTTTTGATATTAAGTTATTGAGGTTTGAACATGCAAATGTTCAACTTAAAATAATGTCAAAGTGACGCAGGCATTTTGAAATACTGCAGATTGACTTTATCTTCATTGGTGTGTTTGTTTGATTTTGAATGCAGTCATCACTTTAATTTATCAGTAACAATTTTGAAATAAGCAGATGAAATTGCAGATGAAAAAAAGATATGTAAGCATGTTTTGCAGAAAACAGGTTTTGTTTGAAGTCACCTTTTTAATTAGTTTATTCAAATTTGTTGCAATGGGTGGAAAGCCACAAAAAGTTAAACCTAATTTTAATGAAATACTGAGCTCATAAAGCCCCCGTCCCACTCTCACGACCTAATTGGCGACCTCTGCCGAGTTTTCCCTTGACTCATACTCGCAGCATGGTCGCCACGAGGTCGTAGGAGATCGTTGGTCACTCTTCCTCATGGTCGTGAGTGGTCTCTGCGTACCCGTGGCCTCAAGTAGGTCGCGGCGTTTTTTCCAGCCTGATAAAAAATGTCCACTAGTGAAAAAAAGGTCGTCATGGAAAAAATTGATACTTTAGTCGTAGGTCGTGATCGTAGTCGTAGGTCGGTAACTGGCCCGAGAGAAGAAAATGCAAACATGACGTAATTTTACCATGTGATCATTTCCACTCGTAGCTAGTCGTAGTTGGTCTTAGGTGTGGAAGATTGAGGTCGAGGGGGGGCCTTAGGAGGACGTGGACATAGTCGTAGGAGGTTGTGGACATAGTAGTAGGAAGTCGTAGACATAGTCGTAGGAAGTTGTAGGAGGTCTTTTATTTCGGCGAGTGAACATGACCTTGACATTTTTTACAACTCGTCTAGGGTCTTCTAAACTCGTGGATTAGGTTATCCAAGTGGGACAGCCCCTTAAGAAAGATAAAGACAAATGCTGTTTAAAATTACATGGCCAGTCAGAGGATGTGACTGGTTTATTTCTGCCAACTGATCTATATGTATGTAATTTCCATCAGAACAAATTTTGACCCTGGTTGGAACTGGCTACTCAGATGAGGAAGTCTGAATTTTTATGACAGATGCTGATTTTGTTTTCTAAATATTTAAAAAGGACAACAGGAAAACACCAGAAAATTATAGGCTTCTGAGCCTTATGTCAGTGATGGAGAAATTACTGGAGCAGATTTGTGGGAAATATATGTGCGTTTGGAAAAGCATGTACTAATTCGGGAATGTCAGTTTGGATTTGTTGGGGGGGGGGGGGGGGGGGGGAAGAAGGTTTGATTCTTCAATCGGTTCGAGATTCAATCGGAAGTTTGATTCAGTTTTTTGAGGAAGTGATAGAGATGATTGAATAGGATAGAGCAGTGGAAATCGTGTGGACTTTAGTAAAGTTTATGACAAGATCTATCATGATAGCCTAGTCTAGAAGATTAAGTCACTTTGTGATCCACTGGTAAATTGGATATAAAATTGTTTGGCCATAAATGTATTGCTTGGTCATAGAAGACAGAAGGTAATGGTGAAAGGATGTTTCTCCGACTGAAGATGTGTATCCATTGGGTCATTGAGTATAAAAGTTGGGAAGTCTTAATGCAACTTTATAAAAATGTGGTAAGCCATATTTAGAGTATTGTGTGCAGTTCTGGTCAGTACATTACACGAGAGATGTGGAGACTTTGGACTGGGCGCAGAATAGATTCACCAAGATGTTGGCAGGATTAGAAAGTATTAGCTGTACAGAGAGATTGGACAAACAGCAGAAGTAATGGGTCACGACCCGAAAAGTCAACCATTCCTTCTCTCCAGAGATGCTGCCTGTCCTGCTGAGTTACTCCAGCATTCTGTGTCCATCTTTGCTGGAGAGGAACCGTGCCTGCCCTTTGCAAGTTTTCGCTCTTGAACACAGATGTGTGTTTTCTTTTCCACAGGAGACATTTGGGTGGAAATCTTGCCTTTGCACAATGGTGCAAAAATAGACTGAGTTCCACGCCTGCTCCATTTTAATTTCTACCGAGATCACCATCAACAGGGACACAAGGAACGGCAGATGCTGGAAATTTGAACAAAACACAAAGTGCTGGAGAAACTTCCCTGGTCAGGCAGCATCTGCAGAGGGAATAGATCGGCGATGTTTGGGGTTTGAAGACCGGTCCCTACCCGAAATGTCCATTTCACGCCACAGATGCTGCCTGACCCGTTGAGTTACACCAGTACTTTGTGTTCTCGATGACAGAGAGTCCTTCATAAAAATTGTCCCGCGGTAAAAAATAATCTTGCTTTTGTAATTCAGATCTGTGATTTCTTCCAACATTGCTAATGTCACCGTATTCTTTCTCAACCAGGTAGAGGTAAAAGGTGTTTTTTTAAAAATGGGTAGCAACATGGATACATAGAACATTAAATACAGAACGGGCCCTTCAGCCCACAATGTTTGTGCCGAACATGATGCCAAGTCAAACTGATCGCATCTACCTGTACACGACCCATAAATCTTCCCGCACTACCCTGTACCTATGTAAAAGCCTATTGAACGCAATTCTCGTCTCTGCCTTCATCACCACCCCTGGCAGTAAATAGGATCGGTGAGGCTTGGAGAAATATTGGGCAAACGCGGGCGAATGGGACCAGCTTGGATGGCCATCTATATCGGCACGGACGAGATGGGCCGAAGGACCTGTTTGCTTCCTGCATGACTATGATTCCACAGCTATTTCCACCACGTTTCCCACGTTGTTTTCAGCCGGGACGGGAGCTTACTATCTGGAGAAGATCCTAGTGAAGGCACCGATTCCAGCAGCCCCTGTACGATCATACTCCAATACCAGAATTAATGTACGTCCACCATATTTCGATCCGGTTCTCACGGAAATCCCAATAGCAGCAGATTCCCCCACTAATTCCCCAGTGCCACAGCAGGAACCCCAGCAGGAGCCTTCACTTTACCAGCCTGACCGAGGGTTCTTTCCCCGTCTGTTGCTAGATGGCTATCAGATGGGAATCTTTGCTTGTATAACACTACACTGCGAGGTTCATTGACAGAATCAAAACACAAGTTTAAGCTGCATGAGCCTGTTCTGTGCGGCCACAAAGTAATCACGTACACATGTTCACGAAGCTCACCCAAAGAGATATCCAGCGTGCAACATGCTTGACATTTCTAATTTAATAATAAAAGACACAGAGAATCTGATCATCGGGGCAGTTCTGTCCATGGTCATGAGAGGCTTTTTATAGTGTAAAAAAACTGCATGACATCATTTTTATCCATGTGATGATTTTTCCACACGTCGGTAGTCGTTGTTGGCTCAAGAGTAACTTGGGTGAGGAACTTGATAACTCGCAGAAATGAGAAGTAAACGGCACACTTAGACAAACACGTGGGAACTCGTTGAAACTCGTGAACATAAACTTGGAATCTCGTATACAACCACTCGGGATCACTCGTGGGTGGACTCGCACCGTGGGCCACCCCTGGCAGTATAGGGGAGGCTTGGAGAAATATTGGGGTGAGGGTGACCATTTGGAGAAATAATTAGAGGGTGAGGGTGACCATTTAGAAATTTATGAAAATTATGAGAGGCATAGGTTGGGTGGATAGTCAGAGTGTTTTTTACAGGGTAAAAATGTCAAATACGAGAGGGCTTAGATTTAAGGTGGCAAAAAGTTAAAGGAGATATGTGGGCCAGTATTTTACCCAGAAAGCGGTAGATGCGTGGAATATACTGCCAGTGATGTAGTAGAAGCAGATATGATAGTAACATTTAAGAGGCACGTAGTTGGGTACCTGAACAAGCAGGGAACAGTAGGATGCAGACCATATGCAGGGAGATGGGATTAGTTACTCTGCCATCTTGATCATGACACACATGGTGGGCCAAAAGGGCCTTTCCTGTGCTTTACTGTTCTATGTTTTATTAAGTTAGCTTTGTTGTTTTATCCTTTGTTTTTGTCCAGTGCAAGTGGAAAATTGTATTTACAGCTTTGCTCCCCTGATTACACTTTTATTGCTTTTGCTCCATGCTTGCAATTGTGGATCCATGATTTGCCTCTTCAAATCTTCCTGTACTGCTTATTTGTTTCAATTTGTTCTTTGAATTGATCATGCTGCTTCCTTACCTCATAACTGCAAGCACAAGACTCTTTATATTTCTATTTGCTCTCGAGCTTTCTACTCAATGGAAACATTTTTTTTTAAAAACCATCTTTGTGGGCATTCATATCTTACATTTCAGAGATCTACCGGAAAACATTAGTTAAAATTATCTTGTTATTTATCTTTGTACAAATGCATATTCTGACTAAAAAATAGCAACATTTTGAGTAAGAAGGATATTCTAATAGGACCATTCTACATTATATTGTTATTCAGACTCACTCAAATGTGCAACAGTCTTTTCAATTGATAATTTGTCAACTTAAATTTCCTTTGTAGGCTTTGGGCCTGGCCTATTCGCAGGTGTAAGAGGAATCCTTGTCTCTGATGGCATCCTTCTGATCCGTCTTCTTTCTGTGAAAATTGCCGAGAAAGACTACTTTGCCACTTTAGTTGTCCTATTTAGGAGCAGATTAAGAGCAATGGAAGGTGATGGTGACTTTGTACATTGTGGATCTGCATTTGTAAAAATTGAAAGACCTCAACTTGTGGAAAAGAGCAACACTACATCAGAAGTGTGGAGATACTTTGGGTTCCAACCCGGTAGTGACGGCAGACCAGAAAACATTGAAACTCCAGTCTGCAAAATCTGTTTCCGTGTCATTCCAGCAAAGGCCTCAAACACAAGCAACCTTTATGCACATCTGAAATCCCAGCACCCTCATATTTACATAGAGGTCAAAAGCAAATCTAACCAGGCACCAACAACCTCAACTTCATCTGGAGAACCAAGCAAGGAACACACCACAATGATGCGGGACATTTTTCAGCGAAAAGATAAATTTGATCCAAAACCCAGAGAGCACAGGGAACTGACTAAGGCTGTGACATACTACATAACCAAGGATAGGATGCCTCTGAATATTGTTTCTAAGCCTGGTTTTCAGCAACTCTTGAGCAAGTTTAACCCTAAATATGATTTGCCAAGCAAGAACTACTTCTCCAGAGTCGCTATTCCATCACTTTATGCAGATGTTCGCAAAGTTGTGGAGAGAGAATTAAAGAATGCAGATTGTTTTGCGGCAACTGTTGAAACATGGACATGCAGAAGCAATGAAATGTATGTAACATGTGGAGTTCAATTTGTGGATAGTGACTGGATCCTCAAAACACATTGCCTGCAGACCCAGTACTTACCAGATGAACACACTGGTCAGAGTCTGAAGTGTGCCCTTGAAGATGTGCTGGAGGAATGGGGGTTGGACACTACCAACGTTGTTGCTGTCACCACAGATAATGGAACTGCTGTCAAACATGCCTGTGAGTTGTTAAGCTGGAAAAGACTTAACTGCTTCAGTCAGAATCTTCAATGTTCTATCCAAAAAGGTCTTGATGATTCACGCATTGAACGAATTATTCAACTGTCTCGTCAGATATTCTCTCAGTTTTCGCGCAGTTGGAAAAGGAAGAAGGAATTTTCTATAGCTCAAGGTCAGAAAGGGCTTCCGAGAAATTCACTAAAAGTGGATGTTAACAACAAGTGGGAAACAACTTTGGAAATGCTCGAAAGGATTCTTGAGCAGCAGGATGCTATCAGAGCTGTATTGGCCCATGACCGAAAGATATGTCGTCTTGTCCCAACATGGCAGGACATTGATGTCCTTGAGTCTGTTATAAGTGTTTTATGCCCATTCCGTGAAATGACTGAGGCTTTGTCTTCTGAGAAATTCATTGCTATTTCAGCAATAAATCCTCTAATAAAACATATATGTAATGATCTCTTAAGAGAGGAACAAGAGGAACTAACTCTTGGATTTCTAATGCGAATGAGAATCAAACGGGACCTTGAAATACGATATGGAGACCCAGAACTGACTCATTTTCTGGAAAAGGTTACATTCATTGACCCCCGATTTGGCCCCACTTGTGTAGATGATCTAGAAAATGTCCTGCTGCAAATTAAAGGGGAATTACTTGCTGGAAAAGTGGCAGAAGAACCTTCATTATTTCAAATTAGCTTTGATGGTTCAACGCTTTCTCCATCAAACCCTTGCAGTTGGTATGATCGAGATAGCCCAGGGCCAAGTCAGCCAAAGAAAGCCAGATATGGAGGAGGACTTGCAAAGGTATTTGGAAAGCAGAGTGGAGATGGAGGCACAGACAAAATGGTAACGACTTGTGTTTCACTGCAGGAGCAGCTTGACCGAGAGCTGGATTTTTATTTCAAGGAACCAAAACTCTCCTTGGAAAACTGTCCTCTTCAGTGGTGGAAAGCAACCCAAAATTGCCTGCCCTTGTTGGCAAAACTAGCCAAAAAGTACCTCTGCATCTCTGCAATAAATGTAGCATCTGAAAGAGCCTTTAGCAACAGCAGTTCTGCATTTGGTGAATATCGAAGCAGCGTGAAGCCAAAACATATGGACCAGCTGGTTTTCTTAGCTGAAAATCTTCCATGAGCTTAATGACTTTGAAAAGATATGTTTAAAAAAAACGTGCAGAATTGTGGTTACTGATTTGGTTAATCAAATGTGAAAAATATCATTGTGAAATGAAATATCTATCTGGGCCAGGATGAATCCGATTTTAAAAGATCGTTGGATGGCGAACTTGAGGGTCAACAATTAGTTATTAGGAATGGATCTATTTTTCCCCTCTAATTTACAGGCAGTTGTTTTCCATTACATAAGTTCCCCATAAGGCAACAAATTGCAATGTTTTTATTGCTTAGATAGCAATGTTGCTTTTCCCTCTTGTTGTTCTTCATCTCCAAGTAATCAGATATGAAGTCCTGTCCTACATTATGCTTCTTCAAGAATGGTAGTGCAGGGTGGATGAAAGACACACAGCTGAGGAGACCATCATTTGTCAGCAGAAAACACATCTATGCTGCACTCACATATTGCTGGGTTGGTGTTACAATACATACTGATTCTTTTTTGCTGTTAGGCTCCCTCTAAGCCAAAGCACCAACATTTTTGTTCAGTTGACCAATAAATACATCATATTCTTTGAAAAAATTAAAGAAAAAACAAGTTGGCTATTTAATCTACTTACTTTTCTCTCGGTATTTTGCATGCTTGCATATTTGCTGAACAATTACGAGGAAGCTCCATGTATATAGTAATGAATCAGTGAACTACTTTTCAGTCAATTTATCAGACAATGTACACTGACAGTACTAATGTATCAAGAATGAAGAATAAATTGAAGGGAGAAACAATTATTAATTCAGTACTCCTACTACCCAAAAACCCTAATACTAAAACCCCTGCTGTAAGTAGAAAATGGCACTGAGGTATTTAAATTTGTGTCGTTATCGAAAATATTTTAATGCAGTTTATTTATATATTATGATAAAAGTTGTGTATAACATTTTTATCCTTAAATATTATTGCTATAATACTTTTTATGTCAACATTTAACATTTATAATGGAATTCTTTAGGTAAACATTTATGTAAGTACTTTATAATGGAAAAGTGTGTAAAATGTCACTCTCATGATTTGTTGATAAGTCATTTAAATAAAACAAACATTAGCTACATTTTTAATGTTCCTGAAATTTCAAAAATCCACATGGCTTTAAATCAGTGTTAAAAACTTTTTTTTTCACTTCATTCCTTGAATTGTGTATTGTGTATTTTGATATGTTAAAAAATGTCAAAGGTCTAAGCACATGTAAAGTCTCTGGTTTGGATAATGAAATTGCACAAAATAGTGACTATTGATTTAAATTTCCTCCCGCAGTCCAATGTTTTGCAAGTTTGTAGGTTAATTGGCCTCTGTAAATTGTGTGCAGGGTAGAACTAGTGTATGAGGTTGGTCGGCACGGACTTAGTAGGCCGATGGGCCTGTTTCCACCTTGTATCTCTAAAACTATAAAACTAAAACTGAAACTTCCTAATCACGAACCTATTATTCTCTGCCTTAAAAATACCCATTGTCTTGGCCTCCACAACTATCTGTGGCAATGAATACCACAGATTCACCATCCTCGGGCAAAATAAATTCCTGCTCATTTCCATTTTGAAGGTACCGTACATCCTTTTATTCTGAGGCTGTGTCCTCTGGTTCTAAATTCTCCCATTACTAGAAACATACTTTCCACTTCATTATCCAATGAGATCCCTCCACATCCTGCTAAACTCCAGTGAGTACAGACCTAGAGCTACCAAATGATTCTCATACTTGAACACAATGATCCCCGGGATCATTCTCTTCTGGAGCCTCTCCAAAACCAGCACATGCTTCCTTAGATATAGGGCCCAAGACTTCTTACAATATTCCTAATGTTGGCTCACTAGTGCCTGATAGAACCTCAGCATTACATCCTTGCTTTTATATTCTAGTCCTCTCAAAATTAATTATAGCATTGCATATGCCTTGGGTACACAAAAGGATGGAGAAACTCAGCGGGTGCAGCAGCATCTAAGGAGCGAAGGAGATAGGCGACGTTTCGGGTCGAGACCCTTCTTCAGACTGGTTAGGGATCGGGGAAACGAGAGATATAGACGGTGATGTGGAGAGATAAAGAACAATGAATGAAAGATATGCAAAAAAATAATGATGATAAAGGAAACAGGCCATTGTAAGCTGCTTGTAGTGTGAAAATGAGAAGCTAGTGCGACTTGGGTGGGGAAGAGATAGAGAGAGAGGGAATGCCAGGGCCCGAGGGCTGAGGGCGAGGTGGGAAGAGAGGGAGACAGCAGGGGTTAACAGAATTGAGAAAATTCAATGTTCAAGTCCAGAGGATGCAAACTCCCCAAGCGGAATATGAGGTGCTGTTCCTCCAACTTGCGGTGTTGCTCACTCTGGCCGTGGAGGAGGCCCAGGACCGAGAGGTCGGATACGGAATGGGAGGGGGAGTTGAAGTGCTGAGCCACCGGGAGGTCGGGTTGGTTATTGCGGACCGAGCGAAGGTGTTCGGTGAAACGATCGTCAAGCCTCCGCTTGGTCTCACCGATATAGATCAGCTGGCATCTGGAGCAGCGGATGCAGTAGATGAGGTTGGAGGAGGTGCAGGTGGAGCGGGAGGGAAGGGCAGAATTGACAAGGGAGTTGTGGAGGGAGCGGTCTTTAAGGAAGGCAGACGGGGGGGGAGATGGGAAGATGTGGCGAGTGGAGGGGTCACGTTGGAGGTGGCGAAACTGGCGGAGGACTATCTGTTGTATGTGCCGGCTGGTGGGGTGAAAGGTGAGGACTAGGGGGACTCTGCCCTTGTTGCGAGTGGGGGAATGGGAAGAGAGGGCAGTGTTGTGGGGTATGGAGGAGACCCTGGTGCGAGCCTCATCTATAGTGGGGGAGGGGAATCCCCGTTCTCTGAAGAATGAGGACATTTGTGATGACCTGGTGTGGAACACCTCATCCTGGGAGCAGATGCAGCGTAGACGGAGGAATTGGGAATAGGGGATGGAGTCCTTACAGGAAGCAGGGTGGTAGGAAGAGTAGTCCAGGTAGCTGTGGGAGTCAGTTGGTTTGTAGTGGATGTCGGTCAGGAGTGTATCACCTGCAAAAGAGATGGTGAGGTCAAGGAATGGTAGGGAAATGTCGGAAATGGTCCAAGTGTATTTGAGGGCCGGATGGAAGTTGGTGGTGAAATGGATGAAGTCAGTCAGTTGTGTGTGGGTGCAGGAGGTGACACCAAAGCAGTCGTCTATGTAACGGAGGTAGAGGTCGGGGATGGGGCCCTGGTACGCCGAGAACAAGGATTGTCCGACAAAGAGGCAAGCGTAGCTGGGGCCCATGCGTGTGCCCATAGCTACGCCTTGTGTTTGGAGTCAAAAGAGAAGTTATTGAGGGTAAGGACCAACTCTGCTAGGCGGAGGAGGGTGTCAGTGGACGGGTATGGGTTGCTCCTCTGGTCGAGGAAGAACCGGAGGGCTTAGAGACCATCCTGGTGGGGGGTGGAGGTGTAGAGTGACTGGACGTCCATGGTGAAGATGAAGGTGAAGGTGAAGACGTCCATTGCATATGCCTTCCTTACTGCAAACTCAATCTGCAAATTAACCTTTTGAGAATCCTGCATCAGCACTCCCAAGTCCCTTTGTACCTCCGATTTTTAAATCCTATCCGCATTTAGAAAATAGTCTACATCTCTATTCCTTTTACAAAAGTGCATGACTTAGTGTACACTTCTAAAGTGTACTCTTTGCTGCACTGTATTGCATTTGCCACTGCTTTGCCCACTCTCCCAACCTGTCCAAGTCCTTCTGCAGCCTCGCTGCTTCCTCAACACTACCTGCCCCTCCACTTACCTTCCTGGTGACTCCTGCGGAATACCAAGAGTCATTGGCAGCTAACAAAAAAAAGTACCCCTTTATTCCCACTCTTTGTCTTTTGCCAGTCAGCCAATCTTTTCTCTGAATTCAAAACCTTCAGTATCCAAAAATAATTTGCATCTATCTTGAAGAGTACCTATTTTTTTACTTTATTTACAAAGCATCAGCATTGTCACACTTTCATTTATTTTTGGCAGAACCATTCCTTACAACCATCTCCCACATCATCCCTCTTCCCAAACAATCCCCCTATCTCTGGCTTTTGAACCGACTCAAAGTTTGCAGCAATAGTCTGCCATACAACAAAAAGCAGTTATTACACCCCCCAAGTTTGTGTCGTGTATCCATTTACACTAATTGTACATTAACCCCATTCAATTGTGTACAATCTAATTAAGCCAGTCATCTGTTATAGACCTTGTATATTATATATGAATTGTATTGAATGGTCAAAGCCTCTATTCCAAAAAAAAGCATCTATCTTCCTTTTGATTTTAATTTATTCACAAGACAGCATCAGCAACATCATGGCTTGTTTTCGCTTTTGTAATGTAATAATCTCATGTATCAACCTTATTTTGGTTTAATCTGAGAAAAAATCATACCTAGTTTCCAAAATGCCAAAAAGTATGCTAGGTTTCAAACTATGCCTTTTAGCAACCATTCTCTGTTTTCATAACAATTTAGGTAGTGAAACTGCAAAGGTAGAATGTTAAAACCAAGCAAAACATAAAGTGCAGGAGTAACCCAGTGGGTCAGGCAGATTCTGTGGAGGGAATGGATGGGCTGAAATTGATGGAAGTCCCATTTTACATGGGCATTTAAAATTCAAATTTATAATATCAGAAATTTGCAAAGCCAGAACATTGGTCTGAATGAATCCAATACAGAACTATTAACAAAAATGAATGGTGGCTTTCCGATCTGAGGGGGCTAGTAAAACAGACAGGACAGACGAAGCATCTACCTGTAATTTTCATCTTAGCTCTTCAGTTCCTGAGTAGCAGACAACAAGAAAACCATAGGACATTTGTCTTACTTACAGGTGATTGATAACTTTGCATTTTGAATGAATGGGTATTCAGTTCTTAAATAACAGTAGCCAACTTTGCCTACCCTTCGGGAGTACAGAAGACGCGTGATGGTACTGCTAGAGGAAAGTATGGATAAACCAAAGTGAGGTGTATATTGGATAAGTGTAAATGAAGCAGTTCCAACTCTGATGGCTGATTAGAATTGTAGGAAACTTTTCGTCATCTGGCCACAAAAGCACTTTATTAACAATGAAATTGCATATCATAGGGTTTAATCGTTAGTTCACCGGACAAAACAGGTAAATATTACCAGTTCAGCACTGGACAGCAGTAAGTGCATCTTTCCCCTCTTATTCTTAAAATAAGAATAAGACGCACCATCTAGGTCATGCCCACTTCTTACTACTACCATGGGCAGGAGGTACAGAAACCTAAAGTCCTACACCACCAGGTAGAGGAACAGCTACTTTTCTATAACAATCAGGTTTTTAGATCATGATCATACGAAGTAAGAGCAGAATTAGCCATTTGGCCCATCAACTTTGCTGCGCCATTTGATTATGGTTGATTTATTTTTCCCTCACCACCCCATTCACCTGCCTTCTCCCTGTAACATTTGACATCCTTGCCAGTACAACCTTGCTTAGATTTGGGGCCCAAAACTGCTCACAATATTCCAAATGTGGGTACACAAAAAGCTGGAGAAACTCAGCGGGTGCAGCAGCATCTAAGGAGCGAAGGAGATAGGCGACGTTTCGGGCCGAGACCCTTCTTCATTCCAAATGTGGTCTTGACCAGCACCTTATAAAGCCTCAGCATTACAATCCTGCTTTTATATTGTGGTCCTCTCAAAATGATTGCTAACATTGCATTTGGCATCCTTACTATCTACTCAACCTTCAAATTAACCTTTTGGGAATCCTACACCAGCACTTCCAAGTCCCTGTGCACCTCCAATTTCTGAATCATTTCCCCATATAGAAAATATTCTACACCTTAATTTATTCTACAAAAGTGCATTACTATGCACTGCTACAATATATACCATTTTCCAATTCTTTGTCCATTCTTCCTACCTGTCCAGGTTCTTCTGCAGACTCCCTGCTTCCTCAACAATACCTGCCCCTGACAAAGATGACAATTAATGTCATCTGCAAAATTGGCCATTAAGCCATCAATTCCCTCATCCAGATTGGAACACTGCTAGTCACCGGCAGCCAACCAGAAAAGCCCCACTTTATTCCACTCTTCGCCATCTGCTAGTCAAGTAATTTTCTATCCATGATTGTACCTTGCTTCTAATACCATGGTCATCTACCTTGTTTAGCAACCTCATGTGCGGCACTTTATATCAAAGGCCTTCTGAGACTGATTTGCACAACCTTAATCATACCTCACCAATGGAAATCTGCAGACTACCTCTTGCACTACCATGGGGTTGTTTTGCTCTAATGCCTTTATTTTTTGTATCTGTTTCTTTTCAATGTCTTGTAGAGTTTATATGTCATTTATGTACATTTTAGGTGACATTTATGTTTTTATTTTGTTGGTTATATACTTATGATGTATTTTTTGGGGGGGGGGGGGTTCATATGGCTGTATGGTAATTCGCATATCACTGTACCTTAATTGGTAAATGTGACAGTAAAAGACCTTTGAAACCTTTTATGTTGCTATAATCTATAAGCAAGATTATATTTCTACCAGTACCTCACCCTGCTTGTGCATATGACAATAAACTCAAATCCAATAAAACATTTTGTTTTGTTTTATCTTCCTATTCCCATTTCTTGCTTTTAAAGTTGCTTTATGAGGGCTTACAATTCCTGTTTTAAATTCTTTTTCTGTGTAATTTTTATATTGGATGTACATCCATATAATGTTTTTCCTAGTATCGTTAATGTATCAACGACAGGGAATTTCCATTGCTAACGTCTTCTAATAATTCCACCGGTATGTCTACTGCAGTGAGATCTAAATTGATGCAGTGCAATATATTAGCTGTCCCATAGATTGACCAATCATTCTATATTTTAAGGACCTATGGAGGTCTAAAATCCTTTAATTCCCCTCATCATTCAATTTTCTGCTATTAGTCATAGAATCATAGTCACACAGATGGAAATGGGCTCTTCAGCCCAACTTGCACCTGTCGGTCAAGATGCCCCATCTATGCTAGTCACACCTGCCCAAGTGTGGCCCATATCCCTCTAAACCTTCCTCTCCATGTACCTGTCCAAATGTCTTAAATGTTATTATTGTACCTGCCTCAACTATGTCCTCTGGCAGCACATTACTGGTTTCTGACCAATCCTGATTTGCATCCACCCTAACCCTAACCCACAACATCATAATTCCACATCTAGGTTGTTTGAAATTACCTGGAAGGCCGTTTTAAGTGATAACATTTCAAATTAAATTCAATCATATAATACAAAACGTTTTGTTTTGCAATATAATTTTCGTCCATATAACTATCAGATCCTCACACACACAATTGCAGACACATAGCATTGTAACAAGAAGAAGGGTCTCGGCCCAAAACGTCGCCTATCTCCTTCGCTCCTTAGATGCTGCTGCACCCGCTGAGTTTCTCCAGCTTTTTGTGTACCCTAGCATTGTAACAAGCCTTGCATCCACAACATACACATTTGCATTTTATCAACCATCACTCAAACTTGCTGTTGGATATTCACTGATATTCACCTGGCTGAACCGACCCGACCAGCTGTGACCTGCACCAGATACTGGCAGAACGACATCTGAGATTGCAACGGACTCAAAGAAGAAGACTGAAACATTTCCTTGTTTCTGGCAAATAAAAGTGATGTGTAACCACGTAACTTGAAGGAAGAGAACAATATGTTGTGACCCACGTGAAGAAGCCAATTCTGATAATGGCTGTCAGAGGCTGGAGTTAAGATTTTTGACATCCATTCCACTTCTTGCATCCTCTTCTCCCTGATCCCACACATTCTGATGAGTCAGAAGCTGCATATGACGGTCTGCGACAAGTTTGAACAACTTCTTCATCACAACCCGAACCTAGTCCTTTAAATACCACACCTGGAGCCTTTATGGTCAGAAGGGGCAAGAACACGATAATGACATTGAAGCGATGTTGTCACATTAGTCAGGGTATTCAGTCTAGAAGTTGGGTTGTTATATTCCAATTGTAAAAAACATTGATGAGGCTGCATTTGGAGTTTTGGTCACCCTGCTATAGGAAGCATGTTGTTAAACTGGAAAAAGTGCAGAGAAGATTTACGATATTGCCAGGACTTGCGGGCCTGATCTATAGGGAGAGGATGGATGGATTAGGATTTTATTCCTTGGAGCGTTGACCCAACAACCTGGGAAATATCTTGCATTTGTCCCATCCATAGTAAGCAGAACAATATGACTCTAACTACAGTAGTTATTTATTCCCCAAATCAATCTACTTTCAATCACTAATAAAATTATGAAAGGTGTCATTGTGCTCTAAAATCAACCACCTCTTACTGATTTTCAGTTTGAGACAACCCAGGACCTCATGCCAGCTCATTTTCAGACCTAGATCTCATCATAGTCTTGGCCCAAACATGCTGAAATCCAGCAATGAAGTGTGAATGATTACGTTAAACACCCAGGTAGCATGAGAAACAGTGTAAAGGGCCTCAAGTAGAGAATACTTAAATAGTTGGTGTCATGTCTTGTTTGATGAAGATTGGTTGGTGTTTGCTGAATATGATACCCCAGCACATCGTTGAAGAAGTTCCTCAGGTCAGTATCCTAGACCCAGTCATCATTGGTGTTCCATCACCTTTCTTCCATTGTACAATCAGAAGGGAGATTAATTAATGATTGCAAGTGCACAATATGAAGTAATCCATGCCTACATGAAACAAGACCTCAAACATGTTGAGGAACAAGTAATTTTTGTACCACACAAGTGTCAGGTAATGAAAACATTCAACAAGAGTGATTCTAACAATCTATCTTCAGTCAACGGCATTCACTCACATATATTGAACAGCACCAAACAATCTACAAATAAACATTCATTTGATTTCTCCCTTTATTGAGTGAAAACCTTTTCTGTGGTGCATGTGCAGACCCAAGTGATGGCTTCATGTTGATTAGTGGCTCTTTAATAGGTACACATATTATAGCTTGGATAAAAATAATTAAATTTAGTTGTCTTTTAGAGCTTGAATTACATGGAAGTGTTAATTCCATGCCAGTGAAGGAGATGGGAGATTGTGAATGTCTATTGGAAGAAATATGAAGAAATGAGGAACTGCAGATACTGTTTACTTAAAGTGCTGGAGTAACTTAACGGGTCCACAGCAACTCTAGAGAACAATGATAGGTAATGTTTCAGGTCGTGATCCTTCTTCAGACTGATTGTGGGGAAAAAAGCTGGAAAAAAGGAGGTGCAGGACAAAGTCTGACAGGTAATAGATGGATATTGGTGAGGTGGATTTTTGATTGACAGATGGTTGGACAAAGGCCAGAGATAAAAAGACAGATGGTGTGAGACTGAAGAATTGAAGAATTGCAAATTTTGAAGCGAGAGGAAGAAATGTAAGTGGAAAGGGGGAGGGGAAAAATAGATGCAAGCCTGGGTGGGGCACAAAGGAGAGAGGGGGAGAGAGGTGAGGGAAGGTGGTTTTGAAGTTACCTAAAAATTGAGAATTCAGTGTTACCCAAGCGGAATACAAGGTGCTGCTCCTCCAGTTTTGCGTGTATACCCTCACTTTGGTCATGGAGGAGGCCCAGGCCAGAAAGATCAGTATAGGAATGGGAAGAGGAGATAAAATGGGTAACAACTGGTCTGGACGGAGTGGTCGCCAAGATTATGCTTGGCCTCGCCAAAGTAGCGCAGACTAAATTGGGGGCAATGCAGTAGATGAGGTTCGAAGAGGTAAGATTGAATCTCTTTCTCACCTGGAAGGACTGCTGGATAGATTCCTGGTTGAAGAAGAGGGAGGAGATATGGGGCAGGTGTAACATCCCTTGCGATTGCAGGGGAAAGTCTCGGACTACTGAGATATCCTATTTCTTTAGTAAACGTGGTTTCCTTCCTGCTGTCTTAGATAGATCCTTCTCCCCTATCTATATCCCATAGTTCTGCCCTCGCTTCCCTATCCCACCCCCCCTCCCCCAATGAAACAAGGCTATACTTCCCCTGGTATATCCTCCACATGCAACACATCATCCTCCGACATCAGAGATTCAAGTTTCTGGATCATTGAGACCTCTTTTGGGGAAGGTGTGACCTGTACAAAAAGGACGGGTTGCACTTGAACCCGAGGGGAACCAATATCCTGGCGGGGAGATTTGCAAAGGCTACTGGGGAGACTTTAAACTAGATTGGTTGGGGGGGAGGGACTCAAATAGAGAAGGCAAGTAGTCCGTTTGTGAGGCAGGAGGCAGAGAAGAGAAGCTGTCAGACGCAACACGTAGGGAGGAAAGAAGAAAAAAATAACAAACGGAGAATAAGAAGTGGAGGGTTTCTCAAATGTGTGAGCAGAGAGGTGTAAAATGAGGATAGGAGCAATAGGTTGCGAGGTGAAAAGTGGCAGGAAAACAAATCCAGGGCAAAAATCTAAAAGGGCCACTTTTCAACATAATTGTAAAAGGGCCAAGAGTGTTGTAAAAACAAGCCTGAAGGCTTTGTGTCGTAATAAGGTGGATGAGTTGAATGTGCAGATAGCGCTTAATAATTATGATATAGTTGGGATCACGGAGACATGGCTCCAGGGTGACCAAGGCTGGGAGCTGAACATCCAGGGATATTCAATATTCAGGAGGGATAGACAGAGAGGAAAAGGAGGTGGGGCAGCGTTGCTGGTTAGAGAGAAGATTAACGCAATAGAAAGGAATGACATTAGCTTGGAGGATGTGGAATCGATATGGGTGGAGCTGCGAAACACTAAGTGGCAGAAAACGCTAGTGGGTGTTGTGTACAGGCCACCTAACAGTAGTAGTGGAGTTGGGGATGGCATCAAACAGGAAATTAGAAATGCGTGCAACGAAGGTAAAACCGTTATAATGGGTGACTTCAATCTACATATAGATTGGGTGAATCAAATTGGCAGGGGTGCTGAGGAAGAGGATTTCTTGGAATGTATGCGGGATAGTTTTCTAAACCAACATGTGGAGGAACCAACGAGAGCAGGCTATTCTAGACTGGATATTGAGTAATGAGGAAGGGTTAGTTAGCGGCCTTGTTGTACGTGGCCCCTTGGGCAAGAGTGACCATAATATGGTTGAGTTCTTCATTAGGATGGAGAGTGACATTGTTAATTCAGAAACACGGGTCCTGAACTTAAAGAAAGGTAACTTTGAGGGTATGAGCCGTGAATTGGCCAAGATGGACTGGCAATTGATTCTTGAAGGGTTGACGGTGGATATGCAATGGAAGGCATTTAAAGACTGCATGGATGAACTACAACAATTGTTCATCCCAGTATGGCAAAAGAATAAATCAGGGAAGGTGGCGCATCCGTGGATAACGAGGGAAATCAGGGAAAAAGATGAAGCGTACAAATTAGCCAGAAAAAGCAGCCTACCAGGGGACTGGGAAAAATTCAGAGACCAACAGAGGAGGACAAAGGGCTTAATTAGGAAAGGGAAAATGGAGTATGAAAGAAAACTGGCAGGAAACATAAAAACTGACTGCAAAAGTTTTTATCGATATGTGAAGCGCAAAAGATTAGTTAAAACAAATGTAGGTCCCTTGCAGTCAGAAACGGGTGAATTGATCATGGGGAACAAGGGCATGGCAGACCAATTGAATAACTACTTTGGTTCCGTCTTCACTAAGGAAGACATAAATAATTTGCCGGAAATAGCAGGGGATCGCGGGTCAAATGAGATGGAGGAAATGAGTGAAATCCAGGTTAGCCGGAAAGTGGTGTTGGGTAAATTGAATGGATTAAAGGCCAATAAATCCCCAGGGCCAGGGTACTTAAGGAAATAGCCCCAGAAATAGCAGATGCCTTAGTGATAATTTTTCAAAACTCTTTAGATTCTGGAGTAGTTCCTGAGGATTGGAGAGTAGCTAATGTAACCCCACTTTTTAAAAAGGGAGGGAGAGAGAAAACGGGGAATTACAGACCAGTTAGTCTAACATCGGTAGTGGGGAAACTGCTAGAGTCAATTATTAAAGATGGGATAGCAGCGCATTTGGAAAGTGGTGAAATCATTGGACAAAGTCAGCATGGATTTATGAAGAGTAAATCATGTCTGACGAATCTTATTGAATTTTTTGAGGATGTAACTAGTAGAGTGGATAAGGGAGAAGCAGTGGATGTGTTGTATCTGGACTTTCAGAAGGCTTTCGACAAGGTCCCACACAAGAGATTGGTATACAAACTTAAAGCAAACGGTATTGGTGGTTCAGTATTGATGTGGATAGAGAACTGGCTGGCAGACAGGAAGCAAAGAGTAGGAGTGAACGGGTCCTTTTCAGGATGGCAGACAGTGACTAGTGGGGTGTCGCAAGGCTCAGTGCTGGGACCCCAGCAAGGGGTCACATTTTAAGGATAAGGGGGAAGTCTTTTAGGACCGAGATGAGAAGATCGTTTTTCACACAGAGAGTGGTGAATCTGTGGAATTATCTGCCACAGAAGGTAGTTGAGGCCAGTCCGTTGGCCATATTTAAGAGGGAGTTGGATGTGGCCCTTGTGGCTAAAGGGATCAGGGGAATGGAGAGAAGGCAGGTACAGGATAGTGAGTTGGATGATCAGCCATGATCATATTGAATGGCGGTGCAGGCTCGAAGGGCCGAATGGCCTGCTCCTGCACCTAATTTCTATGTTTCTATGTTTCTATTTCCTTCACCTCCACCAGGATCCCACCACCAATCACATCTTCCCATCCCCACTCATATCTGCCATCTGCAAAGACCACTCCCTCCACAACGCTTTGGTTCACTCATCCCTTCCCACCCAAACCACCCCATCCCCTGTTACTTTTCCCTGCATTTTTTTCTGTGGAGGTATGAACGTTCTAAATCGGGCAGCCACTACAGCCATTTGAAAGAAAATTGACGATTGTTGGAATATATCTTTGGAATGGGCCGCTTGATCAGTTAGTGAGCTGGTGCATTCCTGGGCTGAAGCAGAAGGCTGTGGAATGTACTTTACAATACTTGTTCTCTTTTGCTGTCAAATCTTTGATTGAGGCTGTTTCAATCTCAGTATGTGTAGATTGGCTATTGCATGTTAACCAATCAGAATGCTTAGTAATTATAGCTCCACCTAATGCATGCTTTATAGTGTAAGAACTCACCTACTGTCTTCAGTAGCTGCAGTAGACTGAATGTATGATGTACTGCTTATGTGATGATGAGCTGAACATTAAAGATGCTTATACCCTAACCAGTGTGAGAGTGATGTACTTACATGGTGTCAGAAAACAGGGTCCAACCCTCATCTGTTAACCGCGATTTATTTTCTTTATCAGTTTTTATTTGTGATTGACTTTGACGACATGGCTAACTCCTGCTGAAAGCCGAGTCCCCTCGTGTTTGATTCTGACATAGCTGAGCGCTGGCGACTATGTTTGAGCGCGACTATGCTCACTATATCCGCATCGTTCACCGGAACGTCCCCGACGACCTGAAGGCCTCGCTACTACTCAATCTAGCGGGTCCGGAATCAATGATCCGTGCAGACAACTTTGATTTCGCCCCAGCACACCTAGACGCGATGGGTCAGGTCCTAGTGCCAGCAAAAACTATCGACAACCCTACAGTCCTACTGAGAAAGTTTAGAAAACTATGCGACCTGCCCTCGAACCGTATCCTCGAGAGAACATGCTTCTTCGTCCGACAGCAGCAGGTCGAACGATTTACCAGTGATTTATGACACATGGCTTCACGGTGCCGCTTCGGTGAGTTGACTAACGAGCTGGCACGCGATAAAATTGTGGGAGGAATGAGTGACCACAAGCTCAAAGCAGAACTGCTTCGGAACGCTGAACTGACTTTAGAACAAGCCATTCATTCATATCGAATGACGGAGACCATGGCCCCACTAGCAGATTTTGACCCTGCCAGCCCTCAACAGCAAATAACGTAAATCTAGCCAACTACTCTCCACATAAATGTTTTTACGCATCTCACAAAGATCCCAATGTGCCTGTCACGAGATGCCCCAACTGCAATTATTTCCACTCCAGGGGGCACCAGTTTTGTGTCGCCCATGGGAAAGTTTGTCACAACTGCAAGAAGCTTAATCATTTTCCCACATGTTGTCGATCTCGTGGGAACACTGCTTCAAGGACAAATCTGCACATGCTTCAACAAGAGCTGTCTGACTCCGATTCCCAAGAACAATACGATGTTTCCCACGGGAATGATTCCGATAACACAGAGAAAACGCAGCCGTGCTGTCCCTCATGCGCTCATCAGGCAAGCTGCTGGATCCTGCAGTGACCATGGTAATAAACAACAAGGCCCTGACCGCCAAGGTCGACACGGGTGCAAAGGTGAACGTAATGTCACTCAGGGAGTTCAACAAGATAAGGAGCACTGAACTAATGAAAAAGGGGGGAAGTTCTTCACCCTTTGGGTAAAGCTGACTTGAAATGCACTGTCAATGAGCAAACGAAAAACCTAATGTTTTACATTGTCCAACCTAACTCTGAAACCCTGCTTGGCATCAAAGCATGCCATGACCTGGCGCTGGTTTATTTTGGGTGTGCTGTCCACAAACTCTGCCTGACAGAGGAACCAACACAGCAAATGCTATCCCAGTACAAAGACCTGTTCGACGACAGACTTGGCAAACTGCCCATGATATACAAGATCACTGTAGATCATACAGTCACGCCAATAGTTTGCGCACCCCACCTCGTCCCCCATGGCATGCAGGAGAAAATACACACTGAACTTAAACGCATGGTCTCCATTGGAATCATTGCCAAGGTCAGCGAACCCTCCGACTGGGTCTCCATCATGGCCGTAACCACGAAGAAAAACAAAGAAGAGTTGCGGGTCCCCAAAGATTTAAACACAGCGATCAAACGCCCACACTACCCGATGAGAACCACTGAGGACGTAGCTGCTCAAATTGGAAATGCAACGGTGTTCTCGGTCCTTGACGCCAAAAACTCTTTCTGGCAAATACCACTGGACTGGGCATCATCTGCCCTAACAACCTTTGCCACGCCATTTGGCTACTACAGGTTTTTAAGATGCCTTTTGGCATCAACTCTGCCAGCGAAGTCTTCCAACGCGCAATGGAACAACTGATCGCAGAATATCCATGTGCCATCATTGTTGACGATTCTAGTCTACGGCCGCGATGTGGCCGAGCATGATGCCAAACCTGAAAAAGATACTAAACCGTGCCAGAGATATCAACCTGAAACTCAGCCCACCTAAATACAAATTCCGGTTTCCGGAAGTCACCTACGTCGGTCATGTATTCACCAGCAATGGATTAAAACCTGCAGTTAAAGAATGCAGCCATCAACGAACTGCCAGTCTCAACCGATGTCACCAGTTTGCAACGATTCCTCGGCATGGTTAACTACCTGGGTGATTTCATTCCCAACCTCAGTGAACTTTCTGCATCTCTGCGTCAACTGACCCACATGGACAATGTATGGTCATGGTACCGCCAACATCAAAGAGCCTTCGAGACAGCTAGCCATCGCACCTACACTGGCATACTTCAACCTCAACCTGCCAATCACCGTTACCTGTGATGCATCCCAGTACGGACTAGGCGCAGCGTGCCTACAAACAAATACCGACGGTGACGTGATGCCTTTCTCCTACGCATCACGTACCTTGACAGACACTGAACAATGCTATGCCAAGATCGAGAAGGAACAGCTCGCTGTTGTCTTCGCCTGCTCAAAATTCAAAGACTTTATATTTGGCAAAACCTTCACAGTCGAGACTGAGCACCAGCCACTAGTCACCATCCTGAACAAGCCCATCCACGCTACCCCAGCTCGTTTACAACGAATGATGATGCAGCTGCAGCGGTTTGACTTTCACATCGTATACAAGAAAGGTAAAGACATGCACATCACAAACACCCTCTCCAGAGCCCCGCGTACTACCAGCGAATGTCACCCCGTCAAACAGTACGAAATCTCAGTCCTAAAGGTCTCGTTCGTGCCTACCGGCCTTGCCGAACACACAGCTGCGGATAAAACTTCACAGCTGCTGACCTCCGTTATAAGAAACGGATGGCCAAACAAACAGTCAAGCTCCCTGTTTGAAATACGACCCTACTTCCTGGTTCGTGCCGAACTAGTGCTGCAAGACGGAATAATCGTCAAAGGCCGCAAGGCAGTCATCCCCTCCACTCTGCGGAGTGAGTACTACAAAGACATCCACGGAGGCCACCCTGGTACAGAGGCCACTCTAAAACGGGCCCAGAACATGATCTACTGGCCCGGGATGACAAGGTACACACGTGATAAGACTGAATCATGTGCCATCTGCACCAGTTTAACACCACACCAACAGAAGCAGTCCCTCTTGCCTCAGCTGGCTCCCTCCCTTTCGTGTTTGTCACTGGCCGCCGACATCTTTGAATGGCACGGGAAGCACTATCTCATGCTGCTAGACTCCTAATGAGGCTGGTTTGAAATTGACGTACTGCCCACGATAACATCTGAAATCGTGATCCAGAAACTGTCAATCCATCTGTCCGTTCATGGCGCCCCCATTCACCTCCAAACTGATAATGCAACTCAATTACCAGTCAAAAGTTCAAGAACTTTGCCAAAGCGTGGAACTTCCAACATGTCACTAGCAGCCCTGAGTATCCACAGTCCAACGGACTTGTTGAACGCGCTGTTCGCAGCGCTAAACAACTCATGGAACGCTCCTACCTAGCAAAATCCGATGTCTACCTGGACCTGCTAAACTTGCAGAACATTTCAAGAGACAGTATTCTTGGCTCCCCCGCCAACGACTAATGTCCTGCCAGACGCGTCTGCCACTGCCTGTCTCCCAGCAACAGCTGCAGCCGCAAGTCCGCTCTCCCACTGTGATAGAAAAACGTGTGCCGTTTAAACGCGACACACAGAGGCGTTTCTATGACAAATCCAGCAAAGCACTCAAACCACTTATACAAGGACAAGTGGTGCACCTAAACACTGACAAAGGACATACCAAACTGGGACATATTCATGGCCCATCAAAGGAATCGCACTCCTACCTGGTGTCCTCCACAGACGCAACCGTCAACACCTCCATCCTGTGAAGGAACATCGTCCGGTGCCCCGGGTGCTGATGCCCCACCGCTCATGTTCACACCAACGCCTGTTGCAGCTGTTTCATCACCTGCCGCGACCAAATCCGCCCACTCCCCACGTCGGTCAGTCCCTGCGTCTCCTGTTGTAACCGGTACCCCGGGCTCCCCGCGCCGATTTACCCCCGGTTCCCCCGCGGCGGTGTCTCCCCACAGGCCCATTGGGTCTCCCCCGGTATTACCAACCACAGCCCCCATCTCTTTGGAAGGAAAGGGTGCTGAGGCAGCCCCCTACCGGGCGGGTTAGTAGGCCACCCATTAGATATGGCGATTTTGTTTAACCCCACTATTATTCCCTCAGCCTACCGTTTAAAGTGCCTTTGTTGCTTTTTCATTTCAAGAAGAGATGTAGATTGGCTATTGCATGTTAGCCAATCAGAATGCTTAGTAATTATAACTTCGCCTAATGCATGCTTTATAGTGTAAGAACTCACCAACTGTCTTCAGTAGCTGCAGTAGACTGAATGTATGATGTACTGCTTATGTGGTGATGAGATGAACATTAAAGATGCTTATACCCTAACCAGTGTGAGAGTGAGGTACTTACAGTATGCATGCAGTACACCTCGACAGGGGATGGGAGAAATATGGCAGGGAAAGTTCACTTAACCTATCATTATTGTAATTTGTTAGCCGGGAGGGGGGGGGGGGTGAGGTTTGACTTTATTGAAACAGAATATTTTGTTACTTAGTCCCTGGGGTGCAGAGAGGATGAATATTTTATATTTCTGGTATTGCTAGTTACCCAGTTCTGATAAGAGATGTATGTACGTTTAACTTACTTTTAGCCTTTCTAGAATAATGAGTGATTATTAACAATTAGAAGGTGTTTTTAAACTGGAAAGATTGGAAGAAAATATTTCTGCAGATGTTATATAGTCTGTAGAATTTGGGTTGTAAGGAGTGGCTGAATAGGTTGGGTCTTTATTCCCCAGGGTGTAGGAGGTTGAGGGGCGACCTTATCGAGGTTTAAAAAATCATGAGGGGCCCAACTATGGTGCTTAGCCACTGTCTTTTCTCAGGATACGGGAGTCTAAAACTGGAGGCCAAAGATTTAAGGTGAGGGAAAGATTTTAATAGAATCCGATGGGCAACTTTTCCACACTGAGGGCCGTGTGTTCATGGAACAAGCTATCAGAGGAAGTGGTAGAGGTGGCTATAAATGTGACATTTAAAGAACATTTTGGCAGGTATGTCAATAGGAAAGGTTTGGAAGAATATGGGCCAGGCAAGGCCAATGGGACAAGCTGAGACAGGCAACAGTCGGTGTGGATGAGTTGGGCCGATGAGCTTGTTTCATAGTTGTATATATTTTTTTAATCTATGAGTGGCAACTACATTGAAAGTATGATGAAAGAAAGAATAAATTAAGCATTTCTGTAAACGCATCAAAACAGGAGAACCCAAAAATGGTGATATTAGCGAAGTAGTTACAATTGCAAGGGACTCTAAACTTTGTACATTTTCCTAGGCTATGTTTACCATTTTGGTGGATCGCTTGGAAGTTCTGGAAGAAGGAGGAAATGTAGGTTATAGAGGAAGCCGTGTGGGTGTGTACTATGACTGCATAAACGACAATAACCAAATTATCAGTCCTTCTATGATGTTGAATAAAGGATAAATACCGACTGGAAGAAGTGGCATGAAATCTACATCCACCTGAAAGTTTATTTGGGATTAATTTTAATTTCTTACCAAAAGTTGGCACCTTTGCCTGCAACACTCCCTGACATCCACAGTGGGTCATTGTACCTCCCTGTGGAGTGTCCTCGACCCAAATCCTCCTGACTTACTAAGGCTTTGCCTACTTTGGCCATAAATTAGTTGTGCTGTAATTTGTTTTATGATGTCCCAAGGTTTTGTCTAAACCCAAATTCTTGGTATTCATACAATGTCCTGGAACTAACTAAACTACCTTTTGTTCTGATTTGCAAATTACAAAGAGTGTATTAATGGTACATCAGAGGTTGGACATTTTCTGTACATCAGGAATTTGGCTATAATACCCTTTCGTGGCCATCTAAAGCTAACTCAAACACAACATGTTCAGAGCAAAATATTGATTGTGCTATCTGGGTAGACTCTCTTGGCCAATAGAAATGACTGCTTCCATAGCAGCACTGTGCTTTCTCTGAAGTGAAGCATATCTGATATACAATGTGAAAGCAGGTCATCCCATTTCACCCATGGCCCTCCCTTTGCAGCCACGGTGGCGCAGCGGTAGAATAGCTAGAATAGTAGTTACAGCACCTGCAGCGCCGGACACCCAAGTTTGATCCCGACTACGGGTGCTGTCTGTACAGAGTTTGTACATTCTCTCTGTGACCTGCGTGGGTTTTCTTTGTAATCTTTGGTTTCCTCCCACACTCCAAAGATGTACAGATTTGTAGGTTAATTGGCTTGGTGTATGTGTAAATTGTCCCCAGTGTGCGTAGGATAGTGTTAAGGGCCTGTCCCACTTCCACGACTTCTGCCCTTGTGGTATTGCCCCTGACTCATACTCGCAGCATGGTCGTCACGAGGTCGTAGGAGGTCGTAGGTAGGTTGTAGCAGGTCGTGATGCTAGGCGTAGGTACACGTGGCATTAAGTAGGTCGGGGCGTTTTTTCAACATGATGAGAAATGTCCACGAGTAAAAAAGGTTGTGAATTAGGTCGTGAAAGTGGGACAGGCCCTTTAATGTGCGGTAATCGCTGGTTGACGCAGACTCGGTGGTCCTGTTTCCATGCTGTATCTCTAAACTAAACTAAACTCTGATTATTCATTTCACCCTTCCTCTTCTTTTCTTATCTGACACCCTTTTGGCGCCTCAACCCCGTGAACTCTTGATGTACCAATCTTATCTACCTTGCCAGTTCAAAAACCATTAAATTTGTCAAACACAATTTTCCTTTTGATTCTACCTGATCGTATTATGGCTTTATAAATGTCATTACCAGTTCCTTAATGATGTCTAGGTATTCTGCTGACACTGATGTCAAGCCAACTGATGTATGATTCTTTTTTCTCCCTTCCTTAAAGAGCAGTCTTCTAGATAGAGGGAGGCATGGGCGGAAATCCTGGTTGGGGGACATGACCACCCCCCCCCCATGTTTTGAGAGGTGGGGGACAGTACCGCCCATGTTTTCTTGTATGTCGAAACGTAACTTAGGCCTATTCTCTGGCCTGTTCACCCCCCTAAGTGCTCCAACCCACCACGGAAGGAAGCTAACGCTACATTCTTCCTAATTAAGCCAGTGGTAACTGTAATTGCCGTATCATGCATACGGACGTACGCGTACATCAGGGATCTCCAAACTATGGCAAGCTGAGCGCAGTATGGAGTGTGTGACAGTAATGCCCCTGTCCCATTTAGGAAACCTGAACAGAAACCTATGGTGACCTTGCCCGCGACCCAAGGTTTCCATGAGGTCGCCGGAGGTTTTGGTCACTCTCCTGAAGGGTCGAAAGTGGTTTCCACGTGGTCAAGGCTTCTTCTAGGTTGCTTCGGTTATTTCAACATAATCAAAACTGGCCTCGACTAAAAATAGGTTGCCATTTGGTCGAAGCCAGTGGAGTGGGGTCGCTATTTACTTACAGGCAGTCAAAGGCCATCTCCTTCGCTGACCGGCTCATTGGAGTTTCACGACCTAGAAGACCCGCCGGTAGGTAAAATGCCCGCTAAACTTTATTAAACTTCTTAAAACGGTCTCCACTCCTTCTCCCCCCTTCTCTCTCCCCTTCTCTTCCACTTCTTTTCCTCTTCTCTCCCCTTCTCTTCCTCTTCTCTTCCTCTTCTCTCCCCTTCTCCCCCTACTCTCCCCCCCCCCCCCCCCCCCCCGCTCTCCCACAAGAACTTACCGTGCTCTGTAGTTGCTGTTTACCTTCCTCTTCATCGCACAGACAGCGCTCCTCCATGGCCCCCACGTTTGCGGTGTGTGTGTGTGCGCGCGGATGGTAGCAAAGATCCTATAGGATCTTTGGTCAGTAGATGCAGCTCACGCTTCAGCCGATCCAGCTCGAGGCTTGGGTCGCGGGCAAGATCACCAGAGGTTTCCGTTCAGGTTTCCTAAGTGGGACAGGGGCATTAGGCTTCGAATCGGGGAGCACTGCGGCCCGGGGTTGCTCTTAGTGTTGCTACCGGGTAGGCCCCTCGAGTTGTCAGAGCCGAGACATCGCAGGGCCACTGTGAAGAAGGGTGCGATGGGGAGGTGTTTAGCAGCGGCCAAAATGGGTCGGCGGCGAGGGGAGCGTTGTTTGGTGGCCGCAGCAGCGGTCAGAATGGGTCGGGGGCGCATTATAACATGCAAACTTTCCTCTGTCTTCTCTCCCCTCTCTCTCCCCTCTCTCTCTCTCCCCTATATGCCCTCTCTCTTTGTGTCCCCCCCCATGTTTTAATTTCCGCCCAAGCGACCTTAAGATGGCATCAGCTCGTGTGGATAATACGCACAGACGGTTTCCAAGCAGGTGATCATATATAAAAAGCTAATACAGATAGTTCCCAAACATCTCACTTGTAAAGGATTTTTGTGGTTGTCAGAGAGCTCTGACCTATGATAATCAGAGAATCAAGCTTCCTAATGCAGTTGTTTGCTTTCAAGTCAGAAAATGATGGAAAGCAAAATGTGAAAACAGCATGCCCTAAAGCCATGTGAAATTTTCACTGAGAGTCAGGAATTTCTTGAACCAAGCTTAATAATGTATTAAGAAGAATATTTGATATTTAATTTGAAAGTTACAGACAATGTTCAAAAAGTAAATTCAAATAAGAGGCAACATTTTTATGCATCATGGTGAAGGTAAAAGAAAAGATGGTTTGGAAGATGGCAGCCTGACGTTCGTTAATGCGGTCATCTGTCTAAAAAAGGGCTCTGACTCGAAACGTTATCTGTCCATTTTCACTATAGATGTTGCTTGACCTGCTGAGTTCCTCCAGCAATTTGTTTCCTGCTCCTTCTCCAAGGGGCATCAATGAGCTGAAATATTACAGACCACAGGCTACCATTAATATATCCTCAAGTTATTCAAGAAAAAAAACAAAGCCTATGTTGATCATGCAGGTTTACAAAACCTGCATGATGAACAAAAGTTTTGTTTTTAATCAAATACATTTATTTTCATATCTTATGTATGATATGCATTTTCAGGCAATCACCATAGCCAATCAAAGAAATTCAGACCAAGGGTAATGAGAATGCTGCTTAGTATTATGGAGAGTGGTTATCTCAAGCTTGGTTTTCTGTAAAGTGTGCAATGTTAGGTTTAAATCCATGCTGCCTTAAGGTGAAACCAGATATACAACCCTTGAGTGCATTAAAGGCATAAGTAGTTTCTCTGTTGCAGAAGTAATCTGGGCAACACAGTTAGCATTGATGGTTTCTCTTAAAGGGTAATTACTACATTAGAAAATGGTGTTTGTAAACTTCTAATGGTTTTAAACTTCTCATCGATAGTGACTGAAGAACATGGCTTGCTCCAGCTCATGGTTCAGTGCACAGTTTTGGTTACCCTGCTACAGAGTAAATGTTGTTAAGCTGGAAGGAGTGCAGAGAAGGTTTACGAGCATGATGCCAGGACCCGAGGGCCTGAGCTATAGGGAAAGGTTCGGCAGGCTAGGACTTTATTCCTTGGAGCGTAGAAGGGTTATTTATAGAAGTTTCGTTTAGCATCGTTTAGAGATATAGCGCGGAAACAGGCCCGTCGGCCAGATGGTTCCGTGCCGACCAGCGTTCCCCGCATATTAACACCACCCCACACACACTAGGGACTATTTTTACATTTACTAAGCCAATTAACCTACAAACCTTTTTGTCTTTGGAGTGAGAGGAAACTGAAGAGAAGGTACAAATTCTGTATAGACAGACGCCGTAGTCAGGATCGAACCTGGCTCTCCGGCGCTGCAAGCAGCGCTGCACCATTGTGCCGCCACCTAAGATCATGAGGGAATAGATAGGGTAGACAGTAGACAATAGGTGCAAGAGTAGGCCTATCGGCCCTTCAAGCCAGAACTGTGATCATGGCTGATCATACACAATCAGTACCCCGTTCGTACCTTCTCCACATATCCCTTGACTCCTCTATCTTCAAGAGCTCCACCTAACTCCCTTTTGAAAGCATCCAGAGAATAGGCCTCCTCTGCCTTCTGAGGCAGACAATTCCACAGATTCACAACTCTCTGGATGAAAAAGTTTTTCTTCAATTACGTTCTAAATGGCCTACCCCTTATTCTTAAACTGTGGCTCCTGGTTCTGGACCCCCAACATTGGGAACATGTTTCCTGCCTCTAGCATGTCCATTCCCTTAATAATCTTATATGTTTCAATAAGATCCCCTCTCATCCTAAATTCCAATGTACACAAGCCCAGTCACTCCATTCTTTCAATATATGACAATCCTGCAATCCAGGGAATTAACCTCGTGAACCTACGCTGTACTCCCTCAATAGCAACAGGTCTCACGAGGGCCCTGTACAACTGCAGAAGTACCTCTTTGCTCCTATACTCAACCAGTGACTCCAACTCTCCCGCTTTCGGCGGGAGATCGCCCGTTGAAAGGCCATTTTAGCAAAATCTCCCGCTCTCCCGCTTGAGATATAATTTCTCCCGCCCGGGCGGGAGAAATTAAATCTCAAGCGGGAGAGCGGGAGATTTTGCGAAAATGGCCTTTCAGCGGGCGATCTCTCGCCGAAGGCGGGAGAGTTGGAGTCACTGACTCAACTCCTCTTGTTATGAAGGCCAACATGCCATTAGCTTTCTTCACTGCCTGCTGTACCTGCATGCTTACTTTCAGTGACTGATGAACAAGGGCACCCAGATCTCATTGTACTTCCCCTTTTCCTCACTTGACACCATTCAGGTAATAATCTGCCTTCCTGTTCTTGCCACCAAAGTGGATAACCTCACATTTATCCACATTAAACTGCATCTGCCATGCATCTGCCCACTCACCCAACCTGTCCAAGTCACCCTGCATCCTCATAGCATCCTCCTCACAGTTCACACTGCCACCCAGCTTTGTGTCATCTGCAAATTTGCTAATGTTACTTTTAATCCCTTCATCTAAATCATTAATGTATATTGTAAATAGCTGTGGTCCCAGCACCGAGCCTTGCGGTACCCCACTAGTCACTGCCTGCCATTCTGAAAGGGACCGTTAATCCCTACTCTTTGTTTCCTGTCTGCCAACCAATCTTCTATCCATGTCAGTGCCCAACCCCCTATATCATGTGCTCTAATTTTGCCCACTAATCTCCTATGTGGGACCTTATCAAAGGCTTTCTGAAAGTCCAGGTACACTGCATCCACTGGCTCTCCCTTGTCCATTTTCCTAGCTACATCCTCAAAAAATTCCAGAAGATTAGTCAAGCATGATTTCCCCTTTGTAAATCCATGCTGACGGACTGATCCTGTTACTGCTAGCCAAATGTGCCGCTATTTCATCTTTTATAATTTACTCCAGCGTCTTCCCCACCTCCGATGTCAGGCTAACTGGTCTATAAGTCCTTGTTTTTTTTCTCCCTCATTTCTTAAAAAGTTGGATAACATTAGCTACCCTCCAATCCACAGGAACTGATTCTGAATCTATAGATCATTTAAAAATGATCACCAATGCGTCCATGATTTCTAGAGCCACTTCCTTAAGTACCCTGGGATGCAGACCATCAGGCCCTGGGGATTTATCAGCCTTCAGTCCCATCAGTCTACCCAACACCATTTCCTTCCTAATGTGAATTTCCTTCAGTTCCTTTGTCACCCTAGGTCCTCTAGCCACTAGTACATCTGGGAGATTGTTTGTGTCTTCCTTAGTGAAGACAGATCCAAAGTACCTGTTCAACTCGTCTGCCATTTCCTTGTTCCCCATAATAAATTCACCTGTTTCTGTCTTCAAGGGTTCAACTTTGGTCCTAACAATTTTTTTCCTCTTCACATATCTAAAGAAGCTTTTACTATCCTCCTTTATATTCTTGGCTAGCTTTACTTCGTACCTCATCTTTTCTCACCGTATTGCCTTTTTAGTTATCTTCTGTTGTTCTTTAAAAGTTTCACAATCCTCTGGCCTCCCGCTCATCTTTGCTATGTTATACTTCTTTTTTATTTGTATACGTCCTTGACTTCCCTTGTCAGTCATGGTCGCCTCTTACTCCCTTTAGAATCTTTCTTCCTCTTTGGAATGAACTGATCCTGCACCTTCTGTAGTATTCCCAGAAATACCTGCCATTGTTGTTCCACTGTCATCCCTGCTAGGGTCTCTTTCCAGTCTACTTTGGCCAGCTGCTCCCTCATGGCTCCATAGTTCCCTTTGCTCAACTATAATACTGACACTTCCGATTTTCCCTTCTCCCTCTCAAATTGTAGATTAAAACTTATCATATTATGGTCACTACCTCCTAATGGCTCCTTTACCTCGAGTTCCCTTATCAAATCCAGTTCATTACACAACACTAAAGCTGCACTGTATTTTACTCAGATTAGAACCAGATGACATAGGTTTAAAGTGAGAGGAGAAGGATTTAATAGGAACCTGAGGGGCATCGTTTTCACACAGAGGGTGGTGGGTCTATGGAATTAGCTGCCTAGGGCGTAGATGAGCCAGGTACTATAACAACATCTATAAGACATTTGGTCCCGATACATGGATAGGAAAGGTTTAGACAAACATGGAGAAGGTGTGACTAGTATAGATGGGGCATCATGGTCCACATGGGCAAGTTGGGCCTAATTACACATTCTATAAGTCTATGACTATGAAAGACATAATGTGTTGGAATAGCTCAGCAGGTGAGGCAGCATCTATGGAGAACATGGATAGGTGACGTTTCGGGTCGGCACCCTTCTTCAGATTCAGTCTGCCAGACGTCCGCAAGTTTCCACATGTCATTCACTTGTGTCACCACTTTCAGAGAACTCGTGTACTTGTACCCTTTTTTACAACACTGTCTGAGGCCCTGCCATATATTGTACAAGTCCTGCCCTGGTTTACCTTTCCAAAAATGCATTTATCTGAGCTAAATTCCATCTGCCATTCCTTGGCCCACTTTCCCAGTCGGTCTTGATCCTTGTGTAATTTAAAATAATCTTCTTCACTGTCCACTATACCACTAATTTTGCTGACATTTGCAAATTAACTAACCATGTCACCACATTTTCATCCAAACTGTTCATATAAATAATGAATAACAATGGACCCAGCACGGATCCCTGTGGCACACCACCGGTCACATGCTTCTAATGTGAATAATAACCCTGCACTACCGCACTATAACTCCCACCATCAAGCCAATTTTGTATGCAATTGACTGGCTTCCCTGGATTTCATGAGATCTAACAATCCAGACCAGCGTACCAGGTGGAACCTTGTCAACAGCCTTGTTAAAGTCCATTAGACAGCGTCTTCTGCTCTGCCCTCATCGATCTCTTGTTCACCTCTTCCTGGATTTGGAAAAAAAAACGAAGAGTGAGGGCATGTTTGACAGACTACATATTTGATGGGGAAGCTTTCTATTTCTCACCCATTGATCTGAATTGTACTACAGATGTGTGTGCGGTGCATCTGCATCAGCCTCAAAGTCATATTGGCTTCAAAGTCGTCTTGTTGAGTCTCATTGTCCATACTTGATTTCACCTAGGCCACAGCTAACTATGGCCTAGGTGGAAACATATCATTGTTACTTTTTTGCATATCTTTCATTAATTTTTTCTATATCTCTCCACAACACCGTTTGTATCTCTCGTTTCCCTTTCCCCGACACTCGGACCCGAAATGTCACATATTCCTTTTCTCCAGAAATGCTGTCTGACCCGCTGAGTTACTCCAGTTTTTTGTGTCTATCTTCGGTTTAAACCAGCATCTGCAGTTCCTTCTTACACATCCCAAACTGACCTCCCCTTTGTATCACAAACATTCACAGTCAGATTTACTGATATCATGGCAGTGATTTTCTTGAACCACTTCTCTTGCTGGCTCAGTGTTGTTTACAGAAAGACCATGAGCTGCCAGGGGAACATGGAAGATGAATGTACTGGTGTCCACAGAAATCCTAGAGAAACCTAAAAGGGCTTGAACATTTATAGAACCATGACTCCTGATGCACTGGTGGGAAGTGAGTCAATTCTATATCTTTGTGTTCAGAGAAATTTATTTCAGTTCTGGTCACCATATTACAGAAGGAATTTAGAGAAGAGGCCCACAAAAAAATTGCCTGGAATAGAGAGCATTAGCTATAAGGAGAGGTGGGACAAACTTGCATTGTTTTCTTGAGGAATTGGAGGCTGAGGAATGATCTGATCAAAGTTATAAAATTATGAAAGGCATAGTCTTCACAGGTTGGAAATGTCAAATAATAGTAAGATTAAACGAGAACTTATCTGTTCGAAGTTTGATCTTTATTTTATGAGGAGTTACGATGAAGGATTACGTGAAGAAGCCCCGCCAGGCGCATGCGCGTCATACTTCAAAGCAGCGGCGTGAAAAACACAGAAACCGATAGCCAAAGTAAGATAGTAAGGCTTACAGAAGACTAGAACTACCAGATGAACCTTGGGATTATGAGGGCTGGGAGCGGAGGGCACGTAATCCCTCATCGTAACTCCTCATAAAATAAAGATCAAACTTCGAACAGGTAAGTTCTTGTTTAATAACCATATAACCATATAACAATTACAGCACGGAAACAGGCCCTCTCGGCCCTTCCAGTGCGTGCCGACCATTTGTTTTCCCCTAGTCCCATCTACCTGCACTCAGACCATACCCCTCCATTCCCTTCACGTCCATATACCTATCCACTTTACTCTTAAATGTTAAAATCGATCCTGCCTCCACCACTTCTGCTGGAAGCTGATTCCACACAGCCACCACCCTCTGAGTAAAGAAGTTCCCCCTCACGTTACCCCGAAACCTCTGTCCCTTAATTCTCATGTCATGCCCTCTTGTTTGAATCTTCCCTACCCTCAATGGGAAAAACGTATCCACGTCAACTCTGTCTATCCCTTTCATCATTTCACCTCAATCAAGTCCCCCCTTAACCTTCTGCGCTCCAAAGAATAAAGACCTAACTTGTTCATCCTTTCTCTGTAACATAGTTGCTGGAACCCTGGCAACATTCTAGTAAATCTCCTCTGTACTTTCTCTATTTTGTTGACATCCTTCCTATAACTAGGCGACCAAAATTGTACACCATACTCCAGAATTGGTCTTACCAATGCCTTGTACAATTTTAACATTACTTCCCTACTCCTATATTCAATACTCTGATTTATAAAGGCCAGCACACCAAAGGCTTTCTTTACCACCCTATCTACATGCGATTCCACCTTCAGGGAACAATGCACAGTTATTCCTAGATCCCTCTGTTCCACAGCATTCCTCAATTCCCTACCATTTACCATGTACGTCCTATTTTGATTTGTCCTGCCAAGATGTAGCACTTCACACTTATCAGCATTAAACTCCATCTGCCATCTTTCAGCCCACTTTTCCAAATGGCCCAAATCTCTCTGTAGACTTACAGAGAGATTTGGGCCATTTCCTATTCAGCCACTGTTGAATCCATCTTGCTACTCCGCCATTAACACCCAAAGATTGAACCTTCTTAACCAACCTTCCATGGGGAACCTTGTCAAAGGCCTTACTGAAATCCATATAGACAACATGTTGTCTATAATCTTACTATTTTACTTCGGAGTCACGTGAGTGACTATGTGAAGATTTTAAAGCTCTGTGATTTTCATGCCGTAGATTCACTCCATACGACACACTGCTTCAGTTGACACAGTAGTGAATAAATAATATATTGAACATTGCTTCAAATTATTCAATAACTATGTTAATAATAATAATAACAAGGAAAGTAATAACCCCTCTATCCCAGGCGAAAATTACAACAAATTATATGAAACAATGATATGAAACAAAGCAAACAAATTGAACAGAACACAACAATGCATTTGCAAACCCTGGCACTGTGACAACAGGTTTATCATAAAATCTAGAAAAAGTTACTTCTTTAGACCATCCTGCGGCCTCTAGAATTTGGTCAAGCGGCACGTCCTGCGCCTTCGCCGCGGACATTGATGTCGTCCTTGTGGAGTTGAGATTTAACACATGAGTGTGAACTCCAGCTAAATACAGAACCTGTTTTAACCATCTAGAATAGTTAGTACTGTCATTTTTTTTTTTTTTAATTTTGTGGGTAATGAGCATTGGTGTCTCACAATCTCAGAGACTTAGTTACTTTAATATATCAAGTCAGATGCTTAACCACACAAAATGTTTGGTCGACAGGGTATGCTTTAAAGATTACCTTGGTTCCAGCCTTTTCTGGCTTGCTTTGCTTGCTTAGATCATAGACATAAAAAGTAATTTTATCTACAGACAACTGCATACAATCTAAGCGCAACATTTGTAATGTTTGTACTCATTGTGCTGTACTAATGGCATGAGCATAACCACTTTAAATATTAAGTTCTCAAAAGACAGTGACGTAATTGGAGCCCACTGCCGAAGCAATGTGAGAATTATACTGACATCCCAGATTTCTGTAAATCTGGGTTTGCTAGGATTTTATTAAAATTCCTCTCATAAATCGGGATATTAACGGATGAGACCCCAATAGATTGTCGTTCTGAAAATTGTCCGAAATAGGAGGACAAAGTACTCCGAGCACTATTAATGGCACTATATCTCAGGTGCAACATAGCAAGGAACTCCAATACATCCGATATGTTGGCAGTATGATAAAATATATCTGACTGTATACAAAAGATTTCCCATTTCCTTATATGAGACATATATTGTTTCTTAGTGCTATCTCTCCAAGCTGCAGTTATAACATCCATTGTCCTAACCGACAGTCCATCAGAACCTGCAGATTAACAATTAATACGATCATGTAATGGATGACTTCTCCTGTACTGGATGTACCAAACATTACTGCAGCTGGGGATTGTCATGAATGGCTGAGTCATCATTCTGAGCACCAATGGGAACAATGGCTGTGTAGACCAGTTTGGAACCACCAAACATAGAAAACTATACTTCCCCAATGTAGCGAGAATGCATCCACCGCCGCTGCTCCTGGGTCTGGCTCCTATGACATATTTAGGCAACTGGAGATTTAATCTGGACGCAAACAGATCAATATTTGGTACCTTACCTCCCCATCCGAGAGCACTCCCATCAGTTTGTAATACAACTGAAGGTTGCTGAACCAAAATATTTTCTAGTAGCGTGTGCAACATTGAGAATCCACCATTGCAATTCAGCTAAAGCTTTAGTTGGTAACTGCATGGACCTATCAAATGACATGCACGCTTTTTATTTTATTTTTATTTTTATTTTATTTTATTTTTTTGTTATATAGATATTTTTATTTATTTATTTATTTCTGTATTTATCTATATATATGTTTTTTATTTTTATTTTATTTTTTTTATTTTTTTTATTTTTAGTGCTTGTCCTCTGGCTCTTTGCAGACTTTGATAATGCAGAGGTCCAAACTCGACAGCAGGAATGCTGCTACCATTTTACCAATACCCGTAGCTACTTCTTGGATGGAGGGATAAGGTCTCTCAGCGAGACATGTACAGGCATTTGTAATATCCCCAACCTTATCTGTTATCAAGTTACTGACATATCAACTGAATTAAAGACAAACCCCAAATAATCAATTGTTTGGGATGGCTGTAACTTTGATGTTGTTGGATGGACAGAACCCTAGCCTTTCAATAGGCTTGTGGTTGTTGAAACCAGTTCTTCAGCTGTCTCCTGAGTGGCATTTACAATTAACTTATCCTCTAGATAAGCCATTACAATGTGATTCTGAGCCCTCAGTAACACCAGTGCTGGTTTCAATAATTTTGTGAACAGCCTGAGAGCTGAAGTTAACCCATTAGGTAATTCTTAAATTGCCTCAGCTGACCCATCGAATTAACTTAAAGTACCTGCGATAATGATGCATTGGTACTGAATAATAAGGTATCTTTTTTTTAACGTCTATAGTAACCATATAGCAGCCTTGTGATAACAACTGCGTTACAGTGTTCAAGGTGTACTTTATTAAATGCCTATACTGAACATATGAATTTAGTTTGTGAGGTCCAGAATGATTCTGCAACCCCCATCTTCTTCTGTCTGGGAATATATTTGCTACCTGACGAGTTCCTGGTGCAGCAAACACCAAACCAATCAATATTATGCAGCATCATTCATTATAAAACAATTGTAATCTTACATCCAACCAGAGGTTGTACCCGAGAAGTTCTATGTGTGATGGAATGAAGTTCCTGTACCTCCGTAAATAAACTAAAAGATCCTGAATTGTTTTGGCAGATTTTCACCAATAATTAATCTGGTTATTGTTTGCCCTACATAGTCCTGCATTTTTGGGTATAATGTTGGCCAAATGGCAATTTTCATCATACAATTAGGTTTGAATAGGCACTGCAGAGTAAAGCAAGCATGTCTTTATAAGATTTGACCATTTATCGACCCTTGTATGTCTTCCCCAAATGCAGTGATGCCAACTGACATCAGCTAGAGGACATGCTGGAAACACATTTCCTGCCCTCATATCATTACACTCATGGGTGCCCAAATTACAGAGTTTACTGTTGGCACCCTGAGCGAGGCACAATAAACGGGTGTTAAATATATATTTTTACTGTTTCAGTCATAACAGTTTCTTGGAGCAGGTGAGAAACCAAATAATGTTGGCAGCCAGGTCTCATCCATAGCCTCACCATTCCATACCGATATAGCAAAACTTGATGCTATATCGGGAACACCCAGAGCGTGGCTCTTGTGCTCTGGTGTATACACATAAGTAGGGACACCAGCTTCAGGGTCAGTCTCCTCCTGCCCTGGTACTCCTGAGTCTTGCTCTAAGGAGACCTCATCCAGACCTAAACAAGGCACTGGAGAGTCGGATTCCCATTTTTTTTAACAGGCACCATAATCAGTGTATGGAACTTCTTCGGAGGCTGCCTGGGAATCTTTGGACCCTTGACTGAGTAAAGTGTGCAGCATTTTCTCCATTTCTAGTCTCCCCCACATTCTTGTCCTCTCTTGGAGGAGAGTAACTTTCTTTACATTTTCTTGTGTATTTGTGCATAATCATATATGTTCATGTTTAGAATTATAGATTCTGACAGGCACATTCTGCTTGCAGAATATTTATATTAATCTCAGTATCACACAGTTCTCCCAATATAAGGGTTGATGTGGCTGTATTGGGTATAATACTTTGTACCCATCTCCTTGCCTCTGCTGGTCTCCCAGAATCAACCCCCTTCGTATTCAACCTGCTTGTTTTCTCAGAGCAGGGATGAGAAGTTTTATATGGCAAATATCCTGATCATACACACCAAACTAAGGAACTGCTTCTGGTAACACAAACCTTGTATGCTTCCCTATCGTTGTGGCCTCAGCCCGTACGACTCTAGAGCAGCTGGAGGGTATTAACTACGGAATAACGGCCACCGGTATCAGAACCGGCACCGCATTTATCTATTTTGCCGATCGCTGCGATGGGACCGCAATGTTGTGTGGCCCACGCTTGCTTCTCCCGCTGTACAGGCTCCTGCTGACTCACAAGCCAGCCTTACGGAGCTTAAGTCTCGCTGGAAGTTTTAATAAACTTACCTGCGAGGTTTTCTACTTACGCTGGTGGAGCTGCGCTCTCCAGCTCCGTTCAATGTGACATGTGTCGACGTAATGATGCGCATGCGCCTGACGGGGCTTCTTCACGTAGTCACTCACGTGACTCCGAAGTAAAATAGAGGGCAGTAGTACAGTTTAAAATCATGCATCGTGGTCGACACAGATCTCATAGGCCAAAGGACCTGTTCCTGTACTATACTGTTTTGTGTTCTATGACACCATTCTTAACTTCTCCCAATAGTCAAGAATGTTGCTTCCTTCTCATGGTCCTGTTTCCTCACTAGAATATGTTATTTCTGAGATTTATGAAAGATCTCATGAATATTTTAACCTTTCATCTATTTTCTCAGTCATCTCTGAAACTTGCCATGGTTAATGTCTCTATTTAAGGATACTAATTTTAAACCTGTGTTTCTTGCCCTGAAACTGAATTTGACAATTTCCTATGCTGTAACAATGCTTTGCTAGTGGTCTATTTACTATGAGATTATTAATTAAAGCTGTCTAATTACAGCACTAAAATAGCCTAAAACAGCCTAAATGCAGGTTAGGAATTATGTGTCCCTTATACCTTTCACACAGACTGCATCTGAGTTAAAATTGGGGTCATTGAAATGTCCCAATATGCCCTCTTGCATGTAATACATTTGTCTACACATTTACTCTGATAACCCCCTTGTTCTATTTAGAGGTCTACCTAGCACTCCCAGCAGTGTAATTCTTTTTTTGTACTCTAATTCAATCCATATTGTCTCAAGTGATGACCCTTATGACATCATCCTTTCTCACAAAGGCAACCGTTCTTTAACCAATTTGTGCTTATTCACCATCTCTTTAAACCATAATTCAGTAGTATCAATCATATTATATTTAATTTATATATACCCTCAACTGTCCACCTTGTGCACTGCACTCCGTGTATTTGGGTGTATAACCATTCAGCAGTTGAGCATTGTCAATTTATAATGTTCATTATAACTATTATAACAACTTCAAATAGTACAGATTACACTGGGGTACGTCACTCCCAAAATTGTCCAGTCATCTATTTTTGATTGTTTTTTTCAGAATATATATGCTACTGCAAGATAAGGACTTATGGCCCACGTTGAGAAGATGGCGCTGAACCATCTTGAATCACTGCAGTTTTTCCAGTTAAGTTACTCTCATAGTTTTGTCACTGAGGGAATTCCAAGATTTAGACTCTTCGAAAATGATGGATCAGCAATATATTTCAAACTCAGGATAATGTACCTGGAGAAGAACCTGTAGGCAGTGGCATAAACATGGTGTTGGCGAGTAGGTGCAGCATTGCAGGTACTACGCACTGATGGTGATGGAAGGATTAAATGTTCAGAGTAATGTTTGGCAAAAACAGTCATCCAGTGGGTATTTCAACCACCTCATTGACGATACGATACGATATGGTATGATAGAACTTTATTTATCCCAGGAGGGAAATAGATCTGCCAACAGTTATGAAAACAAAAAATACATGAAATTGAAGTGACGAGTGGAAAGGATTGGGGATGTGCAAAGATTGGGGAGGAGGGGGAGATGAGTCAGTCTCAGTCTACCCCATGACAGAAGGGGGAGGAGTTGCACAGTTTGATAGCCACTGGAGTTGGATATCTGCTGGAGAGATGCATGGTTTCTGGTCAACATTATGTTTATGGACATCTATCGTTTCCAGAGAAAAAAAAAAGAAATTAATTACTTTCAGCTGCCTGGGCCATCTATGTTTATCATGAATTGTCTTTTATTTCCTGAAATTCCTTCCTAAAATGGCAGGCACTAAAATGGTAGCAGATCTGCTCCACTGCTCTACTGTGTGCCGAATGCAGATTGGGGACATGTTTCATATCTGGAACATTTTGGGTTCTAAACCCAGGTCGTTTCCTACCTTGAGCACTCGATTCTGATGCTCTGGGATGCACTAGTGCACTGGAGAATGAAATGGAAAGAAATTGGGTAGCTGGAGTTTTGGTTCAGAATATCTATTCTTAGCTGCTGAGATGAGTTAAGGGTCTGTCCCACCAGCATGCATTTGCATGCATCTAGTGCGACCAAACGTCGTCGCTTGAGGCGTACGGAGTTCTCCAATTCGAACCGCGGAGGCGTATGGAGTTGTGCTGGGTTGGTCCCGACATCATACTCACCAATCAGCTGGGCAGGAGGCGGGCCGACTGAATTTGGACGTCGCACAGCGTCGGGCGGTGACATCATCACGCAACGGCACGCCGGGCGGTGACATCATAGCACAACGCCAAGCGCTAGACGTACGCTGTCAAGACGTTGCGTACGACGTCGAGATGCTGCGTACGTCCTCACTGTGCCGGAAGGCCGACAGGCCGTTGGCGCGCGGCATTTTTGGACAGTGTCAGTTTTTCAGAGCCCCGCGATGTCGAGACTAGCCCCGCACAACTCCATACGCCTCCGGCGATTGAAGTGGGACCAGCCCCCCGAGGCCGTACGGCTCAAGCGACTACGTTAGGTCACGCTAGCAGCACTCAATCGCATGCTGGTAGGACAGGCCCTTTAGTCTCTGCACTTGAATGAAGGTACACCTGAGGTTGTGAAAGTCTGTGAGTGTTTGGAAGACAGGTGTGGAAGCAGTAGCATGGAATGGTTTTGCTTGTTGTATGAAAATTCAATTGTGCCATTAATACTTTGGGATGTAAATATACACATGGATCCACATTATGCAGGCGGACAAGTTATACTGATTACGCATCATGCCATCAGCCTGAGATCGTACATTTCTAGAGTGTCTTGCACATGTTTGAATCCCAGCATTCAATATCAGTTTGCTCTGAGGCAACCAGTGCCTGAAGCATTCAGGAAAACCTGATCTACATGCTACATGGCAGATTTTGAAGGAACAGCCAAGGGCCAATTTTGTAAAGATGAGTTGCTTAAAAGTACTTGGCTAAATGTGAAACTTATCAGGGGTGGATGTTGGTGCAGGACAAAAGAGGAGATTCAATTCAAAAACAATTTCTCATTGTGTGAAGCCATTTGTAGTTTTGCTTCACAAGTCAGCTACAGTGCAGAGATGAAAGCGAAATATAAAAATTCAGTTGAAGACATTGTAGATGACATGTGGAGCATTGGTTTCAAGGGCAGCTGTGGATCACAACGTGTGGACGGAGTACAGGATGTGGAAGAGGAGTGTGGGGGTTTCAAACTCCTGACTCCAAAGTAAAACAGGAACTTTACTACCTCTGCTACTTGTCGTTTACTTCATCCTGATAATTTGGAAAATGTTATTGTTTTGTATTGAACAAGATTTTAAATATATATTTTCTCCTGCCAGATATGTGACGCAAAATCCCTACATCAGTCGCACTTTAAGTAGTTAAGTGAATGATAGTTAAATCTGAAATCATGATGTTTGCCTGAGTAGACATTGTCGGGAATCAATTTATTTGAGGTTAAATGGTTGTGAATGATGCCGTATTGCATTCAGAGTTGTAATATTTATTGCATTCCATATGGAATAGATTCACATTACCCTTGCAAACCTTTCATCCTAACCTAGAAATGACTCAGAATTTCAAACTGAAAAATGTTCATCCCAGATCTCTTGCTGATGGATGTGTTATCCCTAAACTGTAAATAGTAATGTCAAATTTATTGTCGTATGCACAGTAATTTATATATAAATTACACATAAACTTTCCAAGACTGAAAAAAAAGGATTGTGAAAAAAACAAAATATTAGTGCAATATGTAGTTCCAAAACAAGCTCATGGTAATGCATGAGGTTATCTGTGCTGTTGCTGAGGTATTATTAGGTTTGTACACGTTGGCTTAAGAACCTGATAGTTGCAGGAATGTAGCTGTTCTTGAAACGAGTAGTATGGGGCTTCAGGCTTCTGATGATAGATGCTGCCTTCCTGAGGCAGCACCTCTTATGGATGATTTTGATGGTGGGGAGAGAAGTTGGCATGCCAGATATAGAATTACTAAGGACTTTGCTATGTTGAAAGGATCTGCCCCTTGTGCTTGATAGCAGCAGTCTGAAAATTCTCCTTCCATGGCTATCCTAAAGGTTTGGGGTTTTTCAGGATTTTCAAATTCATTGCATTGCCAGCCATCACAATCCATATTAATGATTTGGCTGAGGGAAACAAATGCTATACTTCCAAATTTGTTGATGATATAGAATTAGATGGGATTGTGAGCCTAGAATAAGGGGTAAATCAATTAAGATGAATGTAAAGCGAAACTTCTTTCACTTGGAGGGCTGCGATTCTGGTAGCATTTGTACCCTGAATGCTGTGAAGGCTCAGCCATAGAGTCATACCGCATGGAAAGAGGCCTTTTGGACCAACGCATCCATGCTGACCAAGATGCCCATCAACGCCAGTCCTATTTGCCTTTATTTGACCCATATCCCTCTAAACATTTAGATGTTCTATTAAATATCAATGTACCTGTCCAAATTTTAAATGTTGCATTTGTACCTGCCTCAACTCCTTCATCTGGCAGCTCATTCCATATACCCACCACCTTTGTGTGAAAATATTGCCTCTCAGGTTCCCATTAAATCTTTCCCCTTTCACCTTAAACCCATGCCCTTAAACCCATCCCCTATCCTGGTAAAAAGACTCTGCGCATTCACCCTATCTATTTCCCTTTTATATACCTCTCACAGCATTCCAAGGAATAAAGTCCTAGCCTACCCAAACTCTCCCTATAGTTCAGGCCCATGATTCCTGGCAAAGTCATTGTAAATCTTCTGGTACCAATTGGCACCTTTTCTATAGTAGGGTGCCTATAATTGAACACAATACTCCAAGTGCGGCCTCACCAAGACTTGTACAACTGAAATATAATATCCCACAAATGTGAAGAAGAATCCCAACTCAAAACATTAGCTATCCATGTGTCGAGGAAATTGCCAGAGGAAAATGAAAGGAAAAACGGAAGCATTGAGGTTCGCTTCAAGAAGCTTTATTGCATGATATTATGGAGAGATGGTGGCAGTTAACAGCTCACCAGTTCTCTGACTTTGCAGCAGAATTAGCCGATAGTTATACAGTGCAGTAAACAACTTTTTTTTGTTAGATACAATTATACGAAAACATACTTCGTCCTTGGCTATATGTATTCCTGTTATTACTATCTGCTACATGGGTATTAATTATTTTATTAGTCATAATATACTTTTTGTTTATGTTAATCTTATTCAACAGCAGATGGTTAATACAACTCAAACATAATACAAGGGCATCTTGACATTATTTTATCTCATCTTTCAAGCAGACTGCGCCACTGCCCCCTCTCTCTACAAAATTTTACAGTAATTAAACTATTGTTTTCTTCTCCTCGAGGGTTCGGTCTGAGTGATGCAGTTTACATCTGATGGCGTGTATCCAATCGGGTTTCCCTTTTACTTTTACTACTGTTCGTGTTGTTAGCAGCATCAAATATAGTCCTTTCCACCAAGGAGAGGAATAATATTTGTTCATTGCCCACACATAAACCTGATTTCCTGGTTTAAACGGGTGCATATTTTCCTTTGGTGGAGGGACCTGCGCCTGCTTTACTTTTTCATAGATTTTGCCGACTCTAAGCACCATCCAACCTAGTGGGGTGGCTTCCACACATCTGGAATGTACTTAAAACCCTTTGCTGCGGGCATATGTACGAAATCAATTTGCAAATTCTCAAAAGGCATTTCAGGTTGTGGTAGGTGATCAAATTTTGCAGGTGTCTTCCCTCTATTATTTTGTTGACACACAAGACATGTTTTTGCAAATTTATCATTTATGACTGTTATACCAGGTGCATACCATTGTTAGGATAATGTGTGTGCCATCTCCCCTTTTATCATGTGAGTCTGTCCATGGGCTACATTAATGCTAACCGGGAGCTTTCTTTGTGCTGCAGGCTCAATTTTAGCTGCTTGTAATTGCGGGGTTTGCTGGAGGGCAACCTGTTTGGCAGCTTAATCAGCTGATCTGTTTCCATTGGATCGCATTTAATAAAGGTGATTTTCTGTGGCAATTGGATAGCATCCAGTAAATTTAAGACCAGTTTATCATATTTAATAGCCTTTCCCGTTGATGTGATGAATCCTCTATTTTTCCATAACTGCCCAAAGTCATGTACAATCCCAAAATGCAGATCCTCCCACTTATCGGAATTAAACTCAATTTGCCATTCCTCAGGCCACTTGTCCTGCTGATCAAGATGCCACTGTCCTGTTGACCATCTTTACTGTCTACAATACTATCTATTTTAGTGTCATCTGCAAACATACTAATCGTGCCTTGTACATTCTCATCCAAATAGATGATACAGATGACAAACAACAATGGGCCCATCACCAATGCTGAGATTTATCACTAGTCACAGACTTTACAACCATACTTCTCCCACCGCCCTCTGCTTCCCACGATGAAGCCAAATCTGAAGCCAGTTAGCTAGCTGTTCCTGGATTCCTTGTGATCTAACCTTCCAGAGCAACCTACAGTACCATGCAGAACCTTATTAAATACCTTGCTGATGTCCATACAACTATGTTTACTGTCCTGCTCTCTTCAACCTCTTGTTACTTCTTAAAAAAACAATAACATTTGTATGATATGATCTCTCATATACAAAACCAGGTTGATTAACCCTAACCCTCTATTCAAATAGAACGAGTTAAACAAATGCAAGTATTTCTTATCCCTCAGAATCTTCTCCAGTAACTTTACTGGTCTATAGTTCACATGTTTTTCTTTGCAGCCCATCTTAAATATAAGCAAACATTAGCCACCTTCCAGTCTTCCGGCTCCTCACCCATGTCTAATGATGATTCAGATATTTCAGTCAAGTCTCCTGCAATTTCTTCTCTAGCTTCCCAAATTGTCCTTGGATTTATTTGATTAAGCCTTGGAGGTTTATCTATCTTCACATGTCTTAGGACACACAGCTCCTCCTTGACTGTAATCCGGACTGACCTCAAGAAATCTCTATTAACTTTCTCAAGTTTCCTAGTCTTCATGTCTTTCTCTGTGGTAAAAACAGAGCATAAATATTGATTGAAGACCTTGTCTATCTCTTGCAGCTCCACACATTGATGACAACTTTGGTTTCAGAGGATCCCCCATTAGACACTGTTGCCTAAAATTAAACCCCATGTAATTAATGATTCAAAGCATTGATTTTACTGTTACACCTCCTGAAATTGGCTGGAACTTAGCAGAGGTGTAATGTTACAGGTGCTTAAATTGGCAGAATTGGCAGTAGGAGTGGCGGCGCTGCCCTGGCAGCAGCGGCTCACCTGCAGTCCATCTGTTTTTCTTTTTATTTGTTGTTTTCTTGTCTTGTTTTTAGCGTTAGTTTGAGTTATTATGTAGTGTATGTGTGTGTGTGTGTGGGGGGGGGGGGGGGGTGGGAGAAATGTTCTTAGTCTCTTCCTTTTGGGGGGACGCGACTTTTCTTGCCGTCTGCGTCTGCGCTGAGGCCTATCGCGGAGCTGGCGGCCTCCAACTTTAACTGCGACCGACCCGAGGCTCCGGAGGTAGAGCCAGCCAGGACTTACCAGCGCGGGGCGGGCCGACTTCGGGGCTGCGGCGGGTTCAGGCGTTCCGGCGGCCCGACTCGAAGATGTGGCAGCTTTCCGGTGGCGGTGGCGGCGGCAGCGACTCCGGAGGTTCGGCCGCGGGCCCAGTGGACGACGTTGTCGGGAGCTCGCAGGTCACAGGTTGGTGACCTGTTTTTCCGGAGCTCCCGCGGCAACAGCTGCGTCCGCTGGACTGGAGGGCGGCAGCTTCGGCAGCTTTGGCCGCCCGGGGCCGCGGAGTTGAACCGGCCCGCTCGCGGAGCGCGGTTCACCCGTGGGACTTATTTACATCACCCGGTGCGGTCGCAACATCGGAGGCCCGGGTCGCCTCAGCGCAGAGGAAGAGGAAGAAGGGAAGAGACAAAGACAAGATTTTTGCCTTCCACCACAGTGAGGAGGTGCCTGGTGAACTCACTGTGGTGGATGTTAAATATGTGTTTATTGTGTGTTTTGTTATTTACTATATGTATGACTGCAGGCAATGAAATTTCGTTCAGACCGCAAGGTCTGAATGACAATAAAGTTTTCCAAGTTCCAAGTTCCAAGTTTCCAAGTTCCCAAGAATTTGCTGTAACAATCTGTTTTGCTGCATTTATTATCAACAGAGATAACGGGATATAAAGCCATATACCCAGCTTTGATGACATGCAGATAGTTGGCATTTTAACTACTGTGAATGGAAGCATTAATTACAAGAGACCAAAGTGTGACAAATGTGATATTATCCACTGCAAATCTAAAAATGGATAGAGAAGAGAATTTATCTAAATAGTAATTTTGTCAGGCCATTTCTGTCATCCCTGTTTTAATCATCCGTCTATTTTTCGAATAATTTATAATTTTTACCATCTGTAAAAATGGAGTGCCACAGGGATTGATGCTGGCTCCTCTATAGTTTCCCATATACATTAATGATTTGGCTAAGAATGTATGTTGCATGATGAGCAAGTTTTCAAGTTATAACAAAAATGGGACTTTTGCTGACATTGAAAGAAGATTCTCAAAGGTTACAGCAGGATTTTGATCAATTGTAAAAATGGATAAGGGAATGGCAGAATAAAGTTACCTCAGACATGTATGAAGTGATGCATTTTGGGGAGATGAACCAGGGCAGGACATATGCAGTGAATGGCAGGGCTCTGGGTAGTGTTCTAGAGCATAGTGACCTAGAGGTACAAGTATATAATTCTGTGAAAAGTGGAACACAGATAGACAGAAGGCTTATTGCATGCTTGCCTCCATTGGCGGAGGCATTGAATTCTCATGTTATAGTTGCACAAAACATTAGTTAGGCTGCACTTGTTAGACTGTATGGAGTTCTGGTCACCACATTACAGGAAGGATGTGATTAAGCTAGAGAGGGAGCAGAAAAGATTCACAAGGATGTCAGCAGAACTACAGGACTTGCATTGTCATGTAAAATTGGATAGGCTGGGACAGTTTTCCCTTCAACAAAGGAGACTGAAAGGTGACATGATAGTAGTATAAAAATGAGAGGCATAGTTAGGATAGATAACTTGTATTAGTTTTGCATGGTAGGGGTGTCTAAAACTGGCGGGCATGGGTATAAGGTGAGAGGGAGGAGGCTTAAAGAGGATCTTAGACGTAATTATTTTGCACAACGAGTAGTTGTATCTGGAATGAGCTGCCACAGTAGTACTGGAAGCAGGAACAGCAACAACATTTTACATTTAACAACATCTGGACAGGTACTTGTATGAGTAAGGCATAGAGGAATATGGAATGAATGCAGGCGTGGGATTAGTATAGATAAGCATGATGGTCAGCATAGTAATGGTGGGCCGAAGAGTTGTACAGCATAGTAAAATGTTTTATGACTCTAAGGTAGGAATTATCTTGCCATCTGTTTAATACTTGTTTTCTCATTGTACTGTCCCACATCTCCGGCAACAGATACTACTCAGAGCTTTCAAACCAATCAAAATAAATTTAAACAAAGTGCAGGTTCAATGACCTGCATCGTAGACAATTAAACTGACGAGATAACTGTTTTTCAGTCTGCAGCTGCCCAGCACTTTTCAAGTTCTGACATGCTCTGTCAAGTAATTTTAATTTCCATCCAATTAAAAGTGTAACACATGTCGCACACAATGCACATACTTGACGTGGATAACACAACAGTTTCAGAAAGCAACACCTTCTTCCTGGAATCAACACACACAACTCGTAACTTGTACTATCCATTCAATAATAAGAATAACTTTTATCAACTTTAAAGACACTTGAGTGAATGGTTGTGTTCGAAAATCTCAAAACAGAAGAACTTCCCCATGTAACATCTAGACCATAGCATTTGCCTCCACCTGGGCCGAATTCTTGAATTGAACCTAAATCTTTCCAGAAACTTGCAGCGGGCTACGGCTGTCCCTCCCCCACTCCCCCAACTCTATCATGTGAAGTAGATGTTGGCTAATTATTCATTTGGTCTGCATAGCGTATATATTCTTTGGAGCTGAAATGCATTTTGAGCACTTATGCAAAACAGATTCTGCAACCCATTTTACTTTCCATCCGATTAATGTCAAATAAATGACATTCAGGGAAAACTTGATGTGCATACCCAACCATTATCATCCATTAATATCAGCCCAGGGTGCACTCCTGACTCCAAATCAAAATAATTATATACAACTATCAAAAAACATAAGTACAGTAAATTAGAGATTCATTTTCAAGTGTGCCTATTGTTTGACCATCAGTTGTTCTGTTTTCTAATTCGAAATATTACATCTTGTGCATCTAGAGCCATACATGTTGAGAAATGTTTAGAAGAACAACAAGATAAAAAAAAAACAGGGACATTGCATAAAGTAACTCAAAGTCACATTTGATGTCAGCTTCAAATGTTTTGTTAATATTTATTCACAAAATGTAGGTGGGGTCATTAAGGCTCACATTTATTACCCGTCTGTAGCTGCACATCATTTAGAAAACATTGGTGAAACCCCTTCTTCAAGAGCTACTCTCTTTGTGGAAAAGGTACTTTGTATTGCTGTGAGGTAGGGAGCCATAGAATTTCTGTCCATTGTCTGTCTGTCCATTTCTCTCCACAGATGCTACCTGACCAACTGAGTTCCTCCATCAGTCTATTTTTGTTTGCATAAAATTAATGTTCTCTGTCTTGTTTCCTGCAATTAATATAGAAGAGCATATCAGTGTAGTAAACAGAGTAAAGAAGTGGCTGGATATTGGTCTTAAAATTATTTACCCTTTTTTTCTTAATTAAAAAGATAATTTGGCGAGCCGAGACAGTCGGGTACAACAAAGTTCTTTATTTTTTTAAACGAAAATAAAGTGATTACCCAAGTCAATATTGACAGCCAAAATAAACGATGCTCGCTCAAACCGTGTGGAGCTCGAATGAATGGCTATACAGAAAGCCCGCGAAAAAACGCTCCCCCGCTCATGTGACCGCGCCAGACAATAGCGAGGGTTCGACATTACCAGGGCCATCACTAGGTGCCGCTACAAGAGCTTTTTTTGAGGTGGACATAAATGTTGCAAACCATCATAATAATGTGCCTATGTGACAGTTAGGAGATGCAGTATAATAACAGATCAAAAATCGCAGCGAAGCACTAAATGGACGAAAATATTTTTATGAAGCGATAACAGGGAATTATATAATGCGTTTTATTTTAATTAGTGATTTCAATTAATTTATTATTTGGAATTAATAAAATGTATATGTTATGGCACCATTTTCAGGAAAGCCATCAGATTCAACTCTTAATTAAACCTGGTAATATGAACACTGGAAAAAGTTAATTGTTTCTGTTTTATGAACTTGTGTACAGGAGAAATACAAGGGCCTTAAAATTCATTCGTGTAGGTTTAGTTTTATTATTGTCAAGTGTATGAGGTTCAGTGAAAAGCTTCCTTTTGCATGATATCTCCCCCTTTCCCCTTCCACGCTTCTTCTATCCTTATCTTACCTCATGATTTTTATATTTTCATCTCAGCCTTGTCAAACCATATCCATATCAAACCCCTCCCCCTTCACCTATGCCTATCTGTTACTTGCGAGGCTTCGGCCCATCCCCACCTCTCTTCCCGCTTTCTCCCTGCAATCAATCTGAAGAAAGGTCCCAACCTAAAACATCGCCTATCCATGCATGGCCGGAATAAGACCCATAGAGGCTCTAAGCACTTAAAAGATTTTGGTGCCCCCATGTATATGTAATTCAAGATATAAACAATAATAAACCATAAAATACATTTTTATTTTTCAAAATGAAACAAAACTAACAGTAAGATGGAAAATAATGTTTATTTTTGTATACTTCCACTTTTTTTATATGTGATTTATTTTGTGCCGTAAACCATTTACCATTTCTGTTATTTGGTTTAATTCCCTCCACAGTGAATGCCACACGATTTATAACCAACCATTTATAATTTTAACTAGACCGAGTGGGACCCGTTGGTTCCCGTCCCCTCAACGGCCTGCGGTGTCACACACACTAACCACCCCGACACACAAACACACACTAACCACCCCCCCACACACACAAACACACATTAACCACCCCCCCCCACAAACACACACTAACCACCCCCCCACACACACACACACACTAACCACCCCCCCCCCACACACACACACACACACTAACCCCCCCACCCACACACACACACACACTAACCACCCCTCACACACACACACACACACTAACCACTCCCCTTGATATTATATTAATATTATTCATTCGCTCCTTTTACCCCATCCCTGCCTTATCCACTCATGCATAGCCCCCAACTCACAGAAGCGTCTGGAGAGGGAGAGGGCGTAGAGAGGGAGGGGGCAGAGACAGAGAGAGGGGCAGAGACACAGAGAGAGGGGCAGAGACACAGAGGGGCAGAGAGAGAGGGCAGAGAAAAGAGAGAGAGGGCAGAGAGAGAGAGAGAGAGAGGGGGGGGGCAGAGAGAGAGAGAGGGGGTAAAGAGATAGGGGGGGGCGAGAGAGTGAGAGGGGCAGAGTGTGAGAGAGGGGGCAGAGAGGGGGGCAGAGAGAGATGGGGCAGAGCGACTGACAGAGGGGGAAAAGGGGGGAAGATGGGGGAGTAGAGGGGGAAGGAGAGAGTGTGGGAAGAGGGGAGGGGAAGAGGGGTAGAGTAGGGGGAGAGAGGAGAGAGGCGGAGGAGGGGAGAGGAGGGAGAGGAGAGGAGGGGGGAGAGGAGGGGAGGAGAGGAGAAGAAGGGGGGGAGGAGAGGAGGAGGAGGAGGGGGGAGAGGAGGATGAGAGGGAGAGAGGAGGAGGTGGAGGAGGGGGGAGAGCAGGAGGGGAGTGAGAGGAGTTGGGGGGGAGCGGGCATCGGGGCGCGCATCAACCAAAGGACTGCGTGTTCAGCGGCTTCAATCCAGAGCCAGGGGGGAGGGGTCGTCACAGGGGAGGGTTGGTTCCAGAATGCAATATTTGCTCGCTCTCGGCTTGTGGGGGACAAGTGGTCGGGGGGGATGCCGGGCTGGGGAGGCAGCGAGAGTGACCAGGGGCAACACAGCGTGCAGCCATTGCGACGTCATCACGACATCAGCTAAAGCCAGTCGGTTTTATTTTCTAAGTTATTTGAGATTTTTGAACATTTTGATTAATAACTCGAGAAATAATGCATGATTTTTCAGATGAGGCAATTTCCACGGTATAAAACGCTACAGGGATATGTTAAAATTTTACCGTCATTCGAGCAGATGTGATTACACACACACACACAAGCACACACCCACCTCCAAGATCAGACTTTTAATAGTTACTAGACCAAGTGGGACCCATTGGGTCCCGTACCCTCAACGCGCGGTTGCGGGGGTAGGGGGCGGCCTGCGGCGTCACACACACACACTAACCACCCCCTCACACACACACACACTAACCACCCCCCCCACACACACACTAACCACCCCCATTGATATTATATTAATATTATTCATCCACTCCTTTTACTCCACCCCCTGCCCATCCACTCACGTATAGCCCCCAACTTGCAGGCGTGGCTAGAGAGGGAGGGGGTAGAGAGAGAGGAACACAGAGGCACAGAGAGGGACATGGAGGCACAGAGAGGGACACGGAGGCACAGAGAGCGACACAGAGAGGGACACAAAGAGGGACACAGAGAGGAACACAGAGAGAGACACAGAGAGGGATACAGAGAGGTACACAGAGAGGGACACACACACACAGAGGGACACACACACACACAGAGGGACACAGAGGTGCAGAGAGGGTCACAGGCACAGAGAGGGACACAGAGGTGCAGAGAGGGACACAAAGGCACATAGAGGGACAGGTACTGAGCGGGGCACAGAGAGGGACACAGAGGCACAGAGAGGGACAGAGAGGGACACAGAGGGACACAGGCACAGAGAGGGACACATAGGGCACACAGAGGGACAGAGAGGGACAGAGCCACAGAGAGGGAGGGGGAGGAAGGGTGGGGAGAATGGGGGGGCAAGACGGGAGGAGAGAGTGGGGGGGGGGGGGCGAGAGAGAGTGGAGAGAGAGGGGGGAGGGAGAGGGGGGAGAGAGAGAGGTGGGGGGGGGAGAGATGAGAGTGGAGAGACCCGAACCGAGGCGCGAGCGAGTGTCGACCAAAGAAGTGCCGGTTAGGCCGACGCAGTCTTCAGTTATGATCTTCGGTCAACGGGCGAGCGAGCATCGACAGGGCGACTTTTGAACAACGGGGAGAGGAGGAAGGGGTGGGCGGTCACAGCGCGAGCAGACGGCAGGCAGGCAGATCCATTGTCACTTCATCAGCGAAAAACATTTGTTTTGATTTCAAAGTTTGATCGGATTTAAGAACATTTATTTGTTTCTCTGCTGATAATGACAGGCGGCAAAACAGAATATGGATATAGAGCCCTTGTAGTCTTGGTACATTTCTGCACCATTATCCAATTTATATATGAATAATATCCAACTGCTGTGGGTATCAGATCACTCGATGGGACGAAAGTGACTCCTTCTATACCATAAGAATAATATGGTAATATAATAAAACAATTGAGGGCAATACAGTGGCGCAGTAGAAAAATTGCTGCCTTACAGCGCTTGCAGCACCGCAGACCCTGGTTCGATCCTGACCTTCGGTGCTGTTTGTACGGAGTTTGTACGTTCTCCCTGTGACCACGTGGGTTTTCTCCGTGATCTTCAGTTTCCTCCCACACTCTAAAGACGTACAGGTTTGTTGGTAAATTGGCTTGGTAAATGTTAAAAAAAAATATCCCTAGTGTGTGTAGGATAATAGGGGTCGCTGGTCGGTGTGGGCCTGGTGGGCCGAAGGGCCTGTTTCTGCGCTGTATCTCTAAACTAAACTAAACAAAAATATATATATCTGCCTCAAATGTATTCAAATATCTTGCTTCCACAAGCCTCTGAGAAAGAGAGAAAAAAATAATGTTTCAATTTCATCTTAACCTCTTCAGTGCCAACCCCAAGTATACTCATTTTTGCTTTTTTATGGCTGTGTGATGAGTCGTCCTTAACCTAGAAAAAAAACGGCACACGGTGGCCGGTAGTGACAAAAAATCTTGGAAGTGAGTAGGTTAAGTGGGTCACCCCTTACTTTTAAACAGTGACCTCTAGCTTTAGATTCTCCCACATTTGTGTGCGTGTGCATGTATGTGTGTATGTGTGTCTGTCTGACTATTTATTTATTTAATTTATTCTTTCCCCTCTCTTTCCTGTCCCTCACCTGGATTCGCACCCATTTGTCCCCTTCCCCATCCACCTAGATTCCTTGCTCAGGCGTTACAATTCGTACCTCTTCAATTCTTATTTCACGGCTTTTGCCTTCACATTTCTGGTCTTTGTCCAATCATCTGCCAATCAAAAACTCCTGTAGCCTGTATCCACCTATCACTCGCCTGGCCTTGTCCTGTCCCCGCCTCTCTTCCAGCTTTCTACGCCCCTTCTCCCCACCACAATCAGTCTGATGGGTGGTCCCGACCCGAATCATCATTCACCGATGCTGCCTGACCTGCTGAGTTACTCCAGCAATTTGTGTCTTAATAAGTAACTAGACCAAGTGGGACCTGCTGGACCCCGTCCCCCAACGAGGGGGGCATCACACAAGAGGGCTGGTCCCCGAACGTGGTGTCGGCGCTCACCCTGGAGACAGGCGCCCCCTGGAGCCAATCACCCCCATCACCCGTTCCCACCAACGTAACCCGTTCCCCCAACCCGTTTCTCCAACACAACCCGTTTCCACCACTCACTCGCTGTGCAGATCATTTTAAGCTTTTTCTAAAATGCACTTGCACTAAGATTTAATGTGATGTAGGTGCCACCGACAAGGCCATCTTTTGTTATCCAAATCTAATCATTAAACTTTGCTGTGCTGGGTTAGGCTGGCAGAATCTTCCCTGAAGGACATTTGCTGTGAAGGACTCAGTGTTCTGGGATAGAAACATTGTAGCCGGTAGGGCATTGTGTCGTCATTATTGCCTAACTGCCAGTGCAGAATTGAAGAAATCCAAATTTTAAAAGTCACTTTAAAACTTTTAATCTCCCCCACTACGTCCCTCTCCTTACAACAGAGATCAACAGCAGAGAGCAGCAGAGATCACATTGTGATGTCATTTTCGGTTTTTGGAATCTTCACGGCAGCTTGTGCAAATGAGATCCCATTGTGATTAGACGATTGTGAGATGGCATTGTGACATCATCACTGGAAGCTGGTGAAAAGTCTCCCACTCACAAACAGTTATTGTTTCAGCATATGTAAATGAGATCCCATTTTGATTGGACGACAGTGAGATGCCATTGTAATGCCACTGGAAGCTGCCAGAAAAATCTCAAAGCAGAGTCACAGTTATTCTTCTCAAAGGTGTTTTTTTTTTTTAACTATAATCATCAATAATGTGAAATATAGCATCAAATCTGAAGGGAATCTGATAATGGCATGGACATGAAAAATGTGAGTAAGAATATGGAAAATCTTCAGCGCTGCCGCGTAGTGTTTTGACGGAGATACACATTCACATACGCACATATATATACACACATACAAACATACATACAGAAACACATACATACAAGATGAGACTTTTATAAGTATACTAGACCAAGTGCAGACTCGTTGGGTCTGTTTCCCAACGTGTGGGTGCAGGGGAGGGGGGGGGCTGGAGCGGGGGCGGCATGCGGCGTCACACACACTAACTACCCCCCGCACACACGCTAACAACCGCCCTTGATATTATATTAATATTATTAATTTGCTCCTTTTACCCCGTAATCTCCCTATCCACTGACGCATAGCCCCCAACTCGCAGGTGCATCTAGAGGGGGGGGGGGTAGAGAGTGAGAGCAGAGAGAGAATGGGGTGAGACAGAAGGGCAAGAGACAGAAGAAGAGGGGGTGGAGGGGAGGAGGAGAGGGTGGGTGAGGGGGGGGAGGGTGGGGAGGATGGGTGAGAGAAATGGGGCTGAGAGGGGGTGATAGGGGGGAAGGGAGGGGGAGAGGTGCAGGGGAAGGGAGGGGGAGGGAGGGTGGGGGGGCATGGGGTGGAGGGAACGTGTAGGGGAGGGATGGAGGGGAGGAGGGAGGGCAGGAGAGAGATGGGTTAGGGGAGAGAGGGGGAAAAGTGTGGAGGGAGGGGGGAGAGGAGTACGGGGTGAGGGGGAAGAGTGGGGAGGGAGGAGGAGATGGGGTAGGGGAGCGAGGGTGAAGAGTGGGGAGGGAGGGTGAGAGTGGTAGGGGAGAGAGAGGGAAGAGTGGGGAGGGAGGGGAGAAGGGGAGGGAGATGGGTGGGGGCAGTCCAACTATTCCCCACTCCCTATCATCCCAAATCCGCTCCCTCTATCCCCTCACTCCCGCTCTTCACCTCCCCAGGATCTCACCAGTCCTCCGGATCTGCAGAACTTGCTCGTTCACAGAGAGGAACACAGAACAGGGAGGAGTCAGAGAGCCAAATGCCAGCGCACGTCGGGGGGGGGGGGGGGGGGGGGGGGAGGTTGACATAACTCGACCTTGCTGTTGATAACTGCCAGCTGAGGGAGGGAGGGGTGAGAGGGAGGGGGAGGGGGAGAGTGGGTGGGCGGGCGTGATACCGAGTGAGCCTGCGGGCCAGGCGTACGCCGTCGAGACGCTGCGTACGCCGTCGAGACGCTGCGTACAACGTAGAGACGCTGCGTACGCCCTCGATGCGCCTGCGGGCCGACAGGCCGTTGAAGCGCCGGCTCTGTCACGCAGGTTCAAGCCAAAGATCGGCTGTTCCCCCGCTGCTTTTCGCCATACACAGACAGGACGGCAAAAGAAGCGGGGGAACAGCCGATCTTTGGCTTGAGCCAGCATGATAGATCCGGCCCAGGGGAGAGGGGGGGCAAGTAAAATTGGCAGCGAAATGTTAAAAATGTCGGCGTTTTTGGAGGAGAGCTGGGCGTTTGCAGCCGTTACGGTCGCTGGCCAGCAGGAGGCGACAAATTGAGTGCGTGGTGAGGGCGGGGAAGGATTTTATTTTAAAACGTGTACATAAAAATGTCTAAATGTAATGAGGAGTGGATTTGCGAATGTAAAAGTGAAATCGCTAGCGAAATGGAAAGGGGCAGAGACAGAAGAGCAAGAGACAGAGGGAGAGGGGGTGGAGGAGAGGAGGAGAAGGAGGTAGGTGAGATGGGTGAGGAGGGGTGAGAGATGGGAGGAGAGAGAGGGGGGAGAGAGATGGGGCTTGGGGGGCAGTCCATCTATTCCGCACTCCCTATCAACCCCACTCCTCTCCCTCTATTCCCACACTCTCCCTCCTCACCTCCCCCATTCCCCCCTCTCCCTCCCTACTCGCTCCTCTCCCTCAAACCCCCCACTCCCCCTCTTCACCTCCCCAGGATCTCGCCTGTCCTCCAGATCTGCAGAACAGGGAGGAGTCAGAGAGCCGAATGCCAGGAAGCGTCGGGGGGGGGGGGGGGGTGTTGGTGTTGACATAACTCGGCCTCGCCGTTGATAACTGCCAGCTGAGGGGGGAGAGGAAGGGGGGGGGGAGAATGGGCAGGCGGGCGGGCGTGATGCCGAGAGAGCCTGCAGGCCAGGAGTACACCGTCGAGACGCTGTGTACGCCGTCGAGACGCTGAGTACGACCGTCGGGACGCAGCGTATTCCCGTTGAGACGCTGCGTACGCCCTCAATGCACCTGTGGACCGACGGGCCGTTGACGCGCTGGCTTTGTCACGCTGGCTCAAGCCAAAGATCGGCTGTTCCCCCACTGCTTTTCGCCGTCCACAGACAGAGGAGTCTTGAGCCAGCGTGACAGAGTCGGCCCGGGGGGGGGGGGGGGGGACAAGTGTAGGAAGTAAAATCGCCAGCTAAATGTTAAAAATGTCGGCGTTTTTGGAGGAGAGCCGGGCGTCAGCAGCTGTTATGGTCGCTGGCAAACAGGAGGAGACAAAATGAGTGAGTGGGGGGGGGAAGGATTTAATCAAAAAATGTGTACATAAAAATGTCTAAATGTAATGAGGAGTGGATTTGCAAATGTAAAAGTGAATAAAATCGCTAGCGAAATGGAAAAAATATCTGAGTTTTTGCATGTGGTTTTGGCAGACCAACGAATCAAAGGCCAAAAATCTAATCTGAAAATCTAATCTGACATACACCCACAAACACACAAACACACACACACACAGAGTTTTTAAAGTATATAGATAGTTAAGGTTATAAGTAATCTTATAAATCTTGCCAATCTCTTAACCTCTACTTTTATAATCAGCTGCCTTCGCAATAAGCAATGGCATTCTGTTTGTTTTCTTAACTGTGCTAAAGCCTGCATACTAGCCATTTTGAATATTCATTCAAGGGATGTGGGCAGACCTTTTGAACTGCTGCCATCCTTGATATATACTCACAATGCTGTTGGGGAGGAGGATCCACAATTTTGACCAGCAGCAGTGAAAGAATGGCAGTGTATTTCTAAGTCATGATGGTGTATGGCAATTAACCTATAAACCTGTACATCTTTGGAGTATGGGAGGAAACCGGAGATCCAGGAGAAAACCCATGCAGGTGGCAGGGAGAAAGTACAAACTCCATGCAGACAGCACACATAGTCAGGATTGAACCCGGGTCTCTGGCGCTGTAAGGCAGAAACTCTACCGCTGTACCACAGTGCCGTCCCAAACATTTTGTATTAAGGCTCTGCTATGAGCTGAACCCAAGATCGCCTGTTTACCAGGCGTGTGTTGAGGTTCTCGAGTGTTGTTGAAGCTGCACTTGTCCATTATTCCATCATGCTTCTGACTTGAGGTTTGTAGGTGTTGAACCGGCAATAGGGAGTTAGGAGGTGAGTTATTCACCACAGGGTTCCTAGCCTCTGACTTGCCCTTGTAATCAATGATTATCAATGCTGCTCATAATTTTATAAACCTCTTTAAGGTCACTCAGCTTTTTATGATCTAGTGAGAATAAACCCAGCCTATTCAATCTCTCCTTATAACAGCAGACCAACATCCTGGTGAATCTCTTCTGCACTCACTCTATTATTTTATTACCCTGCTGAAAGGAATTTTACATAGTTAAATGATTGTGGTCTATAGTGGCTGAGAAACAATCAGGGCAATGTTCCCACTCTTGGCTGTCTTGTAGATGAAAGTAAGTGAATATCGTAGCTTTCTTATATATTCCCTGAAAACAAATTTATGTTTAGTGGCAACTGTGGCAGATGAACCATTGCACTCCGACTCAATTAACCACGACTAGCTAATTAAATTCTGCAGAAATGGACTTGCATTTTAAAAAGTTGCAAAGTTGACAATTGCATTTTAATTAATTTGGATTGTCCTGTTGAGGAAGTAATTTTAGTCCCAGCTTGAAATCAGTAATATACTGTTGTACTTTATTATTGTGGGGAGATCATGCAGAGTCTGATTCAAATGTCTTAACATTTGCACTGGAGATGGATGGCAGGAGGACACAGCTATTAAAGTGATTGGAGCCCTAAAGACATGATGCTGTTTAAAAGTAAGTTGAATGCATTCATATTTAGCTCTTAATTGTCAAATCAGGCAAGCATCTAACTTCAAAGTGCTGTTTAAGAGCTCAAATTGAAAGGGCACCATTGCATTAAAAAATATATTTGTAAAGTATTTTCTTAGTTATATGATGTAGCCCATACATACCTCAGATTTCTGTTTGTCTGTCTCTCACAATAAGATAGTTTTGCAGGCATGACAGCCCTCTTGAAAAGAAAATCTGGTAGGAAAAGGAACTATAAAATCTTTCGTATCCTTTTTCAAAACACCCCAGAGAGCTTCACATTATGTAATCGTTGAAATGTTGTCACTGATGTACTACAAAAAAATGTGATGGGCAGGACGCAAACCCCAGAGCCCTGCAGCAATCACTCTGATTATGGCAGTGAAGATCTCAACTGGCACCAACTGCTTTGCATCTCGTCCATCCCATGGAGTTGACAGAAGCCTGCCGTGCAACAGTTTGCAGCCCACTGTTGGAGTTGTGATCCGCTGAAGGCTGAGACTCACTGCACACCAAGAATCAACTTCATTTATTCTTTATTGAATAGCATTTGCAACCAGAGCCTTTGTTTGGCTACAAATTGGATCGCTTGATGGAAGTTCTAGGAAGCTGAGCTGAGAATGAGTAATGCATGCTTGGCTATTGGTTACACCAACTCACTGTGTTGATGAGGCAGAATTGAGAAAGAAGGGTGTCCTGTACTGAATTCTATGTGGCGTTTTGGTTGCATGAGAGTGTCTCTTTGAAGGTGGGTGTAAATATCAAGTGCAATTGGTGACTATAATCTGAGGATCAGGTAGTTGAGGCATGAGTTGAAGTAATATGGAATGGAATGATGTTTCTCCTCTTCATTTTTGTCTTGTGTCAGTAAGTTGAAGCAGTCTGCCAAGTCTACCACACATCATGCTGTAATTTTTTCTGTTTCTTTCATTGTAATTCTCATCCAAAATCAGGTGTACATTTAAATAGCCATTAGGCCATGGGTCATGAATATTGAGCCTGTGTAGGCCACTTAGACCCTCAAGCCTATTTCATCATTCATTTCGTTCATGGCTAATTTGTATCTTAATGCTCTTTATCTTCTTTCAGTTTTAATTATTCCAAGATATCTGTTCCTTCAATTCTGACTCTTACACATCCCCAACCTTCTTCTATCCACGAAAGGTGGAGGAAGGAACTGCAGATGCTGGTTTAAACCAAAGATAGACACAAAAAAGCTGGAGCAACTCCGGGACAGGCAGCATCTCTGGAGAGGATTGAGTGATGTTTCAGATAGAGTCCTTTCTTGGTCTCGAACCAAAATGTCACCCAACCCTTCTCTCCAGAGATGCATCCTGTCCTGCTGAGTTACTGCTGTACTGTCTCTATACTCATGATTGCGTAGCCGGTCACAGTGTGAACTCCATCATCAAGTTCGCTGACGACACCACTGATGGGGATGAGTCGGAGTACAGAAGAGAGATTGAGCAACTGTCCATATGGTGCCAGCACAATAACCTGGCACTCAACACCAGCAAAACCAAGGAACTGATTGTGGACTTTGGAAGGAGTAGGATGGGGACCCAGAGTCCTGTTTATATCAACAGGTCGATGGTTGAAAGGGTCAAGAGCTTAAAATTCCTGGGTGTGCTCATCTCTGAAGATCTTTCCTGGTCCGAGAACACAGATGCAATTATCAAGAAAGCTCATCAGCGCCTCTACTTCCTGAGAAGATTACGGAGAGTCGGTTTGTCAAGGAGGACTCTCTCTAACTTCTACAGGTGCACAGTAGAGAGTTTGCTGACCAGTTGCATCGTGGCTTGGTTCGGCAACTTGAGGGCCCTGGAGAGGAAAAGACTACAAAAAGTAGTAAGCACTGCCCAGTCCATCATCAGCTCTGACCTTCCTTCCATTGAGGGGATTTACCACAGTCGCTGCCTCAAAAATGCTGGCAGTATCATCAAAGGCCACACACTCAATCTCCCTGCTCCATACAGGAGCAGAAGACCGCAACGACCAGGTTCAGAAATAAACTTCCCCACAGCCATCAGGCTCCTGGCACAAACTGAACATCCATTGTCTGTAATTTGCACATTATCAGTTTAAGTATAGAACACACTGATCTGTTTTTGTAGTCACCTACTATGTTCATGTGTCCTCAACAATGGAACTTGAACTTGAACTTACTCCAGCTTTTTGTGCCCCTTCTTCTCTCCACCACTGGCAGCTGTGACTGCAGTTGCTAAGGAACTAAGCGGAGCCTTCTTTGCATGATTTTTTCTCAATTCTGCCTCAACAACACAGTGAGTCAGTGTAACTAATAGGCAAGCATGCATCACTTACTTTCAGCTCAGCTTCCATCAGAGATTCTCTTGAACTTCTACAGGTGTACAGTAGAGAGCATTTTGACTGGTTACATCATGGCCTGGTTCGGCAACTTGAATGCCCAAGGAGCGAAGAAGACTGCAAAAAGTTGTGAACCCAGTCCATCATGGGTTCTGACCTCCTCACCATCGAAGGGATATACCGGAGTTGCCTCAAAAGGCAGCCAGCATCATCAGAGACCCACACCATCCTGGCTACACACTCATTTCACCCCTGCCATCAGGAAGGAGGTACAGGAACCTGAAAACTGTAATGTCCAGGTTCAGGACAGCTTGTTCCCAACAGCCATTAGGCTATCAAACACTACAACCTCAAATAACCTCTGAACTACATAGACTATTATTGTTATTATTGCACTATTATTGTTTGTTGTTTATGTGTACATATGCGTATACACACACTGAACTTTTTTTTCATTTATTATATGTCGAGTGTACTATGTTTACATATTCTGCTGCATGTAAGAATTTAATTCTATCTAAGACATATGACAATAAAACACTTGACTCTCTTGACTCTTGATGCATCATAGGGCATTTTAGTACTTTTTGGGCACTATATAATTGCACGTTGTTATTGTTAATGTTGTACAAGTAAATAAATGCTTAAGATTTCTTGCTTGCAAATGCCTGGCCAGTAATCAACCTGGGATTAAGAGCAGATAGTTGGGGGTATTGACAGTCCAATGCAACGATGAGTGTTGTTGGCGGGCAAAGGTGGGAGGACTACATACTCTTCCCTCTTCTGATGTGTACAACAGCAAGGTTGCATGGTGCCAAAGTGAATGGTGAAAACTGTGACCATCGTGTACAAAGAGATACTATTTGCCTCCATAGCATTGCCATCCATCGGAAATTCAGCCCTTATTTTTCTTCACGACAAATCGGAATTTAATCTGAAGAACTGTGAGAATTCATTCGGGGAGGGAGACATGCAATGCAAGAGAATGCAAGATCGACCATTGGATATTAAGAAGTGTAGGGGAACAGAGTGCATGTCCATGAGTATCTGAATGCAGTTTGATATGTGCCTAAGATGGTTACTAATAAAGGATACTCACTTTTATTGATAATGACACAAAAATAAACAAGAGTAAAGAGGGCAGCATAAAACATTAGTTGAGCTACAACTGGACTATCGTATAAAATCCTGATCTCCTCAATCAGAATATTGTCTGGGTTGGAGAATTATAGTTAGGAGGAGCCTCTGTGCGTCTACCCAATCTATTCCTCTCATGATTTTATGCACCTCTATAAGATCAGCCCTCATCCTCCTGCACTCCATGGAATAGAGTCCTAGCCTGCTCAATCTCTCCCTATAGCTCAGGCTCTCGAGTCATGGCAACATCCTCATAAATCTTCTCTGCACCCTTTCCAGCTCGACAACATCATTCCTATAAATTGGTGCCCTGAACTGAACACAATACTTTAAATGCGGCCTCACCAATATCTTATACAATTGCAACATGGCCTCCCAACTTCTATACTGTATATTCTAACTGGTGAAGGCCAATGTGCCAAAAGCCTATCTACCTATGGTGCCACTTTCAACGAACTATGCACCTGCACTCCAAGATCCCTCTGCTCTACAGCACTCCCCGTCATTCACTGTGTAGGCCTTGCCCTGGTTAGTCTTCCCAAAATGCAACACCTCACCTTTCAGTATTAAATTTCATCAACCCTTCCTCAGCCCACCTGCCCAACTGATCAAGATCCTTCTGTAATTTTTGACAACCCTCTCCACTATTTATAATGCCATCCACTTTTGTGTGAGATTAACAACAATTTTAAAAAGTTCAATAAATAAAAAACCTAACACAATAAAAACAAAACAAGTCCGAAGTCCAGAGTACAACCAGGGCAGTTTGGAATTCAGAGTTTATTTGGAGTTCATAGTGTCAATAGTATGGTCATTGGGAAAAAGCTGTTCCTGAACCTGAACATTTCAGTTTTCAGACTCCTATACCTTCCTCCCGATGGCTTGAGTGAAATGAGAGTGTGGTCAGGGTGATGTGGGTCTTTTATGATGCTGGCTGCATTTTTGAGATAGTGTCTCCTATACATCCATTTGGTGTTGGGGAGGCCAGGGCAGTGTTCACCATTTGTATTAATTCCTGGGTGTTTAAGTTGCCGAACCAACCCGTGATGCTCTCTACCATATAGCTGAAGAATCTCAAGAGAGTATTTGTCAACAAAACAAATCTCCTCAATCTTCTAAGGCTTCTTGGCTTTGTTTATGATTGCACCAATGTGTTGAGTCCAGGATGGATCTTCAGAGATATGCATGGCCAGAAACTTGAACTTGTTGACTCTCCACACCACCGATCCTTTGGTGAAGACATGTTTGTGCATCCTCAGCCTTCTTCTTCTAAGTCAACAATCAGTTCCTTGATTTTACAGACATTGAGAGCAAGATTGTTGTTCGGGCACTATTCAATCAAACAATCTATCGCTCCCCTATACTCTGACTCATTATTATCTGTAATTCGACTAACAATGGTGGTATTGGCAGCAATTTTACGATGTAGTTGGAACTGTGCCCAGCCTCATAGTTATGGGTATAGAGTGAGCAGAGCAGGGAACTGTGCACATAGCCTTGAGGTGCCCTGTGTTGATGGTTATCAAGGAGGAAGTGTTGTAGCCAATTCATACTGATTATGTTCTATTGATGAAGAAGAGGATCAAGTTGTAAAAGAATGTTTCAGAAACGCAGTTGTAAAATAATGTTTCAGAAGTTGCAGTTCATGTGCAACATCCTGGCGTATGTGTTTTTATTATCAAAGTAGTCCAGTACAGAGTGGAGAGTCAGCAAGATCACATCCCTCGTTGATCTATTGGTGAGCAAATTGTAGTGGGTCCAGGTTGTTGCTGATGCAGGAGCTGATGTGCGCCACAACCAACCTCTCAAAGGATTTAATCACCACAGACATTAGTGCCACCAGTCGGTAATCATTGATGCATGTCACCTTACTCTTCTTGAGCACCGGTATTATTGATGCCCTTTTAAAGCACGTGCAAACCTCAGACCTCAGTAATGAGAGGTTGACGATGTCTGCAAAAACACCAGCCAGTTGGTTCACGCAGGTTTTATAACGGGTCCAGGTACACCATCAGGTCCAGATTTTTTCTGAGGATTCATCCTACTGAAGGAACTTCTAACATTGGCCTCAGTGACAGATCGCAATACCATCAATGGTTATGGGAGCACAAAAAGGCACATCAGTATTTTCCTTATCAAAGAGTGTGCAGTCAGTTTGTCCACTGTTGCTTGAGCTGTGTCTTCGTTTCGCCTTGTAGGAAGTGATGGCATGCAAGCCCTGTCACATCTGCCGAATGTCTATCATCCTTCACTCTTAAAATCCCTTTATGCCTTTTTGATGATCTTGCCGAGGTCATATCTAGAGTTCTCATATGGACCTGCATTAACAGTTCTGGTCCTCAGAAGATTGCAGACCTCATGGCTCGTCCAACGTTTCCCGTTGGGCAACACTCGGATGGTCTTCATGGGAATGCACTCCTCTATACATTTCCCTATGAAGTCAATAACAACTGTGTTATATTTGTTCAGGTCCATTGCCCAGTCTTTGAACATCGCCCAGTCTACCAAATCCAAGCAATCCCAGAGTAGTTCCACTGCCTCACCTGACCAGCTCTATGCAGTCCTCACTGTTGGGCCTGCAGTCTTCAGTCACTGCCTATGCAGGGAAGAAGGACCAGAGCCAGGTGGTCGGATTTCCCAAAATGATGGCGAGGGATGGAGCGACAAGCATCTTTGGTGGACTAGCAGTGGCCAAGGCTGTTTGACCCTCAGGTGCTGAGGGATACATGCTGGTGGTAGTTTGGGAGTAATTTCTTCAAACTGGCCCTGTTGAAGTCCCTGGTTATGATAGGATAAGTGTCGGGGTACGCCGTCTGGTGTTTAGTAACCAAGGCATACAGCTCCTCCAATGCTAGACAGATGTCTGCCTGGTGGGATGTAAACCGCGTCATGATGATGGAAGTGAATTCCCTTGGGAGGTACAAGGGATGGCATTTCACCGCCACATGTTCCAGGTGCAGAGAGCAGGAGTTGGACAGAACTGTTACATCTGAGCAAGTGTTTACCATGAGGCCACTGCCTCTACCTTTTTCCGATGTCTCTGTTCGTTCATGAGATGAATGTAGAAACCTTCAGGCTAAATGTGGGGAGCTAGGGGGTGCCATAACTCTGTGAAACAGAACACATAGCATTCTCTCATTTCTCATTGATTAAGCAACCTTGCTCTTAAGTATTCTACTTTATTCTCTATGGAATGTACATTGGCCTGTAGAATGGTAGGGAGGGGAAGTACACACAGATCTCTGGTGGTTCTTCAAATCTGCAGTATGACTGCAAAATAGCTGCAGGCTATTTTTGTGAGAGGCTTGAATGTGTAAAAGTGGAAAGGAAAGTGGGGGTTTTATGCTTTTAAATACCCTTAAGAAATTTAGGAATATAGGATAATTCAGATGACTACAACCTCCTTGGAAGATATAAAGTTCGCATATATCATTTACACACGTTATCACAGTCTCCAAATCTGAGAATGTAATCACTCAGCAAGCCCTTCAGCACACATCCTTGTAATTGAATATATTCATTTCTAAGTAAACTTCCATGAATAACATCATCCAGGAGCAACAGGAAATGACAGTATCATTGTGTGATTGTGCTTGATAACCAGTTCCCCAGAGTGTGCAAATTACACAGCCGAACATTTCAAACATTGCTTGGTTCTGCGATGAAGATGAATACCGAGAAGCTAAGCCCCGTCCCACTTAGGAGACCTAAACAACAACCTTGGGTGACCTTGCCCGCCACCCAAAAAAATAAATGTCGAGGTGACCTGCAACCTCCTACCACCGCCCACGCATTTGTTGAAAACCTTCCTCGACTATGAAGAAAACGGGCTTCGACTAGACCTGCGACTAAAAAGTTATAGATTTTTAAAACGGCAACCTATTTTTAGTGGAGGCCGGTTTCAATCATGATGAGAAAATAGCAACAACCTAGATGAAGCCTCGACCACGCGGAAACCACTTTCGACCATTAGGGAGAGTGACCTAAAACCTCCGGTGACCTCATGGAAACCTTGGGTGGCGGGTTGGCCCCACTCCAACACCCCTGCCCCCTCCTCCATCCCTCCTCCCCCTCTCCCCTACACCCCCTCCTTTCCCCCCCGCTTCCCCTCCTCTCTACAACCCCTCCTCTCTCTCCCCCCATCATCTTCCCCCATCCTCTCTCCCCCTCCTCTCTCCCCTCTACCTCTCTCCCCCTCCCCTCTCTCTCCCCCCCCCTCCTCTCTCTCCCTCTCCCCCTCTCTCCTCTTCCTCTCCCACTCATCGCCACACCCTCTCCCCCTTCCCCGCACTCTCCCCCATTCCCCCCTCTCTCCCCCATCCTCTCTCTCCCCCTCCTCTCTATCCCCCTCCCACCCTCTTCCACCCACCCTCCACCCCCCTCCCCCCACCTCTCCCCCCACTCCCCCCTCTACCCCCTCCCACCCCCTTTCATCCCCCTACCACCCTGTGTGTGTGGGGGGATGTTAGTGTGTGTGACGCCGCAGCCCCCCCCCCCCCCGCAACCACGCTCATTGAGGGAACGGGACCCCCTAGGTCTAGTTACATCTAAAACATGTAAAACATGTGAATCCAAAGTGAGTTTGAGTGCCAAAAAGAAAATTACTTGATTTCTACAGCAAAATGCAGAAACAAATAAATAAAAAATAACTGCCAAAATGTAACTCTTTCTTGCCTCCCACAATAGGTCTTAAATAATTTATCTTGCTCCCACAATGGATTCACCTTGCTGATCCCACACATGGAACAAGTCTCGTTGTCAGGATTAATTTCACAGAACAAGTCTCATTATCAAGATTCTCTTTAATCTCGTCCAGTGCATGATGGATGCATGAAATTTTACGACACTGAAAGTTTACCATTTTGGCCTCTCAAGAGTAAGAGTTCGAAGGGAACCTTATTTCTCCCAACCCCCGAGCTATCATGTGTAGGAAAGATTTGCAGATGCTGATGTAAATCGAAGGTAGTCACAAAATGCAGAGACTCTGCGGGACAGGCAGCATCTCTGGAGAGAAGGAATGGGTGATATTTCTGGTCAAGACTATAATTTTTACCTCAGCCCATGTTTGTGATCATCACCACATTGCTGCTCGTGCAGGTTTGCTGAAAGCAAATTGCCTGTTGATTTTCCAATATTACAAAACGATTGTATTTCAAAAATACCACAAAGTCTTGCGTTCCTGCAGAGTGGTAATACCAATGAGTTTCAATCTAATCTAGGAAGTAAAAGTCTCTAAACTTTTGTATGTCAGGACCAGGTACATTAAATGCTTGCCCATTGCTGAAATGTTCTACTGTACACCAGATCATGGCCTTAAAAACTAACACAGCAGTTTTGCTTCACCACTGTGAAGTGATGTGAAGGAAAGCAGGTGGGTTGCAGGTTGCAGGGGTAGAGACAGCTGGCAGGATATAAGAGCACAATGTCAGTTAATCAGACTGGTGGCATATGGGGCCTGAAATGTGGGTTAAGGCATTGGGGGGTTAACTGATGACTGGCTGCTGAGATGTGGTGGTGCTGACATGAGATAGGGTCATAATTGGGCTGAGTACATCGGTGCGAAATTAGAGATAGACCCACAACAAATGTTACATTTTAACAGGAGACACCTCTCTGTGATGGGCTGGTTTTTAAAGGCACTGAGTTCCATGAGCTAGACCTCCTCAGGTAGGTCTTCTGTAAGTGTACCACAGAAGCACACATTCTGCAGCAATGTTCCCTGTGCATGGTATACATGCAGGAGGTTGCTGCTCTGCATGGCTCGGTGCTTAAAGGGAGTGATATGTCTTTCTCACAGCGCAGCAAGAAGAGGATGTGAATTTCCTTAACAATCTTTGCCTGGTGCTCTACTTTCCTCTCACATTCCAAAGACATATGGATTGACAGGTTAATTGGCCACAGTAAATTGCCCCTAGTTTTGTCAGCATTTGAGAGACGTTGATTGGAATGCGGAAAGAATAGATTAGAGGAAATTATTTGGGAGAATGGAATCACTGACAGCTGGCATAGGCTCGATGGGTTGAAATGACCTCCTCCTGCGATGTAATGAAATGCGATAAATATGGATGCAATAAGTAATCAGTTATGTGTAAGAAGGAACTGCAGATGCTGGTTTAAACCAAAGATAGACACAAAAAGCGGGAGTAACTCAGCGAGACAGGCAACATCTCTGGATAGAAGAAATGGGTAACGTTTCGGGTCGAGACCCTTCTTCAGACTGGTTAGGTATAAAGGAAACGAGAGATATAGACGGTGATGTGGAGAGATAAAGAACAATGGATGAAAGATATGCAAAAAAGTAACAATGATATAGGAAATAGACAATTGTAAGCTGTCTGTAGGATGAAAATGAGAAGCTTGTGTGACTTTTCGTGGGGAGGGATAGAGAGAGAGGGAATGCCGGGGCTATCTGAAGTGTGAGAAATCAATATACCACTGGACTGTAAGCTGCCCAAGCGAAATATGAGATGCTGTTCCTCCAATTTGCATTTAGCCTCACTCTGACAATGGAGGAGACCGAGGACAGAAATGTCTGTGTAGGAATGGGACGGAGGATTAAAGTATCCAGCAACCGGGAGATCAGGTTGGTTCACGCGGCTGAGCGAAAATGAAATTAACCAGGGAGTTGCGGAGGGAACAGTCTCTGCAGAAGGCGGAAAGGGGTGGAGATGGGAAAATGTTGCTAGTGGTGAGATCCCATTGGAGGTGGCGGAAATTTCAGAAGATTATGTGTGGTATGCGGTGGCTGATGGGGATGGAAGGTAAGGACTAGAGGAACTCTGTCTCTGTTGCAACAAGGGGGAGGGGGAACAAGGGCAAATCTGCAGGGTTCTGAGGAGACACGAGTGAGGGCCTCATCTATGATGGGAGAGGGGAACCCCCGTTCCCTAAAGAATGAGGACATCTCGGATGTTCTAGTATGGAACACCTCATCTTGAGCGCAGATGCAGTGCAGACGGAGGAATTGGGTGTAGGGAATAGTCTTTGCAGGAAGCAGGGTGGGAAGAAGTGTAGTCAAGATAGTTGTAGGAGTCAGTGGGTTTGTAATAGACATCAGTCAATAGTCTATTTCTTGTGATGAAGACTGAGATCAAGAAAGGGGAGGGAGGTGTCAGAGATAGTGCAAGTAAATGTGAGTGCAGGATGAAAATTGGTGAAGTTGATGAAGTCCATGAGTTCTGCATGGGTGCAGGAGGTAGCAACGATGCAGTCATCAATGTACCAGAGATAGAGTTTGAGGATAGGGCCAGTGTGCGCCTGGAACAGGGATTGTTCAACGTACCCTACAAAGAGTCAGGCATAGCTGGGGCCCATGCAGGTGCCCATAGCTACACCTTGGACTTGGAGGAAGTGGGAGGAGTCAAAGGAGAAGTTGCTGTGGGTGAGGACCAGCTCCGCTAGGCGGAGTAGAGTGTTAGTAGAGGGATATTGGATGGTTCTACGGTCAAGGAAGATGTGGAGGGCTTTAAGGCCTTCCTGGTGGGGGATGGAGGTGTAGAGTGACTGAACGACATAGTAAAGATGAGAGAGTGGGTGCTCAGAAAGCGGAAGTCATTAAAGAGACGAAGAGCATGTGAGGTATCTTGGACATAGGTCGGGAGAGATTGGACCAGGGGGGATAGGATGGAGTTGAGATACTTGGAAATAATTTCCGTGGAACAGGAGCAGGCAGAAACAATGGGCCTGCCAGGGCAGTTGTGTTTGTGGATTTTGGAGTAAAAACGGGCTGTGCGGGACTGGGAAACGATAAGGTTGGAGGCTGTGGAAGGCAGACAGCCAAAAATGATTAAATCAGTAACGGTGTTTGAGGTTAAGGCCTGCTGCTCATCTGTGGGATCATGGTCCAGGAAGAGGTGTCTGAGAGTTGTCGCCTGGCCTCAGCACCAGAGGTCAGCGCGCCAGACTACCACGGCATCTCCCTTGTCGGCTGGTTTGATTATATTGTCAGGGTTGCTGCAGAGTGAGCGGAAGGCTGCACGTTCAGAGGGGGTGAGGTTAAAGTAGGTAAGGGGAGTGGAAAAGTTGAGATGGTTGATGTCACGCTGGCAGTTAGAAATAAAGAGGTCTGGAAAGGGTAGAGGCCATTCTGGGGAGTCCAACAGGAGGGGAACTAGTGGAGATGGGAGAAGGGGGTCATCACTGGGTGGTGAGGACTCCTTCCCATAGAAAAAAGCACAGAGGCGACGGAAGAAAAGCTCTACGTCGCGGTGGACCCGTAACTCGTTGTGGTGGGGGCGGAGGGGAACAAAGGTGAGGCCTGTGTTGAGGACAGACCGTTCCGTATCAGAAAGGTGGAGGTCAGGGGGAATGGTGAAGACATGACAAGGATTGAGGCTGGGGTCAGAGGAGGGCTGGGGAGTGGACAAAGGCTGAGGCGATGTTATGTTCCGCGAGTGCCTTAAAATTCTATTCATAATTCCCTGACATATGCTGCACACCGTACTTGTTGGCCATGATCCAGCAACATCCAGGCTATGTATGGAGATTTTAAAGGACACTGGGAAGCTTTCTAATATTTGAAAAATATATTATTTGCTTCCTGATATAGCTTTAACTGACTTTTATCATCACTTTTATCTTCCTCCCTGTTTTGAAGAGAAGGAGTTTGGAGCCTTTGCTACATGGCACATCATGATCTCCACAGATCATTAGGAATTGGAAATTGCACCTGTCTGGTCCTCTGCTCCTAGCTTTCATCTTCTTTCCTGCTCCTTTGATAGAAGCTGTCGTATTCTTTACAGGTGAGCTCCAAAATTAATGAGATTTTCCTGGCTGTAACTCTGTTCTGTCATGGCTAGGTTCAGAGGTTACACATCACACAGCTTCTGCTTTTTGTCCTCACTAGACAAGATTAATGCAGGGACTGTTTGGGTAACATGGCGTATTAAACTGCAAGATACATCAAAGCAGGCCGAAGATGTTTCAGAAATATATATCTCAAAAAAATAAATTAAGTTTATAGGTAAGACTTATGCAGCTATGGGAAACCAGAACTTGTGTTATCCAAAAGCTTATTTTATTTTATTTTTCCAGTTCCGATGAAAGGTCAATGACTTGAAACAATTTCTCTGCGGATGCAGCCTGACCTAAATATTTCCAGTAATTTCTGTTATTTCAGATCGATTACCTCTACAATATTGTGCTTTCATAGGTTGCGTTCATATATTTTATCATTTTGTGTAGATATGGAATTCTGTAATTTTGAAACTACAACAGCAGTTAATCCAAATCAAAAAATGTGTTTATTGTCTCAGGATCTTGTAAAGCCTTCCATATCTCATTAAGTATTTCCTGAAATGTAATCATTGTTGCAAAGCAAAGGAATACAGCAGCCAATTAGTGTTCAGCAATATCCGTGAATTACAATTGGCAGAAAGCTGATATTGAGTTGAACACCAGGGACACTTACCTAGTTTTTCTCAGGTAGTATCATAGGATCTACATACCTAAACATTGTGTATCAGAGGAGCAAAGTCAGTTAAAGTATTTAGCAGTGGGACTTGTGGACACTTGATGCAGCTAGACGTGGTCCTGGATGTTTGAATTTGCTGTGAAAAAATCTTATAATCAAGGAAGCTCGCAGTTTTCAAATTAACACTTGTTTATTTAGATATGTTTAATGATCAGCAGTTTGCACATGGCCAGATTTATAATGATTATAATTAACTTGGGAAAAACGCAAGAGGAATGAAATCATTCTGCGGCTTGAAGGCACTATTTGCTTCTTTTGTACATTCCCAGGAGTTGACCTTGTCTAACGCCTGGCTGGTTTCATCTCAGATTTCATCTCGCATCTCCAAGATCCTGATGGATTTGTATTGCTATTTATCAATAGCTCAGCTGAAGAGAAAATACAATAGAACAAAGAAGTCTGTGTGATTAAAGCAGAAAAGAACACAGGCACGAACAGCAACGTTTAAAATAAGGAATCCTGGAAATAGGTTTTGCAGCATCTCTGGAGGCAAAAAAAAAGAAGCGGAGATAATTCAGGAAATTATCAGTCAATGAGCCACATATCAGGATAGGAGAGGATTCTTTGAGATCAGATTTACTTGCAATTAGAAGAGAATGGGATAATTAGGGACAGTTTAAATGGTTTTGTCTGTTTTAGTACTGTTACATAGAAACATAGACATAGAAATTAGGTGCAGGAGTAGGCCATTCGGCCCTTCGAGCCTGCACCGCCATTCAATATGATCATGGCTGATCATCCAACTCAGTATCCCGTACCTGCCTTCTCTCCATACCCTCTGATCCCCTTAGCCACAAGGGCCATGTCTAACTCCCTCTTAAATATAGCCAATGAACTGGCCTCAACTACCCTCTGTGACAGAGAGTTCCAGAGACTCACCGCTCTCTGTGTGAAAAAAGTCTTTCTCATCTCGGTCTTAAAGGATTTCCCCCTTATCCTTAAGCTGTGACCCCTTGTCCTGGACTTCCCCAACATCGGGAACAATCTTCCTGCATCTAGCCTGTCCAACCCCTTAAGACAGGCTAGATGCAGGAAGATTGTTCCTGATGTTGGGAATATACAGTTAGTACTGTTTTACTAATTTGATTGCTTTTCTTCCAGGAGGTGACGTAGATGATTGATGAGGGTAGGGTAGTGAATGTTGTCTATATTTTAATAAGGCACTTGATAAAATCCCTCATGGTAGGTTGATCAATGGTGCATGGGATCCATGGTGAGTTGCTAGTTTAGATACAGAACTGGCTTACCCATGGAAGATAGATGGTCATGGTGGAAGAGTGTCATTGTGGCAAGAGGTCTGTGACTAGTGGTATTCCGCAGGGATCTGTGCTGGGACCTCTATTGTATGTGATAAATATATAAACAGTATGAACCTAAACGTAGATGGATAGGTCCGTAACTTTGCAGATGGCACCTGATGGTGGAGTTTTGGATAGTGTGGAAGGCTGCCAAAGGATATAGCAGGATACAGATCAGTTAAATATATGGACAGAGAAATGGCAGATGAAGCTTAATCCAAGCAAGTTTGAGGTGTTGCATATTGGGAGGATGAATGTAAGGGGAAAATATACAGTTAATGGCAAGAGTCTTAATAGCAGAGAACCAGAGGTTCCAAGTCCACAGTTCCATGAATGTGGCAAAATAAGTAGATGGTGTAGTATGGTATGCTTGCCTTCATTGATCATGACATTGAAATAAAAGTCAGAAAGTCATGTTTCAGCTTTTTAAAACTTTGATTAGAGCGCATTTGGAGTGTTGTGTGCAGTTCTAATCGCCCCATTACATTTTAATGATAGTATTAGATCCACAGAGAAGGCTTGTGGTGTGGTTTAGTTTAGTTTAATTTAGTTTAGTTTAGTTTAGTCTCATTTGGTTTAGAGATATAGCATGGAAACAGGTCTTCCAACTACCGTGTCCACGGCGACCAGCGATTATCCATTCACTCTAGTTCTACATTACCTCACTTTCTCATCCACTTCTTTCACATTACGGGCGATTTACACAGTCCAATTAACTGCATGTATTTGGGATGTAGGAGAAAACCCGTGCACCAGGAGTAAGTCCACACGGTTACACGGAGAACATGCAATCCCAGGTCTTTGGTGCAGTGTAACAGCAGCTCTACCAGCTGCACTACTGTGCTGCCAAAAGGTAACTGACCTAAAGATAAGAAGCAGTTTAGAAGTCAGCAACCAGGGATTGGGAAAGGAAACAGAATTTCAGAGTAAACTTACGTAAAAGTGAACCACAGAAGCTTGGGTGTGACATCAAAACATTAGCAAAAGTAAATGAAGGTTCCTTTGAGCTAGAAACAGAGTACTGGAGAAACCAAAAAAAGGCAGAGTAATTAAACAAATAACTTACTGTCTTCACAGAAAGAGACAGAGATATTTTATAAGAAATGCGAGACCCAACAGCCTAGTGAAAAGAGGAATTGATGGAAATTTATAGTGTTATTAGAAAATATGTTTGGAGAAATTAAGGCATTGAAAGTAGATAAATCACCAGGAGCTGAGATATAGCAACTCAGAATATTTAAATAGATAGCCAAGGAAATAATTGATGCATTGGATATCATTTACAAAATTATTTACATTATAAAGCAGTTGCTACTGATTGGGATAGAGACAAATGTAACACCACTATTTAAAAAAGGAAGGGGCTAAAGAATAGTAAGATTAAATGAGAACTTACCAGTTTGATGTTTGATCTTTATTTTGTGAGGAGATGCATTGGTGATTACGTGAAGAACCCCGCCAGTGCGCATGCGCGTCAATCTTGAAAGCAGCGGTATGAAATCACAAATAACAGTTATCGAAGTAACATAGTAAGATAAGCAACTTGAGAACTAGAGATGACCTTTGTGAGAGAGGGTTGGGCGTGGAGGGTACGTAATCACCAACGTAACTCCTCATAAAATAAAGATCAAACTTCAAATTGGTAAGTTCTCATTTAATCTTACTATTTTACTTTGGAATCGCGTGAGTGATTCCGTGAAGGGTTCAAAGCTTTGTGATTTTATGCCGCAGATTCAAATCCCGGCTTCTGACTGCATTGATTGATTCGGATGAGAAATAATGCATTAATGCTGACATTGAGTTTAAATGTAGTAACAAATTTATTTGAATAACAAACACAACAGTACCCCTCTAACCCAGGGGGAACTTAAACAGAACTTAAAATAGTATTGGCAAACAGCCCCGGATCAGATGGTAGAAGTGTTGAAAAACCAACTCATTTGACCACCCGGCGGCTGCCAAAATATGGTCGATGGGCACGTCCATCACCCTTGCCGCCGACGTTGCTGCTGCCCTAGTGGAATGAGAGGTGAAAATATCAGTGTTAATACCTGCATCAACCAATACTTGTTTCAACCACCTCGAGATAGTCTGAACTGACACTCTCTTATGTGGCTTCTTGTAACTGACAAACAACCCTGTTTCCATGTTACGTAAGGCCCTTGTGTATTGCAATGTATTGCAGCAAATGTGTCTTTACACATAGACATGGATCCGTGGGATATGCTGAAAACACAATCTTGAACCCTGTCACATCTGGCCTGCTTTGTTTGAGGAGGTCATAAATGTAGAACGTAACATTGTCTGCAGCCACTTCCATTCTGTCTAGCTGCAGCTTTTCCAATGTCTGTACTCGTGCTGATATCAGTGCCATGAGCATGACCACCTTCATGGTGATTTTGGTCAAAGACAGAGATGTGACAGGGGTCCACTGACGAAGTAGCTTGAGGACCACGCTTACATCCCAGATTGCCATATATCTGGGTTTAGGGGGTCTGGAGTTAAAAATTCATTTCATCAATCGAGAAACGAGAGGATGAGACCCAATAGTATGTTCGTCTGCCCCATCAATAAGTACGAAGCCAAAGCACTTCTGGCTGAATTAATCGCACTATAACTCAGCCCCTCATCATAGTAGAATGTTGACAGGAATTCTAGAACATGTGAAATACCTGCCATACAATAGTCAATATTATTTTGTGCACAGGAAACCTCCCATTTTTTTACATAAGAAATATACTGCTTTTGAGTACTCGTTCTCCAGGCTGCAGTGAGCATGTCCACAGTTCGCCCACACAATCCTCGCCCTAGATATGGCCTTCTTAAAACCTGCAAATTAACAAATCAATACGGTCATATAACGGATGCCATTCGCCAGTTACCGGGTACACCAGTAAATCCCTTCGTTTGGGAACAGCCATCAGGGGTTGTGTCCTCAGCTGCAATATCAGAGGGAACCATGGCTGAGTAGGCCAGTCGGGTATCACCAGCACCCCTGAAGCGACATCCTGCTTGATTTTAAGCAGATATCGACATGAGACAGAATGGTGGAAATGCATATAAAAACATACTACCCCAATGTAGCGAGAAAGCGTCAATCGCTACTGCCCCAGGATCTGGTTCCCATGACACATATTTAGGTAGCTGGTGGTTTAGTCTGGATGCGAACAAGTCGATATCTGGCCTTCCATATTTGACGTCCGGATTCAACATCCACTCTGTGTTGTCATGGAATTTTCGTGACCTGGTGTCTGCTACTATATTGAATCTACCTGGTAGATAAATAGCTGTAAGCCAAATGTTATTGTCAATACACCAGGTCCAGATTTGATTAGCCAGTTTGTCACAAGATACCGACTTGATGCCACCCATGTGATTGACATACGCCACTGCAGCAGTGTTGTCAATTTGAAGCTGAACATGCAGGTTACTTGTGTTAGAACAATAAGCCTTGAGCCCATAAAAAACTCCCAAAAGCTCTAAGTAGTTAATTCCCCATGTCTGCAGAAGCAATGCTTCTTCCACATTCCATCTGCCTCTACAGCTGGATCTCGTATCAGTGGCACCCCACCCGAGTGCACTGACATCCGTGCGTAAGACCATGGAAGGTTCTTCAAGCACCACTTTACTTCTTCTTCTTTCATGTGGCGTGCACAGCGTAAAGTTGTTGGACAACTTGTTCTATTTGATCTTCCGTTTGTGCACGTCGAGTTGATTGCATTAGACGAAACAGGGCGGACCACGTGAAGGTTGCAATCTTCCACCCCACCACTTTGCTGAAACTACTGGAAACATGCTGAATCCACCACTGCAGATCAGTAATGGCATCTGCTGATAACTGCATGGGCCTATTATAATGGCCCAAATGTATCCTGAGTGCCTGTTCCTTTGCCCTCTGTAAGTGCTGGAAGTGCAAAGGCCCATACTGAACTGCCGGAAAAGCTGCCACTAATTTTCCGAGCAGACTGGCCACCTGTCTGATTGAAGGTTGTTGCTCATTTAAAAGCATAGTGCAACCATCAATTAGCTCCACCCTTTTCTCCCTGGGCAGAGTCACTACCATGTTAAACTAATCAATTGTGAAACGCAAATAGTCAATTGTTGTAAGTGGTGTTAATTTGGATTTCTCTAGATGAATGATAAACCCTAATTTATCCAGTGTGAATTTAACAACTGCCACAGATGCTTCAGCTAATTCACTTGTTTGTCCTATAACTAAGATATCATCCAGATAAGCCATAATCACATGACCCTGAGCTCTAAGTAGCCCCAGTACTGGTTTTATCAATTTAGTGAATATTCTAGGAGCTGAAGTTAACCCATTAGGCTTGAATTGCCTTAATTGATTCATCCAAATATATTTTCTATCCTCCAAATGAACAGACACCGAGTAATATGCATCTTTAAGATCTATGGTTGCCATGTAACATCCTCTGGAAATCAGTTGTTTGGCAGTAACAAATGTTTCCATTTTGAAGTGTCTATACTGTACAAAAGGGTTTAGATTTGTCAGATCCAAAATAATTCGACATCCTCCATCCTTTTTCGGTCGGGGAAAAATATTTGACACAAATTGATGGACTTGGTGAACCATCGTCTCAATTACTCCTTTATTACACAAATTTTCAAGGTCAGCCTGAACCTCCATTACTTCTGTTTGTGAAAAATGGAGTGTTCTGCTAGGAACATGCTGGAGAGGCAAATCCCCATTTGGATCCAACTCAATTCGAAACCCTTGAATAATACTCATGATAAATGGATCTAAGGTAATTTGCTTCCATTCCTCATAGAATAGATGTAATCTACCCCCAACTTTCGGCTGTGTTATACTTAATATGTTCCCATGAGAACCAGGCACATCGACCTCCTTGGTAACTGGTGCGACCTGCGGGTGATGGTAAGTAAGTCAGTCCCGCGGCTGTATCCAGCTCTGCGAACGGGCCGATTCAAACTCTGCGGCCCGGGGTGGTCGAAGCTGCCGAACCTGCCGCCCTCCAGTCCAGCACACGCAGCTGTTGTTGCGGGAGCTCCGGAAAACAGGTAACCAACCTGTGACCTGCGAGCTCCCGACGATGTCGTCCACTGGGCCGCGGCCGGGCCTCGGAAGCCGCGCCGCCGCCGGAACGCCAGAATGCCGCCAAAGCTCCAAAGTCAGGCTGCAACTCCAAGTTGGGCCGCTGCCGGATCGCCAGAGCGCCACCACAGCTCCGTCAGGCCGCTGCTGCTGCCAGATCGCGCCGCCACAGCCCCGAGCCCCGAGGCCGTCAGCTCCGCCATTAGGCCTCAGCGCAGACGGAGACGGACACGACAAGAACAGGTCGAATCCCCGAAGGAAGAGACTAAAACCATGTTTCTCCCACCCCCCGCACTTACACAACCTAATAAACTAAACTAAACTAAAACAGACAAAAGAAAACAAAAAAAAAAAAAGAAAAAGCAAACGGACTGCAGGCGAGCCAAAGCTGCCAGGCAGCGCCGCCACTTCCGGAATCTTGGGCCTCCAGTAGGATGTTTAGTGTCCACGCATGCCTGTTCTGGCTTTTCAACAGACCAAGATCAATTTCTAATCCATGCAGTACAAAAGGGAACAGCCAATCCTAAACCATGGGTGAAGATACAGATAAACTGATTTGTCCCATTTCAGCAAACTATGTAGGAAATATATGAAGATTTCAATGTACCAGTGATGTGATGATTTAGTTGTGAATAGACGAGAGGCAACTGGGATCTGTTTATCAAAACTTTCATGAAGATCTGACAGGTCTTCAAAATCTTGAAAGATTTTAATGCGATAGAAATTGTTGTTGTGAGATGAAAAAATGATCAAGGAGATGATTTTAATTTTAATCATCCTTCAAGTTCCATCATACAACAACATTCGAGTTGTTGATCATCCATGGCAATGAATTAATGTTAATTAGCCTATCCCTTGAAGATCCTCATCATTTCTCTCCCACGCCTGCATATTCCTGCTTTCCCAACAATTCTTTCACATTTGACTATTGGTCCCTCTCCACCCTTTCCTCATTACTATCACTTCCGTCAGCATTCATAAGAGAAAGGAGCAGATGTATACCAGCCAGCCTATTGAACCTACTCCACCATTCCATCACAGCCTATTCAATCTTGACCTCAATCCCACTTAAGCCTGTCTCTTTCTGTATCCCGACACACTTGTAGTTTAAATGTCTGTAATTCTTTGCCTTCAAAATATTCAATTACTTTGTCTGCACTGCTCTCAAGGGTAGAGAGTTCCAAAGATTCGTTAGCCTCTGAGAGAATAAATTTCTCCTCCTCTCTGTCAGAAGTGGGTAATCCTACATTCTAAAACCATGCTCCCAGCACCCCACCAAGGGAATCAACGTCTCCAAAACTACCTTGTCTTTTCTCAGAATTGTTCCATGTTTCAGTTTCAAGAACCTCTCATTCTTCTATGCGCCAATAGTTGAGGTCTAACCTGCTTGACCTTTTCCCATATGTCAATCGCTCACCCCCCCCCCCCCCCCCCCCACAAGCTGACCTTGAATGCCTTATCCGTCTTCAATGCAAGCAAGTCTTACATTCAATATGGAGACTGAAACGTTGCCCAAGTGCAGTGAGATTGCATCAAAACCTCCCAATATACTCCATACCCCTAATAATGAAGGCTAACATTCCATTAGTCTTCTTCATTATTTGGTGCACCTTCATGCTAACCTATGTACTCAAACTACCAAAATAATCCTTTCATTTCTCTCACATTCATTTGCTCTTAATTCCTCGCCATCCATTTCTCCTTATTCCTATTACCTCCCCAGGCCCCCTTATACCCATGTCCCTTAAGTTGACTCTCTACCCTTAATCCAAACATTTACTTTCTAGCATTACGTTGTCAAATTCATCATTCATGGAATTATCTTTTGAAACTATCAATATCACAGCATGCAACAATATTTTACGAACATAGGAGAATTATTAAATCCATATACAATTTGTCCAGCTGTGTCAGAATTTTGTGTTCCCGTGAGATCACCTCATGTTCTTCTGAACACCGATTCAGTATTTAATCTCCACTCGCAAAACAAAACACTGTCCTAAAAACCAATCTGGTGAACGGTCAGTGAACTCCATCCCGGCCAAGTCTATTCCTACTTTAGGTAGGGAGACTTGTATATTACTGCTTTTATTCTTGATAACACCATGTTGTGGCATAAGGGATCAAGCGCATTTGCTGATTCCAAAGATTTGGTATTATCAGATGGCTCCTGATGTATTGGTGCTGAATTTCACACATTTTCCAATGCAATAAACAGAACTGTCAGGTTAATAAGCATAAATTCCAGATGGAGCTGCTGGGAGCTGTAGCAGGTGTATCTAAAAATGAGATATCAACCTGTGAAGCTGCGACACAGCACTAAATGCATGCTGAACAACAAAAAAACAGCTTTCAGTTGAGAGAATTCCCAGTCAATGGAACAGGCCTGGTCATGATGAACATTAAAATAGTTGACAGGAGAAGAAGCATCCAAGGGCATCCCATCCTTAATGATCCAGGGCCCAACATGTGGGTGCCAGAGACAAAGATAAAACATCTGCAGCTTTCAGTCAGAAGTGCAGAGAGGATGATTCATCTCAACTTCTTCCTCAGGCCCCCTTCTTCACAGCAGCCTGACAGTACCCAATTCAATTCAATCCATATGATATTAAGAATCAGCTGAGAGTACAAGATGAAACAGAGGCTATGAGACCCAGCAACATCCCAGCTATGAACTATAGCCTTCACTTCAGAAATAATTATGCCTTTAGCCAATCTAATCCAGCACTATTACAACAGTGGCATCCACACCACGTGGTGGAAAATTTCCCGGGTATGGCAGATCCCATTGAGCTCATTACTACTTAATAAGTCTGCACTCAATCATTAGCACTGTCAAGTGGTACTTACTCTCCAGGAGCATGAGGTGAACTGCTTGTGACTGCACTTGCCATCAAATCACTACTTGACGCAGTGAGTGGGGCATCAAAAGATCATGTGAAATAAAAGTCAATGGGTATCCAGAGCAAAACACTCCAACTGTTGAAATCATTCCTTGTATAAAACATATTTGCGATTGTTTAAGATCAATCATCTCAAACCCTGTGCATCACTGCAGGAATTCTTCGGAGTAGTCCTCCACTCAATTATACTTAACAGTTTCACCAAAGACCTTCCTTCCACCAGAAGGACTGAATGGGTGTATTTGCTGATGATTATCCTGTTCCATTTGCAACGCCTCATTTCTTAAGTCCACACTTGCAATAACAAGACCCCAGCAATAATCATACATGGAGTGATATGTGGCAAGTGGCCAGGCAATAACCATGCTCTACAGGAGGACATCAAACCTCAAACACTTGATATTCCGTGTCAAGACCATTACTGAGTCCCCCACCGTCAACATCTTATGGGGGCTTTGGAAGGAGTGGTGTCACCTTTAACCAGAAGCTCAATATAAATGCTATGTTACAAATGCAGGTCAGAGACTGGATACCCTACAGTGAGTGATTCACATCGTGACACATCTGCAAGGCCAAAGTCAAGAGTATGATGGAACTCTTCACTTCCCTGGATGAATGCAGTGTCAGCAACAGGATGAAGCTACCTGTTTGACTCAGGCACTAAACATTCCCCCCCCCCCCCCCCCGCCCCCCACTCCCTAACCCTGGCTTCAGTTGTTAACATTTACAAAATATTCTTCACCCAGGCTACTCCAACAGCACCTCCCAAACATGTCACCTTTACTCTCATGAAGGCAGATAACCAACATATTTTCAAGGGAAATTACAATGAACATGCTATTATATAGCTATAAGCATAAAATATAATATTATACTTCACCCATCCCTTCTCTCCAGAGATGCTGCCAGTACTGTTGAGTTACTCATTTTGTGTCTATCTTTGGTGTAAACCAGCATCTGCAGTTCCCTCCCACACATAATAATACCATGGTATTGTAGGTTTGCAGGTCTAGTCAGTCTTGCCCAGATACCGCAAAATTAATAAATAACTAAATATCCTTATTTCAAAATGTGCCATGATATGTGGGGCAATGTTAAATAAAAAATAAAATTATATATTATACAAGTATACTGGTCTTAGTCAGTCATGGGAAACCTCTTCTGTAACCTTTCCAAATATGGAGATAAACTAAATTAAAATAACATAAAAGCTGGAACAAGCAGTATAAGCTGGTCAGTAGCTGCTTAGCAGCAAAAGAAAACCCTCAAAATCTCACCACAGTCAGTCCTTACCTAATAATGAAATTAACCACTATTCCCCAGGCAGGCACAGGAAGTTGCAACTATTTTTGGAGTGGTTCCCTGTGCTAGTACCCACACCATTCTATCAAGAATCCAGTGAACAGAATATCTGGTTGCTCTGTCTTCCCAAAGAAACTAAAATGCTTTTTAACTTGACCTTTTAGTAATTACAGCCTCTTTCTGGGAAATGCAATGTGCAATCATATTGAAATGAACCTGTTCCAATTTGTGCAATGGAATGATGTTGCTGGCTGGAGGTCAGAACTCCATCACAGCTCCACTCTCCTGAATCAAATAAAAGGTCAGAGATTTTACATTCACATGTCAAACAGCTGCATAAATTACAGGGTAAGTGAAGGCATTCTTCGCTGTAATTATAAATTATTGCACTCAAAACAGAAGGTGCTCAGGGGAGCAATCTCATAATCAGTAGTTTATCTAACTAGTTCGGTGAGGATTTTTATTTGCAGTGATTTAGAATTATGGGTCTCCAAATAGCCAGCAAGAGACAGGGGAACAGATATGTTAGACAGATTATGGAAAGACGTAAAAGCAACAGGGTTGTCATAATGCATGACTTTAACTTCTTTAATATTGACTGGGACTTGGTGCAAAAGGCAAATTTGTTTGGTGTATCCAATTCGAGGAAGGACCGTATTGGAACTTGTACTGGGAAATGTGCCTGGCCAGGTGACTGGTGTTTCAATAGAAGAGTATTTTGGGAACAGGGATCACAACTCCATAGGTTTTAAGTCAAGAAAGAGAGTCAACAGTATTTTATTGTCATATGTCCCATAGCAGAATAATTAAATTCTTACTTGCAGCAGCACAACAGATATGTAAACATAGTATTAAGTTAATATCATAATAAGCAACAAAAAACTCAATAAAACAAATAATATAGTGCAGAAACAAAAAACGTAGCCTCAAGTTACAAGCGCAATGAAGGCAGTTCGTAGTTAGGAGCTTAGTTTGAGTTTGTAGTGTTCAATAGCCTGATAGTTGTTGGGAAGAAGTTGTTCCTGAACCTAGAGGTTACAGTTTTCATCATCCTATCCCTGCTTCCCAATGGCTGGAGTGATGTGGTCCTTCATGATGCTGGCTGCTTTTTGAGGCAGCGCCTCCTATAGATCCCTTCGACAGTGAGGTCAGAGGTCAGTACCCGTAATGGAACTGGCAATGTTCACCACAATTTGTAATTTCCTTTGTTCCTGGGCATTAGTTTTGCCGAACCAGGCCATGATGCAACCAGTCAATATGCTCTCTACTGTACACGAGAGTTCAAGAGAGTATTCGTCGACATACCAAATCTCCTCAATCTTCCATGGAAGTAGAGATGTTCATGGATTTCTTTATGATTGCATCAAAGTGCTGGGTCTAGGACAGATCTTCAGAGACAGGCACGCCCAGGAATTTGGGGTTGTTGACTTTCTCATCTCCGACCCATTGATGAAGGAAGGTTTGTGGATCCTCGGCCTTCCTATTCTAAAGTCAGCAATCATTTCCTTGGTTTTACTGACATTGAGAGCAAGGTTGTTGTTCTCGCACTTTTCAGTCGAACGATCAAGCTCCTTCCTGGAATCTGACTCATCATTATCTGTAATTCGTCCAAAAACAGTGATGTCATCAGCAAATTAAAAGATGGAGTTGGAACTGTGTCCACCTGCACAGTTATGGGTATAGAGTGGGTAGAGCAGGGAGCTGAGCACACAGCCTTGATGTGCCCCTGTGCTGCCGGTTATCGACAAGGAAGTGGTTGCTGCCAATTTGTACCAATTGTGTTTTGAGGAAGTCGAGGATACAGTTGCAAAGGGATAGGCTTTGGATCCAAGGGAAGGGATCCAATTCCCTGAGCTTGGTAACAAGTTTGGAGGGGATGATGGTATTGAACGCTGAGCTGTCATATGTGTTTTTATTGTTGAAGTAGTCCAGTACAGAGTGGAGAGCCAGTGAAATTGTATCCCTCGTTGATTTATAGTGGCGGTAGGCAAATTGTAGTAGGTTTGTGCAGGTTTGCACTGAGGTAGGAGTTGATATGAGTCATAACCAACCTCTCGAAGAACTTCATCACCACAGACATTAATGCCACTGGTCTGTAGTAATTGAGGCATTGATTATTATTGATTCCCTTTTAAAGCAGGTGGGAACATCAGACCTCACTAATGAGAGGTTGAAGATGTCCACAAAAATTCCAGCCAGATGATCCACGCAGGATTTGAGAATGTGACCAGGTACACTATTCAGGTCCAGACACTTACCGGAGGTTCACCATCCTGAATGATCTTCTGACATGATCTTTTGAATTTAGAAGAATGAGGGTGGACCTCATTGAAACATACAGAATAGTGAAAGGCTTGGATAGAGTGGATGTGGAGAGGATGTATCCACTATTGGGAGAGTCTAGCACTAGAGGTCATAGCTTCAGAATTAACATTCTTTTAGGAAGGAGATGAGGAGGAATTCTTTAGTCAGAGGGTAGTGAATCTGTGGAATTCTTTGACACAGAAGGCTGTGGTGGCAAACTCAGTGGATATATTTAAGGCAAAATAGATAGATTTGTGATTAGTACGGGTGTCAGAGGTTATGGGGAGAAGGCAGGAGAATGGGGTTGGGAGGAAGAGATAGATCAGCCATGATTGAATGGTGGAGTAGACTCGATTGGCCTGCTATCACTTATGAACTTATGACATCGCCCTCGGTGACTGAAATTGCAATACCATCACTAACTATGGGGGTCTGAGATGGCACGTCAGTGTTCTACATGTTGAAGCATGCATAAAACACATTGAGCTTGATCCTAGATCCCTCTGCTCTACAACAGTCCCCTTGGACAAAACCTCAAACTTATCTTTACTAAAAACACAATTAGCCATTCTTCAGCCCTCCAGCCCAGCTGTTCAAGATCTTGCTGTAATTTTTGATAACCATCTTCACTATGTACGATACCACCCACTTTAATGTGATCTGCAAACTTACTGATCATGGCCTTGTATATTCAAATCACTAATTTAAGACAACAACAGTAATGGGCCCAGCACCAATTACTGAGGCACACCACTAGTACATGCCTCCATTCTGAAAAACAGCCATCACCCTCTGCCTTCACTTTAAGAGGTTGAATGTAAGAGACAAGAGACATCGTGGGGTCCAAATCCATAGCTCCAAGTGCAGAGGAGGCCTACCAGAATGCTGCCTGGATTAGAAGGTATTAGCTATAAGATCTGGACAAACTTGGATTGTTACCTGTAGAGTGCTGGAGGCTAAAGGGAGACATGATAGAAGTAAATTATGAGATGCATAAATAGAGTAGACAGTTAGAACTTTTTTCTCAGGGAGGAAATGTTAAATACTTGTAGGCTTAGCCTTAAAATGGGTGGGGAAATTTTAAAGGACATGTGCAGTGCAGATTTTTTATGGAGAGATCGGAGAGTGTCTGCCCGATGAGGTGGTGGAGGCAGAAAGGACAGTGGCATTTAGGAGGCTTTTGGATTAACACATTGAGTTTGTACGGTCTCCCTGTGACCGCGTGGGTTTTCTCCGAGATCTTCGGTTTCCTCCCACACTCCAAAGACGTACAAGTTTGTCGGTTAATTGGCTCGGTGTATGTGTAAATTGTCCCTAGTGTGTGAAGGACAGTGTTGATGTGTGGGGATTGCTGGTCGGTGTGGACTCGGTGGGCCGAAGGACCTGTTTCCGCTCTGTATCGAAACTAAAGTAAAAACTAAATTAACAAAGGAGCTGATGTAATCAGTTTTAACCCAAGGCAATGGATTGCACTTGTGAGAGAAATGCAGAACTAATGCAGGTGGTTAGATATACATAAGCCAAAAACAAATTCTAGAGTAAACATCTGCCTTCATATTTTTTCTAAATCAGATAGACTACAGCTAATGCAGTTACTCCCTGTGTGTCTTCTGCTTTGATTGCAACAGTTTATAATTATAGTGAAAAATGCCTTCACTTACACTACAATTTATACAGCTACTTCTCACAGCGAAGTAAAATCTCTGACCTTTCAAATGATTCAGGATGGTGGAGCTGCGATGGACTCTGACCTCCAGCCAGCACATCATTCCAGCTAGATGTAACACCCAGTTCTTAAAAAAATTCACCCTTGAACCCTTCCTGCCCATACCTGCAACAACTGTCCCATCCCATCAACTCTTTCTCTCCAAAGTCTTTGAAAGTGGAAGTCCACTTGTTGTAATCTCTCAGATTTAAATGCCAGCATGTACTGAAATGGACTAGTGATCTAAAATCAGAAGAAATTGGAGTCATAAAGAAAATGGAGCTGGCTTCGTATAAGCGTTGGCTGTTTCTCAGTTAGTAATACTCTTGCTTATGAATCAAATTATTTATTTCGCTTCACTTCACCAGGTTGTAGTCCAGTGGCCATAGAGTCATACAGCACAAAAACAGGCCTTTCGGCCTAACTCATCCATGCCAATCAAGCTGCTCCATCTAATCTAATCTCATTTACCCACATTTGGCCCATATCCCTCAAAACCTTTCTCTTCCACATACCTATCCAAATGCCTTTTAAATTTTAAAGAAAGACACAAAGAACTCAGTGGGTCAGGGAACATCTCTGGAGAACACGGATCAGTGATGTTTTGCATCGGGACCCTTCTTCAGACTGATTGCATGGTGAGGGGGGCAGGCAGGGGAAAAAAAAGCTGGAAAATAGGAAAAACAAGACAGAGCATAATAGGTGAACACAGGCAAGGGTTTATTTTGATGGGTAGATTGTTGGACAAACACCAGGGATGAAAAGGCAGGTGTAAGCCCAAAGAGGGTAAAGAGTTGTGATTTGTGAAACTAAGCGGTGTAAGCCCAAAGAGGGTAAAGAGTTGTGATTTGTGAAACTCAGAGGTAGAAAAGGTGCGAATTGTGGTACCATTGGAAAGGATGCAGGTGGAGGGGAGAAACTGGTGCAAGGTCAGCGAGGGTTCAGGGGAGGAGAGTGGGATGGGGGGAGGAGAGTGGGATGGGGGCAGGCGAGAGAAAATGGGGGAGTTTCATGGGGGAGAAAGGGGAGCAGGAATGGGGCTGTTTGTGGGCCAGTTACCTTAAATTAATTTAATTAATTAAATTAACTAATTAATTAAAATACCGTCCCCACCACCAGCATCTCCTCCAATGCTTCATTTATGGAAAAGATCTTTTCAATTTTTTGAAATATTTTATAGCCGCTATAATTATGGCCAGTATGATTGTCAACCTATATATCCACATATCAGGAGATATTCGAGATGTCCTCATTCTTTAGGGAGTGGGCGTTCCCCTCTTCCATCATAGATGAGGCTCATGTCTACTCAGTACCCCCGCAGCTCTGCCCTTGCTCCCTCTCCCCCTAGTCGCAACAGAGACAGAGTCCCCCTAGCCCTCACCTTCCACCCCATCAGCCGTCGCATACAACACATAATCCTCTGAAATTTCCGCCACTTCCAGCAGGATCCCACCACTAGCCACATTTTCCCATCTCCACCCCTTCTGCCTTCCGCAGAGACCGTTCCCTCCGCAACTCCCTGGTTAATTCATCCCTGCCCACCCAAACCATCCCCTCCCCAGGTACCTTCCACTGCAACCGCAGAAGATGCAACACCTGTCGCTATACCTCCTCCCTCGACTCTGTCCAGGGACCCCGACAGTCCTTTCAGGTTAGGCAGAGGTTCACTTGCACCTCCTCCAACCTCATCTACTGTATCCATTGTTTATGATGAGGATTCCTATACATCGACTAGACCAAATGCAGACTGGACGATCGCGAACACCTTCGCTCAGCCCACGTGAAACACCTGATCTCCTGGTTGCCGGACACTTTAATTCTCCTTCCCATTCCTACACAGATCTTTCTGTCCTAGGTCTCCTCCATTAGCAAATTGGAGGAACAGCATCTCATATTTCACTTGGGCAGTTTACAGCCCAGTGGTATGAATATTGATTTATCTCACTTCAGGTAGCCCCGGCATTCCCTCTCTCTTTATCCATCCCCCACCCAAGTCACACTAACTTCTCATTTTCGCCCTACAAACCAAAGATCATAGAGCGGAGCAAGATAGACCACTCATGCAAAATCCAATGGACTGATGTACAGTACGCAACGGAGCAGAACCTCTGCCTTTTAGGAAACCCGACCCGACTTCCGTTATGCCTCTCGCAGTGTAATCCAAAGAATGAGTAGAAACAGATAGATTAAACAGGGAGGAAAACGTTTAAAAAGAAAATTAACAAAATTATGAATTTGGTAGATGAGCTTTATCACATACACATACTGTTACCCCGCAACGCTGATTACACCAAGTATGATCTTTGGTGTAATCAGCGTTGCGGAGTAACAGTATGTGTGTGTGATATAACTCATCTACCAAATTCAGAATTTTGTTCATTTTCTTTTTAAATGTTTTCCTCCCTGCTTAATCTATCTGTTTCTGTTCATTTCCCTCCCATCCTTCCTACCCATCCCCCTCTTTTTCTGCAGTTTCCCTTGTATTGCTCTAACATGCACTATGCGCAAATATAACATTATATACACATATATATATATATATATGATTGTGTGTTTGTGTGAGAGGCAAGATAGAGATAATAGACCTCAAAGCTCCCTCATGGATCAGAAGCAACTTTGATTTAAAGCAACGCTGTATTTCTCTTTATCTTATTTTGCATTATGTACATAAACCATAAAGGCAATTATATTTATAAATATATATAAATACGTACACACACATATATTCATTACATATTATATATATATAATACACACACACACATACACATATATATATATAAATATATGCAATGGATGTATATAAATACATAACACACACACATATATATTTCTCTAGTTTATATGTATATATAAACACATATATATTCATATATATTCATTATATATATATGTGTGTGTGCGATGCATATATATATACATATATATGTGTGTGTGTGTGTGTGTGTGTGTGTGTGTGTGTGTGTGTGTGTATATATATATATATTTATGTGTGTGTGTGTATGTGTGTGTATGATATATATGTATGTTATAAATATATAACACACACACATATATATTTCTCCAGTTTCTTGTGATTTCCTCTAAGGTTGTTAAGCAACCTTTTTCTTTCTTTGGTACACAAAAGGCTGGAGAAACTCAGCGGGTGCAGCAGCATCTAAGGAGCGAAGGAGATAGGCGACGTTTCGGATCGAGACCCTTCTTCAGACTGGTCAGGGATCAGGGAAACGAGAGATATAGAAGGTGATGTGGAGAGATAAAGAACAATGAATGAAAGATATGCAAAAAAGTATCGATGATAAAGGGAACAAGCCATTGTAAGGTTTTTGTAGTGTGAAAATGAGAAGCTAGTGCGACTAGGGTGGGGGAGAGATAGAGAGAGAGGGAATGCCAGGGTCTGAGGGCTGAAGGAGAGGTGGGAAGGGGAGGAGACAACAAGGGTTAACAGAATTGAGAAAATTCAATGTTCAAGACCAGAGGATGCAGACTCCCCAAGCGGAATATAAGGTGCTGTTCCTCCAACTTGCACTAGCTTCTCATTTTCACACTACAAACAGCTTACAATGGCTTGTTCCCTTTATCATCGATACTTTTTTGCATATCTTTCATTCATTGTTCTTTTCTCTCCACATCACTGTCTATATCTCTTGTTTCCCTGATCCCTGACCAGTCTGAAGAAGGGTCTCAACCCGAAACGTCGCCTATCTCCTTCGCTCCTTAGATGCTGCTGCACCCGCTGAGTTTCTCCAGCCTTTTGTGTACCCTCGATTCTCCAGCATCTGCAGTTCCTTCTTTAACACTTTTTCTTTCTTTCTTTCTTTCTTTCTTTCTTTCTTTCTTTCTTTCTTTCTTTCTTTCTTTCTTTCTTTCTTTCTTTCTTTCTTTCTTTCTTTCTTTCTTTCTTTCTTTCTTTCTTTCTTTCTACCTCTCTCTCTCTCCTATGAAATCCTAACTGTGAATAAAATATCAATGAACATATGTCAAGATAGTTTTTCATACTTTCATTCTATATTAGTGTAAAAAAAAGTAGTGTATCCATACCTACACTGATGCAGAAGAGCGATCTTTAGACATGAATAATGTACATTGCTACCATAGTTTAGTTTTTAATTTAACATATATTTGAGGGGGTTGGTCCAATATAGTGCTAACCCTCATTTTGTGACAAATGAATACACTTTGTAGCACTGATGAAGCGATTTTTGGACCAACCCTATACCTGTTTCCACGGGAATCTACCTCAAAACACCAATTTAACCTGATGGCAATCTCATGTTAACAACCATGCAGCCAGTCTCTAGGCAGTAGGTCACGTTGTGATATTTAAAATGATTTTTGCATGTTATAATCAAGAAATACAGTGTGAACTACTTTGTGGACAAATGACAGGAAATCACAGGCTCTGACAATGGATGGACTATAAGCTGCATGGCTGTTACTGATATTTTAGTGACTATGAAAATGAATCCTAACATAGACACAAAAAGCTGGACAGGCAGCATCTCTGGAGAGAAGGAATGGGTGATGTTTCAGGTCGAGACCCTTCTGCAGCTTCAAATGAATCCTTCTTGGTCCAATAAGGGAAATTACTCCTTCTGATGTATTTGCAGGAATCTGCAAGTTACTGCTTTTTTTTAAAATTTTACATGATGGGAACTGGAAATTAATATTTTTGATATTTTATGACTAAATAGCGAAATACTCTTGATAGTTTGTGTCCTATTCCAAGTTTTCCAAAATTACAGTAAAACTAGCAATAATCTCTGGGCTACAGTGCATGGAGTTAAATCAGAAACGGAAACTTAAAGAAGCAACTTATCAAATAAGGCGTCAGCTGGAGTTCAAAATTGAAAAACAAATAAGAAGATAAAGAAAATGAACTGATATCGCCACCATTGATGCCTGTATTAAAAGCCACATCTGAATTAAATTGGTCCATACTTGGGAGAAATTACTTCCTCAGAGATAACGCGGTAAGTACACGGAGCTAGGTTGCTAGGAACGCTGTTGCTATGGTGCAAAATGACTCGAATCGCGTAATCACGGCTGCAGACTAATGGGGCCCCCCATTAATGTGCCTTAACATAATAACATTCATGTGCGGCGCTGACATTTCTAACGTGGCGCTGCGTACTCAGCATTTGCACACAAAGATACTAATCGCGAAGCCGGTTCCGAAGATGGCGCTAAAAATTACCCATGACCTTCTATGGCTTTTTTGCCGAGTGGACCATCTTGCTCCGCTCTATGATCTTTGCTACAAACAGCTAACAATGGCCTGTTTCCTTTATCATCGTTACTTTTTTGCATATCTTTCATTCATTGTTCTTTATCTCTCCACATCCCTAACCAGTCTGAAGATGGGTCTCGACCCGAAAAGTCACCCATTCCTTCTCTCCAGAGATGCTGCCCGTCTTGCTGAGTTACTCCAGCTTTTTGTAACTATCTCAAGAGATAGAGCAATTGTTTTTTGGCATAACAATAAGCCAACAATGGACTTGTTTCAGTGAGAGGGAGAATTTCATTGGAAAATTACATCAGCTCCATATCAATTCAATTCAATTCAATTCAATCAATCAAGACAACGAAATGCAGTTAGCATCTCCCCAGAAGAGCAAACGTAGAATAATGAACGGTAAAAAAAATATATATGTACAAACAGTATCAGTAGTGCAATTATACTGGGGGAAGGAGTGTCCGGGGGGGGGACTGGGGGGGGGGGGGGTGGGGGTGACTGGCAATCACCGAGGTGCAGAGTTAAGTATTGTAACAGCCGCAGGGAAGAAGCTGTTCTTGAGCCTGCTGGTCCGGCAACGGAGGGACCAGTAGCGCCTCCCGGATGGGAGGAGGGTAAACAGTCTGTGGCTGGGGTGAGACCAGTCCTTGACGATGCTGCGCGCCCTTCGCAGACATCACTTGCTATGGACAGACTCAATGGAGGGGAGTGAGGAACCGGTGATGCGTTGAGCAGTTTTCACCACCCTCTGCAGTGCTTTCTGGTCGGAGACAGAGCAGTTGCCATACCATACTGTGATACAGTTAATAAGGATGCTCTTGATGGTGTAGCGGTAGAAGTTCACCAGAATCTGAAGAGACAGATGGACCTTCTTTAGGCTCCTCAGGAAGAAGAGACGCTGGTGAGCCTTCTTGGCCAGTGTAGAGGTATTGTGGGTCCAACAGAGGTCATCAGAGATGTTGACCCCCAGAAACCTGAAGCTGGAAACACGTTCCACCTCTGTCCCGTTAATATGGTTGGGGGTGTGCGTGCAGCCCCTAGACCTTCTGTAGTCCACAATGAGCTCCTTGGTCTTCTTGGAGTTAAGGGCCAGGTTGTTGTCAGCGGACCATGCTGCTAGGAGCTGAACCTCCTCACTATAGGCCGACATCATTGTCGCTGATGAGGCCAATCACCGTTGTATCATCTGCATACTTGATGATGGTGTTAGAACTATGTACAGGTGTGCAGTCGTAGGTGAAGAGGGAGTAGAGGAGGGGGCTCAGTACACAGCCCTGTGGAATACCGATGTTCAAGGTGAGGGTTAAAGAGGTGTGGTTGTCCAACCTAACAGACTGTGGTCTGTTGGTTAGAAAGTCCAGTAACCAGTTGCAGAGGGAGGGGTTGATGCCCAGGTCGCCGAGTTTGGTGATCAATTTTGTGGGGATAATGGTGTTAAATGCTGATCTAAAGTCAATGAACAGCATTCTCACATAGGTGTCTCTGTTATCGTGGTGGGAGAGGGCGGAGTGGAGTGCCGTTGAGATGGCATCCTCCGTACTCCTATTCTTGCGGTAGGCAAACTGATAGGGGTCCAATGTGGGAGGTAGGCAGCCTTTGAGGTGTGCCAGGACCAGCCTCTTGAAGCACGTGGTGATGACGGGAGTTAGTGCAACTGGGCAGAGGTCATTGAGGCTCGCCGCAGTGGAGTGTTTTGGCACCGGCACGATGGAGGTGGTTTTAAGGCACGTGGGGACAACTGCTTGGGCAAGTGACAGGTTGAAGATGTCAGTCCAGACGTCTGTCAGCTGCGCAGCACAGGTCCTGAGGACGTGCCCGGGGATGCCGTCAGGGCCAGCAGCCTTACGTACATTAATCCTACTCAGTGCTAGATACACGTCGTAGGCGGTGAGTGTGAGGGGCTGGTGATCAGCAGGGAGCATAGTCTTGATGGCCATCTCTTGGTTGTCCCTGTCAAAGCGGCCATAAAAGTGGTTAAACTCCTCAAGGAAGGATGAGTCGCTGGATGTGGGGGTGGTGTTGGTGATCTGAAGTCCGTGATGGTCTGGATGCCTTGCCACATGCGTCGGGGGCCGGAGTTGTTATTGAAGTGCTCCTCAATCCTAAGCTTGTAGCTATGCTTGGCCTTCTTGATGCCCCTCTTTAGGTTAGCCCTGGATGAACTGTAGGCTCGAGCATCGCCTGACCTGAAAGCAGTGTCCTGTGCTTTCAGCAGTAGCCTGACCTCGCTGTTCATCCATGGCTTCTGATTCGGGAATGTGGTAATCCGTTTGGGGGTGGTGACACTGTTGATGGTGGAGTTGATAAACTCCAGAACAGAGGATGTATAAGTGTCTATGTCCGTGTGGGAGTCGAGGGTGGCCTGGGCTGCAAACACATTCCAGTCAGTGTTTCCAAAATGCTGCTGAATTGTGGAGTCAGCCTCCTCTGACCAGACTTTAACTGTGCTCACTGTGGGTTTTACCCGTCTGATGAGTGGTGAGTACTTAGGGAGCAGGAACAATACGAGGTGATCAGACTGACCAAGGTGGGAAAGGGGAAAGGCTTTGTAAGCATCAGCCATATTTGTGTAAGCTTTATCCAGTGTCTTGTCTTCTCCGGTGGCGAAGGAGACATGTTGGTGGAATTTTGGGAATACAGTCTTCAGGTTGGAGTGATTGAAGTCACCCAGTTCTCTAGAAGTAATTTAAGACCCTCAATTGATTCCTGAAATGACCGGAGGTTGTTTAGAATTGAAGTCTATGTTAAGTGGCATTGCTAAATTATTGATGGGGCCGGGTGTGAAAAATCTGTGTGATTAGCGGTACATCCCTGGCTAAGCTATTATCAGCAGAGGTGTGGTTGGTGAACCATAGCACAGTCAGTAGAGCGGAGCCCAACACAGAGGAAATTGTTTATGAAATTAAGTGTAAACTCTTCTCCTTTCGGTGGAGGATAAGCTAGAATGATTGCTCCGATAATGCTAGTGATTTATTCATCAAAGTGCTCTGTTTCAGTTTCCCCAATTTGGAATCAGTTTTTGCTTTGGATTCAGTCACATCGCAATGCTCGTTATTGGATCAATACTTCACACTGATCTTGCACATACAGTACTGAAGGTTTCCTATCCCCTAACTTTCTCTGCCTCTTTTAAATATAATTAGCATCTTTTCCTGGACAGCAGGGTGGAGGTGACTGATCTAATGACTCACCGCTGTTACTCGTAACTGGCTGTTAAGAAAGTGACCCAAGAGGACAATGCTTTGTTTATACTCTGAACCTTCCAGTGACTCCTTGGTTGAGATTGGATTCTATCATTCATTGAATCACAAATACAAATGTATTTCCAAGGCTGATCTGATTGTGGTTCAGATCACAAACATTGCCTGATCTGGAGGATTTTAGTTGGAGTAGGGATTGGATAGGCTGGATTAGTCTTCTCTGGTGCAGACAAGGCTGATGAGTGACTTGATAAAGTTATGTAACATTATGAAGATGATAGACAGGGCAGATAGAATATTTTTCAGATGGTGGGGTTGTCAAATAAGGACAAAGGTGTTCGTTGGGAGGTAAGAGGATTAGAGAGTATCCGAGGGAGGAAGTTTTCAGAGGGAATTTGGACGATGAAATGTGCAACCTAAAGTGGTGGAGGCAGAGACTCTTACAACATTTAAGCATCAGCACCAGCACTTGAATCACCAAAGCATAGAAGGCTCCAAATGCGGGTAAATGGGTTTAGTATAGGTCGGTGTAATGGGCAGCATGGGCATGGTGGCTGAAGGGTCTATTTCTATGCCGTACGTCTCTATGCCGCACAGTGGTGCAGCTAGTAGAACTACTGCCTTGCAGCGCCAGAGACCTGGGTTCATATCTCACCTTGGGTGCTGGCTGTGTGAAATTTGAATGTTCTCCTTGTAACTATGGTTTTCAAGGGAAATTGGACACTTGTTTCGAAAAAAGAGAGATATCTACAATAATTATAGGAGGCATGGAGTAAATGAGGTGCTAGAGGAGTATAAAGAATGTAAAAAGAATCTTAAGAAAGAAATTAGGAAGGCTAAAAGAAGATATGAGGTTGCTTTGGCAAGAAAGGTGAAAGTAAACCCAAAGGGTTTCTACAGCTATATTAAAAGCAAAAGGATAACGAGGGATAAAATTGGACCATTAGAGAACCAGAATGGACAGCTATCTGCAGAGCCAAAAGAGATGGGGGAGATATTGAACAATTTATTTTCTTCGGTATTCACCAAGGAGAAGGATATTGAACTCTGTGAGTTAAGGGGAAAATGTAGAGTAGCTATGGAAACTATGAGATTCAAAGAGGAGGAAGTACTGACACTTTTGAAAAATATAAAAGTGGATAAGTCTCCAGGTCCTGACAGGATATTCCCTAGGACATTGAGGGAAGTTAGTGTAGAAATAGCAGGAGCTATGACAGAAATATTTCAAATGTCATTAGAAACGGGAATAGTGCCGGAGGATTGGCGTACTGCGCATGTTGTTCCATTGTTTAAAAAGGGTTCAAAGAATAAACCTAGCAATTATAGACCTATTAGTTTGACGTCAGTGGTGGGCAAATTAATGGAAAGGATACTTAGAGATAATATATATAAGCATCTGGATAAACAGGGTCTGATCAGGAACAGTCAACATGGATTTGTGCCTGGAAGGTCATGTTTGACAAACCTTCTTGAATTTTTTGAAGCGGTAACTAGGGAAATTGATGAGGGTAAAGCAGTGGATGTTGTCTATATGGATTTCAGTAAGCCCTTTGACAAGGTTCCCCATGGAAGGTTGGTTAAGAAGGTTCAATCTTTGGGTGTTAATGGCGGAGTAGCAAGATGGATTCAACAGTGGCTGAATGGGAGATGTCAGAGAGTAATGGTGGATGGCTGTTTGTCAGGTTGGAAGCCGGTGACCAGTGGGGTGCCTCAGGGATCTGTGTTGGGTCCACTGTTGTTTGTCATGTACATCAATGATCTGGATGATGGGGTGGAAAATTGGATAAGTAAGTATGCAGATGATACAATGATAGGTGGTGTTGTGGATAATGAAGTAGATTTTCAAAGTCTACAGAGAGATTTGGGCCATTTGGAAAAGTGGGCTGAAAGATGGCAGATGGAGTTTAATGATGATAAGTGTGAAGTGCTACATCTTGGCAGGACAAATCAAAATAGGACGTACATGGTTAATGGTAGGGAATTGAGGAATGCTGTGGAACAGAGGGATCTAGGAATAACTGTGCATAGTTCCCTGAAGGTGGAATCGCATGTAGATAGGGTGGTAAAGAAAGCCTTTGGTGTGCTGGCCTTTATAAATCAGAGCATTGAATATAGGAGTAGGGAAGTAATGTTAAAATTGTGCAAGGCATTGGTAAGACCAATTCTGGAGTATGGTGTACAATTTTGGTCGCCTAATTATAGGAAGGATGTCAACAAAATAGAGAGAGTACAGAGGAGATTTACTAGAATGTTGCCAGGGTTCCAGCAACTATGTTACAGAGAAAGGTTGAACAAGTTAGGTCTTTATTCTTTGGAGCGCAGAAGGTTAAGGGGGGACTTGATTGAGGTCTTTAAAATGATGAAAGGGATAGACAGAGTTGACATGGATACGTTTTTCCCATTGAGGGTAGGGAAGATTCAAACAAGAGGGCATGACATGAGAATTAAGGGACAGAGGTTTCGGGGTAACGTGAGGGGGAACTTCTTTACTCAGAGGGTGGTGGCTGTGTGGAATGAGCTTCCAGCAGAAGTGGTGGAGGCAGGATCGATTTTAACATTTAAGAGTAAAGTGGATAGGTATATGGACGTGAAGGGAATGGAGGGGTATGGTCTGAGTGCAGGTAGATGGGACTAGGGGAAAACAAATGGTCGGCACGGACTGGAAGGGCCGAGAGGGCCTGTTTCCGTGCTGTAATTGTTATATGGTTATATGGTTATATGGGCTTTCACCGAATGCTCCATCTCTGTCACATCCCAAACATGAGCGGGTTGGTGGGTTATATGGCTGCTTATATGGTTATATGGGAGAGAAACTAGGTGGTGAGCACAATGTTCGAGCAGCAAGGGGTTAAATTCATCGCCTTCTCACCAAGTATAATGGAATTGAGGAAATGTGAAGAGATTTATGATTGTAATGAATAAAACCATTTAGAAACCTGTTAAATTACATGGAAGTGTTTTTTAACAGGTCATATGTATCAAAATAGGTTATATAATTGAACCAAAATGAGTGAGTGTCACCTGTAACAAATGAGAATTGACATTTCTGTCTCTATTAGCCCTGTGGGTTTTATACATCCTCCGATTTTAATCAGTTGTGAAAATAAGGCAGAGGTGACTGTGTATCATCTATTTATTCAGAGCTGAAAGCGTCACTGCTCCTGGCTGTTAGTGACTGCGACAACTGAGCACTTCTCACATTCTTCAGCACATATTAATAACTGCTCCTCTATGCTCTGCCTGCTATACTCATTAGTCTTTCAGGCAACCACGTGAATGGGTTTGACAATGAATATTTGGATACAAATTAAATCATCAAAATATCTAAACCACATGAGGTGCAGTGGAAATTCATTATATTGTTGTGGAAGAAAAATATTGCAATTGAACACGGTTGAGTAAATATTTCAAAGGTGGTATTTTGATCAGTGCACATTGGGCTAGTTTTAACTTGATCTACCCATCGAGGAGGTGAGAGGGCCAAGATCAATGTAGTTTTCATCCTGTCATTGTTTTTCTCCATTGAAATCGGTGGAAAGTCAACGGTTGGCTATAAAACTGGAATTCCACACGATGTTCTCTGTTTCCCATCTAGCATTTTTAGATTAAAAAACCCATTTGATAAGGTTAGTAAAGAAACTGCATAACCCTGGCGAGTGTGATTTTTTAAGGGGCAAAATTAGCAGAAGATGAATCACATCAGCATCATGTCAGAAATTTGAAACATATACAGGGAAAACAGATAGTATATGTTAATGTGCCTTTGGCCACAGAAGGACTGATATTCTGTGTCCTTTAGACCAAGTTGTATTTGCTGTTTAAAAAATGTCCCACAGTGCAAGGGAGGCAGTGACCATCAATAGAAAACATTACTCAACATCTCTGCCTGTTAATTTTCTAAACTTTAGTCCAGTCCAGTATACACTTGTGGATGTGGAAGTGCTGGCTAGAAATTGGATGAAACCTATTTTTGTTTGCCAAAATATGGTCACATTTAGCACTATCTCCAAATTGGGTCCAATTGATCATTGACGCTTTTATACAGCATTAATGTACTTTACACCCTACACCCCTCTTCCCTCTTCCCTCTCCCCCCCTCCTCTTCCCCCTCCTCCTTCCTCCTTCCCCATTCCCTCCCTCCTCCCCCTCCCTCCCCCCTCCCCTCCCTCCACAAACAAGTGCCACAACAGGGCATTTGCAATCCCTGATGCAACCACTCCATGCTCTGCAGTACAGCATTCAGAGAAGTCAAGAGGCTCTTAAGACACATTCCCTGTGGCAGTCACACAGCAGCAGCTGACCACCTGGTTATCGTGAAGGAGACCAGCAGGGCCATGATAGGCCAAATTAACTACTTATATGCTGTAGCTGTTGAGTTATATTCTTAGTTTAACTTACGGACAGAGATGCAGCGTGGAAACAGGCCCATCGGCCCACCGAGTCCACACCGACTATCAATCACCCGTGCTCCAGTTCTATGTTATCCCATTTGCGCATCCTGCACAATAGGGGCAATTTACAGAAACCAATTAACCTATAAACCTGCACATCTTTGGAATGTGGGAGGAAACCGCAGGACCCAGAGAGGACCCAGGTGATCACCAATTGCTACCAATAGTTGCAATGAACAAACACATGCAATGCGTGCCTCAGCACCTAAGTGATTACTTCCTGTTAGTTGTATTGTATTGTATCACACTTTATGGGAGCCTGCAGCATTTGAACATGCGTAGTGCATACTGTAGCTTCCTGGTCAGGTCTCCCAATGTAAGCAGAGTGAAGCAATGAATTTGTGTGATGTCTTGCCATAGTGGTTGCAGTGTGTGTTGTAGGTTGGAATCGAGGAAACAGGTGTTTCATGAATAACGATGTGATTAAATGCTAACGAGGATCACAAATGGAGGTGCCCAATACAATTTCCCCCTTGGTGCATTCAGACCTTGAAATGTTCATTAGCGCAGACTGCTCCTGGAATTTTGAACAATAGCTGCCGAAAACGGATGCCATATAATCTAATTTCTCAGTCACTACTTCGGGGTCACAGCAAGGTTGCTGCTGAGGAAATGACTGATCAGAAAGTAGATACAAATCCTTTTATTGATAATTATGCACATATTAGTAATGTTACAAAATTTTGAGATTTTAAAAATCAAGTCTGCAATTTATCCCATCAGATAAAGCATAAGAATAAGTTTAATTGACACCTAATTCACTTTCATATCTTCTGTATTAAAAAAGTTATGGCTATTTTCATACTCGGAAATTAGCATCTTGTTCCCTATTGCTTTTCCATTGACTTAACACAAAAGCTATGATCAAAGACAGTCAAAGGCCCATAACTTTCTTAAAAATTAAGAGAGCTGAAAGAAATTTTCCATTATTATAGATTGAAGTATTCTGAAACAAATATGAAACAATCTTACTTGGATGACCTGAAATTAAAGCATACAATTAGTTAGTTACCCAATTGTAGCTAATTACAAAATTCAATTACTACATCTAAACATCTCTCCATTTCTTAAGAAAAGATTAACATTTTTAAATAGACTAAGTGTCCAAATAATATTCACACAAGAATTCACAATATAACATGATTTTTAAATCTCATTGTCATGAATTTATAGGCCAAATGGAAGGAATTTAGTTTTTAATTCCCGTAAATTAATGGCCATTTAAATCATCTTGCGAGTGGGATTTTGTGGAATGCGATCGATTGGAACGTTGCGGTTGTGGTGAATTTAAACCCCATATCGGCAGGAAAAACACTGCCAGTTCGTATGGGGCCTAAGTCACCTTTTCGCAACGTAAAATTTGGATTAAAGGCATCCTATGAAGCACGTTTATATGTAAAATAAACGGCTTTCCTTTACCTGTCCCGTATGTGAAATCTGTCCCCTTTGTCGGCGTTCATGGCATTAGAAGCTGATTTTTATTTTACTCCAGTGCTGAAATTGTCCAGCGATTAAAAAAAAAAATTCACAGAACGGTCATCGGAATAAATCTTCAGCAAAAGCTTGCACCCCAAGAAAATATATTCAGGGCAGGTAGGAGAAAAAATGCATTTTAACCCCGCCCCCCCCCCCCCCTCAAAGGCGCCAAAGTCGCACACACGGCCAGTGACAGAACTGCAGCGCCGCTGAAGGTAAGTATTGTAACATACCTACACATATATTCAGCATAATTAGGCAGCTGAAAGGTTGAATGAAGCAACATTATTTTGGTTTGTTTTGGTTGTTCAAGAATTGTTTAACACGGTGACATCAAGACAAGAAATCAGTCTGAAAAAGGGTCTCGATCCAAAACGTCACGCATTCCTCTCTCCAGCGATGCTGCCTGTCCTACTAAGTTACTCCAGCAATTTGTGTCTACCTTCAATTTAAGCCAGCATCTGCAGTTCTTTCCTACACAAGACAACAGTCTAACTGCTTAAATGACCAAGTGTGCAATGTTCTAAAAAGTTTACTTATCTAGTGGCCATATTTACAATGTGCATAGCTATAGTCTGAGTGATGATGAAATGAACATTCTAAGCTTGTATGAGACTGTAGGCAAACTGGAAAGACTGTTGCACTGTCAAATCTGTGATGAGATTTATCTTCATGTGAGTGGTTCAGTCTAATCCCATCAACTATCGCTCCTTTTTATTACTGTGCTTTCTCAAGTATGCTATTTTCAATAAATTTGCAAACTCTGCTTTAAAGTGATTTACAGTTAGAATCCCAAGCTTTAAACATTCTCCTTCAAGCTCCCATTAACTCTTGGTGATCATAAAAGGATATTATACAGTGTTTTTTTGTAGACAATAAGGTGCTGGTGTACACCTTTAATAAACATTAGACCAAGAGCAGACCTGTTGGGTCTGTTCCCCCAAAGTGCGGTTGCGGGGGAGGGGGGGGGGGGGCTGCGGGGGGGGGGGGGCGGTATGCAGCGCCACACACTCTAACTACCCCCCTGCACACACGCTAACTACCCCCCTTGATATTATATTAATATTATTAATTTGCTCCTTTTACCCCATAACCGCCCTATCCACTGATGCATAGCCCCCAACTCGCAGGCGCATCTAGAGAGGGGGGTTAGAGAATGAGGGCAGAGAGAGAATGGGGAGTGACAGAGAGAATGGGGCAAGAGACAGAGGGAGAGGGGGATGGAGGGGAGGAGGAGAGGGAGGGTGGGAGAGGGAGGGTGGGTGAGGGGGAGGATGGGGAAGGAGGGGAGAGAGAGATGGGAGGAGAGAGAGGGGAGGAGAAATGGGGAGAGGGGGGCTGAGGGGGGGAAGGGAAGCGGGGAGATGGGATGAGAAGGGAGGGGGAGAGGTGGGGGAAAGGGAGGGGGAGGGGTGGGGGAAGGGGGTAGGGGAGGGGTGGAGGGGAGGGTGTAGAGGTTTATAGCAGTGGAAGATTTCATCATTCACAATATTGACTCGGATGGTCCTAGTGCAAGGGGCTTAGATGGGGTTTAAATTGTTAAGGGTGTCCAAGCGAGTTTTTTGAGACAATATGTAGATAGCCCAACTAGAGAGAGGGCAATATTCAACCTTATTTTTGGAAATAAAACAGCACAGGTGATGGGAGTATCTGTGGAGGAACATTGGCATTAGTGACCATAATTCTGTAAATTTCAAGGTAGTTATGGAAAGGGATGAGGATGGTCCTCAAGTTAAGGTTCTAAATTCCGTAAGGCTGATTTCAATAGTGTAAGAGAGGACCTGGTAAATGTAGATTGGGAGCAGATGTTTGTGGATAAAACAACAGCTGCCTTGTGAGAGTTTTAAAAAATGAGTCAAAAAGAATTCAGGGGAGCATGTTCTGGTGATGATGAAAAGTAAAGATGACTACCATTTACTGTGTTTGTCCTGCCCTGGTTGAACATACTAAAGGGCAACACCTCATGTTTGTCAGAGTTAAATTCCATTTGCCTCCCTTGCTCCCCTTCCCAACTGATCTACATTCTGTTGTAAATTTAGACATCATTCCTCACTGTTCACTACACCACTAAGTTTAGTATCATCTACAAATAGGCCCTATTACAGATGGGATTAATGTGAATAGTGTAGATGGGCAAAAAGATCAGCATGGATATGGGTGGGCTGAATGGCCCATTTCTGTGCTGTGTGATGACTCTGACTCTATGGCTCTATTAGCTTCTAGAAACCTTAATTTGTCCCAACAGCTGCCAGAAGCACATTTCTGCACGTAAAAATTACTGCAGATAATCTTCAACACACCTAAACAATGTCCCTGGGTCACTTTAAGTTGTGCGGGATTCATTACTCTAGGTAGGTTGCACTTACTATATTCCTGTGAGTTAATAAAGCAGTTTGTAAATGTAATATTTTAGATCAAATTTTTGTCTTCAAATAAGTAATAATGTCGTGCACATTGATAATGTCTTTACAAGTTGGAAATCACAACAGCATTAGGGTAAACAACAACAATTTCTTGATGGACAGAACCTCAACAGAAAATCGGTGCAAGTACATCAAAACATGTAAAATCTCTCTTTATATGTGATTTACAGATAGAAAACTGGCAGGTGTATTTTGTGTTATCCAGTTCCAAGGTTTATATCTTTGTAACCATAATGCCCCATTTTATCCATTGGTTCTTCCTTTCCCTTGGAAGATTATCACACGTTATAGGAGCGATTTGTCTGCAGTTGCCTTGTTATTATACTTTTAATTCCTTAACTTCCCTCAGCTTTAATGAAAATGTAATATTTCATGTAAAGGGTTATTTGGATATTTTAATATTGAAAGAATTGAATAGTTTCCATTCTCAGTAATAAATGTTATATGTTTTTGTTGAACATAATTCGGTTTTCATACGGTAACAAAGTTGTGAAAAGTTGCAAACAAAGCAACAGGGTACTTTATCAACAGTATTTCTGAACCCAGTGCATACAGTGTTAGCTGCCAATCAGTTGTCATTCCACAAATAAGCCAATCAAGACAATTTGACAAAATCAAAAAAGGAATATAACAAATGTAGCCAACAAAAATGGAGGAAATGTTTATAGTTTTGTTTGAGAGGACTTATGTTTAGTCCCAATAATGAAGCCTGAAGTACATTTTAAGTTATTAGCAGAGTCAGTCAATGACAGTCCTCTGTTGTAGCCAAGTCAGCAAAGATTCAAAATAACTCTGATGTATATTTATATAAACAACGGACGTGCACACTCATTCCTATTAGTGTGATGGAATGTCAGATTATAAAAAGCATGAATTAACTAATTGCAGTCATTTACAAATGTATTTTATATTGTAATTCATATTTTAAAATAATCAGCTATGAATAGCTTTCATTCAACTTGTTTCTAGAGCAGTTGTTTAATGTACAGGACGATTCTGTCAGCTTAAGTCAGAGAGTCAGCACAAAATAGATTCATACCTTGGTCACAACTTGATGTGGTGATTAGAGGGATATGGAGATGGAGGGTTGTATAGATCGGGGATGGATGTGGAGAATGGGAAGGGTGTGGGGGAGGACAGTGAAGGGACAGATGAAGCAAAGGGATGTGAAATAGCTGATTGGGGAGCTTGTGAATTAACGGAGTATTCATTGTGAAGTTTGGTCTTGCTGCGGTTTATCTGGGGTTCTTTGGTGGTGATGTGGATGGAGGGGATAGATTTTGTGGAGAAACAAGGAACCGCAGGTGCTGGAATCTTGAGCAAAGCACAAAGTGCTGAAGTGAGCCAGTGGTTCGGCAATGTCTCTGGAGGATACAGATAGGCAACATTTTGGATTCGGACCTTCTTCAGACTGGTTGTAGTGGGGAGGAGGGGGTGGATACAAAGTTGGAAAAGAGGTGACTGCGGAACAAAATCTAGTAGTTGATACGAGGTTACATGTAAGAGTAGTTTTGATTGGCTGATTGATGGCCAAAGACTAGAGATTAATAAAAATAAACAAAAGGATGTAAGATTAGAAGAGAAGAGGAGTGAAATGTTAAACTAGAGGAAGGAATATAGGAAGGAGGCAAAGGGAAGGCTGCTTACCCAATTGGGGCACAGGAAAGAGAGGGGGATAAGGAGGGGTGGGGGGGTTATTACTTAAAATTGGAGAATCCAATGTTCATACCGTTGGTTTGTATGCTACCAAAGAGGAATATGGGGTGCTGTTCCTCCAAATTGCGCATGGCCTCATTCTGGCAATTACAGAGGCCCAGGATAGAAAGGTTGGTATGGGAATAGGAAGGGGTGTTAAAACGGTTAGCTAGTGTGAAATCCAGCAGACCTTGGCCTTCATCGAAACAGTTGTGCTCAAGTTCCCAGTCCATGCCTGGGCTCGCTGATTTAAAGGGAGCACTGAATGCAGTAGAATAGATTAGAGGAGCTGCATGTGAACCTCTGTCTCACCTGGAAGGGCTGCTGGGGTCTCTTGATGAGTGTCAGCGAGGTGATAGATTTAATGTTGTCCTGTCGATAACTAAGACATAAGAAGCTGATCTTGTGCTGAGTATTTATATGTTAACTACAAGGGTATGAAAGCATGACAGCTAAAATGAAATAGAAAAATAGGTTAAGGAATTAACCAATTGAGGTGCAGTGGTGAACAATTAAACATAGAAACATAGAAACATAGAAAATAGGTGCAGGAGTAGGCCATTCGGCCCTTCGAACCTGCACCGCCATTCAATATGATCATGGCTGATCATCCCACTCAGTATACAGTACCTGCCTTCTCTCCATACACCCTGATCCCTCGAGCCACATTAAAGCAGCTTTTTTTTTTTAAAAGTAGATTTATTCAAATGTGAAAGGAAAATTGCAAGCAGAAGATCCACCATTTATGTTTAACTAAATAAATGGCAGGTCAGAAGATTGGACATTATATAAAAAGCAGCAACGTTTAATAAGGAAGAAAAAATTGAGTTTGAGATAAAGTAGCCAGAAATATAAAAACAGACAGTAATTTCTATAGATATTCAAAAGAGAAATGAATGAAAAATGTGCGCATTAATCCAAAGATATTAAATTTAAAGAATTACTTATAGAAATCAATGAGGTGACAGATAAATTAAACAGATATTTTGCAGAAGTCCACTGTAGGGGATACAAGTAACATCCTGGTGATAACCATGAACTGGGAATTGGAAGGGATGGAAAATCACAGGAAATTTACCATCATCATGGCAGCAGTACTGAATTATTTCAACACAGAAAATGTTGGACATCATCGGCAGGTGAAATCGCATCTGTGGGTAAAGAAACAGTTGACATGTCAGATTGGTGTTGTGACGAGCCGAGGAAGTCTTTGACTTGAAATGTTAACACTGTTTCTCTTCCCACAGCTGCCGCCTGACCTGCTGGGTATTTCCAATATTTTCTGCTTTTATTTTAGATTTCCAGCATCTGCAGTTTTTCGAAAAGCAAATAGAGGCAGTCATTTTTACATACTAAATACATTGTTGGAACTGCAAGCTTTCCACTCATCATTTCCTGATGGACTTCATTGCAGTCAGAAACGGGTGAATTGATCATGGGGAACAAGGACATGGCAGACCAATTGAATAATTACTTTGGTTCTGTCTTCACTAAGGAAGACATAAATAATTTGCCGGAAATAGCAGGGGATCGCGGGTCAAATGAGATGGAGGAAATGAGTGAAATCCAGGTTAGCCGGAAAGTGGTGTTGGGTAAATTGAATGGATTAAAGGCCGATAAATCCCCAGGGCCAGATAGGCTGCATCCCAGGGTACTTAAGGAAGTAGCCCCAGAAATAGCAGATGCCTTAGTGATAATTTTTCAAAACTCTTTAGATTCTGGAGTAGTTCCTGAGGATTGGAGGGTAGCTAATGTAACCCCACTTTTTAAAAAGGGAGGGAGAGAGAAAACGGGGAATTACAGACCAGTTAGTCTAACATCGGTAGTGGGGAAACTGCTAGAGTCAATTATTAAAGATGGGATAGCAGCGCATTTGGAAAGTGGTGAAATCATTGGACAAAGTCAGCATGGATTTACGAAGGGTAAATCATGTCTGACGAATCTTATTGAAGTTTTTGAGGATGTAACTAGTAGGGTGGATAAGGGAGAAGCAGTGGATGTGTTGTATCTGGACTTTCAGAAGGCTTTCGACAAGGTCCCACACAAGAGATTGGTATACAAACTTAAAGCACATGGTATTGGTGGTTCAGTATTGATGTGGATAGAGAACTGGCTGGCAGACAGGAAGCAAAGAGTAGGAGTGAACGGGTCCTTTTCAGGATGGCAGACAGTGACTAGTGGGGTGCCGCAAGGCTCAGTGCTGGGACTCCAGCTATTTACAATATACATTAATGATTTGGACGAGGGAATTAAATGTAACATCTCGAAGTTTGCGGATGACACGAAGCTGGGGGGCAGTGTTAGCTGTGAGGAGGATGCTAGGAGGCTGCAGGATGACTTGGATAGACTGGGTGAGTGGGCAAATGCATGGCAGATGCAGTATAATGTGGATAAATGTGAGGTTATCCACTTTGGTGGCAAAAACAGGAAGGTAGACTATTATTTGAATGGTGACCGATTAGGAAAAGGGGAGATGCAGCGAGACCTGGGTGTCATGGTACACCAGTCATTGAAAGTAGGCATGCAGGTGCAGCGGGCTGTGAAGAAAGTGAATGGTATGTTGGCATTCATAGCAAAAGGATTTGAGTACAAGAGCAGGGAGGTTCTACTGCAGTTGTACAGGTCTTGGTGAGACCACACTTGGAGTATTGCGTACAGTTTTGGTCTCCTAATCTGAGGAAAGACATTCTTGCCATAGAGGGAGTACAGAGAAGGTTCACCAGACTGATTCCTGGGATGGCACGACTTCCATATGAAGAAAGACTGGATAGACTTGGCTTGTACTCGCTGGAATTTAGAAGATTGAGGGGTGATCTCATAGAGACTTACAAAACTCTTAAGGGGTTGGACAGGCTAGATGCAGGAAGATTGTTCCCGATGTTGGGGAAGTCCAGGACAAGGGGTCACAGTTTAAGGATAAGGGGGAAGTCTTTTAGGACCAAGATGAGAAAATCATTTTTCACACAGAGAGTGGTGAATCTGTGGAATTCTCTGCCACAGAAGGTAGTTGAGGCCAGTTCGTTGGCCATATTTAAGAGGGAGTTGGATGTTGCCCTTGTGGCTAAAGGGATCAGGGGGTATGGAGAGAAGGCAGGTACAGGATACTGAGTTGGATGATCAGCCATGATCATATTGAATGGCGGTGCAGGCTCGAAGGGCCGAATGGCCTGCTCCTGCACAGAATTTCTATGTTCTATGTTTCTATCCTAGGGTCTTAAAAGGAATGGCTGGTGAGAGGGCGATCTGTTGGATTTAATTTTCCAAAATTGCCCCCATCCGTGGCATTAAATTGAACAAAAGTAAATGGAACTCATTTAATCAATAAAGAAGAGGAAACCACAAGAAAGTTAGCTTAGCATGTGTTACTGGGAGAATGATGGAATCTATTAATCTAAGCATGTTGTAGCAGGACACAGAAGAATTCAAGACTACAAGCAAAAATCAACATGTTTTGGTGAAATGGAAATCTTATTTGATCATTTTAATGCAGATTTTAGACACACCGTGCTACGGATAAAGGGGAACAGCTGGATGTACTCTGCACAGAATTTCAGAAGAATTGTGATCAGGTGTCACATTAAGGTTTATGGGAGAAAATAAAATTGCATGACATAGGAGGCGACATATTGGCATGGATTGGAGATTGTTATCAGGAAACAGGCAATAGGCATAAATGGGACTTTTTCGGATTGAAGTAATAAAGTGGTGTGCACCAGGTTGGGTGCTGATGCCTCAGACTTTCAATACATGTAAAAATGGCTTGGATCATGGAACCAAATTTATATAGTAAATTCTGATGACATGCAGACAAGCTATCAATGAATGGAGGTATTTCAGAGGCCAAAGATCTGGCAAATGGAATATAATGTTGGAAAATTATGTAAGAATATATTTTGGCGGAAAAAATAAAAAGGAAACATGTTAAAAGCTTTGGTTGTGTAAGTACATAATTCACAAAAGATGTTTGCTGCTACCCCGAGTAATTAAGAAAGCAAACGGGTGTTATTATTTATTTCTGGAGGAATTAAATAAAAAAGGGAGTGGTGAGTTGGGGAAGTCCAGGACAAGGGGTCACAGCTTAAGGATAAGGGGGAAATCCTTTAAGACCGAGATGAGAAAGACTTTCTTCACACAGAGAGTGGTGAGTCTCTGGAACTCTCTGCCACAGAGGGTAGTTGAGGCCAGTTCATTGGCTATATTTAAGAGTGAGTTGGATGTGGCCCTTGTGGCTAAGGGGATCAGAGGGTATGGAGAGAAGGCAGGTACGGGATACTGAATGATCAGCCATGATCATATTGAATGGCGGTGCAGGCTCGAAGGGCTGAATGGCCTACTCTTGCACCTAATTTCTATGTTTCTATGATTTACTTCATTTATATAGAGCATTGGTGAGACTGCAGATAGACACAAAAAGCTGGAGTAACTCAGCAGGACAGGCAGCATCTCAAGAGAGAAGGAATGGGTGACATTTCGGGTCGAGACCCTTCTTCACACTGGAGTCTTCCAGGACATCGGCGAGACCAAACACAGACTGGGCGATCGTTTCGCGAAACACCTTCGCTCAGCCCGCTGAACCAACCTAATCTACTGGTTGCTGGACAGTTTAATTCTCCTTTCCATTCCAACACAGACCTTTCTGTCCTCGGTCTCCTCCATTGTCAGTGTGAAGGGCCTGTCCCTCTTTCACGACCTAATTCACGACCTCTGCCGAGTTTGCCCTTGACTCATACTTACAGCATGGTCATCACGAGGTCATAGGTAGGTCGTAGCGGGCTGTGATGCTAGTCGTAGGTACTCGTGGCATCAAGTAGGTCGGGGCGTTTTTTCTAGCGTGATGAAAAATGTCCGCGAGTAAAAAAGGTCGTGAAAGTGGGACAGGCCATTAAGGCTAAACGCAAATTGGAGGAACAACCTCATATTTTGCTTGGGCAGCTACAGCTCAGTGGTATGAATATCTCTCACTTCAGATAGTCCCTCTCTCTCTATATCCCAATCCCACCCAAGTCGCAATAGCTGTTCATTTTCACCCTACAAACAGCTTACAATCATGGCCTGTTTCCATTATCATCGTTACTTTTTTGCATATCGTCGTTACTTTTATGCAATTGTTGATACGTTAAATGCTCAATATAAATTGCCGGTGGTGCATAGGTGAGGGATAGAATCTGAGAGTGTTGATGGGGAGAATAAAATGGGGTAAGAGTAAATAGGTAGTTGATGTCAGCCTGGACTCAATGACCGGTTTGACTGGATGACTCTCTATGTCCATGTCTAAGTGAATGCTTCTGGGATAGAGAATTTTTATTCAGTTAATACCTGCAATGGGTGAACTGCCTTAAAAGAAAAGATGGGCAGGCTAGGCAATATCATCTAGAAGTTCGGAAAGTAATAGGGAATTCAATTAAAACGAAAAGATCCCGATGAGCCTTAACCCTAATGCATGGAGAGGATGTTTCCTCATAGAATATAGAACAGTACTGCACAAGAGCAGTCAACTTGCCCCCAATATTGGCCAAGTATGACACCAAATTAAACTAATCTCCTCTGACTGCCAATGATGCACATCCCTCCGTTCCATGCCTTTCTAAAGCTAATACATAACTCCCATTTTTGGTTGAATGCTGGGTATATCGGCAGAGACAGCTGATGTGAAGTATGTCCCTCACTGGATGACTGATGCTGATCCTCCCGGCTTAGGCTCTGCAGGGGCCAACAGGCACACCTGCAATGCGCGACCCAGTTAAATGACAGCAAAAGCACTTCACCAGATAGGGTGAGAGGAGTGTTGCATAAGGCAGGCAACCATCTCCAAGCCATGTCAGGGGAAATGGTTGAGGTAGGTAGAATAACAACAGATAAGGTTCATTTGGGCAGGTATGTGGGGAGGAAAGATTTAGCAAGATATGGGCCAAACGGAGGCAAATAGGGGTATCATAGATCGGTATTTTGGCCGGCATGAACAAGATGGCCCAATGGGCCGGTTTTATGCTGTGTATCACTGGGTTAATGAATTAGTAAATTATTTTAAATGCAACAGAAATTGAGGTACAGAGGTACACTTCAGTGCCATTCCCCATAGTCTTCAGCAAGACTTAACAATGGCACTCAGTATTTTTGTAATCACAAATATAAATATTTCAATTTTTAATTGGGACGGACAACTGAAATCAGATTTTAATCAAATGGACAGCTTAATCAGAATCCACCAGGTGATAATCAATATGTTTCCTAAATCCACTGTGAACTAAAACTACTGCTTTATACAGAATTGGTTGAAGAATTATAGATTTCGAATCTATAAAATTATAGATTTCACATAAAAGAGAAAGCACTCAGCAGACACATCCGCTGAATGCATCACCTCAATGCTGAGCAGCATTTGCAGAGTATCTTGGAGAGTGCGAGAATTGCACCAAACTGAGAGATCATCACCAACAACTGCAGATGTAAACAAATAAATCTTCCAGAACATAGGGACACATCCCAAAAGAGCGTATGTCACTTGCAATGCCATCTGTGTCCGTCCAGGGAATTTTAAGTGCTCTCACATAATTTTGTCCGGATTAAAGGAGATGCCAGACGATGAGTGCTAGAAAATAGGTGGTAGCACTGAATATGCTTTGGAACCTTAATTATCTGTGCCCTTAGTCAGAAATTTAAGATTAAAAAAAACTGCAGATGCCAGAGTATAAAAACAGAGGTCAGGTCAAGCCGCCATCCACAAGTACTGCCTGATCCAGCTATTTCTACTCTTGTTTGCCCCCTGCTTGCCGTGCTGGCACTAGCACTGTACTCAGGATTTCAAACGTTTGCTCCATAGGGAAAGCCAGCTTCAGTTAATGTTGAACTGAGCAGAGTAGAGAATAATATCCCTGCGCTGTGCAAATTAATGTGGGCAAGATTTTGTGCAGAGCTTGCTCATAACTACTCAAAATCAAAATGTGTGGATAGTTTCTGGAGGAATAATTAATAGAACCCTTATTCAAAGAAATACTTTTGCATTTTATTGACATGCTTCCCCTAGACGCACACCAGTGTGTTCTAACGATCCAGTGCTCAGAGTTCCCTCATCTCCGACAATTGTCTCCCCCTCACTGCAACACGATTGTGTACAGGTAATTGTACTCTAATGCAATAGCTGTGTTCCTAAGAATTCTCGTGTTAAAAGGCAAATGTGTCAAAAGGAGAACGAGGCTACCTCCACACCACAATTACTTTAGCATTGGTAATCAGTACAATCTGAGACAAGCTCAGACTTAATTAATCATGAGATCCAAAGAGTTCTTCGTGGGAGGATGTGAAGAGGATGTCCCCTCCTTATGCAAGAATCTAAATTTGGATTCCACTTTAAGATAAGGTTCACCCATTTAAGGCAAAAGTGTGAAAGTTTCATGAGCCTTTGGAACTGTCTCTCTCAAAGGATTGTAGAAGCAAGTCTTTGTCTATTTTTGATGGAGGGTTGATAGATAATTGATAAGTCCAGGCGGGGAGCGGCAAAAAGTTACCACAGGGAGACAGGAATGCAGCTAATTCACAACTTGTACAGATATGATTTTATTAAGTGGCGGCACAGGCATCAGGGGCTGAGTGGCTACTCCTGATTGTTAAAGCTAGAATCCAGGAAGCCACTATTTAAGAGGTCTTCCTGGATTGTGATACCAGTGATTCAGGAAAGTTTACAATGGAATTATTTCAAACCTTCCAAGACTGTCAGTTCTGTAAGCAGCAGACACAGACAGTCCTTGTAGAGACGACTTTAAGAGTCTACAAAGTGTACATGTGCATATGTGCGGGAACCAATCTTGCAGTGTAATTTAGTTATGTGTCACATTCTAGCCTTCAATATGTGGAGCAAATTTAGATCAATTCTATTTTATGTTTCTATTCCTTCAATACATTTAAAATTCTGCAATTCCCATGCCTTTAATATATTTAAAGCTCTGCATTAATGTTCTGGATATTCCTGTCTCCTAAATATATTATTTGTTGCTTTGTCCCTATATTCATTTGTGATTCTTAAATCTCTATTATTAAAATTATACCTGCGCTGCATAAGAATTTCAGTTGAGGGCACAATGAATTTTGTCAATGCCCCATCTGTGTTTTAAGGTTATATAACGCATCCCAGCAGAATGCAGTCTGCTTGCTGGGTAGACTATTAATCAGCAGATGGTTAACTTCAGTATGCTAATTTCTGTTGGGTTTTGAGTCCCTATTTATACCTTCACTAGATGTATTTTTTTAATTAGCATGTCAAACTGAACTTCATGAGACCTCTGAAAAGGAGCTCGGGCTGCTCCCATACTAATTGCCAGAGCTTGAGCCAAATGGAAACTTTCTTCTCCCCTGCAAAATAAAAAACAGAAATCCTAGATTGACAAGGAACTCTGATGCCGATCTCACCTCCTTTCATTGCAAAGAAACTTCTGAAAGAAAGTGGAATTTCCTTGCACCATTATTGTCAGACAATTCTATCTCACTAACTGGGGTTCAGTTGATTGCTTATTCCAGTACTACCTTCAGTGCTTTGACTTTTACTATCCTCTAATTGTTTGATATTGGTTTTACGGTGAAAACTTTTGTTTTGCATGCTGTCAAAACCACTCATGAGTATAACAAAGAGAAAGGAAACAGAGTGCAGAATGTAGAGTTACAGTTACAGTAAAGGTGCTGATAAAAAAAAAGATCTGTAACAAGGTAGATTGGGGAGTCAGGAATATGTTCCTTAGCTTGTGAAAGATTAATTCAAGAGTCCGATAACTTTGGGAAGAACCTGTCGTTGAATCTGGTGGTGCGTGCCTTCAACATGCTGCCAGGGATGATGGTTATAGCAGATATGAGAATGGCGATATGGCTTTTAGAGAGGCACATGGATTTGCATGAAATTGAGGAATATGGATCACCTGCAGGCAGAGGAGATTAACATGGCATCATGTTTGTCACAGACTTTGTGGACTGAATAGCTTGTTCCTGTGCTATACTGGCTTTTGGAAATATATTCATCATAATGGGGCAGTGAGGTGGCGTAGCTAGTAGAGCCACTTCTCCACAGCACCAGACGTTCAATCCTGTGACTCAGGAGCTGTCTGTGGAATTTGCACATTCTCTTTATGGATGCTCGGTTTTCCCCTTGGTGCTCCAGTTTCTTCCCACATGACGTGCAACTTCAAGTCAAGTCAAGTTTTATTCGTCACGTGCACATAAAGTGCAGTGAAATGATTTTGCCAGCAGCAGTACAATAAAAAAAGAACACACAATACACAATAAAAATGTCAGTGATGAAAGAGCTGCAGATGCTGGAAAAATCTAAGGTAGACAAAAAAGCTGGAGAAACTCAGCAGGTGGGGCAGCATCTATGGAGTGAAGGAATAGGCGACGTTTTGGGGCGAGACCCTTCTTCAGCACACCAGTCTGACTTGATAGTAATCAATGAGGATAGGAAACTTGACCTATTTAACAACTGGAAGTCGATGTCCTGTTAGGATAGGATCAAATGGGTTAAAAGGGCTTTATCACAGATCATATTATTGTGCTTGGAGGCAGAAGTGCATGCAAACCATACGTAAGCCCTGCAAAAATGACTGCAGGCAGGATTGTGAGAGCTATTTAATGTTATTCAGCTTCAAGGCAGTTCACATTTAAGCCTACAAACCCTAGGGTGAAAGAAACTGACTAGAGGCTGCAGCATTAATGTGATCATCCAGCATTAAAGTAAATGTGAGCTTCAACAAAGAAGAGTGCTCCGGGACAAAGAGTCAGGTTCGGCAGATTTCTTGCACACATGATGAGAAGAAACTGAACAAAGGGTTTAGATTCCAATGAGGCACAAGAGGATTCTGCCTTAAAATGTGGAATCATCAGGGGTGCTACTTACAGCAGAATATCAAAGCATCTTTTGAAAAGTCTTGGTCTCTGTTCAATTTTTCCAATGCTTGGTCATCTGCAATGTGACCCAGAAATAATACTGGCTGATCAGAGAAAACTCCTGATTTAATGCCACCTTAAACTGAGGATGAACAGTAAGTAGATGTGTCATTTATGCACTTGCATTAATTTAACAATCATAGCAAAACATCCCAAGTAAAAGGATCAGTGAGGGGGAAGCTGATGTTGAAGCAGTGGTTTGGAAATTTTTGATTCATTGATTTATCATCCGATTTAGTGAGGATTTAATAATCTGCTTCACAACTAGAAACGGGTCACTGTGATACTGCTGTTGGATTAGTGTTAATGTAGAACTAGAGAAAGCGCATCAGGTACTTAAAGATCCCGCATCTACATATCAACTTTTGAATCAACCCACAAAGTGTTACAGCCTTTTGGTTTGAAATGAACTCACAGCTGTGATTTAAGGAACTCATTCATATGATTTAAACTTATTCAGATATCCAGCATCTCCCACACTGATTGGTATCCTACAAACCATTTGTATTGTCATGTACATCATGAGATGAGAAGTAGATCTTCAAGTATCCCAGTTGAAGAAACTATTTAGGTAATATTTTGTTGAGACTGTTTTTAAACTGAGGGTTGTAACTGGTTGATGATGTGTAATTTTAAACTGGAAATTAACCTGATGGATTTTATAATCCATGTGGAAATGGGGCAAGTTGGGACAAAACACCAAAGATTAAAACAGGGCAGATGTTCAGGACTGAGCAAAGTTAAATGAAGCATAAATACAACTAGCATACAACTGTACAAGACATTTTAAAGAAAATTTCCAAATTACAGAATTAGCATATGGCATTGAAGAAGTCTATTTGAACAATGACATCAATGACATCAGTTTGACATTTATAACATTGTAAAATATATCAAAGTGATGTTCAGGCCCATAAGGAAGTGTTTGGCAATGAAAGTTTTGCGATTATAAGTTATCCAGAAGTGGGAAAGAGACACAGTGGTTTAAAATAACTGTGCGTTTACTCAATCTTTTCCTCACCTGATTTTATACACCTCTATAGGATCACTCCTCATTCTCCTGCGCTTGAAGGATAGTCCTAGCCTGCTCAGCCGCTCCCTATAGCTCAATCCATCAAGGCCTGGCAACATCATGGTAAATCTTCTCTGAACCCTTTCAAGCTTGACAACCTCTTTCCTATAACATTGTGCCTAAAACTGAACACGTCGTTTGCGGTTCTCCGCCAGGGGGCAGTTTGGGGATGGGGTGGTAGGATAAGCAGATTCCGGTTGAAGAGAGACAGAACTAGGATGGAAGCTGGGAGTGTTTATGATGCCAGGTTTCTCTGCTTATTCTTAGCAGGTCTTTCATGGAGTTGATATATCAGATCCCTTGCCAAATGATGTGTTCCTTATTTCCTGTGAAGTGAATGGAGAGTGAATCAGATGGCTGATCTGATGGTTTACATTTCCCACTGACTTCGGATTAAAATTATATCCTTTGTTTTGTTCAGAGGTGCAAACAGCACCCTCTTCACTGTAGCATAGGCTTGTCAGTGGCTGGGACTAGGACCATTATAGGTAATTAGAGCAGAAGATCTGAGTTGCCATGGGAACACTATTTATCTCCAGTATCTAGCCAGCAGGGTGTTAATGAATTTTCATGAGAAATTTCATTTTGCAATTTGTGAGTCTAACTGGGGGTGGGTTAGCACTAAACAACAGAGTACAATTTTATGATTAGGTGCTATTGGCGTATGCCTAAGGGAAATTCCGTCCTGCTTGTGCAATGCCTGGGGAACGAAGAAGAAAAGGTGGCCTTTTAAAAAATAATACATTTGATTTTGCAATCCATCCAGGAGGTGATGACAGCTAACAGCTAATGTTCCAGTCAGTACACCTGGGTCTTGCATGATATCTGTCAGGTGTCTGACACAAAGCCAAAATCCACATTGTCCAGTCAGCATCTGTGAAAGGTAATGGCACAGCCTGCACTTGGACATGCACCACAGCCCTTAGCAGACATTGAGTGGCCTTCAGAGTATTTCGAGCATTTTCTATATTCCATCAAGTCAAATTTCCAGCATTTGGTCCTTGACCACTGGAGGAAAATGACAGAGCTTAGCTGGATAATCGTCACTGATCCCTGACACTGTGGAGATGAATATAGCAGCAACCTGGACTGAGATAAACTGGGTCATACAGGTTTCCAGCGAGGCTTGAAGTCTCTCTCTTGATCCAACATGATTAAACTGCCCTCTTCAGAATACAATTAAATTAAATTAAATTAATTTTACTTTCATTTTCTTATAAAGTTATAAAACTTACAAAATAAATGTTGACATACAAAATAAATGAACATGATTCTTTTTGGTCACTTTGTTAATCAGCAGTTATCTTTTGGTGGACATGATGCATGGAAGGATAGAAAGAGGACAGAGAGTTGAATGGGCACGGCAGCGAGATGGGGGTCAGTAAAGTCTAAACTCCAGCATAGAATACAAGTCAAAAAATAAAAGACTGCTGAAATCTGAAATAAGGCTGCAAATGGGTATCAAGCCCGCTATTTTTTGCCTCACCCCTCCCCTCTCCTCTTTATGCTCCCCTCTACCCTCTCAGTCATAATGCAGGGGCTTGACCCAAAATGGCGACCATCCCTCCGTGTCCACAGATGCTACACAGAGTTCCTCCAGCAGTTTGTTTCTGCTCCAGTTTCCAGCATCTGCAGTCCCTTGTGTCTCCAAATGAGAATAAATGGTCCTTTGTCTGAATGTCAACCCTGTTTCTCTCTCTGCATCCCCATAGATGCTGCCTGACCTACTGGGTATTTCTGGCATTCCCTGTTTCTATACCAGCTGGGCCAAATAATCAGTTTGTTTGCAGCAGATCTATTTCCACACAGACTCTGCAGTTAAGCCTTTTTATTTCTGCAGTATTTTTCCCACTTTAGGTCATTTTGCTATGTTGCACTCTGCTCCGCAAATTCAGATAAATTACCTGTTGGGCGGCCACATAATTTACAGAGGGACTTTTGTTTCTTAAAATGTAATTGCAGCAAGAATTATAATAGAGAATTAATTAAACTGTTGGTTTTAATATGTTGCATAAATGGCTTCACCACAGAAAGAATAGTTCATACAGAAGTCTAAATAAGCCCCATAATGTGACCTGATCTTGAATCCTAAGAGGCACATACGGTCTCTGATGAGCAAACCATAACACACCTTGTAAGAAGGGAACCCTATAAGGCATACTTAAAGTTCATTTTTGGACGGCTCCTTGAAGCTGTGTACTTTAGATCGGTGCATTCCATTACCTTGTAAAGAAGGGTCATTCTTAATGTCCTGTGAAGGTTGAGTTATAGAAAATGACTTTTCGATGGATGTTTAAAAGGATCACTTGCCTAGGCTGCCTGGAAATGTACAAACGTAGGGCTGCTATTTCTCTGTGAAGGTCTTTCTAATGGTGGTTGTTTAAAGATGTTAAAAGATAATGAGGCTTCCATATGCAGAATAATCTACAGATCTTCAGTGACCAGAATGTTCTGTGTTTAAAATTTATAAATTTATAAAATTCAATTAATCTTTCATAGTAATAATGCCTAATAATTTCCAATGTAATTAACCTTTTCTATATTACCTGGAAGCATAATATCATTCAGTTATGAGGGATATTGTTGTGTAACCACCTAGAGAAAATCAGAGCAGTCATTCAATTAAAGGGCAAAAGACAATTTGTGGAGGTTTGAATAATAAATGAGGTGAAGAATATGAAGAGTTTATTTCTTGAGAAAATAATTGACCTCTTCTCGTATGAATGGCGGAGGCAGACTGACGTGAGTGCTGACTCGTCATCAAAAAGGAAACACAACTAAAACTACCAATCATGTAGAGGTTTTGTGGCTTCATTGTACTCTGCACCCAAAACACGTGCAGATTGTGCCAAAACCATCATAATATCCATCTCCACTTTTATTCTGGCTTGTGAAGAGTTCCCTGAGCTCCAAACCTCAGTCTGTCCCTTCATGATGAGATTCCTCCTCTCTAAATCATGTGTGCCTTTCACATGTTGAGCTCCCTCATACATGAGCTCTGAATGCTGTGTTCTCCAAATCCTAGTCTGTCATATGAAGGCTCTTCAGCTCCACACTCCCAATGTATCTCTTCCGTGATTCATCATTATCCAAATCCTCTGTAGCTGTAACACTATATTCTGCACTTTGCTTCCTTTTCTCTTTCTGCACTACCCATTGTACAGTATGATTTTCCTCGTGTGCAGTATGATCTGATTGGATAGCAAGCAAAACAGTTTTTCACTATATTTTGCTACATGTGACAATAATAAACCAATACTAATACTACTTAAAGTGTGACTGTTTAATGATGCCTTCCCTCATCTTTAGCCCTCAGTGTGTCTGAACATGGTGTCCTCTCATCTCACCAAGTTCTCAGCATGTATTTTCTATGCTGTGAATCCCTATTGCCAAACCTTATGTGTGTCTTTTATATTGTGATCTCCTCTACCTTCAAACTACTATAATTCTTTACCTCAAAACCCTTAGTGTATCTATTCCAAGGTGTGTCACTTCAAAAGTCTCATCTCAAAACTTTGAGTATTTTTGTCATTCATCATGTGTTTTGTTTTCTACCAAACCTCACTGTGTCTGTGCCAAGGTGAAATTCCTAATCTCCCAATTCTATTTGGCTCTTCTGCACACTGAGGTTACTAATCTGCAAACCTTCAGTAGATCTGTCAAATCTCCAACCCCAGGTCCCTTATGTTGTGAGTTATGTTATCTCATTTCGCAGTGACCCTCCCTTTGCAATTTTAGTCCGTCTTTAATTTGGTGTGTGTTTCCTTATCTCCAAACATAATTCTGGGAGAACTTTCAGCATTAATTTAAGAACTGATTAGTGTACACAGATACCTAAATCTTCATTGTTGTGCAGTTCCTAGTTTCTCAGCATAAAAAAATAATTAATTTTGTTTCCACCGATTCTGAAGTAAATGACCTCACACATATTCTCAGAATGAACTTAATTCACGTCAGTATTTCCTACACACTTAATGTGTATGCATGTGTGAATTTCTCGCTTTTTGCTTCCATTTATTCTAATTAATCTCTACCTCTTGAATTAATATCATTCATAGATGGAAAAATGCTGTACTCTAATTCTTCATTCAGATCTAATAATTAAAGCTGAGTGCTCAGTTCCAAGCCCAGAGGAGTAAACTTATTTTGTAATCAATTTCCACCCCATAAGGAAAGTTGCTTCCAAATTCATGCATTTTAGTCAGTTATATTAATTCTGTGTTTAAGAAGGAACGGCAGATGCTGGAAAATCGAAGGTAGACAAAAATGCTAGAGAAACTCAGCGGGTGCGGTAGCATCTATGGAGTGAAGGAAATGGGCAACATTTTGGGCCGAAACCCTTCTTCAGACTTTTGTCTACCTATTAATTCTGTGTGTGCAGTTTTGTCAAATGCCTCCCATCTCTAAAGTGCAGCCAAATTATTTAGACTGCCCTTCACTGTTGCACACTGACCCTTGAACAACGTATGCTTCCAACCAGAGGAAGCGGGTTGGGTGCCCACGTCTGGCACTGTTCTCATCTAATAGACAAGCGTAAACACGGTGCTGGTAATTGTTGGTGATGCACAGGATACTTGCTCCTTCCTGGATTATGTGTTTCTACACCCTGTGTTAATGAGACTACTTGTGTTTTTTTTGTTAACATTTCATATTCAGATGTAACCACCATTGAGTTTTAGTATAATAACGGAAAGTTCCAGCCACAGACATCATGGAATTATCCGCAGCTTCTCCCTTCTCTTGAAATACCAATGGTAAATGAAAGGTTCAAAGTCAGTGTACACTTAAAATTTCCCCTCCTGAAGCTTCTCAGCCTTGCTGACGTTGAAAACTAGAATGTTGTTCTGGCGCCATTCAATAAGATTTTTAAGTTCTCACCTGTAAACTGATTCATCATTATCCGTTATTTGTCCAAAATGGTGGTATCGTTGGCAAATTTAAAGATAGCTTTGGTGCTGTGTCTGACTACATAGTTATGGTAATAGAGAGAGTAGAGCAGGGGATTGAGCACACAACCTTGATTTGCTCCTGTTTTGATGGTTATTGAGGAGGAAGTGTTGACAATTCATACAGTTCGTAGTCTACCAATGAGCAAGTCGAGGGTCCAATTTTTACAGACAGGAGAATCACATCACCTTTTCCCTTGAATTTGCAAATCAGGATTCGACACAAAATGCAGAAAGAGTAAAACAAAATGTTGTGAAATGCAGCCCTGTAACTTCTTGGTTACCCCAGCAGGAAACAAACTAGATGAAAGCAACTATACCAATGTATTCATTAAAAGATGGATGGGAAACTGCTATAATATTCATAATAATCTGTCAGATGTCCAGTGTAACATGGAAGAGGTAGGAGTTAACCATAGATGGTTGCACAGTATAATAGGCAGCGTGGTGGGATATTTGTCATAGATGGATGTACAACATTATACAGTCACCATCTGGAGACCAAAACTGTACTCAATACTCTAGGTGAGGTTTCAACAAAACCCTGTACAACTGCAGTAGAACCTCCCTACTCCTATATTCAAATCCTTTTGCTATGAATATATATATGATATATTGAGATATATCAAGATAAATGTTTGGATTGCCTTCTGCAGAGAATGTATACAGGGGAACGAAATAACAAAATGAGAGGGACAAAGTGAGTGCATGAAAATGGATGGAAAGGTAAAGTTTAAGGGAAGCAAAAACCTTTCTTGATCATATAACCAGAAAAAAAGGTAGTCAAGATAAGGATAAAGTCAATAAAGGATCAAAACGCACCTACGCCAACATTCAAAATGTGGATCTCAAACATGTCTGAAACGCTACATCTTGAAGAAATGAGATTCCTCTTACTAGGCAAAGTAGACCAATTCTTAAAGATTTGGTCTCCGTTTATCAACTTTATACAAGCATATGGTGCAACATAACATAACCTTAGAAATTAAATGTTTAGAACTGGGTGACGGATGGGCAAAAATATGAGATTGGTAGATCTCTCCTAATCTCTATTTTCTTTTTACTTTTCCCTTCTCTTTCAATCTTTTAACTTCTCACCTCTGTCCTTTATTTTTTTTTTGTTTTCTGTTTCTACTCGCTTGTCTATCTATTCCGACACTCTTTATTTCTTTTTTTCTCTCACTGCTCTTTTATTATTGAACTAAAAGTATGAAGTTGTACAAGAATGAGAATATGTATTTATGTATTAGGTACTTAAGTACCAGACTACTGTACTTACTTCTAACAAAAATAAACAAACAAAAGGATCAAAATAAGAGCTTGATCTTGTCGAGGTTGTGAATTGATAAATATGCCAATTCAATACATATATCCACCTTCACTAAATAAGATGTTTTTTGTCAATGAAAGGGTGGTAGTGTAGAAATTAGATACAATACGAAACATAAATTACAAGTTTGGCATCACATAAAAGTCTAAATTTCCCCTAATGTGAGTGGGATACATCTTAGTCTGTTGATGGAAGTAGAGTACAGAGTACCCGTGTTTTAGTCATTATTCTTCTTGGACAAAGAATGTTTCAAATCTATGGCAGCTATGCCACTAATTACAAACACTATTCTCCGGGCTGGAGCTGGGTTGGTCCCTGCTGGTCTGCTGTGGTTGCATTGATTGTGTGTCACTGTCTCTATGAAAAGTGAGCGAAGTGTGTTACTTAGCCTGTGGCAAAGTATCAACACGATGTTGCTGTCATAGCTGAATAACTGGCAAGGTATGGAAGTGGTGAGAAGCAGATGTGACCATGATTTAATGATGTGAGGATATGATGGGACATGAATGATTGAACTAATGATGGAACGGTATGTTTTGCATAGAGCAGTATAAGAGGCAAATCTTCTAGCGTATGGCGTGCACAGCCTAAAGTTGTAGGGCAACTTGTTGTATTTGATCTTATTTGGTTGTGCACACCAGGATAGAAACATAGAAATTAGGTGCAGGAGCAGGCCATTCGGCCCTTCGAGCCTGCACCGCCATTCAATATGATCATGGCTGATCATCCAACTCAGTATCCTGTACCTGCCTTCTCTCCATACCCCCTGATCCCTTCAGCCACAAGGGCCACATCCAACTCCCTCTTAAATATGGCTAACGAACTGGCCTCAACTACCTTCTGTGGCAGAGAATTCCACAGATTCACCAGATTCACCATGATTGCATTCGTCGAATCAGGTGATTGCATTCGTCGAAACAGGGCAAACCACGTGAAGGTTGCAATCTCCAACCCCAGAGGCAAATGATGCAATAATTGGAAGGTGGGGTTTGTTGTTGCTTGCACTGCATGACTTTGAGATAATTAAACTTCTTGTGACACTGCATTTATGTCTTTTGATGGCTAAACACCTCTAAAAACCTGGCATTCACCTCACTGCATGTTCTGGGGGTAGAGGATCTCTCCATGCTGCTCCCTATCTGATTGACCAAGGCACGTCGAGATGCGTCTGAGAATGTTCTGTCATGGTTTTCAGGAACCTTCCCAAACCTAGTGAATGACTTCGACCAGTGGCTGCAGAAAATAAACTACTCCACAGATGCAGGCATGGCTTCAAGCAGAGCTAGACTCCATGTCTGTCAGTGACGAACACTATTCATCTGTCCATCACCACAGTTCCAGACCAACATTGGAAGCCTTTACACAACACCTTTATTTTTTAATTCTTAGCTATGTCCATGTGTTTAATGGTATTGCCTCTCCTCATGACTGTATTCCCTCTAACTCCCACAAACCACCTTACTGACCTTTCTGTCCTGGGCCACTTTAATTTTTCTTCCTATTTCCATACTGATCTGCATGGACATGGACATAGCTAAGAATTAAAAAATAAAGGTGTTGTGTAAAGGCTTCCTCTGCCCTGGGCCTCCTCCATTGCCTGAGTGAGGCCACACTCTTACAACCCAACTGTATGGACATTGGATTTTCCAATTTTAGGTCACAACAAAACCCTCCCCCTCTCCGCTCACATTCTCCCCTCATTGTTCACCTTCCCCTCCCCTGTGCCCTATCTGGACTTGTACCTATTTCTCCCCTCTCCCTCCCTTCTCCCTCCCTTCCCACAGCTTCACAATTCACAACTCCAATCCTTTTATCTCGCACCTTCTATCTTTTCATCTCTGGCCTTTATCCAACCATCTGCCAATCAAAAACCCTGCTCACCTGTATCAACTTATTACCTGCCAGGCTTTGTCCTGCTCCTCCGCTCATCCAGCTTTCTCACTCACCCCCCTATAATCCGTCTGGAGAATGGTGCCGACCAGAAAGGTCATCTTCCCATGTTCTCCAGAGATGCCGTCTGCCCTGCTGAGTTACTCCAGCACTTTCTGTCATTTTTTGTAAAAAAGCATCTTCAGTTCCTTGTTTCTACAACCCACATTATCTCCCAGTTTGTTCTCCTGAGCATTGTCATGTTTTGAGACTGCATCTTCAGTTTCCCAGACTCTAATCTCCTGAACTGCTTAATATTGACATTCTCCTTAGAAACTACCTCTTAGATCAAGATTGTGTTCATTTGCACAGTAGCCTGCTCTCATTATTTTGTTTGAAACTTGTGAAGGACTCGTAAATTTTGCACAGTGGTTGGAAAAGTGTACTCGAAAGTGGGAAACAATATGGGTGTAGGACAGCTTGTAGTGTTGGTAATTAGAGAGCCACCCTGAAGTGGTTCTATGCTGTACCATTATTTTTTTTTAATACTCTTCATCTATTTGGGGTTTTGGTTCATCTTGAATTGTTAATGTTTTTCAACTAATCAACGGCAAGGAGCTTATTTACATCAATGTGACTTAAAACATATGACATCTACTCAACAGGAAGTACTTACAGCATTGCAGCTTTTATACAATATATATACAGTGGCTTGCAAAAGTATTCGTACCCCTTAAACATTTCCACTTTTTGTCACGTTCCAACCACAAACGTAAATGTATTTTATTGGGATTTTATGTGATAGACCAACACAAAGTTGTGCATAATTGTGAAGTGGAAGGAAAATGATACAAGGTTTTTATTTTTTTTTATAAATAAAAAACTGAAAAGTGTGGTGTGTAAAAGTATTCAGCCCCCTTTATTCTGATACCACTAAATAAAATCCAGTGCAACCAATTGCCTTCAGAAGTTACCTAATTAGTAAATAGAATCCACTTATGTGTAATCTAATCTCAGTATAAATACAGCTGATCTGTCACTGTCTTAGAGGTTTGTTAGTGAACATTAGTGAACAAACAATGTTCCTTGGGCATCGTGAAGCCCAAGGAACACACCAGATAGGTCAGGGGTAAAGTTGTGGAGAACTTTAAAGCAGGGTTACGTTATAAAAAAAGATCCCAAGCTTTGAACATCTCACAGAGCACTGTTCAATCCATTAACCGAAAATGGAAAGAGTATGGCACAACTGCAAACCTACCAAGACATGGCCGTCCACCTAAACTGACAGGCCGGGCAAGGAGAGCATTGATCAGAGAAGCAGCCAAGAGGCCAATGGTAACTCTGGAGGAGCTGCAGAGATCCACAGCTCAGGTGGGAGAATCTGTCCACAGGACAACTATTAGTCGCACACTCCACAAATCGGGCTTTTATGGAAGAGTGGCAAGAAGAAAGCCATTGTTGAAACAAAGCCATAAGAAGTCCCATTTGCAGTTTGCCACAAGCCATGTGGGGGACACAGCAAACATGTGGAGGAAGGTGCTCTGGTCTGATGAGACCAAAATTGAAGTTTTTGGCATGAATGCAAAACGCTATGTGTGGTGGAAAACTAACACTGCACATCACCCTGAACACACCATCCCCACTGTGAAACATGGTGGTGGCAGCATCTTACTGTGGGGATGTTTTTCTTCAGCAGGGACAGGGAAGCTGATCAGAGTTGATGGGAAGATGGATGGAGCCAAATACAGGGTAATCTTGGAAGAAAACCTGTTAGAGTCTGCAAAAGACTTGAGGCTGGGGCAGAGGTTCACTTTCCAGCAGGACAACGACCCTAAACATACAACCAGAGCTACAATGGAATAGTTTAGATCAAAGCATATTCATGTGTTAGAATTGCCCAGTCAAAGTCCAGACCTAAATCCAATTGAGAATCTCTGGCAAGACTTGAAAATTGCTGTTCACAGACGCTCTCCATCCAATCTGATTGAGCTTGAGCTATTTTGCAAAGAAGAATGGGCATAAATTTCAGTCGCTAGATGTGCAAAGCTGGTAGAGACATACCCCAAAAGACTTGCAGCTGTAATTGCAGCGAAAGGTGGTTCTACAAAGTATTGACTCAGCGGGGCTGAATACTTTTGCACGCCACACTGTTCAGTTTTTTATTTGTAATAAAATTTGAAAACCATGTATCATTTTCCTTCCACTTCACAATTATGTGTTGGTCTTTGTGTTGGTCTATCACATAAAATCCCTATAAAATATATTTACATTTGTGGTTGTAATGTGACAAAATGTGGAAAAGTTCAAGGGGTATGAGTACTTTTGCAAGCCACTGTATGTACACACACACACACACACATATACAGTGCCCTCCATAATGTTTGGGACAAAGACCCATCATTTATTTATTTGCTTCTGTACTCCACAGTATGAGATTTGTAATAGAAAAAAAATCACATGTGGTGAAAGTGCACATAGTCAGATTTTAATTAAGGCCATTTTTATACATTTTGGATTCACCATGTAGAAATTACAACAGTGTTTATACATAGTTCCCCCATGCTCAATTGGGTTCAGATCGAGTGATTGACTTGCCACTCAAGAATTGACCATTTTTTAGCTTTGAAAAACTCCTGTGTTGCTTTAGCAGTATGTTTGGGATCATTGTCTTGCTGTAGAATAAACCGCCGGCCAATGAGTTTACAGGCATTTGTTTGAACCTGAGCAGATAGGATGTGTCTATACACTTCGGAATTCAATTATGCTACTACCATCAGCAGTGAATCAATGCCTTCAGCAGCCATACATGCCCAAGCCATAACACCCCCACCACCGTGTTTCACAGATGAGGTGGTATGCTTTGGATCTTAGGCAGGTCCTTCTCTCCTTCATACTTTGCTCTTGCCATCACTCTGATATGTTAATCTTCATCTCATCTGTCCACAAGACCTTTTTCCAGAACAGTGGTTGCTCTTTTAAGTACTTCTGGGCAAACTGTAACACGGCCATCCTATTTTTGCGGCTAACCAGTAGTTTTCATCTTGCAGTGTAGCCTCCTTATTTCTGTTCAAGAGTCAAGAGTCAAGAGTGTTTTATTGTCATGTGTCCCAGATAGAACAATGACATTCTTACTTGCTGCAGCACAACAGAATATGTAAACATAGTACACTGTAAATAATATGATAAACCAGAGAGAAAAAAAAGTTCAGTGTGTATATATGCACATATAACCATATAACAATTACAGCACGGAAACAGGCCCTCTCGGCCCTTCCAGTCCGTGCCGACCATTTGTTTTCCCCTAGTCCCATCTACCTGCTCCATTCCCTCCATACCCCTCCATTCCCTTCATGTCCATACTCACATATATTTATATTTATAAATACACATACACACATACTCAAAAAACAAACAATAATAGTGCAATAATAATAATAGTCTATTGTACTTCAGAGCTTATATGAGGTTGTAGTGTTTAGTAGCCTGATGGCTGTTGGGAAGAAGCTGTTCCTGAACTTGGATGTTACAGTTTTCAGGCTCCTGTACAATAGCATAATGATGGCAGTGGTGAGATGAGTGTGTGGCCAGGATGGTGTGGGTCTCTAATTATGTTGGCTGCCTTTTTGAGGCAGCGACTCCAATAAATCCCTTTGATGGTGGAGAGGTCAGAGCCAATGATGACTGGGCAGTGGTCACAACCTTTTGCAGTCTTTTACGCTCCTGGACGTTCAAGTAGCCAAACCAGGCCATGATGCAACCAGTCAGCATGCTCTCTACTGTGCACCTGTAGAAGTTCAAGTGAATCCTCTTTGACATACCGAATCTCTGTAATCTTCTCAGGAAGTAGAGGTGCTGATGTGCTTTCTTTATAATTGCATCAGTGTGCTGGGTCCAGGAAAGATCGTCGGAAATATGCACGCCCAGGAATTTGAAGTTTTTGACTCTCTCCACCATCGTCCCATTGATATAAACAGGATTGTGGGTCCTCATCCTTCATCTTCCAAAGTCCACAATCAGTTATTTGGTTTTTATTGATATTGAGATCCAGGTTGTTGGGCTGGCACCATTTGGTCAATCTGTCGATCTCACTTCTATCCTTTGACTCATCACCATCTATAATTCATCCCACAACGGCGGTGTCGTCGGCGAGTGGTCTTCTGTGGACAGTGGTCATTGACAAATCTACACTTGACACCTGAAGAGTGTTTCTGATCTGTCGGACAGGTGTTTGGGGAGTTTTCTTTACTTTCGAGAGAATTATCTGTCATCAGCTGTGGATGACTTCCTTGGCCTGCCAGTCCCTCTGAATGTGAATGGAATGACCTGCCAACCCATCACCAGCTCCCACTGTCTCCCCTGCGTTTAGAGTTCTGGCTTCCGACTCTTAATGTAAGGGTTAAACAGACTGTGCGCTGAAATGGAGTTGTCAGCTAATTTAGCAGCACTGTATTTGGAATCCCGCTTAGGAAAACAAGTAGATGTTTGCGAAGAATGTGTGGGCTAATTCAGAGAACAGTAGAACATGGACACCTGCGAGGTCACTGAGATAAGCTTTGCCTATACATTTTAATATGGAATAAGAAATGCGAATACATGAAGTGGGAGCATGCTACTGCTTTGATAAGATTCAGGTAATGTATAAAGCATTCTGCCATGTTCTGCAGAATCAAAGTAAGTCTTCACATTATTGTTGGCTGGGCTGGGCTTTAGAAATGTTTTGAATGACAGAAGTTCCCAACAGTACACTATTAGGAGCTAAGTTTAATTCTGATTTTGCCACTCAAAAAACTGGAGCCCTGTCGGACTCTGTCATAATGGAACAGAATTAATCTTGTGTAAGTGCTCAGCAAGTGGTCTGCCAGTTGACTGATTTGTTAGAAGGCTTTTTTTTTAAGTTTCCAGATGTCAATGTGCACACCTGATAAACAACCAGACTAAAAGATCTCTTGAAAATCAAAGGATCTACAAATGCTCAATGTTTAATAAAAACTCAGAAAATGACTCAGCAGGTCAAGTAGCATCTATGAAACGAGAATCAGTTAACGTTTTAGATCTGGGACCTTTATCAGAGCTGGGAAAGAGAGAAAACAAGTTTGTTTTCAGTGGTGGGGAAAGTACGGGAGAAATTAGCAAAAACAGTGGGATTATCTCTGACAGGGTGATACCAAGTGAGTTAATGTGGCAGTTAAAAACAAACTTTGTTTCTTTGCTATGTTGTGAGCTGCTAACAGCAGTGTTTTGTGATGTGTCAAGCAGGCCAGCATATACTAATGGAGAGGTAAAAACTCAGGCAGATGGATGAGAGTCAGGAATGAATTTTGAAAGAGACAAAGATGGAATGAGTTACCAGATGTTGGAGAATTAACATTGAAGATCTCTTTAGACTTCAGAGGTTACATTTATTGGGACAGGTCATGTACTGATTTTTTTTAATTTTTTTTTTTTTAATTAGAGTATTTAGACAGTGGATTAGCAAACATATATTATGATAGAAATATTTCATGTTCAACAAGCATACATTATTAATATTATCATTTGTATCATTTTGACTCTATTAGTTTTTTTTTATAGAGAACAGTAAGAAAAGTAGAATAATAATCTATATCAAAGAAGAAAATCATAAAGAAAGGAATAATTTACTATTAATACATCGTAGGAGATAAGATCAAAGAATATAAGATATAACTTTTCATCTATTCCTAAATCCAAGTTTCAGTTAGGGTTCCCTGCCGAACCATTCTACCCTTTTAAGTAATCAATGAAAGAAGACCATGTTATAACAAAAACTTCTTGTTTGTCCAATAAGGCAAATCTGATTCTTTCCAGGTGTAGGGTCTCCGACATTTCCATAATCCACATTTTAATTGTGGGGGATATAGGGCCTTTCCAAAATTTTAATATTAATTTCTTCCCAATTATTATACTGTAGTCTAGGAAATTTCTTTGGCTTGTTGTAAGAGTTAAACTTTGTTCTGATGTTCCAAGTATTATTAATTTTGGGTCCGGATCCAGTTTAGTATTAATAACTTCAGAAGTTATTTTAAAAATCTCAGTCCAGAAATTCTTAATTTTTATACAATTTGCAAAAGTATGTGTTAAATTAGCCTCTAGATGTTGACATTTATCGCAGGTAGACGATATTTGTGGGAAGATTCTATTTAGTTTAACTTTGGAATAATGTAATCTATGTAAAACTTTAAATTGTATTAGAGCATGTCTGGAATTTAGCGAGCATTGATGTATGTATTGTAAACTTTTATCCCATAAATCTTTCGTTGTAGATTGATTTATTTCATTTTCCCATGTGTGTCTATATGATTCCGTTGATGGTATCTCACTATCTAAAAGGGTGTTGTAAATATAAGTTATTAATTTTTCTGTATTAGGATGTTTATTCAGACATTCATCTAAGATTTCTGGTTCCCTATTCCTATAATCTTGTGTATTTGACCTAACATAATCTCTGAGTTGTAAGTATCGACAAAAATTATTTGAGTGTAACCCATAAATCAGTTGCAGTTCTTGAAATGAGAGATAAGTGCCTTTTTTATAAAGGTGTTCCACCCTTTTGATTCCATAGTTTTTTCATTGTATAAAGCCTTTATCTAGTATGGAAGTTTTGAATAAGGGATTATTTACAATAGGGAGGTAGAGTGGTATATTGTCCAGTTTTAGAGCCTTTTTAAGTTGTTTCCAGATTTGTGTACCACTATATATTAAAGGGTTTTCCCCATAAGTTTTTTTGTGCAATTTTGTCGGTGCAAATATAATCGAACCGATTTCAAAAGGTAGACAGTCCTCCTTTTCCATCCTTAACCATTCTGGTTGTTGATCCATTTCTTCCAGCCAAAAATTCATGTTTTTAATATAAACTGCCCAGAAATAGAACAAAAAGTTTGGTAGAGCTAAACCTCCATTAATCTTTGATTTACATAAATGTTTTTTATTTATTCTATGATTCTTGTAGTCCCAGATGAAACTTGTAACAGTGGAGTCTACTTTTTAAAAAAAAGATTTTGGAATATATATCGGGATGGATTGAAATAGGTACAATAATTGCGGTAGAAAAATCATTTTTATAGCATTAATTCTACCGAACATTGAGATAGGAAGTGTTTTCCAGTATTGAATATTCTTATTTAGTTTATTCATTAATGGTGGAAAATTTGATTTAAATAAAGAGCTATACCCCTTAGTTACATAAATACCTAAATATTTAAATTTTTCGTCAACTATTTTAAAAGGTGATTGTTGTAGTATATGTATATTATGATCCGTTATTGACATGATTTCGCTTTTATTCCAATTAATTCTATATCCTGAGAAATGACCGAATTGAGTTATTAGATTTAATAAATTTGGAATGCTAATTTCCGGCTTTGTAATATATATTAGTACATCATCTGCATATAGAGAAATTTTATTCGTTGTATCTTTAGTATTGTACCCATGTATTTCTGGATTAGATCTGACATTTTCTGCAAGCGGTTCAATTGCTAAAGCGAATAATAATGGAGATAACGAACATCCTTGTCTACAACCTCTGGAGAGATTAAATTTAGTTGATAACATTTGATTTGTTAGTATTCTAGCTGTTGGGTTAGAATATAACAATTTAACCCATGCACAGTACTTCTCTCCCAATTGAAATTTTTCCATCACTGAAAATAAATATGGCCAATCTACTTGATCAAAGGCTTTTTCAGCATCTAGCGATATATTTGCTAGATCTTCATTAGCAATTCTGTTTGAATATATAATATTAAACAATCGTCTAAGGTTATAGAATGAGTGACGTTTAGGGATAAAACCTGTTTGATCAGGATGTATTAATTTGTTAATTACTAAGCTCAATCTATTAGAAAGGATCTTAGTTAATATTTTCTGATCAGTATTTAATAGAGCTATTGCTCTATATAAGGCCGGGTCTTCTAGATCCTTATCAATTTTAGGTATCAGTATTATTGTAGATTCATTTAAAGTTTCCGGGAGTTGCTGTTGAGTATAAACATGTTTATACAGTGTTTGTAAGCGTGGAGAAATCAGATCATAAATTTTTTTATAGAATTCAGAGCTTAGGCCATCAGGGCCAGCGGCCTTTCCATTTTTTAAAGATCTAATTGACGCTTCAATATCTTTGGTCGTTATTTCAGCTCCTAATAATTCCTGTTCTTGCAGATCTAAGCCTTTAAGGTTGCATTTCTGTAAAAATGCTTCCATTCCTATTGATTGTTGTGTCACTTTAGTTGAATAAAGATCTTGATAGTATTGTAAAAATCTGTACTGATTTTTGACAGTCATCTTTGACAGTTGTGCTTGTATACCCACTGCCAGTTTTTCCATGGAATTTGTATGTAATCTTGCATTTTATATACATATATAATGCATGTATAGAACATTTGTTGTATTTGTGGATACAGATCTGGCAGCACAGGGGAATGGCCTCTGGAAACTCAGGATTTGGGTTATTGATTGGGGACGATCAGCCATGATCACAATGAATGGCGGTGCTGCCTCAAAGGGCCGAATGGCCTCCTCCTGCACCTATTTTCTATGTTTCTATGTTTCTATGATCCATTTTAGGAATCCCAAAGGTGTGAGCATTCAGATTTTAAACAATGTATTTTTGACATCCTGATGCACAATACAAAATATAACATTTATGTTGTACCTTTCACAAATTCAGGGCACCATAAATCATTTTATGGCAAATGAAATACTTATGAAATGTATTATCGATTGTTCTGAGGAAAATATGGGAGCAAACCTGCACCGTTCAATGTGCCACTGACCCCAATGTTACAGTGCCAGATAACTTAGTGTTATTTGAAGAATAAGTTTGTACAGATCATCAGAAGCACTTTCATGCTGCTCTTAAAAAATATTTCCCTCGTCTAAGATGATTTATTTCAGTCAGAAAGTAGCACAGCTTCAGTTCTTTTCATGTGTGATTACACCATGTTGCAGCTTGAACCCACTGCTTACTGATTCAAATGTGTTAATGCAGTCACTGAGAAAAGGGTAACCACGCATATGGTGAAACGCAGGCTTTCTTTAAAATCTCTCTTTCAGTCAACTTTTCAGCTAACATCCATGAATTGCCTTCAAATTACATTTACATTAAGTGTGCAATCTAGAAGCAAGATTTAAGATTCAAGAGAGTTTATTGTCATGTGTCCCAGATAGGACAATGACATTCTTGCTTTGCTTCAGCACAACAGAATGTAGAAGGCATGAATACGGGACAGATCAGTGTGTCCATATACCATTGTATAAATATATACACACATGAATAAATAAAACAGATAAAGTGCAAATAAACAGATAATGGGCTATTAATGTTCAGAGTTTTGTTTCAGTTGAGTTTAATAGCCTATTGGCTGTGGGGAAGAAGCTGTTTCTGAACCTGGACGTTGCAGTCTTCAGGCTCCTGTACCTTCTACCTGAAGGCAGCGGGGAGATGAGTGTGTGGCCAGGATGGTGTGGGTCCTTGATGATGCTGCCAGCCTTTTTGAGGCAGCGACTGCGATAGATCCCCTCGATGGTAGGGAGGTCAGAGCTGATGATGGACTGGGCAGTGTTTACAACTTTTTGTAGGCTTTTCCGCTCCTGGGCGCTCAAGTTGCCGAACCTAGCCACGATGGAGGATGGATGAGGGGTAGTGGTAGAGAGGTAGATGTTGGGACAGGTGAGTGCACAAATTGGCCTTCAACAGAACTGAATTTCACAAGTGAAGCCCTGTGTTAATTAATATTTGTGTTATATGGCCAGGGCCAAATTTCTGTCCCTCCTGGTCTGACTTTCCTTTATACTGTATATTTCAATATAACATTCCCAAGATATATAGTTCCTAATTTATTTAAGTTGAGATTTCATATATCTGTCAGGCTCATACACCAGCTGTATGGATTTCAGGAATCTAAGATTTTTAGACATGTAACCTCAGATTTATGGCAGTTTTCTGCCAAAGCATGTTTTGACATTATGTTATATTCTGAGGATAATACAGGATGCAAGTGATCTGTTGAAATTGTAACAAGGATAAGGAAGTCCAGTTACTTGGGGTCATTTTTCTTAGCGCAGAGATGGTTGAGAGGAGATTTAAGTGGTGCATTTAAAAATTTGAATGATTTCAATGTAGTACATAAGGGGATAGTGTTTCTAATGGTAAAATAATTGGCTTTTCAGGCGATGGCAAAATAAAAACTATAGGCAATATGAGGATACTCTTACAGAGAAAATTGTTGCAATCATGAATGCACTGGTTGAAAGGGTTGTGGAAGCAGATTTTATAATAACTTTCCAGGGAAAATTGGATAAACATTCGCAGGACTTTGGGGAAAGAGAACTAATTGGATCACTCAACCAAACAACCGGCACCGCACAAAAGTCCAAAAGACTTCCTTGTGTATGCCTTATGATTCTGTCATGTAATTCCTGCTGCTTCCAAAACCATATTTATCATAGTCTAACACTCCCGATTTGTGCAAGCCTAGGTTTAACTTAGGCTTGGTTTATTATCCGCATATGTTTGCTAGCAATTGATTTACAGTATGTAGTTAGAGGATCAGTAACTGAATGCTGGAACATTGGTGAGGGTGAGGGTTGCATCAAGGTCTGAAAAGATCTGATCCAAAACTGTCACCAACACACAATGGAATTTTTTTTCTGTTGTTCACTTTCAAGATGTTCATTAATGCAAAATTAGAAAATAAGTGCAATCTTCTCCATAGCGTGATACATAATCTTCAGTGCCTTGATCAGAAACACTGTGTTTCCATGGAATATGGAGGTTCTGAAAAACTGGAACAGTGTAAAACTCAATCCAACACCCTTGCTGTCTCCTCCCCTTCCCACCTCTCCCTCAGCTCTCGGGCTCCTCCTCCTTTTTCCTTTCTTCTCCCCGCCCCCTCCCGCACCTCCCATCAGTCTGAAGAAGGGTTTCGGCCCGAAACGTTGCCTTTCTCCTTCGCTCCTTAGATGCTGCTGCACCTTCTGAGTTTCTCCAGCTTTTTGTGTACCCTCGATTTTCCAGCAAATGCAGATCCTTCTTTAAAACTTCCTTATGAAGTTGGATTCTCAATTCATTGCACTGTGTTATGTACTCTGATGCCAAGTACTTAAACCACACACTCACAACATCCGATCCATGCAGATGTTGACCTGAAGTTCAGTGTGATTCTACTTTTCCAAACACATTTGTTTCTTCTTTTTCAGGAACGGAAACTGTGTGCTCACCCCTGTCTGGAGATCTACCGCGGGGAGCTGATCTACTATGTGTGCCCGCTGGCACGGCAGAGTGACTTCTATGTTCCCGAACTAAAGGAGGCTAACAAGACAAAGAATGAAGAAGAGGCAGATGACAGTTGTACTGATGTTGCAGGTAAACTACAGACAATCAATGTTTTTCTGAATATTACAGCATGTGGATGTTGCCTTGGCAAAGTTACCTCACATGTTTCAATCGTTAAGTTAACCACCAGCAGCAAGTGGATGGTTAAAGGTGAGTGCACCTTTATGTAGCCTCAACATCTTCAGCCTCTTCAGACAGTTACTGGTGGGAGAATCACTAGGTCAAGCTCTCCACCGGAATGCTGGGAGGCTGGCAGGCAATTGAAGTGGCAATTCAGCAGTTCCCAGGATGATCATCCAAAAGAGTTGCACCCTGAAGGCAGGTTCAGCAAGTACAACGTGCTGATGCCAGTTCATCGTATGACCACTGATTATAACCAATGCTACTTACACTGTTCATTGGCTTATTACCTCAGCAAGAGAGAGTAAAAAAAACTGCTCATCACCGATGCCATAAAAATACCACGTTTCAGAGTTAGCATAAGGCACTCATGAACCATTCAGGTCAGTCTCATCCCAGCGAAGCTCAGGGCACCTAAAGGGAAGTCTTTGTGTGGAAGCAGGTGATAGGTGTGGTGGCCTGAATGAATACTTCACAATAGCATTCACCAGGGAGAAGCATGGGGAGGACAAAGAGCTAGGATCTGGAATATTTATGTTTTATGAAAGAGGAAGCGTTAGAGACATTGATGCACACTACTGTGCATAAATCCTCAGGGGCTGATGAATTCTATCCCAGGGTGTTAGAGGTACAAGGAAGGAGATTGTTGGTGCTCAGAATCAAATTTCTGTATCATCTTTAGATACAGATGAGGTGCTGGAACAACTCAGTTCCTCTGGCATAGATAATGTTGTAACAAGCCAGTGAACCTTATATCTCGTGTAGAGAAATGTTTGGAAACAATTCTTAGGGATAGGGTTTATGTTTACTTGGAATGGCAGGAATTATCAGGGAGAGTCAACATGATTTTTGTCACGGAACATCTTTCCTGATAATTATCCAAGGCCTCAGGATTTCCACTGTTTCCAGTCTCACCTCCAATATTGCATCTTCTACATATATTTTGTCATAAACTGATCCTGTCCTACAGTCCTCTGGGATATCTGCATTCTTCTTATACACATCTGCTGATCATCCTCCTTCTAACGACTATTGTATCCTCAGCTGTCCTCAGGGTTGTTAGAGCTCTGCATTTGCCTCCATAAACCTCTCTGTCCCTCCAGCTCTCTTTCCTCCTTTAAGTCTCACCTTAAAACTGACATCATTGGCCTTGCTTTAGATCATCTTCCATAAGGGAATGATTCATAATGAGGCTCTTCTAGCACAGCTGCCAAAAAATTGACCTTTTAGGGAGAGGCTGTTTTAACGCGTTTCTGCCAAAGGTTTGGAGAGAAATCCAGACTCATTACCTCAGTATGGTCTCTGTAGGTATCCTATTCTATGCTTCTGCCTCTATTTAGTCTGTTTATCTTTTCTCTTTACCTCCCTAAACTCATTTTGGATATTCTGTACAGTCTCCCCTCTCTGCTGCCTATTATAAACTAAAGTGGATTGATTGGGACACTGAATCACAGGACACTGCATTTTTGCTCAGTTCAAACTACTCCCTTTAAAAAAAAAGAGTGACACTTGAAACCTGAATAAGAAGGGCAGCGTTTCTGGAGCTGTCGTTGTTAGCTAACTGCATGAGAGCTCTGCCGAGCCGAACGAGGAGGCTTGTGAGAACTGGGACTTGAACTGTATAAATAAAATGTCAAGTACAGATCAAAGTCTCTGGAACCTTTTGCTTCAAACCTCAATATTTACAAAGCAAAGAATATTAAGCACCTTCTGTTGTCACCATCTTTTCATCCCTTCGGAAGTTTAACTTTGCTGCACAGTTTTGCCGATTAGTGGAATAACTTTACAAGTGGAATTGCAAGGAGAATGTTACAGTACTGTTCAGGGAGCTGCAGAGCAGCTAGCTCTCCAGTTCACTTGATTAACTGAATCAGGCCATTTTGAAGACTGTTTTCAAAGCATACATTTGAAAACCATGAAAAAGGCAGACCTTGAAGCTTGAAGTAAGAAGGAATCCTCTGAATGATCCAACACACCCATCTCTCACCACACATTCACATCACATTTTGTCCAGCAGAGCGTCATGTATGACCAAGTTGTATCAAAGTTAGGGTAAATACAACTGGGTAGTGCTCAGTGTAGGAGGAGGTGGGAGGAAGGCATTCAATATGTAGGTGGTGTGGAATAGTGATATGGGTATAGTAAATAGTGATAATATAAGTAGGAGATCAGTAGCAAGAGGGTTACAATAGCAGTGAGGGGGGCAGTGAGTGGAGGGTGGACGGATGGTAAGAATGAGGCAAGTGTATAGAGCGACAGATGGATGGCGAGAGTGAGGGAGCAGTGAGGAGAACAGAAGGATAGTAAGAGTGAGCAATGGGTGAGTGAGTGGAGGAGGGAAGGATGTTGGGATTAATGGATGGGTGGCAAGAGAGGGGAATGGACATTTGGTGTGAATGAGTGGAGGGGGATGGACGGGAGTGAGGGGGGAGTGTGATTATGGACGACTGGATGGTGGGAGTGAGGAGTGAATGAGTAGAGGGATGAATGGATGGTGGGAGTGAGTGAGTGCAGGCTATGGTATGGTGAGTGTTAGGTTCAATGCACATCATGCAAATTGAATATTTGAGTTAATCAAATGAGTAAGATCCACTACTGCAACCAATGTAATTAATTTTTAGAGTGCAGTAATCCAGTAAGGAAACCCAATATTCAGGTCTATCTAACAATCCAGTGCATCCTGAGCTAATGCAAGCTTGTTCACCACTTTTGCTGAGCAACTTCCTCAGCATATCAAAGCCTTCCCAGTGTTGTGTGGATGGTAAGAGTGAGTGGTGAGGGCATAGAAGGACAGATGAATGGTGAGATTGCACGATGATTGAATGGATGGGGGCTGGAAAATGGGAATGGGGGGTGTGTGAGTAGAGGGATCAATGAATAATAGGGGTGAGGGGGCAGTGAGTAAAGGGACAGGGGTATAGTGTGAGTTAGGGGGGCAGTGAATAGAGGGTTGATTAATGGTAAGAGTGAGTGATGAGTGAGTGCATGAAGATGAGTAAACGCACTGAGAACAAAGGGTAAGTGAGTAGGAAGAATGGATGGTGAGAATCAAGAGTAAGTGAGCAGAGGGATGGATAGACAATGAGTGGGGGTGGGTGGACGAAGGACGGTGGACAATGGGAGTGAGGAGAGAGAAATTACCCAGGAAGCAAACGCGATATTCAAGTTTACATGTATATGTGCAATCCAGTGTATCCTAAATTAATGAAACCTTGTTCCCGAATTTTGATGAGAAGCTTTCTCAGTATTTCAGAGACTTTCCTGTACTCTGAGGATTCAGTGTCTTAATGAAATAATTTGTTTTAAGGCTCTAAAGTAAATCTGAAGGAATATAAAATTAATAGCTAAATGAATGCTGTGCTTTGTGTCAGGTCTGATGCTTATTATCTTGTGCTGACATATTAATCTGCTTTAGATCATGAATTATAGTAGTTATCTATCACTTTCTGAAAGGAGGCTGAAGGGATAGTCAGAATGGTTTTGTGTGTTGGAGATCATGCTTCATGAATATGATTGTGTTTTTTGAAGACGCAATCAAGAAGGTTGATGAGTTTGCTAGCTAACTGGATACAGAATTGACTTCATGGCAAGCAGCATAGGGTACTAGTGGAAGGATGTTTTTTCGGCTGGAGGCCTACTACTAGTGGTGTGCTTTAGGGATCAGTGCGGAGCCCATTGCTGTTTGTCATCTGTATCAACGGTATGGATGAGAATTCCAAAACATGATTAATAAGTTTGCAGATGTCACTAAAAGAGGAGGTATCATCGACAGTGAATGATGTATGACTCTATTACTCAATGACTACAGTCAGTAGTTTGATTGCAAGAATAGGTCAGATTCTAACTATTCTACAGTGATTGACTCATCTCCTCAATACCCCTTTCCAAACCTTTCCACAGTCAACGAAGCAGAGGTAGGAGCTTAATACACCCTCTGCCTGCTTTGATGATTGTTGGACAATTTTCAAGGTTCAATATAATCTTCATCAAAATAACTCATGATTGGCTCCCAAGGTCCTCATAAAATATTCAAATAATCTGGCCACAGTGCACCCTGACGGCACTGTAGTACTTTCAAGATGCACTGCCAACGATTCTTCAACAGCATCTCCCAAACCTTTAACCTCTTCCACATGGAAGGTCAAGGTTGGCGGGCACATGGGTACATAGTTGTCTCTAAATTCATCTCTCATCGACATAATCTTTAATTAGTAATATAAGACCATTCCTTCACTGACACATTACTCTTAAATGTTGTATCTGCTTCCACCACCATCCCTGGGATGCAATCCAGGCACCACTCTATAAAAAAAACCTGCGCCACAAATTTCCTTTAAACTACCCCCCAACTACCCCCCTCTCATCTTCAAAATATAGCCTCTAGACTTTGCATTCTAAGAATTGTAGAATCTTACAATCTACCCTATCAACCCACAGCTTCCGACTCTCCAGAGAAAACAATCCACATTTGTGCAACCCCTCTTAATAGCTAATATCCTCAAATGCACCAACATCTTGGTAAATTACTTCTGCACCCACTCCAAAGCCACCTCATCCTGTAATGCGACGTCCAGAAATGCACACAATACAACAAATGTGGCCTCAACAAGCTTGTATACAGCTGGAAAATAACTTACCAACCTTTATACTCGATGCCCCAACCAATGTCCCAATACAGGGATAGGTTTAATAGACGGATTGGTTCTCTGGAATGCCGGAGTTTGTGGGGAGAAGATATATAAAACTATGCATAGATAGGATAGACAGTCTGAGCCTTTTCCCCGGGATGGAAAAAGGGCACTAGAGGTATAGTTTTAAGGTGAGAGGGGCAAAGCTTAAAGGTAATATGTGGGCACGTGTTTTACACAGAGGGTGGTGAGTGCCTGAAACATGCAGTCAGGAGTTGTGGTTGAGGCAGAAATGATAGTGGCATTTAAGAGACTTTTAAATGAGCATATGGATATGTAAGAAATGGAGGGATATAGATTATGTGCAGGCAAATAAGATTTGGTCTTGGCATCATGTTTGCCACAGACATTTTGGATAGAAGGGTGCTGTTCTATGTTCTAAACATTTACAAAATTAAAATCAAACCAAGGCCTAAGAAGAGTGTAGCAATGTGATTAATTATAAACCAAAGAATTTCCAGAAGGGGTAGCGAGTTCAAGTGCACTAATGAATAAGGTATGGCTGTGGAAACTTTGAAGTAGGATATTTTGTCTGAATGTGTGAATGATTTACAGAAAGATAGATTAATTAATAGTTCAAATAACTGATCAATTAGCTACTACAGTGACATAATTCCATGGTGACAAAGGTTGGAAATTAAATATATCAAGAACAACTAATGTTTTGAAAGGATGGACCAAATGTAAAGAGAGGATCAATTTCCCCAATTATAAAATGAGGGTGGTAGCGGGGAATGGCTCAACAGATACAGTAGACTTGATATGGATGGGATCGTTTACAAGTCTATAAAAACAGCAATACGGTAGAATGGAATAGAATTGTGAAAAAGAGTGGTTTTTAACAAAGATAATGCAATTATCTTGGGGGTCTTGAATTTTCAGATATATTGGACGTCAAACTCATAAAAGTAATTTGTAGGATAAGTCATGCAATGCAGTCGTGACTGTACATTGCTAAAGTCCAACCATGGAATAAGCCATTTTAAACCTATTACATTGTCAAGTTATAAAATAGTGCTAATTAATAAACTCACAGTAAAGGATCCTCTTGAGAGCAGCGATCATAAAATGATGGAATTATACCTCGAATTTGAGTAATATACCAAACAGTTGCTGAAACAATATTTTAAACGTAAATAAAGTCACTTACATTGAATGAGGTTAGTTGGCTGTGGCACATTGGAAAAATGAGTTCAAATATATAACATAGATAAGCAAAATTGAACATTGTAATTCTAAATGAAGATTAATTTCACTGGGAAATGAAACTCCACTGGAAATGTGGGATATCAGTCACTAATTAAAATTGTAAAGGGTGTATTAAAATATTAATCCAGATTCATACTGTTGTTAAAAAAATACCAAGTCTAAGGATTAAGAGTTTTTAAAAACCAGCAAAGGATGTTCAAAAAGCTGAAAGGCAGTGAAATAGAAAATCAGAGTAAACTACAAAGAAATTAAAAAAAAACAGATTGTAAAAGCTTTCACCATTATTTTAAAAAGGGAGAACACATATACTCCCTTTCAAACCAAGACTTGAAAATAAAGAAGTGGATGAGATGTCAAATATTATTTGCTAGAGGTGAGAGATAGGGGTTGTGGAGGTGAGATGCAGTTAGGAAACAGTGATCATAATATCATATGGTTTAGAATAACTATGGAATAACTATGTAAAAGATTATCATGCTATGACAATTGTCACTTGAACAAGTGACAATTTCACTGGTTCAAGAAATGATCTGGTCAGGTATTCAAAGCTTGGTAAACAAAAGTGTAATTGAACATTGAGAAAACATTAAAGGGGAGGTGTTTTAGCTACAGTCTAGAAACATTTCCACGAGGGGGTAGAGGAGTAAAATTAAAGACAGAGCTAATTATGATAAATGACAAGCAAGTAATATTGACGATAGATTAAAGGCAAAAAATATTGAGAGTAAAATAAAGCAGTAAAAAAGAGCTGAAGATCAATGGCAGCTTGTCAACACAAGAAACATGTTAATTACCAAAAGGTTTTTAGAAGATAAAGTAAAAGCAGAAATGAGAGTCAAAGAGAGATCACGAGAAACAAATCCACAAATTTTCTATTGGGCTGTAAACAGTAAGAGGAGAGTTGGGAGATCTGTGATCATAGGAATACGTATTGTTAGGACAAAAACCTCTCTCTCAATGTCAGCAAAATGAAGGAACTCGTCATTAACTACAGGAAGCTTGGTGGCGTACACGCCACAATCAGTATCAATGTTGCTGAAGTGGAAATGCTTGAGAGCTTCTATTTCCTTGGTGTAAAAATATTACCATTGATCTATCGTGGACCAATCACATTGATGCAACAGCCAAGAAGGCACACCATCACATCTACTTGATCAAGAGTGAGGAATTTGACATTACTCCAATGACTCTTACAAACCTCTACAAATGCATCAGAGAAAGCATATTGTCAGGTTGCCTCACAGGTTGTGAGCAAGACCTCTGTAAATTGCAGAGAGTTGCCGATGTAGACTAGTCCATCACACAGACCAGATGCCCCATCATTAACTCCATCTACATTTCATGCTGCCTTAGGAAAGCAGCCAAGATAATAAAACAACTTTCTTACCCCAGTCATTCTTTCTACTCCCAGCTCCTGTCGGGCAAAATATACTGCAACTTGAAGGTGTGTAGCGCCAAACTTAGAAACAGCTGCTTCCTATCTGTTATCAGGCTTCTGAACGGCCTTACCATAAGCTAGGGTACTGTTCTCCTCTACCTCATTGTGAACATTAGACTTTGTTTCTGGAACGGTTGCACTATAACGCTGAGAACTATATTCTGCACCCTGGAGCTCTCCCTTCATTTAGAATTACAATGTCCAATGTTCTACTTTTTATACTGGAAGATAATCACAAAATGCTGGAGTAACTCAGCGGGACAGGCAGCATCTCTGGAGAGAAGGATTGGGTGATGTTCCGGGACGAGACTGGTACACGTGACAATTTATAACCTAAATCTAAATCTAAAGATGAGGAGGAAGAAAGACTGAAAATCGGAAAGACTGGTTAGATCATATTAATAGAAAAATAATATTCCCTTGGCGATACTGAGAGAGGAGGAGGTGGGTGAGGGGAATGGATGTCTATTGAATAACCTTATTGGAGCTGGTAGACATTGAGAAGGATGACCCATTGTTTGCCAAGACTGGTGAGGTGGAAGGTGAGTAGCTGCTTTTGCTCCACTCAGGAAAGGAAGGGTCCAGACAGGATGAACCTTTGGTTGCAACTGGAAGCAAGGATGGAATGTGCAGACGCCTTGTCCATAAACTCCCAAATATCTGTAGTATTATAGAAACAAGGAACTGCAGATGCTGGTTTACACAAAAGGACACAAAGTAGTGGAGTAGCAGTCTGAAGAAGTGTACTGACCCGAAACTTTATCTATTCATGTACTCCAGAGATGCTGCTTGCCTTGCTGAGTTACTCCAGCACGTTGTGTTCTTTTGTCTGGAGTATTGTGTTTGGCTTTGGGCACTCTGCTATGGGAAAGATTTCATTAAGCTGGAAAGTGTGGAGAAAAGCTTTTTGAGGATGTTGCCAGGACATGTGGCACTGAGTTATAGGAGAAATTGAGCATTACATAGAAACATAAAAACATAGAAAATACGTGCAGGAGTAGGCCATTCAGCCCTTCGAGCCTGCACCGCCATTCAATATGATCATGGCTGATCATCCAACTCAGTATCCTGTACCTGCCTTCTCTCCATACCCCCTCATCCCTTTAGCCACAAGGGCCACATCTAACTCCCTCTTAAATATAGCCAATGAACTGGCCTCAACTACCTTCTGTGGCAGAGAATTCCAGAGACTCACCACTCTCTGTGTGAAAAATGTTTTCCTCATCTCGGTCCTAAAGGAATTCCCCCTTATCCTTAGACTGTGATCCCTTGTTCTGAACCTCCCCAACATCGGGAACAATCTTCCTGCATCTAGCCTATCCAACCCCTTAAGAATTTTGTAAGTTTCTATAAGATCCCCCCTCAGTCTTCTAAATTCTAGCGAGTACAAGCCAAGTCTATCCAGTCTTTCCTCATATGAAAGTCCTGACATCCCAGGAATCAGTCTGGTAAACCTTCTCTGTACCCACCCCCCCCCCCATGGCAAGAATGTCTTTCCTCAGATTTGGAGATCAAAATTGTATGCAATACTCCAGGTGTGGTCTCACCAAAACCCTGTACAACTGCAGTAGAACCTCCCTGCTCCTATACTCAAATCCTTTCGCTATGAATGCTAACATACCATTTGCTTTCTGCACAGCCTGCTGCACCTGTATGCCTACTTTCAATGATTGATGTACCATGACACCCAGGTCTCGTTGCATCTCCCCTTTTCCTAATTTGCCGCCATTCAGATAATAGTCTACCCTCCTGTTTCTGCCACCAAAGTGGATAACCTCACATTTATCCACATTATACTGCATCTGCCATGCATTTGCCCACTCACCCAGCCTATCCAAGTCACCTTGCAGCCTCCTAGCATCCTGCTCACGTGTCATCCGCAAACTTTGAGATGTTGCATTCAATTCCCTCATCAAAATCATTAATATATATTGTAAATAGCTGGAGACCAAGCACTGAGCCTTGCGGTACCCCACTAGTCACTGCCTGCCATTCTGAAAATAACCCGTTTACTCCTACCCTTTGCTTCCTGTCTGCCAGCCAGTTCTCTATCCACATCAATACTGAACCCCCAATACCGTGTGCTTTAAGTTTGTATACTAATCTCTTATGTGGGACCTTGTCGAAAGCCTTCTGAAAATCTAGATATAACACATCCACTGGTTCTCCCTTATCCACTCTACTAGTTACATCCTCGAAAAATTCTATAAGATTCGTCAGACATGATTTACCTTTCGTAAATCCATGCTGACTTTGTCCAATGATTTCACCACTTTCCAAATGTACTGCTACCACATCTTTAATAACTGACTCTAGCAGTTTCCCCACTACCGATGTTAGACTAACTGGTCTGTAATGTTCAGCTCCCAGCCTTGGTCCCCCTGGAGCCATGTCTTCGTGATCCCAACTATAGCATAGTCATTAATAGCTATCTGCGCATTCAACTCGTCCACCTTATTACGAATGCTCCTCGCATTGAGACACAAAGCCTTCAGGCTTGTTTTTACAACACTCTACTCCTTATACAATTATGTTGACACGTGGCCCCTTTTGATTTTTGCCCTGGAAACCCACCATCTCTTATTCTCTGTTTATTATTTTATTCTTCTTTCCCTCCTACATGTTGGGTCTGAGTGCTTCCCTTCTCTGCCTCCTGCCTCAGACCCTGTCTACTAGCTTTCTCTATTTGAGTCCCTCCCCCCCAACCGTTCTAGTTAAAAGTCCCCCCAGTAGCCTTTGCAAATTTCCCTGCCAGGATACTGGTCCCCCTCGGGTTCAAGTGCAACCCGTCCTTTTTATACAGGTCACTCCTTCCCCAAAAGAGGTTCCACTGATCCAGAAAATTGAATTCTGCCCTCTGCACCAGTCCTTCAGCCAGGCATTTATCCTCCACCTTGCTCCATTCCTACTCTCACTGTTGCGTGGCACAGGAAGTAATCCTGAGATTGTTATCTTTGCGGTCCTTTTCCTTAACTCTCTTCCTAACTCCCTAAATTCTCTTTTCAGGATCTCTTCTCTTTTTTTACCTATGTCATTGGTACCAATATGTACCATGACCTCAGGCTCCTCTCCCTCCCTTTTCAGGATATCTTGGACATGATCAGACACATACAGGATCCTGGTACCAGGGAGGCAAACTACCATCCAGGTCTACGGACTGCATCCACAGAATCACCAATCTGACCCCCTAACTATAGAGTCCCCTATTACTAATGCCCTCCTCTTCTTTTCCTTACCCTTCTGAGCAACAGGGCTGGTGTCAGTACCGCAGGCCAGGTCGCTGTTGCTACCCCCAGGTAGGCTGTCCCCCCCAACAGCACTCAAACAGGAGTACTTATTTTCAAGGTGTACAGCCACTTGTGTACTCTCTAGCCCCCGCCTCAGCCCCTTGCCTCTCCTAATCGTGACCCACGTGTCTGCCTCTTGTGTTTTGGAGAGACTACCTCCCTGTAACTCCTCTCTATGACCTCCTCACTCTCCCTGACCAGACGGAGGTCATCGAGCTCCAGGTTCCTAACACACTTCTTTAGGAGCCCCATCTCGACACACCTGGTGCAGATGTGGACGTCTGGAGGGCTACCCGACTCCATGACCTCCCACATCTGACATCCAGAACAGTAAGCTGCCCTGGCACTCATACTTCCCTTACCCTCGATACAACACAAAATACAATATACAATACAAAAATACAATACAAAATACAAAGTACAATACACTACAAACTGCTGGAATCTGACTGCCAATCAGCTGCGTACTCTAGTCCACCAATCAGCGGCTTCCTCAAGCCCAGTTAATTGAATGGAACATTACGGATTTAGAACGTTACAGATTTTGGTTCCTCGCTCACCAACGGCTCCTGGGCCTCTGAAAAAACAAAGCCTCGCACTGGGTTTTTACACTCACCGCTCGGACATCGCTCCTCCCTCACCAACGGCTCCTGGACCTCTCTAGGCCTCCCACATTCTAGGACTATATTCCTTGGAGGGTAGGAGACTGAGAGGTGATCGTAGAGGGGTGTATAAAATCATTGGGGGAATAGCATAGGTGAATGCACTTTCCCATACTGATGGAATCACAAACTAGAGGACATAGTAAGGTGGGTGGGGAAAGATTTAATAGGAATCTGAGGATGGTGGAAACATGGAATGAACTGTCAGTGGAAACAGTTAAGATAAGTGCAATAACAACATGTAAAAGACATTTGAACAGGTACATTGTTAAGAAAGGTCAAACACAGGCAAACGGTACTAGTGTTTTGGTTGGCATGGATATGTTGAGCCAAAAAGTCTGTCTCCATGCTGTATGATTCTGTGATTATGACTCTATCTACAGGCTCAGCGGCGATGCTTGAGAGCTTGGAAACTACAAATGTTACACCGTTATTTAAAATGGGTGCAGGGTTAAACCACTTGCTAAATTCCAGTCCACAACCAGTTAGTTTAACCTTGGGATTGGGAGAGTTTAAGAATCAACAATTAGGAAAAGAATTAGCAGTTGCGTAGTTTTAATTTTGCCTTTTGATTGCCTCCCTTCTGGGTAAGGTTCTCGATCACCCTAACACTCCTCTCCCATTTCATTTCATGTTCACAGGTCATGGAATATTTTGGGATTTTTTTAAATGTGTACCACGTTTATTCTCATAATCTCTTTCTCCCCCCTCTTTTTTCAATTTTTAAATTACCTCTAAACTTTTTGTAACATTGTATTGGTGGGGCATAGAGAAATATATTTAAAACAAACAGATTCCTGGGCTTTATAAATAGAAGCGTACAGTGCAAGAGCAAGGAATTTATGATGAACCTTATAAAACACTGGAGTATTGTACTCAATTCTGGTTGTCACACTTTGTAAAAGATGTAGAAAGCTGTAGAGCGGTGCAAACGAGATTTACTGAAATGATGAGGGACTTCAGTTATGTGTAAATTGACTGGAGAAGCTGGGGACGGTCTTCTTGGAGCAGAGGTGGTTGTGTAGGGATTTGGTACAGATATTTAAAGACATGGAGAGATTAGATGGAGAAAAATAGTTCAATTTGCAGGAAAGGTCAGGAACTAAAGAACGTAAAATGATGGTGATTGGCAAAAGTACCAGAAATAGCATAAAACTAATTAGTGTGTCAAAAAAGCTGGGGGTCCAGAATACACTGCCAAGGGAGGTAGACTGAATTATTACATCAAAAGAGCTGGATAAATTTTGGAAGCAATTAATTTGCCAGTCAATAGAGAGAAGTGGGGACTATGTGGATAGCTGTTCCTCAGGTGTGGAATTGACGGGCCCTGCTGTAACTGTTCTGTGATTCAGAGGACACCAAAGATTACACCTGGTTCATTGAAATTTAGGATCTTTTTGTGTCCAAACAGAAGAGTGTTTATTATCATCTGAAGGGCAATGCCATAGACAGTATGCTGGTCAGTAAAGTTTCGTGGAAAACACTGGAATGGATTCAAAACCGGCTTACTGGTAGAAGATAGAGGGTTGTGGTGGAAGGACAATATTAATGCTGGAGGTCTGTGACCCGAGGAGTTCGCGGACCTCTATTGTTTGTGATATGTATAAATGACTTGGATTTAAATGTAAGTGAATTGGTTTGCAAGTTTGCAGATGACACCCAGATTGCTGGGGTCACAGACTGTGAGGAAGGCTGTTAAAGTATACAACCGGATATTGATCAGCAACAGAAATAGACAGGTGGAGTTTAATCCAAGCAAGTGTGAGGTGTTGCATTTTGGAGGACAAATGTAAAGGAAAATCAAAGAATTAATGTCAAGACCCATAACGGTATTGACAGTCAGAGGGGTCATGGGTGTGCCACATTTTATATTTTTATTACAAACTTAACCAGGCTGTTCTGAAAGCTCAATTCACAGTTGTGTTCATATTCTTAATCACCTGTATCATGATGAGTTTATAGTACTTTTGTCTCATTGGCAAGATAAATCATTCATTGGATCCTATCCTCCACCTAAAATGAATGCAGGAAACACTCAGCGGGTCAGGCTGGATCTGTGGGAAGAGAAACAGAGATAATGTTGCAGTCAAAGACCTCTCATCAGAACCCACAAAATTGTCTGAAGTGAAAACAAAGATACGATTACTATGAATAAATTTTAATGATATATATACCATAGGAATAAAACAGCTTTATTGCAAGTTGGGGAACAACTTTGAATTGAGAAAACAGCTTTTAAAAAAAAACACATTGCGCATAACTGATAGGATTAATTATTCTGTTGCAGCCTAATAAAATTGCAAAACATGTTTATCAGGCAAGAGATTGGGATCTCTATGCACAGCATATATGTAGCATTTTTGGAATTTCAGAATATTTTTGCTAAGTTGTGAATTTGGGAAAAATTTAATATATTTTGGTAATCACTGGTGTCTGTTAACCTGTCAAGCAGTTCCACATCTTATTTTTGTTGGGTTTGTACTGTATAGAAATATACAGCAGTTTAATCCAGAAATACACCAACAAATATGTTTATCATTGGCACCAAATAGCTTTATTAAGATTGAAACTAGATTTGTTCTGAACCATTAAACGGTTTTACTCTACTGAAACATATAGTCTAAGAAAGTCTGATCAAATGATACAACTTATAGAGAAGATAGGCACTAAATGCTGGAGTAACTCAGTGGGACAGGCAGTATCTCTGGTTAGAAGGAATGGGTGACTCTTTTGGGTTGAGACTCTTCATCAGGCTGGGGAGTCTTATATGTGAAATGATCCAAAATAAAAATATTGAATAAGTTGAACTAAGGACCAACATGGTTTCCAGTAGATCTTTGTACTTGAACATGCTTTTTTAAAATGTTATTCATTCAAGTATGTGGGCATCACAGGCTGAGTCAGCATTTTATTGCCCATTTTGTAGTTGCCCTTGAGAAATGGTGGTGAGCGACATCCTTGAACAGCTGCAGCCGGTGAGGTGTGGGTATGCGCACAATGCTGTTAGGACCATTTTGTTTCTGCCATCTAGCATTTCAAAACTTGTCTATGCCTTTTTAGTGCTATCTTTGAGAATTGAAGGAGGTTTAGTGGTGTTGCCAGTCAAGCTCACTGGGTGGCAGCTCTTGTCTTGAAATCAGCTCCATTCGTTGCTTTGAAAGGATGATCACTTCCAGTTCTTGTGATACGACAAGCTGACAAGCTTTCATGGAGGCTCTAATTAAGCTTTGCAGCCAAAGGCTTTGTCTTTACTTTTGATTCACATCTGGAAAACTAACCTCTTTATAGCAAGCACATTTAGAAGCACGAATTGAATGTAGCTAGTTTTTTTTCCAATGGAATAATAGTTAAAATGTCAGAATGCAAAACAGTGGTTATTCAGGGAAATTTACACAGATATGCTGCCTCCTTGTTATTCATGTTCATAATTTCACATTGATACCAAATTAGAGAGCCAGCAAACTTCAGGGTAGAATACATAGGGGGTAATATTAGGGAGCTTTGAAAGTAAAAGAATATTGAAGGTTTGATCAGGGAAAAAGGAAATGTATGGCAGATATGTTCGGGATCAAGGGAATCTTTTGGGGAATATAGAGTGTAGTGAGAAAATGTAAGAAATAAATTTGAAGGGCAGAAAGGGGCTATGAAATATCCCTGGCAAGTAAAAGTAAGGAGAATAGCCAATAGACAATAGGTACAGGAATAGGCCATTCAGCCCTTTGAGCCAGCACCGCCATTCACTGTGATCATGGCTGATCATCCACAATCAGTACCCCGTCCCTGCCTTCTCCCCATATCCCTTGACTCCACTATCTTTAAGAGCTCTATCTAACTCTTGATTGAAAGCATCCAGAGAATTGGCCTCCAATGCCTTCTGAGGCACAGAATTCCACATTCACAACTCTCTGGGTGAAAAAGTTTTTCCTCATCCCCGTTCTAAATGGCCTACCCCTTATTCTTAAACTGTGGCCTCTGGTTCTGGACTCCCCCAACAATGGGAATATGTTTCCTGCCTCTAGCGTATCTAATCCCTTAATAATCTTACATGTTTCAATAAGATCCCCTCATCCTTCTAAATTCCAGTGTATACCCTAAGCACAGTCGCTCCATTCTATCAACATATGACAGTCCGACCATCCCTGGAATTAACGTTGTGAACCTACGCTGCACTCCCTCAATAGCAAGAATGTCCTTCCTCAAATTTGGAGACCTAAACCGCACACAATACTCCAGGTGTGGTCTCACTAGAGCCCTGTACAACTGCAGAAGGACCTCTTTGCTCCTATCCTCAACTCCTCTTGTTATGAAGGCGAACATGCCATTAGCTTTCTTCACTGCCTGCTGTACCTGAATTCCAAGACATGTTACAAGAATATCAGGAGCAAGAGGGTAGCTGGGGAAATAGTGGAGCGGCTTATGGATCAATGGGATATTCTCTCTGTGGATCTAAGGATTGTGGGCAAGGTCCTAAATAAATACTTCTCATCTGTATTTACCAAGGAGAAGGATATGGAATACAGTGAGTTATGGGAGGGGTGTGTGGATAATCTGGAGCAGGTCAATTTTAAGAAGGAGTAGGCATTTGGCATCATGGGACATATTAGGAAGGAGGTAGCTGGATTCTGATGGAGACTTTTGCTAATTATTAGTCGTAGATGCAGAAAACTGGAGGATAGCTAATGTTATTTTATTTAAGAAGGGCAGGAGGGATAAGCCAGGTGTCTAGAGGGTGGTGATTTTATGTAAATGATCGAGAAAGTATTGGAATTTATGTACATTTGGAAAGGCTGGGGCTGATCAGAGATAGTCAGCATGGCATAATGTGGGAAATCCTCACTTATTTGATTGAGATTTTTGGATAGGTAATTAAGCAGATTTATGAATACAGGGCAGTCGATATTGGCGATATGGACTTTAGCAAGGCATTTGAGAAGGTCCTGCATGGTAGGCTGGTCCAGACGGTAATGTGTGTGGAATTCACGGCAAGCTGGATAATTGTATCGAAAATTGTCTTGGTTTTAGGAGGCAGAGGAAGGTGGTGAAAGAATGCTTTTCTGATTGGTGGTCAATCCTGGGACTATTGATGTTTGTTGTCTGTAATATATATTCATAACTTGGAAGTGAATGTATGATTAGTAATTTTGTAGATGATACAAATGTTGGTGGATTTCTGGAGAGTGAGGAAGTTTGTCTAAGGCTACAATGGTATATAAATCAGATGGAAAGCTGGGTAAGGCATTAATAGATGGGATTTAATCCTGACAAGTGTGAGGTTCTTGCACATTGAGATGACAAACAGAATGAATACAGTAAATGTGGGGCACCAAGGAATATTGATGAACAAAGGGAGCTTAGTGTCCACATCCATGGTCCTTTAAAAGTGGCAACACAGATCGAGAGGGTGGTAAAAAAGGTATATAATATTCTTGCCTTCATAAGTTGGGGCACATAATATAAACGTTGGGATGGTATATTGCAAGTTTACAAAACACTTGTTGAACTGGAAGGAGTTATTGTGTACAGTTCTGGTCAGCAGTTTTAGGAGGGATTTAGTTACAATGGAAAGAATGCAAAGCAGATTCACTGAGATGTTGCCTGGATTGGAGGATTTTAGTTATGGGGAAAGATCAGGTAGGTTGGGCTTATTTTTCCTGAAATAAAGGAGGCTGAGAGGTGACCTGACTGAATTATATAACGATTCAAGAAGCATAGAAAGAGTATTCAGAATCTTTTTTCCTTGGTGGGTGTATCAAAATCAAGAGTGCATAGTTTAAAGATGAGAAGGAGTTCCAAAGAGGATTTGAAAGCAAAGTTTTTTTGTATACAGAGAGTGGTTAATATCAGTAACATACTGCCAGAGGAGGAGGTAGATACAGTCACTATGTTCCAGAAACATTTAGACGGGCACTTAAATAGACAAGATTTAGAAGGAGATTCAGTTTTGCAATTGAAAGCAGTTAGCATCCTGGAGTGATAGCTCATAGTGGGTGTATAAAAAAGAATGCATACACTAGTAGAACAGCCTGTTGGGAGCTGCCGCGTGGAGGTGAAATATCGTGTGGAGGGTAAGTGTAAAACTATGGCTTGCGAGGCTTTGGCGCAGAAGATAATGATGGGATAAGGTACAGTTTTTTTTTCTTTCTTTCGTAAATCTTCCTTTGTCTAGCACAGCAGATATGACAACTGGGGCTGTGGTATGTGCCTCCTGCAGGATGTGGAAAGTCAGGGAAATTTCCAATGTCCCCGAGGGCTACACCTGGAAGGTGCGTCCAGCTGCAGCTCCTTACAGACTGTGATAGGGAGCTGGAGCTGCAGCTGGATGAGCCCAGCATCATCTGGGAGTCTGAGGAGGTCATAAGCGAAGTTACAGTGAGATGGTCATGCCTAGGGTACGGGCAGTAACGATAGATATATGGCAAACATAATTCAGCACTAAAAATGTAAGAGGAAAAAGAACTTAGCAACCTCCCATCTTTAACATTTTCAAAGTGTTCCAAAGCACTTTACTTTGTATTCAAAATACTTATAAAGTGTCATCATGATAGTTATGGTGTCAACCCTGAAAACCAATTTGTCCACAAATAGCTGTAAGATGGTTTACGAGACATTTGGTTAGAACATAAATATTGGCTAGAATTCCACCCTACGTCTTTTTTTAATATTGAGGCCCTTTACATTCAGACAAGTTGGGCAACTATTAAGCAATTTAAATGGAAGCTGGCATAAGCCTTAGGAATGGCAACCAAGTTAAGGGTTTATAGGAGATACAAGAGACTGCAGATGCTGGAATCTTGATTAAAAAACAAACTGCTGGTAGTACCCAGCAGGTTAGGCAGCATCTGTGGAGGGAAATGGACATACAATGTTTTGGGTTATAACCTCTCTTCATACTGATGGAAGAAAGGGGAAATAGCTGGTAGAGAGAGGTGAGGGGAAGGGGTGGTACAAGTACTGGCAAGTGATAGATGAATTCTGGTGATTTGTAGGCAAATAAGTCCGGTAGGAAGAGATGGAAAGATAGTAACCCAGGCGGGTGATGAGTCACAGAGAAGGTGTAGCTGAGATTCAATAGGATAGTTTTGCAGCATAATAATATTAATTATACAACGATTAAGATGCTGTTCATTGCATCAGGGAAAATGAAATAGTTCACAATTTTGAAACGATTTACACAGGCAAATAGAGAAAGCTCTAGGTAGTGGATGTAGAATTAGGAATAGCACTAGCCTTAAAAAGTGGATTGTTAGGAAAGGCTTATTTATGCAGCAATCTATTAAAATACTAGGCATGGCTATTAAAACCAAGTAAATCATTTAAAAGGAAGTTAGCAAAGTATTTAAAGAACATGTTAAATAATAATAGGAGACAGAGCAAGGGAATGTGGTGAGTAAATTGTTCCCATGTGAAGCAAGCAATATAATTATATCATTAGTCCTTCCAAATATTCTAGAGAAGGCCCTGTAATCATGCCTTTTGCATTTAGGAATAATTGAAGGAAGATTAATAATTTACCCATGAATAGCTAACAAGTTTTTTTAATGGTTGGTAAGTATCTTGGGTTACTTAGAAAGACGTGCAATGAGGTCAATGAGATGCTGAGAGTTAATCGGTGAAGCCAGGTGACCCTTTGTCAGACTAGATTCCACCCAAGTGGTGTCTGTTTAAAAGATACTGGGCACTTGACCTCGGTCATTACCTATACTTCAATGTATCAGTGAAGAAATAACTCATCTGAATAATAGATGTAGTGACAGCAGAAATATATTTATAATAAGTTCACAATTTTGCATTAAAAATAAAAGTGCAGGAAAGAAGCTCTGTGTTATTCAGAGAGAGATATCATCAGACATGAGAAGTAATTTTAACATTTATTTTAGTCACAGATTGGCAAACATGGCAGATTTTCTTCACAGTAGGACATCAGTTTTTTATGACAACTCAGTAGGTTCATGGATACAGTTTCTAAGACAAGCTTTAAAAAAACTGTTTTTGTGGTTTATTTAATGACTTGAATTTAAATTCCTGAGCTAGCGTGGTAGGATTTGAATGCAATGATCCAGTAATGGCACAGTGCAGAAAGGTCACTGATGCGCTACTGAACAATACAAACATTATGAGGTACCCAAATGGAGAAGATAACCTAATTCTCATACTTGGGTTGTACAAAACTTCAGTGCTTTACCCAGTTTTTCAACACATCCATTGGTGAACATTGTGGCTCTAAAAAAAAAGCCTGGAAAACAGCTTGGGGTGAAATTCAGATCATCAGACAATCAAAACTCTCAGAATTGAAAATTAATCTCATGGACGGCACTCTGAAAGAAACAAAAATAAAATTATTTTGAAAGATTTCATTTTGTTTGAATGTTCGTTTACGATTTTATAAAATATTGTAGAGACAGACAGAAAAATAGATGGTTCAACCAGGATGGATGATTTGCAACAAAACTTTCGAGAACTAAGTCTATACCCCTGGAGAAATGTAAGCTAGGGAAGAAGATGGAATATTCTGAAAAAAATGTGTGGAAGACATCATTAAATATTAGAAATGAATTGTGATTAAATAGGACCATGTGTCTATATACAGAGAAGGCGGTAGACTCGATGCTGCAAGTATTGAGCTTTAATTAGCTCTGCAGCAGGTTATTAAATCATGGAATAGTATGCTGCAGGTTTTTAAGTTGACAACATCTCAAGGATAGCGGATGTTGATAAGTACAAACTGATATAATTTCAGAGGACATTATCATCTTATTCCACTGTCAGAGGTACAAGGAATGAGATGACTGCTCTATCAACCATGGAGGAGGGGAATCGATGGGCAAGGAGAAAGTAAGATCTTTCAGCGATACCTGTGGAAAAAGTCATCAGCATAGATACAATGAAGATGGAGGAACTGGAAGGATTTACACTTCTGGATAGCTCTGAGTATCTGTATCTTATAATGATTATTGTAATATATAATTATTGGTGTTTGTTTATTATCATCACCTATACTGGGATGCAGTGAAAACATTGTCTGCTTGCTATTCAGCCAAATCATACTATCCATGAATACAATCGAGCCACATGCAAGGACAACAGGTAGTTGAAAAAGAAAAATACTAGTGCAGAAAATAGTGTTTCAACAATATAGTATTATATCTACAGAGAAAGTGCGGATTTTAAAAAGTGCAAGAGCTGCAATAAGATAGGTAAGGAGATCGGGACTATACCTTTGGCTTACAAGAGGTTTATTTATTAGTCTAATAACAGTGGCGAAGAAGCTGTTCCTGAATCTGCTGCTGCATGTTTTGATATATTCTGCCAAATAGGGAATGATTAGGGTCAAAATTGTCCTTGATTATGTTGTCTGAGGATGGAATAATTGCAGAAGAGGCCTGTTCGTGTGATGGATTGTGCTCATTTGCAATTCTCTGCAATTTTGTGCAGAAGTTATTCACCAGGATGTTGCCTGGAATGGAGGGGTGCATTTATAAAGCTAAAGATTAAATGATGGAACACTCATCAATCGGGCAACAGTGGAGAGCGAAACGGTCACCTCTTCAGATGGAAGATTTTATGATCTTTAGTTACCATGAGCATGTGGATGTACATGCAGGCACTCTCCTGGCTGGCTGAGACATCTTGCTTCTGATCATCAGCATGATTTGCTAGTCCTGTGCTGGTGGTGCCTCACTTGTCAGCTTCACCAACTGGTGCTGCACTGATCTTCTTTACTCTTCGTTAAGCCATGCTTTGTGGCCCAGCTTGGTAATGAACGCGAGTGAGGGATATGTTGTGCTATGAGATTATAGATTGCAGGTGATGGCCCACAGAATTTAGTAGATGACCAGCTCTGAGCCACTGGCGGTAATTAAGTGATTCCACCTCCTTAGATAAGAGGTGGAATCACACAACAGAATGAGGATGAGGTCAAGCTCACCACTTACTTCAGCCGAGTCAGGCAGCGATGTCCTTTGACACTGAATCAGCACTGTCAGTATCATTGCAGCCAATCCATTCTCAGTGATGGACACTAAACTAACACTCAACACCTCTACCCTCTCTCATCTAAGTGGGGCAATAAATAGTGGTCAGCAAACGTTGCCTCCCCATATTTGGTGCTGGGGGATCTCTCTCAGTCCATTGTTAATATTGAAGATTCATTAGCAATCAGACTTTGAATCGTACCACTGTGTCCAGTGGGTTAGGAAGATTTAGAAGATCATCTGTATGATATGACTATGAAGACAAGTATGGCAGGCTCATTTCCAATTCCTTCCCACTTCTGGCCCAACTCCAAAGAGTTGAATAGGGAGGACATTGCAGGTTGATTGTCTAATTTATTGCCGAGAGTAATCCCATGTGGCCGATCCAATTTAATTCATATTATTTACTTTCTAGTCACAATTTCATAGACAATTAAGTCAACTAGATAGTTGTGGATTGAAGTCACATACAGGCCAGAACAGGTAAAGATGGTACATTTCCTTCATTAACTATCGGGGTGAGACAGATATTTTTTAATAATCTAGACTATTATGGTCACCATTACTGGGGCTAGTCCCCCCCCCCCCCCCTGATATTTGTGAATTTAAATCCTCTGCTGTTCTGGTAGTACTTAGCCTTTCATCTCCAGATTAGTATTCCAGACCTGTGGATTGTTAGTCCAGCTACATTAGGACTATATTACTGTGCACAATGAGCATGATGTCAACACTATTTTGTTTGATTTTATGGTTTTCCCAACAAATTTTCCTCAACACCAGTGGACCTTCCTCTGACAAAGTTACAGTTCACATGGGATCACTGTTATTCAATAGATGTATAATTTATCTCATTAAAAATTCAGATCATTTGGAAGTCAAGAAACACATTTGCAGTACACGCTTTAGATCTGAGAGTATAGTTTTGCTTTTCCAAGCACTTCCAGTAAGTATCATGCAGTGCCTGACAGGTGTACTTTGGTTGCTGTCTTTGTAGTTCAGAAAAATCATGCATTTAAACATTAAGAAACAAAACCATTGAGTCGAAATATTGCCACAAAGAGGACAGTATGTCAGTGTGTCTCAGTAAAATCTGATGGTCTGCGACAACTGCTGGAGAAAGGGTGTTTGAAATGACAAAGAGATGGTGCTCACTCACACTGACATGTTGCAATGAATGTCAAGGCAACAAGCTGTCCTGTTTTTGCTATTGACAAAAGACTACCCGCCAGGGGTTTGGAGGATACTTACATGAGTGTATCCCGAGGCTGCTTGTGCATCTACCCATCAGTGCAGTACTGGATATAAACCCCATGAGCGTATAGAGTGCAGATCTTACAAACTAGGAAGGAATGAGCCGTGGACTGGCTCTCAATTACTTTCACCTGGTGTTTCATCAATGCTTTGTACTTGTTTGAGAATATTTACAGCAGCACCACCTGGAACAAATTACCAAGCACAACACCCAGCCACAGAAGAAGAATCTTGAATTATTGGAAGCCTCACGCTTCACCTTATGGTGGGGTGGAAGATTGCAACCTTCACGTGGTCCGCCCTGTTTCAACGAATGCAATCAACCCGCGTGCACAATCAAATAAGATCAAATGTAACAAGTTGTCCTACAACTTTAGGCTGTGCACGCCATATGCAAAGAGAAGAAGACCTTATGGTGAAGCCCACCTTTACACATAACTCCTTAAGCAGGTCCTTTGGAAGTTCTACCCATACTATTCACTGAGGGTTAATACCAGGACAGCCATACTGATATATGCAGCTGCCTGAGTATCCTGCACATCACTTCTCCATGCTACAGTAATGCAGTATGCTTATTTGCGTGGACCAAGTCATGTCTACTTCACAAATAGGGCCTGACCAGTCTGTAAATCTGTTAGTGGTGATATTTTGAACTTAAAGAATTCACGATGGCACTGGAATCGTGACGGCTCCTCTGTATAACTTCAGTGTAATCTAGTACACTTATAGCCCTGTCTCACTGTGCGAGTTGACCCATGAGGTACCCCGAGTGACAGACTCGTGGTTGTGCACGAGATCCCAAGTTGATGTTCAAGTGTTTGAACCGAGTTCCCACGGGTATAGTATTTTGCCGTTTACTGCGATGTTCCAAGTTCGTCTCCCATTTACTCTTGGGCTGACAACGTCTCCTGATGTACTCTTGAGCTGTCAACTTGTCCTGAAAAGTGACACAGTGTTTCTAACGGGCCCTTCGGCCCACCAGTCCGTGCCGACCAGCGACACTAGCACCACCCCACAGGAAAAGTGAATTTGATTTTAGTAATTTGACCAAAAGAAAAATGGTGTATGCTAAGTAGTGTGTTGATATGACACTCCCAAAAATAACTTCTAAAAATCTGCAGGATTGTACGATTAGGAGACGTGCATTCTGCGTAATTATATTAAAATAAAATACAGGAGAGATAACACTCCTTTTCTACATGCCTTTAGAAAGAAACTTGCAGTTATATTTGAAGTCTTGAATTGATTTCCTCCTGAGAGTCTGTGCATAGTCTAATACTCTGAGCCATTTACAGCGCTGTGTGGAAGACGCCCTTACCCGCACTAGTTGGGCGGGTGTATTTCCAGTGATAGTTAATCATACTGTTCCTACTTAATAGTACAATGCTACATATATTCAGTTGTATAAGGAAGCCCTCCTTTCACTGATTTGCTTTGTTTCCTGATTTCGAAGACTAGTGTCAGTACTGTGCCGTGTCACAGTTTGTACGTTTTAAATTGAAAGGCACGGCCATTTGAACCTTAATGTCTTTATCTTAGTGATAAAGGGATGTAACATCCAACTCCGATTCAATTCTAAAGCATTGAAAAGCATGTCAGAGCATGGGGATGGTAAAACGGTGGGTGAATAGATGAAATGTTGACAACGGATCCGTTGAAAATTAAATTCCATTATATTTGTACAGTTTCTTTATGAATCAGTTTGTGTTTAGTACTGAGAGATTTAATGATCGCAGATTTTTATTTCTGCATCTGAGGTCGATAGCAATTTTTTTTCTGTTAATGTCCACTAAAAGCTCAGGGTAATTTAGTAATTGATTCCAAGCACAGCGACTCACCAATGCCCGGTCTACTTTTGGGGTATTAACTTTGCTTATCTTATCTATCAGAATGAGATTACCATGCTAATTCACGGGCACCAATTGTCTTCAGGTCACAGGGGGGCACTGGGACCTCTTCGACCGCAACACCAAGGAAAACAAGAAAAATAAAATCACAGACGTGATAAATATCCAGGAAATCCCTTCACAAAATGACTTCAAATACAAATCTGCATGACATTGTCATGTTATTCCAAATGCTCTGTTGATTGAAACGATAAAATATGCGTCTTATATCAACAAAGGGGGACAATCGTGATGAATAATGTTGAAAAATTGACAGGTGACAAGTGTTTAAAACCATGCGTTGGAAAACAGAAAGTGGTCTTTAAATTACCCTAATTAATGCCGAGTTCAGAGTGCCCACGGGTTAACACGTTAAACTCACGAGTTAATAAGGTCAACGCACGGGCCCCACGTTAATACTACGAGTTTAAATGTTTCAATTTTACACTTGAACAGTGAATTTGACTCGTGGAAAAAATCAAACATGTTTGATTTTTTCACGAGTTATCAAGTTTTGCGTGTACCTGCCGTTAGCGCCACGAGTGGACAAGTTGATCGCGCGAGTTCCGACGTTGCTGCTACGTTCATCATACGTGATCACCACGAGTGAAAACTCGGGGTCACTCGTGGGCCAACTCGCACCGTGAGACAGGGAGTGCGAGTAACACTCTTGTACTTCTGTATGATTTTGCTTATGTACACTAAGATTTTCATTGATTTGTGTGCAAAGGAATTTCACTGTACCTAGGTGCCTGAGACAATAAATAGCCATTTGAACCAGTGAACTGTGTTAAAGCAGTAAAAGCCCTGCCCCACTTTTCGAGTTCATTCAAAGAGTTCTCCCGAGTTTGCTCTGATTCGAACTCGGAGATTTACAGTAATGGCCGCTCGCAGATACTCGGGCTCTTGTGGACATTTTTCAACACGTTGAAAAATCTTCACGAGTCTTCCCAAGCTTACCGCGTTTCCCAAGTACCTGCCGTTAGTGTTACGAGCCACTAAGAGACGTCCCCGAGCTCCGACGTACCCGCTACGTTCATTCTATGTGCTTACCACGAGTTTGATTTTTTTTTAAACTCAGGAGAGCACTTGAATGAACTCGTACAGTGGGACAGGGCCATTAGAAGCAAGTTTGAGCCTTACTTTGGCAGACAGGTAAATAGGAGTTGCTGTGAAAAGGACACAAAGGCTTGACCACAGTTTGCTCACCCTGCTCTACGAAAGATGTTGTTAAGCTGGAAAGTGTGCACAGAAGATTTACAAGGACATTTCCAGGACCTGAGGTCCTGAGCTATAAGGAGAAGTTGGGCAGGCTAGGACTGTATTCCTTGGAGTGAAGGAAGATGAGAGGTCATCTTATAGAGGTGGATAAGATCATGAGGGCAATAGATAGGATAGATGCACAGAGTCTGTTACCCAGAGTAGGGGAATCAATAACCATATGACATAGGTTTCCCTCCCTGAGAGGGGAAAGATCTAATTGGAATCTGAAGGGTAATATTCTTACACAGAATATTCAGGTTGTTATATGGAATGAGCTGCTGCGGGAGTTAGTTGAGGTAGAAACTATAATAGTAAGATTAAACGAGAACTTAGCAGTTCAAAGTTTGATTGTTATTTTATGAGGAGTAACGATGAGGGATTACATGAAGAAGCCCCGCCTGGCGCTTGATCGGCATACTTCAAAGCAGCGGCATGAAAAACACAGAACATAATGGCCTGAGTAAAATAGTAAGGCTCAACATAGATTTAGAACTACCAGATAATCATTTATTTTATGAGGGTCGGGAGTGGAGGGCACGTAATCCCTCATCGTTACTCCTCAAAAAATAACGATCAAACTTCGAACTGGTAAGTTCTCGTTTAATCTTACTATTTTATGTCGGAGTCACGTGAGTGACTATGTGAAGATTTTGAAGCTTCTGTGTTTTTTATGTCGTAGACTCATTCCATACGATACTCTGGCTCAACCAACATAGTAATGAGAAATAACACATTTTTTTCCCCAAACATTGCCTCAGTTTATGTGATAAATTTTTTCCCATTATAAAAGACTGAAAATAACGCCCTTTTCATTGAAAGGCAAATTTATCACCAAAATATCAATTGATAATATAATTTGATAGTATAAACAAAGCAACAATTACAGAGAACCCAACACTCCGTGTCCAATCCTGACACCATGACTGGTTCCTTGTAACTTTAATATTTATTTTACACCCTCCTGCGGCCTTGAATCTTTGCTCGAGCGGCCCATCCTGTGCCATTCCTGTGAATGTATCTACCTCCTTAATGGAGTGATTTTCCACATCTCAATGTCTAGTTCCACTGAGTGTTAAACATGTTTTAACCATCTAGAATATAATTATCTAGACCCATCAGTATTTACTGATACTTAATGTGGTTTTTGTGTGTAATAAGTAGTGCTGTCTCGCCACCACAGAGACTCTTACCTACTTTAACATATTGAGTCAATGTTGACCCACACACAATTTTTGGCCGGCAGGATATGCTTAATTTTTTACCTTGGTTCCAGCTCTTCCTGGTCTGCTTTGTTTGGTAAATTCATAAACATATAAGATAATGTAATCTGTAGCCACATGCAATTATATAACGTAACATTTGCAATGTTTGCACTCCTATGCTGACACTAAAGTCATGAGCATTATCACTTTCAATGTTAATCTTTTGAACCATTGATAGAATTGGAGTCCATTGCCCAAGGCAAATCAGGACTATGCTGATCTCCCAACTTCTGTATTTAAACTTTGGACAGATTATATTTATTTATATATATATATATATATATATATATATATATATATATATATATATATATATATATATATATATATATGTGTGTGTGTCTGTGTCTGTGTCTGTGTCTGTGTCTGTGTCTGTGTCTGTGTGTAATCCCTCATCGTTACTCCTCAAAAAATATATATATATCCCTTTTTCATATTGGGATATTACAAATACAAATGAGCCCGATAAATTCTTGGTCAGCAATTTGTCCTAATAGGACGATAAACACTATGAGCTCTATTAGAGCTCTATTATTGGCTCTATCACTTAGATGCTGAGAAAAAATGCAATCCACAAGGAACTCCCATATATCTAATATGATAAAATAACCTTTACTGTCTGCAAGAGGCTTCAAATTTCTTATAAACAAAATATTGTTTTTAAACTATTTCTCCAAATTGCAGGTATGACATTCCTTTTGTACATAATTGTTATATTGTTATATTAGTTAAAACATTCATAGATCTCTTTGACCATCAAATTGTTATAATGGTCTGGTCAAACCTGCAGATAACCAAATTCATATCTTCATGCCATGGATGAATTTGTACAACAATAAATTACTGCAACTATGAGTCATCATAACTGGTTCAAATATCACTTTCAACATTAATGAGAACCATGAAGGTCCGGTTTGGGCCACCAAAGCGCCCCTGGCAGCGTCCTGCTACATTTTCATCAGACACTGCCCAATCAGACAAAAATGAGGAATATAAAAGAACATCTTTCCTCATGTAATTTTAGCGAAATACATCCACCGCTCCTGCTCTCGGTTTTCCCACAAGATCATTTGAGAGATTGGTGATTTAATCTGGATACAACCAGATTAATGGTAAGTAATCCATATTACTGACAATGTTTTTCCCCTGATTTGTTGTCTGCGATAATATTGTCTCTTCCTTAGAGATAAACAGCTGAACTAAAATATTTTTAGAATACGCCACATCTGGTTACCCAGACAATCACTTGATAATGATTTTACTTGACTCATGTGATTGATATATGCCACAGCCGTGGTATTGTTCACCTGATTTGACATGTACACTTTCATAATAGAACAATAGGCATTTAATCCATAAAAAGCTCCTGATACTCCAATGATTAATACAAATGTTTGGACAAAAATTTCTTAGGACAATCCATTTGCAATTCCCTGGTGTTATTGTCCGTAGTCCCCTAAACAAGGGATGTATCAAATATTAATTTGATAAGAATAGATATTATACTTATCTTAACCCAAATAATCACAGAAGCTATCCATCATCCGATAATACTTGCTTCAGCTTGTAACAGCTGCTAAGCTTATATATTTAAAGCAGCGTGTGGAACCTTTTCTATCCACCACTTTAATTCTGATAATATATCATTTGGTATTTGCATAGGCCTGTCAAAAAGGTCTGCATACTCTTATAATGCTTGTGTTTTCCCTTTTTTGGAGCTTTTTTACTCTTTACCTAAGCTCCTTCTCTGATGGAGAGACAACGTTTGTCAACAAAGCAATGAGACATTTCCCCCCCTCATATGGTGCTGAATTACCTAAACCCAGAATAGTAATTGAGGAATGTTTATGAATGCCTAAAGCATAGTTTTTATTGGATGGGCCAGAACCCTTGCCCCTCAACAGGCTTGTAATTGCTGCACTAATTTGCAGCTGACTCCTGATCAACCTTCCAATTTAAAATGTGATCAAGATAAACCATGACCATGTCCTCATTAGTGCAAGTGCTGATCTTCTTATCAGTACAATTGTTGTTCCAGTAATTATGTGAACAGCCTAGAACTGAATTTAATCCATTAGACAATGTCTTAACTTGCACAGCTGACCCATTTTAATTAATTTCAAGCACCTGTAATATGATAATAAATTGGTACTAAATACCAATCTTTTGAGTCTTATAGTAATGATTAACAATTTGTTAATAACAACTGTTTTTCAATGTTGAAGATGTCCATTTTAATAAAATGTTTTTACACTGTAAAACTGTATTTAAAATGATGTTTTGTATGGCTTTACCACCACATCTTCTTTTCCCTTGGGGAAATTTATAATACAAATTTACGTACCTCTTCTTTATTGGAGATATTTTGGGTGCAAACCTAAAATCAATTTTTAGGTTTTCCTATACAGGTGAACCAATTCCTTCTACAATTGTTTTTTTGTAGTCCTTTGTTATGCCATATCATTGATCATAACACACCTGTAATCTCCCATAATTGGAGATTTCATCAACTTCTTCTGTAACAAGTTTTTGCACCTCTTCAAATGTACATGAAGCCTTCTCTTCCCAATCATATGGGTTCACATAAGGCTGTGTTGGATAAATATTTATTTATCATACTCTTGCCTTTGTTTTGATCCATTATCAAATGTTTACATTGGATCATAATTTTTGCCAAAGTTTAATGACCAATCCTTGGTCTTTCCTTTGTAATCAATGTCTTTGATTTATCCTGAGGCAGGTTTACTCCATAATAATCAGGAGTTTAACATAACTTGATGTGTTTTGACCTGCAAATCTAAAGTGCAAAATTGGTCCCAATAACAATTACATATATATATATATATATATATATATATATATATATATATATATATATATATATATATATATATATATATATATATATATATATATATATATATATATATATATATATATATATATATATATAATTATATTATATATTTTTATCCCATTGAGCTCCACAAACTGATGGCAATTTATCTTTTATTTAAAATGTTTTGGTTATTGCACAATGTTTTATTTGTTTTACATAAGTAGTGATGCCACGCACCAGCTTGAAAATACTTTGGAATTGTATTTCCTTATGTCTCCATATAATTGAGACATGGGTACCATAAACGGATTCACCGTTTATACCTTAATAAAACATAAAAGTTTTATCAATAATTCTGCTGTTTCAACCATAACAGCTTTGTTGAGAGACCAATTAATTTTGGTTTCCATGGTTACTTTCCATGGCCTCACTCCTTCATTCAGGTATCGTACCTAGTACACCTGTATATATATATTTGTGCTGTGGTGTACCTTAATAAAACATAAAAGTTTTATCAATAATTCTGCTGTTTCAACCATAACAGCTTTGGTGAGAGACCAATTAATTTTGGTTTCCATGGTTACTTTCCATGGCCTCACTCCTTCATTCAGGTATCGTACCTAGTACACCTGTATATATATATATTTGTGCTGTGGTGGGTACTTTATGACCAGCCACCACTATCAATGCACCTTTAGGGTCAGTTTTTTCATATTCTTTTACTGCCCTGGTTACTCCTGAGTTTTTCCTCAAGGAGACTACCTCCAAAACAATCCGAGGTAGATATTCCCACATCGATAAATCCCACCATATATATTAATATATGGAAACCCCTCAGGGTCTGTTTTGGGGAATATTCTGGGCCTTTTAAACCCTTTGGTTGAATTTTTTATTTTTGGAGTCTTTCTCCATTAATTTTAAGCCATCTAGAGTTTTTCCTTTTCTTTTTAACTTTTAAACTCCATTTTTCCTCATAGCCAAAAGTTTGTGGAGTCTCCCTAACGGTAATTTTAACGGCCACCAGTATCGGAACCGGCTCCGCACTTAATCTGCCGTCCCGATCGCTGAGTTTTCCCCTGGGACGCTTTTTAAACTCCGGAGTATTTTCTTTTCATTTTAACTTTTATTTTATTTTTTGCTTTCAAATTCCATTTCTTTTTAACTCCTGGTGGCTCTATACACCAGCCACGGAGTTCGGATATGCCCTGTAAGTATTTCAACTGCACTTACCAGCGGGCCCGTACCTACCGCTGTCGAGGAGCTGCCTCTGCAGCTCTTGCTCTGCCGTCAGCGTCGACGTAATGCCGATCAAGCGCCAGGCGGGGCTTCTTCACGTAGTCACTTACGTGACTCCGAAGTAAAACAACATTTAAAAGACATTTGGACAGGTACATGGATAGGAAAGGTTCAGAGGGATATAGGCCAAATGCAGGCAGGTGGGACTAGTGTAGATGAGACACCTTGGTCGGCATGGGCAAGCTGGGCCGAAAGGCCTGTTTCCATGCTGCACGACTCTGTGACTCTATCGGGAACAATGGTTGCAGTAGATGAGGTTAGAGGACATGCATGTAAATCTCTGTCTCCACGTGGAACAACTGCTGGGGTCCCTGAATGGAGTTGTGGGAGGATGTATAAGAACAGGTGTTACATCTCCTGTAGTTTCAGGGAAAAGTACATGGGAAGTGTATGGTCTGGCAGGGAAGGGATTACGGACCAAGGAGTTATGGAGGGAGCGGGCGTTGAGGAAAGGCGGAAAGGGGTGGAGGTGGGAAGTTGTAACGGGTGGTGAGGTGACAGAAATGTCAGAGAATGATGTGTTGGATGCAGAGCCTGATGCAGTGAAGGGTGAGGACTAGGAATTCTGTTCTCGTTGCATCTGATGGCGAGAACAGAACTCTGGGACACAGAAGAGATGCGGGTGAGGGATCCATTTATGACAGCCGTGGGGAAACCACTAAAATAACTAAAGAATGAGAACATTTCGGATGCCCTTATATGGAAAATCTCATCTTGGGGAAAAAAGAAAATGCTGGAATTCTGAAGTAAAATCTTCTGATAAAGTGTTTCAAACTTGAAATGTTCATTTTCACTCTCAACAGATACTGCCTTACCAGCTGAGTGTTTCCGGCATTTTTATTTCTCTGGAGAGAAGCAGTTAATATTTCAGGAAGCTAGAAAATAAACATGTTTTAAGTTGCAGAAAAGGCAAAATGGTGGAACGACTATAGAAAATCTTCTTTCGTGTGACGTGCGCAGCCTAAAGTTGTTGGACAACTTGTTCTATTTGATCTTCTGTTTGTGCACGTCGAGTTGATTGCATTAGTCAAAGCAGGGCGGACCACGTGAAGGTTGCAATCTTCCACCCCATATAGAAAATAATGTGATGGGATGTATACCAAGAGAAACTAAATTACACAAATATTGGTGTCACATAATCTGAGTGTTTGACGTCACTGGGCCTAAATTCGCTGGAGTTTAGAAGAATGAAGAGGGACCTCATTGAAAAACACAGAATAGTGAAAGGCTTGGATAGAGTGGATATGAAGTGGATGTTTCTACTAGTGGGAGACTATAGGACTAATGGTCATAGCCTCAGAATTAAGGGACTTTTTTTTCAGGAAGGAGATGAGGAATTTCTTTAGTCAGAGGGTGGTGAATCTGTGGAATTCTTTGCCACAGAGATTGTGGAGGCTAATTCAGTGATATTTAAGGCAGAGAGATAGATTGGTATGGGTGTCAGAGGTTATGGGGAGAAGGCAGGAGAATGGGGTTAGGAGCCTTGCTGAAGCTTACTGTGCAGGTCACGCTACCAGTTACTCCCAGCCTGGTTAGACAGGCTGCTCCTTAGGCCCCTTCTGCTCCTTCGGACCCTTAGCAGAGCTCACTGAATAGGCCGCGCCTGCCAGTACTGCAAGCCTGGTTCAACAGTCTGCTCTTGCGAGTCCGAACTTGACTCGACAGGCAGCTCCTGCGGGCCTTCTGCCTATTTTCGTAGCCTTGCTGGGACTGACTGTGCAGAACGCGCTGCCAGTTTCTCCCAGCCTGGATCGACAGGCTGCTCCTTTGGCCAACTGCTCCTTCGGAGCCTCAGCGGGGCTGACTGGACAGGTCACGCCTGCCAGTACTGCAAGCCTGGTTCAACAGGCTGCTCTTGCGGGGTCAACTAGTGACTCCCGAATGCTCCTTTCCGGAGCTTCAACGGAGGTTGCTGTATGGGTCGCGCCCGTCAGCTTCTCCACGTTCTGCCACCTGCTCCCTTTCGGAGCCTTTACGGCGGTAGCTGTACGGGCCACTCCCGTCTGCTGCTCGAGTCCGGCCGCCTGCTCCCATTTGGAGCCTCTAATGGCGGTAGCTGCACGGGCCGCGCCTGTCATCTGCTTGAGTCCGGCCGCCTGCTCCCGTTCGGAGCCTCCACGGCAGCAGCTGTATGGGCCAGGCCCGTCAGTTTCTCCGGGCCCGCTGCACGTATTTTCGGAGCAGCGGCCCGCTCCTGAAAAAAAAAATTCTTACCTGCCTGAGCAGTTTCGGACTGCTCTGAATCCCGCGCTATGCATCGACGTATTGACGCGCATGCGGGCTGGCGGATTCTTCACGTAGTCTCATCACGAGACTTCGATATAAAATTGTCATTTGTACTGAAAGCGAAACAATGAATTTTTTACAACAGTTTAACACATTTGTAAACAAAACAATCATAGATAACATAATAAAGAAAAAAATGCCCAGTAAATTAAACAAAAACATGATTTTTTGCCCCGAAAATACCCTGTCCCTAGCAAGCTGTATGAGAACAAAATGCTTAACCTGTGTAACACAGAACACACCAGGTACTCTCAGAGACTGATATTAATAAAAGAATACCATAAATACCCAACAGGTCAGGCAGTAGGTGAGAACAGAGAAGATGTCTCTGCCTGTTGATGCTACTCAATCTGATGAATATTTCCAGAATTTTTCAGTATTATTGCTTCCCCGTCAGTTTTCCCATCACTGTGCCATGTTGCAAATCCCACCTAGGTTATCTTGGACAGGGCTAGTGTGTGTCCTTCTCTTAGGAATCTGGCATATTTTCTATTCTAACTGGAACCTGTTGTGTCACATAAGGAACACGTCTCGATGAGCAACAATTGGCTGCCGCCTCAGTGTGGGGCATGACCCTGAGGGGATGGGGATTGCAGTGCGATTGGGAGCGCTGGTTGTTGTACAGGTGCAATCTTCTCTGATTCCTCCCTGGGAATGACAGAATGGTGAGCATTATGGTAATGGTAATGGCAGGTTTCCGTTGATGTACACCACACAGTTGTGTTCAATCTATGTATTGAGGGAGAGTTATGTAACTAGCTATGAGATGAAGCAATGATAGAGGGGCTTACAGAGATACAGCCCACTCTCCACACTGACCATCAACCACCTTTCTACACTTACCCTGCATTAATCCCAACGTTATGCTCCACATATCCTCATCACCATCACCCCTCCTCCGCCCCCAATTTTTCCCACTTATGCACAAAGGGCAACTTGCAGTGACCATTTAACATTTCAACCTGCACATCTTTGAGATGCAGGGGGAAACCAGAGCACCCAGAGGAAACCCATGCAATCACAGGAAGAATGTACAAACTCCATACAGGCAGCACCTGAGATCAGGATTGAGTCAAGATCTCTGGCACCGTGAGGCAATGGTGTGTCACTGCATTGATATACAAAACTCCCAAGCACACATGGCAGTTATTTGCCAGTTCTCCTATTCTGAAAGCACTTAGCCTTAACAAACTGATGGCAGGAGTAAGATCCTTCCTTATGCGTAGGTGTTCTTCACCCAGGACATGACATTAGCAGTTATTTAAACAATTAGGAAGACACCATTAGTTATGAATAAAAAGTTAAATAACTTATCGATGTGGTGCTGTACTACTACAATGACTCTCCCCTCAGTTCTTTATGAGAGCAGCAATCATCTCACACAGAAATATTCAATTGATGAAATTTATTATTAAAGCTTTTGATGTTTCAAAGAAGCTTTTATTGCAAGGTTTACTATTTAATTGTACAATATGCTGGTAAACCTAATAATGTCACAACATATGTTCAGTTTATATTTCAGTATTTTATTGGCTGCCTTCATTTGTTTCTTTGTCTATCCATCTGCTTGTGTGTATCCACGGATATTAATTTATCTCAGTAAGTTGTATGTCACCTCAACATTGTCCATGCAATCCATTCAGATATCGGTGAAGAATGATGGCATCATAATGACCAAAATGGTAGAGTTCATGTTTAACAAAGGAATATGTTTGGAAATTCTGAAGTGCTTGCTCAGTAAATGATTCCTTCATAAGGAGCCTGCCAATAAAATAGTCCATTCTATGAGCCATCTTCTCAAAGTAACCAATCTTATTGAGCAGTCATTTCTGATTGCAATAAGAAATCACTTTTCCTACCATCACTTGAACCGCAATTATTGTGACCTGCTACCTCTAAAGACAGTGCAACGAAGACACAAGACAGTGTCTCTTTGCTGGAATCTGCCGCAAAAAAAACAGTTGCAAGCTAGGCAGCATCTGTAGAGGGAAATGGAATGTCGGCAGTTTGGGTCAAGGCTTTAAATCTGGACTCAATCCATTGTCCATTTCCCTCCGTAGACCTGCTGAGTTCCTCCCACAGTTTGTTTTTTGTTCCAAATGCAGTGCAATGCACCCTAGTACATTTGTAATGAACCCTTATCTCTTTGGATCACATGAACTTCATGCTCCGCATCTGCCTTCTTTCAGAATCGATTTGTTTTGGCTCACAATCAACCCATTTGATCAAATAGTTTTGGGAGCTGAGGTATATTTGCTTTGTCAATGACCACATCTAATGCAAGTTATTTTCATTGCTGAATCCATGCCTCAGTGTCAGACTCCCCCATACCATTTATTGTGTTCATAAATGAATACATACTGTATAAACCACTATTTCCTGCCTTCTCCAATCCAGTGATCCTCATCTGCTGAACCTTATTTAGATACAAAACCAGGCTATAAACCATGTTAAAAATCAGGTCAATTCCTCAAAAGCATCTCCTTTCCAAAAATGTAAAGTTAATTAGTTTATAAAAAGCACATTGTTCTTTCCCAAAGCAGTATAGTAAAGATAAAGTCAGCAGTGTGCATAATGATCAGATTAAATTACTATAATTTAGTTGCATAACACAGGAGAGAGCGTTCTCTCCAACGTTGTTTTGGATCAATTCCAAAGTGTGATGTATTTTATGCTGGTAAAGGATATGTTTTCAGGACAATGGGAAAAGAGCAGTGGACCAGGAACTGGTTGGCTACCTCTTCCACAGACACAGCACAGCCAAAACGACATTTGCTGTTGCACCCAGCATAAATGCCATACTTTAGATCAAATACCCATGGGTTAACTACTGCCTAATACCCCAAGGTAGGAATCAGCGCCTAACTGCAAGGGCACATTAATTTCATTTCTCACACCAACCATCCTGTGTGACTAATTTAAACAATAGAAAGATTTATGTTATGTGGTTACACTCTTTAAACCCTGGATTGAGATTACTGAAGCAATTTTACTTTTACACCATCTGAAACAAGAGCTCTTGTCTCAGTGTAGTCAAAGGTTAGTTCTCTAACCCATCATGATTTTCTTTGCTTAATTTGTGCCAGCGATATCACTGTACAACATCCTAATTCCATACATTTAGCACTACATATGCTTGTGTGCAGTGTGACATTTATCCCACTGCATAAATGATGCACCATATGGGCATCTAAGAAATACTGTGATTTATTTTAACCCTTGCTCTGCTAAACTGAAATCTAAATTACAGCATTATTATGAATAGCATTTTACACCTTATCCCTGTTACACATCCTTCCTCATCTCTCTTCTAAAGGTAAACACCTTTTCATTCTGAGGATGGGTCCTCCGGTCCTGGACTCTCCCACCAGTGGAAATCCTCTCCACGTCCAATCTATCCCAGCCTTTCATTATTCGGTAAATTTTGAATGAGGTCCCCTCTCGTACTTCGCCATCAAACGCTCATCAAACATTAACATAATCATCTCCGGGATCAACATGTTAACCAGGATGTATTCTTCCTGGGTTCGATATGGTAAAATTCCAACTAGTGTCAAGAAGAATTGCCTGTAGCCTAGCAACAACTAGCAAATCCATCCCCCGGTCTACCAATTGCTCGTACATACATGCAGATTGATGGCGCAGCTGTAGAGTTGCTACCTTACAGCGCCACTGACCCGGGTTTGATTCTGACTACGGGTGTCGTCTGTACATAGTTAGTTCGTTCTCCCCATGACCCGCGTGGGTTTTCTCGGGGTACTCCAGTTTCCTCAAACATTCCAAAGATGTGCAGGTTTGTAATTTAATTGGCTTGGTAAAAAATAGTAAATTGGCACTAGTGTGTGTAGGATAGTGTTAGTGTGCGGGGATCACTGGTCGGCGTAGACTGGGTGGGCCGAAGGGCCTGTTTCCACGCTGTATCACTAAACTAAACTAAACTAAACAAGTCGGGTATTTGTAAACTGAGAAGGAATCGTATCCAGGCGAGTGTGGGAGGAGGAAATGTTGGGAAGACAATTCCGGAGCATCATTCAGAACTAATCCACTTGGATTTTATTGTCTCTGTTGACTGTTTTTTTCCCAGTGTTTATCATTTCACACTTCTCCAGATTAAATTTTGTCAGTCACCTACCTACCCAAATACAGTGCCCATCTCTGATATCTCGAAATGTATTACCAATCTCCACTACCACCACCCTTACACGCTTTGTGTCTTCTACTCATATGGGAATGCACATCTATTCCGAATTGTTAATATGCAATGAATGATAACAGCCCGAGACATTTCTATTAAATGCCTTCTTCAAAAAGCAATTCTCTCTGCTTTTGGCTTAAAGCCAATTTCTGCTGGATACAGATAATGACCCTTTAATTCCATGGGGTTTAGTTTTGCACACCAGCCTTTTATGTGTAAATTTATTAACTGTCTTCTAAAAATCCATGTAGTTGACATTCATTGCATTTCCTTGATTAACTGTCTCTGTTATTTCATCAAATAGTTCCGTCAGCTTAGTTAATGATTTGGTGGGCCGAATGGCCTATTTCCATTCTGCATCACTCCATGACCTTACTTCCAAAATATAGAGAAATACAAGCTATTTTTGTCATTGTTAAGGACCTCAACAATGCTGAAGATGTCTCCCCAATATTTTTTCCCTTTAAGTCCACTCAATCAGTACTATTATCTTCCATTTAGGTTTGATTTACTGGTCACGGCCAAGTGCATGAGATGACATGGTCCCATATCAGAGGGCCAGTGTGCATTAGCAGTGCCAAGTATGCGTCACACGGTTACTGACATCAGTGGCAAATGTGAGTAGGCACAACCTCCACACAAATGCTCACAATCCAGACTCACACTGTGAGCAAGTGCTCTCGAATTCTAGGCTGCGTTCCAGGTAAAATTAATACACACACTAGAGAGTGAGAAAGAGAGAGAGTGAGATAGAGATAGAGAGAGGGAGAGGGAGAGAGAGAGAGAGGGAGAGGGGGAGAGAGGGAGAGGGAGAGAGAGAGGGAGAGGGAGAGGGAGAGGGAGAGGGAGAGAGAGAGAGAGAAGAGAGAGAGAGAGCATAAGGGAAGAAGGAGGGGGAGTCAGAATAATAGAGGGAGAAGAGAGGGGGGTGGACAAAGAAAGAAAGGTAGAGAGAACAAGAAGGGGGCAAAGTAGGGGGGAAGAAGGAAGGGTAGAACAAGGCACAGATGATTACGGAGTGAGTGGGATATCAACTGGTTTAATTATTGCTGGGAATACAATGCATTCAAAGTGATTTATTTCTTGCTTCCTCTAACAAAGTGATAGAAAGACTGAAAGAAAGAACACCTATTAATTAATTTCAGAGAAATTGTAACTCTTATCAGGAGCAAGTTCAATCAGAGGCACTGAATATTTTACGCAACAACGACATCATGACATTTTGAAGAAAACCCTACATGTTTGTCAGAGACTGTTTCTTAATGGCCTGCACAATTGTGGCTGCCATCTACCCGCTGGTCTTTCTGTAATGCGACAATCTACAGGCACAAAGAACTGTCGGGGGGCATGACTAATGGCTCAAAACATTCTCTCTGCGATCCATGCAGCTTTAATGAGAGGAGGTTTATCAGCACGAAGGAACGTATACTGGAGTCCTAAACCCTGCAGAGTGCCCGTGGTGTGCAGTCAGCCGAGGGCTCATTACCGACTTCCATTTCCACTTCCTTTAGCACCGACTCTTTCAAAGCCTTTGGTGGAAACAATGAGCATGAGCAATGGCAAGATGCATATGCAGGCACTAGTACCTGCAGAGAACTGTACACAGGGGCACTGTATAAAATATAACAACCGTGGTCCCAGTGATATCAGTTCAATCTATGACAACCTTCTAGTCATCTGACTCGCTTCGTGTGGCCCTGATCAGTAAACATCAGAAACCGTTTCATTAAGAGGAACATTACCATGTCTTCATCGGACTTTCTTGTATTCATCATTGAACAAGAGTTACGTGCTGGCAAGCCATCAGATTACATTACCCCATACTCTTTAGGGATGCTGAGCATTCCAAATTTGTCCCTCTCTCATGTACAGTAGAATTTGGGGTTCAAGTCCATAGCTCCCAGAAAGTGAAAACATCAGTAGGTAAAATGGTAAAGAAGGTGTATGGTATGCTTGATTTTATCAGTCCACACATTGAGTTTAAGAACAGGAAGTCATGTTGCAAATTTATAACACTTTGGCTAGGTCGCATTTAATAATTGTGTGCAGTTCTGGATAGCCCACTTCAGTAAGAATGTGGAGGCTTTGGAGAGGCTGCAGAAAAGGTTTACCAGGATGCTAAAACAAGGGGCTGCAGATGCTGGTTTGCAAAACAAGCCATAGGTGCTGGAATAACTCAGCGTGTAGGGCAGATGAATAACTCAGGCAACCTACTCAGTTACTCCAGCACTTTGTGCCAATATCTTTTACCAGAATGCTACCTGGATTACAGGGTATTAGCAGTCTGGAGAGATGAGACAGACTTGGATTTTTTTCACTGAAGTGTTGGTGGTTGGAGGGAGCCCTGATAGAAGTATGCAGAATTTATGAAGGGAAGATAGGGTGGACATTGAGAATATTTTTCTCAAGGCAGAATGTCAAGGACTAAATGCCATAGCTTAAGATCAGAGGGGGAAAGTTTAAAGGAGATGTGTGGGGCAGGTTTTTTTACACAAAGAGTGGTGGGTGCCTGGAATGTGCTGCTGGGGATGGTGGTGGAAGCAAATACGATTGTGCCGTTTAAGAGGCTTTTAGATAAACACTTGGATATGCAGGGAATGGAATGATATGGATCACAAATAGAGGAAATTAGTTTAACTTCGGCATGATGTTCAGCACAGACATTATGGGCTGACGGGCCTGCTCCTGCGATGTACAATTCTATACGATGTTACTAATACACCTCACTCCCCATTACAGACAGTCTAATGAATCAGGCTGTATGACTACCAGCTGGAGGACAGCTGCACCTCAGTGGTAGCAATCTCACCTCTGAGTCAGAAAATGGTGCTTCAAGTCCCCAGTTGAGAATAATGATCACATAGTCCAATCCTGGTAACTGAAAATAAATAATCTACTGATGCAGCTAGGTTGAAATAAAAACAGAAAATACTGCAAATACTCAATGAGATTAGGATATTGCTGAGTGCAAATTGACTCCAATATATTTAACATTACAGCAGTATTGCAGTATTCAGTAATGAGCTGTAAAGCAATTTGCAACAAAACGGGAGGAATATTTTTGCAGCGAGTAGAGTTACTGTCTCACAGTGCCAGAAGCCCCCAGTTCAAGTCTGTACATGCAGAGTTTTCCAGTTCTCCCTGTGACCATGTGCTTTCCTCCAGGTGCTCTGGTTTCTTCTACTTCCCAAAGATTTACTGGTTGGAGGATTAATTGGTTGCTGTAAATTGACCCTAATGTGTGGTGTGTGGTAGAATCTGGGGGGAAGTTGGTGGGAATGTGGGGAGAATGAAAACATTGGGATTAATGTTGATTTTCTGTAACTTATGCTGCGCACAGCCTTGGTGGGTAGAAGGGCCTATTTTACATGTCATTATTAGAAAGATGCTGTGCCCAATATATCAAAATACAATTCTGTTAAAACATAATGGTATAATTAGAGTACAGAGATAAATGCCGATAAACCAACAATGTCGGAATGCAGTGCACACAGTGAGAGAAGGCCTTCAGGTCCTAGGGCCCAGAGACATGGACACCCCCTCTCTGATGCTGACAGTATATTCTCTCCCAGGACCCTGATTGACCTATGCATCCTTCTGCATGTGAATCACATCCACATTCACTGAGACCCACCAGCAGGAAACGTCATAGGCACAATGGACTCCCCCATAATTGCCACTAGTAGACAATACAACAACTTTGATTTGGGATTTCACAACAAGGTGAGAGAGCCTATGTTGCATTGGCAATGCACGGCACCTTGCGTGGCTACATACATAGCTGCATCAGGAAACAAATATATCACTTAATTGCTGAGATCAGGACATTCAAATAAGGCCAGACATGCACGCCTAAGCTCAAAAATAAATGCGTGAGATAAATACACCCTCCCTTCCCAAGTAAACTTTACCCACAATATAGATATGACAGAAATGTCATACTTCTACTGATGTAAGACCTTTCAAAACTGCATCCAATATGCTAACTGTTGCAGTTATTACATATAATTAATCATTATTAAAGTGCTTATGCTCTTGCTTTATCTAGTGGTATTGATTGCACCCTCTTCGCAATACCAATTAAATCCTCTGAGCATTCTATTTAATTTCTGTGCAGTCTAACTAGAAACACAGGCAGTAATTACATCCCTGGCATTGAGGATTGACTGCTCTAATAGTGGGATTCATAACTTCGCCAAGGAAGGGAGGCAGAGGATGAGTCTTTTGACCTGAATAAACATTGGAGATAAAGAACCACAGCACAATTACATTTGTAACACAAACCGTTTTAAATTGGAGAGGTAGGGAAATTAAAACCAGAAGATCAAAACAGCAAATTCACTGCAACAAGGCAAGAGGCAGTTACGTATCTCCTAGATATCCATTCTTGGATCCCACACGTTTACTTATCTTTGTATGTATGTATGTATGTATGATGTATGTGCCACATCTATTTTTGTTTTTGAAAATCTGTGTAGCCTTACCCGAGCCCTTTTGCTTAGGATTACTTTCAGATAAACTATTTTATCTCCCCCGTTATGGTAACTATACAGTTCCAGGACTTAGAAATGACAAAGAAGAAGCATCCTTTGAGAAGGATATGCTCATTTGATGAGAAATAAAATAATTCCTGTTTGTATTTGATGTCCAGTCCGAAAGGAATGTTTATATCACTGATCAATATCCTCGTCAAGTTAATACAGTGCACGTCTCACATCTCCCTTCATGTGCTCACTGTAATATCACTAGGACAAGGTCAACCCATGCCTTCAGTGTATCCAATCAGTCCAGAACTCACGATACACCATATAACATGTATACCAGTGTAAGACGCATAATGTCTGATCAGCCACTTACTGTAGCTTCAATTCTACTAAAGAAGAGTTATTTCTGAGTGGAACATGAATGCCTCCAGAATCATTGACCACTGATCTTTGACCACTAGCCTTTTTCTCCTTGAACTCTTGTATCTGATGTTGTTTCCATTGCTGGCTCCATAATGGCACCATTAATGAAAGGACACAGGTTGTCTCCAGCAACGTCTGGTCTCAGACCTCAGTGCTGCTGAACATTAATACTGCAGTAGCCAAGGAAACAAATACTATTGGCTTGCTGTGCAGCCAACATTTACCAAACCCCAAACAAGTGTATTTTCTGGCCTCACGCCATAACATTAATATGTGCACCTCAATCACATCCCTTGAGTACCTCATGTACCCAGTGTGATACAACCAGTGCTTGTCCATTCTGCTCGTTGTCTCTCAGTGGAAGCTGAGTTACAAGTCCTCCCCATGTCATGCAGGGCTCTATTCCTGTGAACTGTTTGAAAGTCTGAAATGCAGCTGCGAGCTGAGTTTCCACCCAGCAGGAGATGCCTGCAACCCTGCAGCAGCCAACAAATACACCCCGCAGCTCTCCCAAACACCCGCTCAAAAGTGCGGGCTGTATACAAGTCAGACATTCATGAGCTGGGGAGGATCTATAGATGGTCGAAAAATAAATTGCTGCAGATGCTGGAAATCTGAGATTAAAAAAAGAAAATGCTGGAAACACTCAGCAGGTTAGCCAGTGACTTTGGGGAGAGACAGACTTTCAGGCACATTACCTTTCATTGTGACTGTTCTGAGAGAAGCAAATTCACAAGGAAGACTGCTGAAGTGGACGAGAGTGGGTTATTAAAGTGTTTGTTGTACCTACGATGCGTTGGTTTGTATACTTGCCGTGTGTTAGCTTTTATTTAGCTCGTGAGGAAGCATATGCCATGGTGGTAAGCCAAAGCAAGTAGTACAATATGTACTGTTGGGGAAGAGCAAAGTAGATTGTGAAGTTACCTGAGTCAGTCACAGACAAGCCTGGCCACCAAGAAGATGTCCCCATTGTCCACTCATCAACCTCTTCTCCTCTTTTATCTTCCTTCCCTTCCTCTTGCCAGTTAGTAAGGTTGTGTAATATAGAGCAGGCTACAAAACTGCACAGAATTACTGTTGTCGCCTGCTCTATCAGATCACATTCATTGCCTTTATGTTGCATCTCAGTTTTGCACCAGCAACCGTGTGGCTAAAGGACAACCCTTGATATCCAGTAGCCACTTGTCCGTTTCTCATTTATGGACAGCAGCTACAGCTGCAGAATGTGACTCACACAACAGCTGGTGGAAGTGGAGTCCCTTTCCATTATGGTACATTCGCCAAGTTGAAGACTGCACCCAGAAACTGGGCCACAAAGTGAGTGCAGCAGATGGTGGTATTACCAATCTGAAGGCCCAGAAATAGAGCTTTAAGAATCGTTATCAGGGTTATCTCTCATTTAGGAATATTCAATCCTGAGTCTGATTACCAGTCTTTCCCAGACAGATACATTCCCACCGTGACCAACAAGGTGTTGGGCGACAGGTTTGGACAGGCATCAAGAGGGAACGGGGAACACAAGAGTTTAGGTAACAATCCCAAGCCCCATCACCACCGGCAGGATCAGACTAACACTGACAGAGGTCACCCACCCCTCAATATTTACAGTGTGCGCTGATTACACTGAGTCTTAATAAAAACTGCAGAGAATGTTGTTCCATATAAAACTAGGCACCGGGTCACTTTAGCAAGGTGCACTGCTCACTTATTGTGAACCGTGACCTTTTACAACCAATTTCTGCTGTCATATCACGTGATGCAATTTCCCGATGAGAGAAACCTTGCGGAAACTCCAAAACAGGAGTTGGTGGGTTTGGTGTTCAAGGAGGAGCGAAGCTGAGCGTTACAGCAAGGCTGCACGCAGATCCCTGTTGTCCCTGAGAGGCAGCATCCTCTCCAACTGTGGCAAGAGACATTAACTTGCCCTTTAACAACCAGCACCCGCCCTTTAATAGGAATAACTACAATTTATTATCAATACCTAACCTTCAACACTAGCATCTGTCCTTCAGTATGAATAACCTGCGGTATAACACTAATACTTAACATTTAGTGTAATTATCTGACACTTAATACCAATCTCTGTCATTTAATATCAATACCTGCCATTGCAAAAATGGTCCAATGTACTTTATGAATACACAAATTTGCAGAGGGAGCAGGCAGAAAGGGTTGAGGACGGGAAGATGTGACTGGTGGCGGCAACACATTAAAGGTGGCGGAAATGTTGGCTAATGTGTTAGATTCCAAGGTTAGTGGTGTAAAAGGTAAGGCAGGGGAACTTTATCCTTTTTCTGTCTGGGTGACGGGGGAGAGAGCAGACCGCAGGACAAAGTGGAGACACGGGTGAGGGAGCCATCTATGACAAAAGGAGGGAAACTATGTTTACTAACAAAAGAGGAGTTTTCAGATGTCCTAGAATTGATAGCCTCATATTGGGAGCAAATGTGGCAGAAATGAAGAAATTGAGATTAGGGGATAGTATATTTGCAAGTGGCAGGGTGGGAGGAGATATCTGTGGGAGTTGGTGAGTTTGTGGTAGACTTCAGTTGATAGTCTATACCCTGTGATGGAGAAAGAGAGAACAAGAAAGGGGTGAGCGGTATCAGAGTTAGTCAAGTGAATTTGAGGACAGGTGAATTTTGTGGTAAAGTTAACAAAATAAACAAGTTCTGCACGGGCGCAGGGGGCAGCTCCAATACAGTCGTCGATGCATCACATTCCCATCAACACCCTACACAACAGGGGGCAATTCACCATGTGCAATTAACCCACCAACCTGCAGGTTGTTGAGACGTGGGAAGAAATCGGAGTGGAATGGGTGAAAATCTGCATGGTCACCGAGGAAACATGCAAATACCTCCAGCAGCCGAGGTCAGGATTGAACCCAGGATGCTGGTACCGTGAGGCAGAGGCTCCGTCTGTTACGCCACTGTTAGATCTGATGTGCGGCAGTTTCCCTGTCACCAGGAGTTGAATGGAGTTCATTACCTCATGATTTCTTAAGCTGCATGTTGATGATGTTGGTGTATTTTTGATATTTATCTTGCTCAAGATTTGCTCTTTCTTTTACCACAAGTGCAGATTCATTCAGCGACAGCAGCTCGGTGACTTACGAGGCCTTCAGAGAGAGCAGGGAGACCTCTCTGACACTGCCTGTCACCCCTGCTCCAACCAAGGCGGAGATGGAGGACAGCGATAGGAGCGAGTCAGTGGCGAGCAGCTCATCCTTCGAGGACATTGAGCTGGAAATACGAGGTGTCGGGGAACGGCCCAACATCTCTCCGATTGCCGATCCAGAAGGCAAAAAGAAACCAGGTCAACTAACAAACACAAAAAGACATTTAGACATCAGAAGAATAGAGGAAGAATAAATTGGATTAAGAATACTTCTTGATTCAATTGAAAACTTCCTACTGAACCTTACTCATGAAAGCTTGCTGCAATATTATAGAAATGGCTTAAAATTATGGTTGACATTTGATTAGAGATGTAAACGTATCAGAGTACATGCAAATACTGTATTGTGAGCTTGAGTATTATTATCTTTTAAATAAATTCAAATAATTTGCTTTTTGCAATTACGAAAGCTTTAGGTTTATGTATGTCCCCACAAACTGTAATTACAATTTTGGGATTCAGAGTTTCTTAACTTTCTCACATATGGAAGTGAGGAAAGGTCAATTCAGTTAGTCTTGTTTGATTGACTGGCTTTTTTCCTGAAATTTTTCGATTGGATATCTCAAGGTTGAGGCTTGGAAATAGAGTTTGACTGCCATGAAAATAGAGTTTCAGAAAACTCATGTTTCCCTTTCAATTACATGAATTTCACCACACTAATTATTACAAGGGCCTTTGGAAGCTAACCCTCTGGATGATCAGTTTAGCATTCATCACAATATTGTAATGTGATTTAAAACAAAGACCACTTCAGACCAAATTATACAAACGTGTGAACATTATTAAACAAAGAGACACCCAGGTTCACCTGGCCAATGCCACACAGTTGCAATACCTTGCAAATCAATATATGTGGTCTCCATCTCATTTGTACCCATGTGAGTCTTGAGTGAAGGTGGCATTTCTGACAAAATGTTACAGCTGATTTTACTTCGGAGTCACGTGAATACCCCACCAGCACGCATGCGCGACCTGCCATTGGACCCTAGACAGCACCTTACGGAAGGTGTGGTCTGATGGTGGAAGCCACAGTGATATCGCAGGGCCTGGGGAAGTCGGCTTGTCCGCTGCACATAGCAGGGACGGTCGCATAGAGCGGTTGGAGCTCTTAGTGGAGCAACTCCTCCAGCGGGACAGGGACCGGGAAGAACGGGACTCGCGGGCATCCACAAGCCGCGCAAGGAGTCCTTTCAGTATCTCGTCTTCACCAGCCAGAAGTGCCAGCAGTTGCCCAGCCGCTGTATTTGAAGACGGCCCGGGACAGCCAGTGACCGCTGAGCCAGAGCATGAGGAGGATATGCTGGACGTGGTGGGCAGGTTTGCCACAACCACACAAACAGGGGAACCCCTGCACCACAAACTGGCGGGCACCATTGATTACCTGACTACTCACCAACTCCAGAGACAGGTACTCAATGACACTATGGAGAAAATAAAGCCACCCGAGAACTGCATCAACCTCAGTGTTCCCCTGGTTAATGCTCAAATCTGGGGACACTTGAGCACGGCCACCAGGATGCAGGATGTCTGCCTCCAGCGTATCTTAAAGGTCCTCTCCACGGGTATAACGGCGTTTGCTAGGACCCTTGATGGGGATAATGTGTCCAGTGAACAACAAGATGCCCTGGCACTCCTATGCAACACCCAGTATGAGATCAACTGCCTGCGTAGGAGCTCCATTAAGCCCACACTCAACCCCAAATTCGCGGGGTTGTGCCATCCATCAACCGCTCCACTGCCTCATCAACTGTTTGGAGATCTGTCCAAACAAGTGAAGGAACTAGACGAGGTGGCCAAAACAGCTGGCCTAATGAAACCTCCTACGACTAGACCTCACCCATACCACCGGCAACAACCACACACAAACTGGAAACCGCGGCCGCCGGACAGGACACAAAGGGCCTATCCACCTCCACTTCCCCAAACACAACGGCCTTTTTTAGGACAAGGCCAACAGCGGCCTGCATGGAAGATGCGGCCGCCATCCCGACAACCTCCACAACGTCCACCCAAAACGACATACGCCAGGAACCGTCGTTAACCATGGAGGTAAGGGGGTCTGGTTCCTCTCAGACCGTAGCATCCTTTCCTGCACAAATTGGTGGGCGATTGCGGGCCTTTTTGGAAATATGGAACACTATCACCACAGACGAGTTTATTTTACAAAGTGTTCAAGGTTATGTTATAGAATTCATTGGTGGTAAAAATCCCCCTACCCAGCATTCGCCTCATCGGAAATTTACACTATCCCAAAAAGAGGTGGAAGCTGGACATGCTTAAATTATACAGCTAGCAGCAAAAGGGGTGATGGGAAAAACAACGCACGAACCCCTTGAGTTTGAGTCCAACATTTTCACCAGAATTAAAAAAGATGGGGGGTGTCGAATTATAATAGACCTAACTGAGCTGAACACGTTTGTACAATATACCCACTTCAAAATGGATACCTTTGAAACAGCCAAGCAGATGCTTTACCCGGGGTACTTTATGGCATGCATCGATTTAAAAGATGCATACTATACAGTGCCCATCACTGAATCTCACAGAAAATTTCTAAAATTTGTCTGGAAGGAACAATTATGGGAATACAAAGCATTGCCCAATGGAATCACCACAGCCCTAGACTATTTACAAAATTAGTAAAACCTATATTGGCTCTTCTCCGACAACAAAATTACATGGTCATGGCATATTTAGATGATATCCTAATAGTGGGACAGACCCTCCAATTGGCTACACGGGCAGTGACAGCAACTAAGGCTTTATTCGAGAAGCTGGGATTTGTAATCCATCCAGACAAGTCAAAATTGCACCCGTCACGGGTAATGGATTATTTGGGGTTCACCCTAGACACCACCTTAATGATGATCACCATCCCAACCAATAAAGCTACCGCTATAAAAGAAGAGTGCCACAGTCTTGCTTGCGCCAGGGTACCGACCATCCGGCAAACGGCAAAAGTAATAGGGAAATTGGTAGCTACATTCTCAGCTGCACAATTCGGACCGCTACATTACCAAAATTTACAAAGAACAAAGATCGCAGCATTAAAAGCAAATGCTGGGCACTTTGATCAACCAGTCCGGTTACCACCAAAGGCTAGAACCGAGCTACAATGGTGGATTGACAATATTAGCGAGTGTCGCAGACCCATCATAGTAAGCAACCCATCCGTCGTGCTACAGACTGACGCAAGCGCACAAGGCTGGGGAGCAACTGATACTATGTCCAGTTGTGGTGGCAGATGGGACTCTCGTGAGTCTACCTTCCTTCAGTCACACGGGATAAATTATATAGAAATGTTAGGGGCGTTTCATGGACTGCGGGCTTACTGTACTAACTCACGGGACTTACATGTCCGCCTCCAAATAGATAACACAACAGTGGTGGCTTACATCAATCATATGGGTGGTATCAGGTCGCTTTGTGATGAATTGGCAAAACAATTTGGCACTGGTGCATCGAGAGGAATATTTGGATTACAGCGACCTATTTGCCACGGAAGCTTAATACAGTGGCAGACACCAGGTCACGAGTATTCACTGACAACATCGAGTGGATGTTGAACCCCCAAATTTTTGGAGACATTATAGCTCACTACGGGACACCAGATATTGACCTTTTTGCGTCCAGGTTGAACCATCAGATACGAACGTATGTGTCTTGGGAACCAGACCCTGGGGCAATAGCAATGGATGGGTTTTCTATCCATTGGGGGAAATGGTTTTGCTACGCATTTCCCCCATTTTGCCTCATCAGTCGGGTATTGCAGAAAATTAAACTGGACTCTGCAACTGGCATATTGATCATTCCCGACTGGCCTACACAGCCATGGTAGTCGATGGTCCTTAAAATTTTGAAACGACCATGGATTTCGATTGGGAAACACTCCAAATTGATTACTCACCCCATTACGGGGGATAGTCATCCATGCCATGGTCACCTAAACTTGTTGGCCTGCAGGTTCTAAAAAGACCACTCATCAAGGCGGGCATCTCACCACGAGCCATGGAACTCATCTCAGCATCATGCCGAGAATCAACTCGGAAGCAGTACCTCACGCAGATCAGGAAATGGGAGGCATTCTGCTCTCGTACCAACACGACTTCCAACACGGCAACTATCCCTGATGTCCTGGAATTCCTAGCTGGCCTACATTTCGATGATGGCCTTAGCTACAGTGCCATCAACAGCGCCAGGAGTGCACTATCCTGATACCTGGATATAGGTATAGGCTCAAACCACCTGGTGTCTAAACTCATGAGGGGAGTGTTCAACACCAACCCTCCACGACCCAGATACACCTTCACCTGGGATGTAGGGATCGTTCTGACCCTACTGAGGAGCTGGGCTCCAATGAATGAGTTACTACTCAAACAGCTCACCCTCAAAGTGGTGATGCTGATGACATTACAAACACTGCGGCTGGATAGCATGGTGGCCACCCCTAATCAAATAAATTTCTTTGTCCAGGACTTATTGAAGCAGCACAGGCCAGGGGCTCATGGGCTGCAGTTGGAGTTTCGGGCATACCCTGTAGATGCCACCCTCTGCATAGTCACTATATCCGAATTACAAGAACCATCAGGAAGAAGGAGCAGGGGCTCCTCATCAGCCACAAACCTCCGCATCATCGGGTGACTGTACAGACTATCGTCAGGTGGCTCAGGGTGGTGTTGGGTGCAGCAGGAGTTGCTACTAACATTTTAAAATCTCATTCCACTAGGGCTGCATTCACATCAGTGGCGAGGGCCATGGAGGTGCCCATGGACCACATCCTCGCCACCGCGGGCTGGGCCAGTGAAGAAACCTTCCAAAGGTTCTACAATAAGGCACTGGTCGCCCCCGCGACATTCGCAGAAGCTGTGCTGGGAGCCGCTCAGTGAATGGCTGTCCCCGAATCAGGGGTTATTTGTTTGTTATTATTTGATTAATAAATTGTGTTACTTTTTCAGCCAGTTTCGACTGAACTGCATTAACAGCCTTCCTCTATCAGAATTGCGGCAGTGTGATAGCAATAACGTTGTCCAGGGCGTGAAATCACAGAGCTTTGAAATCTTCACAAAGTCACTCACGTGACTCCGAAGTAAAATAGTAAGATTAAACGAGAACTTACCAAATTTGAAGGTTGATCTTTATTTTACGAGGAGTCGGGGTGAGGGATTTCGTGCCCCCCCCCGCTCCCACCCTCTATCATAAGGTCAACTGGGAAGTTCTACGTTCTTCATCTTACTATTTTCAGTCATGGTGCATTCTGTGATTCCACACCGCTGCTTTGAAGGATGTCGCGCATGCGTGCTGGCGGGGTCTTCACGAAATCCCTCACCGCGACTCCTCGTAAAATAAAGATCAACCATCAAACTTGGTAAGTTCTCGTTTAATCTTACTATTTTAGTGAGGAAACCTGGGAATTTCTCACCCAATCCCACACCAGTGCTGTATTTGTATTGTGATGGTATGACGTACAGGCACCTCTAAAAAGATAAATGTTATTATTTCATTTATTGGTCATATTACATGTTTCTTTATTATCACTGCACCATATCATCCTGCGTCTGTTGTTGGGAAAATGCTGGAGTCTGTGGTCAAGAAAATCACCTGTGCCTTAATCAGTTTTTGTCGTAAATGTTGCAGTAATCCTGATACCCATAAGAATAGGTTCCTTAAGTCTCACTGAAGAATGACCTGTCGTCATTGTACAAGCAGTCAGGTCAAGTCAAGTTTATTGTCATATGGTGTGGTGAGGTATATGGTACAATGAAAATCTTGCTTGCTTTTAGGTAGAGTGATGGGAAAGATACACAGTGCAGATTATAGTTCACAGCATTGTGTACCAATTCCAGAGACAAGTCTAAGTTACACAATGAGGTAGAGGAGAATCAAACTATACCCTAGCTGTATCCGCAAAGGGCCTGTTCCACTTACGCGCCCTTTACAGGAGACTGCTGGCACCCGTGATAGGTCGACAAAATTTTCAATGTTGAAAATTCAGCGGCGACCAGAAAGACGCTACGACTCTTTGGAGACCTCTCCTGACCATAGTCAGGGCTGCCAACATTGGGTAAGAGTTTGGAGTGAGAAATTTCGAGAGACCTAGCTCGAGTGAGCATACGACAGGGTGGGGTATGAGAGGAGGATGTCCCCCCTCCCATTGGTACGCAACTTTTGCATTTTTCAGCTTAAAATTGGTGCATACTGTAGCAAGTCTTGTAATTTACACGTGAATGCAATATATATGCTTTAAATTAGATTAACTATGAATAAGGTTAGACTAAATTACATTCCCAATTACATTCCACAGTAGAGCCCAGGCTCTGATCAACATATCTGGCGCTAACATAAAGTCCCATATCTAACAGGTGCTTATCTAATGCAGTAAACATTTATGTTGCACTTCACAGACCAAATAATCTATAACAAAATTTGCTACATCCATTGGCTTCCTTGTTATCTAACATGCTAGTTACTTTGTCAAAGAAGTCATCAATTGGTTGAACACAATTTCTCATCCATAAAATTATACTCAATCAGTTGTATGTATGCTGTTACCATTTCTTTCATTTTCCTAACAAACTCCTGAAGTAATTTTCACCCCCAATATTTTCAGTATTTTGTTGTCTCTCAGCTGGAACTTTTCCGAAATGCAAAGTCCAATAACTATATATTTAAGCAATATTATTCTATTAAATGTGACCTTGAGAGTACGTTATATTTTCTGTGGTATTCATAACACAACTGATAAAAAATACCTTTGTTTTGATTGCACCTACCAACATGCATACATTATATTACAGTTAATATATACATTTTTGTTCCATTGCTCCCCATTCCCAATTACTTTTACATTGAAGTTATTGAAATCCAAGTAAAATTTAAATGGCATCATAAAAATCAAACCTCCGGAATGGATGATATTCATTACGTGGTTGGTTGAGGTCAGTATCAGCACAATTGCTATATTAAACTTTGAATCTTTAGATGTCCTGGTTCAAGCTAAAACTAAAGACAAATAATAATCTGCTCACACATTCCCCAGCAAGTATCTCTGTCATTCCTTTAAAATATTCCCCTTCTTTGAACAAGCTCTTAAATATCGCATCTGAATTAGTTTCCATCTGATTACACTCCTTGAGGATGTTCATCTACGTATTCAATTAATAAAACAATGAGATTGGGGACTTTTCTATTCAACCTGTCAAAGGAATTTGGGGGGAGGGGGGAGGTTAGAAATAGTCAAACATAACAGTTGAGTGTTAAATGACAATAGTGCTACCATCCCAATATTTAACTGAAGGAAATAATGGGTTATCAGGGCTGTATGTTGTGACAGACAGCCTGATACCTTGCATGTCATTTTAATATTACACTTATCCCATCGCCCTGGATATTCCAGATTAATAATTTAAGGTTTTGTCAACTAATTACAAATCAGGCTAATTACAAATCAATAACATTAGCCAACTCCGAAACATTTAGCGCTGAGCATTGGGATCCAGACATCATGGACAACTGGCCTCAGTTCCCCGCTCACATCTGGCAGTGTTCTCTGTCTGAACCAGGGATCGTGGAGCGTTTTTGAAAGTGGGGAGGCTGAGCGATCACTGATCACTGGCCTTGGGGGTACCCGGTGAGGGAGTGGAGCAACTGAGTGGGGAGAGGGTGTGGAAGTGGGGTGTCCCCTCCTCCCAGGGTAGGGACTTTTTGAAATTTGATGTATTAAAATCATGTTTTAGTGCATTGTAGAAGTATGATTTCAATGTTTTTTGTATGAAGTATTTTTAAGAGGTAACTTTTTAAGGGGTAACTTTTTCCACACAAAGGGTGGTGGGTGTGTGGAACAAGCTGCCAGAGGAGGTAGTTGAGGCAGGGACCATCCCAACATTTAAGAAACAGTTAGACTGATACTAGGATAGGGCAGGTTTGGAGGCATGGACCAAAAGCAGGTAGTGTAGCTGGGACATGTTGGCGGGTGTGGACAAGTTGCACTGAAGGGCCTGTTTTCACACTATATCACTCTACGACCACATTATACCTCCACCATGCATGAATGCTTCAAAATCAAGTGATTGAGTTTTGTTGCCATATACTCAAGCATAGAAACATAGAAAATAGGTGCAGGAATAGGCCATTCGGCCCTTCGAGCCAGCACTGTCATTCAATATGATCATGGCTATTCATCTAAAATCAGTACCTCTTTCCACGTCTTTTCCCCATATCCCTTGATTTAATTAGCCCCAAGAACTAAATGTAACTCTCTCTTGAAAACATCCAGTGAATTGGCCTTCACTGCCTTCTGTGGCAGAGAATTCCACAGATTCACAACTCTCTGCATTAAGAAAGTTTGTCCTCATCTCAGTCCTAACTGGCCTACCCTTTATTCTTAAACTGTGACCCCTGGTTCTGAACTCCCCAACATTGGGAACATTTTTCCTGCAGTTACAGTAAGTGAAAATCTTGCAGGCAAGCAGGATGCTTTCTCCAACCACTGCCATATGAAGTCCACTATCTTCCACCGTTTCTACCCAGTGCTTGGTACTTACTTCCAGCAGCCACTGGTTGTCCTCCAGGATGCACCAACCCACAGCCTGGGCGGATTGGGCACAGAGACTCTCACGTCAGCGGCACAACGCTTCCAACGCCTCCGACGGCCCGGGACTCTTGCACTGAGGCTGCTCCATGGCCGTAGTTGCAGTGAGCGACGCCAGCCCGGCAGACACTCACCAGCCCCGCTCCCCGTCCGCATCTGTCCCCGCTGCTGCTTCTGCTTCCAACACCCATGCGGTTGATATTAGTTTTGACATTTTCGTTGATCACAGAATTTCTTATGACAGAGCGTGAGAAATTTGTGATCAGCGTGAGAATTTGGCAAAATGCGTGATTCTCACGCTCAATGCATGGGAGTTGGCAGCCCAGCCTCTCTATCCCCTCTCTCCCCCTATCTCTCTCCCCTTCTCTCTCCCTCTCTCTTTCCCCTCTCTATCCCCCTCTCTTCTCTCTCTCTCCCCTCTCTCTCTCCCCTCTCTCTCTCTCTCTCCCCTCTCACTCTCCCCTCTCTCTCTCCCCTCTCCTCTCTCTTCTCTCTCTCCCCTCTCTCTCTCTCTCCCTCTCTCCCCCTCTCTCTCTCTCTCTCTCCTTCCCTCTCTTCCCCCCCTCTCTCTCTCTCTTCCCCTCCTCTCTCTCTTCCCTCTCTCCCTCTCTCCCTCTTCCCCTCTCTCTTCCCACCTCACTCTTCCCCTCTCTCTCACCCCTTCTCTCCCCTCTCTCTCCCCCCTCCCCTCCCCCTCTCTCCTCTCTCTCTCCCCCTCTCTTTCCCCTAACTCTCTCTCCCCCTCTCTCTCTCTCCCCCTCCCTTTCACCTCTCCCCCTCTCTCCCCCTCCCCCTCTCTCCCATCTCTATCTCTCCCCTCTCTCTCCTCCCTCTTCTCTCTCACCCATTTCTCCCTCGCACCTCACTCTCCCCCTTGCTCTCCACCCTCTCTCTCCCCTCTCTCTTTCTCTTGTCTCTATGTCCTTTCTCTCTTTGCCCCCTCTCTCTCCCCCATTTCTCTCTCCCCCCCTCCCTCTTCCCCCTCTCTTTTTACCACCCTCTCTATTCCCCCTCTCTCCCTCTTTCCCCTCCCCTTCTCTTCTCCCATTCTCTCCTCCCTCTCTCCTCCCTCTCCACCCTCTCTCTTCCCTCTCTCACCTCTCTCTCTCCCTTTCTCCCCCTCTCTTCCCCCCTCGCTCTCCCCTTCTTCTTCTCTTTCCATCCCTCTCCCTCACCCCCTCTCTCTTCCCCCTCGCTCCCACACTCTTCCCCCTCTCTCTTTCCCCTCTCCCTCCCCTCTCCCTCCTCTCTCTCCCTCTCTCTCTCTCCCCCACTGTCTCACTGTCTCCTTTCCCTCTCTCTCTCCCCCTCCCTTTGAGTCTCTGTCCCTTCGGAACAGCGACTGTCACGGCAGCGGCGCAACGCTTCCGACGCCTCCGATGGCCCGGGACTCTTGCACTGGGGCTGCTCCATGGCCGGAGCTGCAGCGAACGACTCGCCAGCCCCGCAAACACTCGCCAGCCCCGCAAACACTCACCAGCCCCGGCAAACACTCGCCAGCCCCGGCTCCCCGCATCTGTCCCCGCCCGCTGCTTCCATCCCTCCCTCCAACACCCATGCAGTTGATATGAGTTTTGAAATTTACGTTGATCACAGAATTTCTCACGACAGAGCGTGAGAAATTTGTGATCAGCTTGAGAGCGTGAGAATTTGCCCAAATGCGTGATTCTCACGCTCAAAGCGTGAGAGCTGGCAGCCCTGCCATAGGAGACCTCTCACGACCATGCAGGCGACCCCTGGCGACATGTCGCGGGTGACTTCTCATGACCATAGGAGACCTCTCACAACCATATCATTAATATATATTGTAAATAGCTGCGGTCCCAGCACCGAGCCTTGCAGTACCCCACTAGTCACTGCCTGCCATTCTGAAATAAATTGTGTTATATTTTGAGTTATTTCATCTGTTAATCTGTTAATATAAAAGTCTGAATGTATTGGTATGGAGTGTATGTTTTGTTACAATATGTTCAGTTTGTGTTACAATATAATCAATAAAGGTTTATGATCAATATAATGTATTAGTGTGTCAATAAGTATCTTACATTAGTTCAGAGAAGTCAACATTTTTAATTTGCACCTTTGTTTTCAAATTATTATATGGTCTTGTCTCTTTAAATCTTTGTGATTGCTTCCAGCTGCACAATCTCTGGGATATCTGTGCTACTTCAATTATGGTGTCTTTGTATTTGCAATTTTAATTGCTACGTTGTTCACGGCTGTTTCTTCAGCTACAGGGTCCTAAAGCTATGTGATTTCAACCCCCATTCTCCCCCAACCCCTCTCTCCTCCCCGCCTCTCTCTCTCCCCCTCTCTCCTTTCTTTTTCCCTCTCCTCTCTCGCTCCATCTCTCTCTTCTTCTCCCTCCCTTTCTTGTGCCCCCCATTATTTTTCCGTTGCTCTTTCTCTCTCTGTCAATTCTCTCCCTTCCTCTTTTCTCCCTCTCCCCCCTCACCTCCCCCTTTCTCTACTTACCTTTCATTATCTCTCTTCCTCTTACTCCCATTTTCTCTCTCCCTCACCCTCTCTCTCTCTCTCTCACCGTCTCTCATCCCTTTTCGTTCTGACTCTCTCCCTTTCACCCACCTTCTCCCTCACTTACCTCCTCTTCTCTCAGTCCCCCTCAGTCTTTCTAAACTCTCTCTTTCTCACATGAAACTCCTTCAGCCAGTTGCTTCACCTCTTTGTGGCTTGGTGGCAAAGTTGGTTCTGTGAATTGTTGAGATGTTTTATGCGCTCATGTTGCTTTATAAAGGCATTACTGTTACAGTATACAGTACAATGTCAATTATATTCAGCATCATGTAAATATAATCTGCACAGTATTACAAAAAGATCAGTGTGATGTTAAAATATGATCAGTTTAATCAGTGCGATGTAATGGGGCAATCAGTATAGTATTACCATGCAATTAACAAAACATTAAATAATTAATAGCATTAATTAATATTTGTCAACACTGGTAACATTTTAATTTTACAATAGATTTAGTACTATGTAAGAATATAATCAACAATGACCAGTATGACATAACAATACAAACTATACTATTTCAAAATAATTGCTTAAATCTCAATACAGTTAGTCTTGTTGTGAACATGATCAGTACAGCTTGGAATATGATCAATATACTGTTGCTATTTTGATCGTTAGTGTTAAAACTAACTCACACATGCAACATTAAACAACAGTAAAGAACTGCAGATGCTGGAAGTCTGAAATAAAAACAGAAAATACTGGAAACACTCAGCAGGTCAAGCAGCACCTGTGGAGAGAGAAAAACAAAGTTCATGTTTCAAGTCATAAACCCTTCATCAAATGAACAGTATATTGTTATTATAACAAATATTATTTACACGCTATTAAAATGTGAACAGACTAATATTATCAGTGTATTCTTATAATGTGTGATCAATTTTCAATAACATTGTGGTCAATATTGTGGATATTTTTAATCACGAGCATATATGATGTCAAGTATCCAAGCCATAATATATTGGTGCAATCACTCTGCTGTAATATGGGCCCAAATCTAACTGGGTCAGGCTGGGTGGTTTCAAAAAGAATGCAGTTACACAGACCTGCCACAAACCTAGGATTTCCTAAGTGATAGATGCTGGTGCATCTGTCACCCTGTTTTGTCACTGGGCACCAAATGTGCCTTGCTATGCTGGGATACCTTGGCATTACCCTTCAAGGTTTCAAGGTCAGTTTATTGTCACATGTATCAATTAAGGTAGAGTGAAATTTGAGTTACCATTCAGTCATACTAAGTGAAAAGCAACAAGACACACAATCACATAAAAGTTAACATAAACATCCCAGTGGATTCCACATTCCTCTGTGATGGAAGGCAATAAAGTTCAATCTTCTTCCTCTTGTTCTCCCGCGGTAGGGGCAGTCAAACCATCTGCAGTCGGGGCGATCGAAGCCCCTGTCAGGGTGATCGAAACTCCCGCGCGGGGCGATTGAAACTCCGTGGCATGGAGCTCCCGAGTCGGCATCTTCTTACCAGAGACCGTGGGCTTCACAATGTTAAAGTCCACATGCCCCGCGGTTGGAACTTCGATCCCCGGCAAAAGGGATCGCTAGCTCGGCGATGATAAAGTAACTCCTGCGGCTTGGAGCACCTGTCGCGAACTCCATGATGTTAGGCCGCAGTGGGGACGGAGATACGATAAGGAAAAAAAAATACTCCACCCCCACCCCCCACATAAAACAAACCAAGGAACACTAAAACACACTTTTTAACACATACTAAAAATAACAAAAAGAAGAAAGGACAGACAGACTTTTGGTGAGGCAGCCACTAGGAGACTTGGGTATCCAACTCTCTGATCTCACAGATCAAGTGTGGCATCAGTCCCCATTCATCTTCTTCTTTCGTGTGGCGTGCACACCCTAAAGTTGTAGGACAACTTGTTCTATTTGATCTTCTGTTTGTGCACGTTGAGTTGATTGCATTAGTCGAAACAGGGCGGCCCACGTGAAGGCGGCAATCTTCCACCCCGGTCCCCATTCATAGAAACATAGAAACATAGAAAATAGATGCAGGAGGAGGCCATCGAGCCAGCACCTCCATTCATTGTGATCATGGCTGATCGTCCCCAATCAATAACCAGTGCCTGCCTTCTCCCCATATCTCTTGATTCCACTAGCCCCTAGAGCTTTATCTAACTCTCTCTTAAATCCATCCAGTGCCCTTAAATCCTCCACTGCCCTCTGTGGCAGGGAATTCCACAAATTCACAACTCTCTGGGTGAAAAAGTTTTTTCTCACCGCAGTCTTAAATGGCTTCCCCTTTATTCTCAGACTGTGGCCCCTGGTTCTGGACTCGCCCAACATTGGGAACATTTTTCTTGCATCTAGCTTGTCCAGTTCTTTAATAATTGTATATTTTTCTATAAGATATCCCCTCATCCTTCTAAACTCCAGTGAATACAAGCCTAGTCTTTTCAATCTTTCTTCATATGACAGTCCCTCCATCCCAGGGATCAATTTCGTGAACCTACGCTGCACTGCCTCAATCATAAGGATGTCCTTCCTCAAATTAGGAGACCAATACTGTACACAATACTCCAGATGTGGTCTCTACAGAGCCCCATACAACTGCAGAAGAACCTCTTTTCTCCTATACTGAAATCCTCTTGTTATGAAGGCCAATTCCATTAGCTTTCTTCACTGCCTGCTGTACCTGCACACCAACTTTCAGTGACTGATGTACAAGGACGCCCAGGTTTTGCTGCACCTCCCCCTTATCTAACCTCACCCCATTGAGATAATAATCTGCCCCCTTGTTTTTGCCGCCAAAATGGATAACCTCACATTTATCTATATTTTACTTCGGAGTCACGTGAGTGACCGTGAAGACCCCGCCAGCACGCATGCGCGACATATCGTCGCGCGCATTTGCTAGACAAGCTGGGGGGGTGAGTGCGCTCTCTCCTCCAGCTCCTTCATAAGACCGGCAGGTAAGTGCTTACCTTTACTCCCACAGGATGGACAAGGGCAAGCGGAAGGCGACTCTCTCGAGGAGCCGTGCTGCTTCGACCAGCCAACGGCCTTTGTCCCCGGAGCTGCAAGCACCACCGGCAGCTTCGGGACGTGTGGGGGCAAGAATGCGGAAGTCGGGCGCTCCTGCTACTCTAACGCCCGACTCATCACCTGAATGGTTCACTGCACTGGAGCTGGAGACTGGTGATCCAGACTTCGAGCCCCCTTCCCCCAAGAAAAGAGGGGGAAAACAGGTACGTGGGAAGGAGCCTCGCTCAGCGACCTCACCCCGAGTGCCAGCAGACCCAAGGGGACTGGGCCGGGGGACAGCTGCACTACAGGGGAGCCCTGCAGCTGTGCACCACCACGTACCACTGCCAGGGAGATCTGCCGTAGAGCAGTCTGGCAGATCTACTGCTGCGTCGAGCAGACCTGTAGGAGCAGGTGCTACCGGCAAAACACCCCGTCAGGCTGCGGTCAAGGGCGGTGGTGGCAGCAGTAGACGGTCGGTCAGCTTAGCTCTGGGAGCGGCCGACCATGCGCCTCCACGCCGAATATTGGGCGACAGTGGAGGTAAGCCTGCACGGACTCCGGGGAGCCAGGTTCCGGGGGCCGGCGCCGATCCAACTCACCTGCCTTCGTATCAGACAGGTGGGCCGCCACAGTCTGGAAGAAGACAGACTAGCGGAGAGTCCGTGCGGGAGTCGTATGAGCCTACTCGGGCGGTAGGCCACGACGACCTGCCATTGGACCCTAGACAGCACCTTATGGAGGTGTGGTCCGATGGTGGAAGCCCCAGTGATATCGCAGGGCCTGGGGAAGTCGGCTTGTCCGCTGCACATAGCAGGGATGGTCGCATAGAGCGGTTGGAGCTCTTAGTGGAGCAACTCCTCCAGCAGGACAGAGACCGGGAAGAACGGGACTCACGGGCATCCACAAGCCGCGCAAGGAGTCCTCTCAGTATCTCGTCTTCACCGGCCAGAAGTGCCAGCAGTTGCCGAGCCGCTGTATTTGAAGACGACCCGGGACAGCTAGTGACCACTGAGCCAGAGCATGAGGAGGATATGCTGGACGTGGTGGGCAAGTTTGCCACAACCACACAAACAGGGGAACCCCTGCACCACAAACTGGCGGGCACCATTGATTACCTGACTACTCACCAACTCCAGAGTCAGGTACTCAATGACACTATGGAGAAAATAAAGCCACCCAAGAGCTGCATCAACCTCAGTGTTCCCCTGGTTAATGCTCAAATCTGGGGACACTTGAGCACGGCCACCAGGATGCAGGATGTCCGCCTCCAGCGTATCTTAAAGGTCCTCTCCACGGGTATAATGGCGTTTGCTAGGACCCTTGACGGGGATAATGTGTCCAGTGAACAACAAGATGCCCTGGCACTCCTATGCAACGCCCAGTATGAGATCAACTGCCTGCGTAAGAGCTCCATTAAGCCCACACTCAACCCCAAATTCGCGGGGTTGTGCCGTCCATCAACCGCTCCACCGCCTCATCAACTGTTTGGAGATCTGTCCAAACAAGTGAAGGAACTAGACGAGGAGGCCAAAACAGCTGGCCTAATGAAACCTCCTACGGCCAGACCTCACCCATACCACCGGCAACAACCACACACTATCTGGAAACCGTGGCCGCCGGACAGGACACAAAGGACCTATCCACCTCCACTTCCCCAAACACAACGGCCTTTTTTAGGACAAGGTCAACAGCGGCCTGCATGGAAGATGCGGCCGCCATCCCGACAACCTCCACAACGTCCACCCAAAACGACATACGCCAGGAACCGTCGTTAACCATGGAGGTAAGGGGGCCTGGTTCCTCTCAGACCGTAGCATCCCTTCCTGCACAAATTGGTGGGCGATTGCGGGCCTTTTTGGGAATATGGAACACTATCACTACAGATGAGTTTATTTTACAACGTGTTCAAGGCTATGTTATAGAATTCATTGGCAATAAAAATCCCCCTACACAGCATTCGCCTCATCGGAAATTTACATGATCCCAAAAAGAGGTGGAAGCAGGACATGCTGAAATTATACGGCTAGCAGCAAAAGGGGTGATGGGAAAAACAACGCACGAACCCCTTGAGTTTGTGTCCAACATTTTCACCAGAGTTAAAAAAGATGTGGGGTGTCGGATTATTATAGACCTAACTGAGCTGAACACTTTTGTACAATATACCCACTTCAAAATGGATACCTTTGAAACAGCCAAGCAGATGCTTTACCCGGGGTACTTTATGGCATGCATCGATTTAAAAGATGCATACTATACGGTGCCCATCACTGAATCTCACAGGAAATTTCTAAAATTTGTCTGGAAGGAACAATTATGGGAATACAAAGCATTGCCCAATGGAATCACCACAGCCCCTAGGCTGTTTACAAAATTAGTAAAGCGTATATTAGCTCTTCTCCGACAACAAAATTACATGGTTATGGCATATTTAGATGATATCCTAATAGTGGGTCAGACCCTCCAATTGGCTACATGGGCAGTGACTGCAACTAAGGCTTTATTCGAGAAGCTGGGATTTGTAATCCATCCAGACAAGTCAAAATTGCACCCGGTACGGGTTATGGATTATTTGGGGTTCACCATAGACACCAACTTAATGATGATTACCATCCCAACCAATAAAGCTAACTGCTGTAAAAGAAGAGTGCCACAGTCTTGCTTGCGCCAGGGTACCGACCATCCGGCAAACAGCAAAAGTAATAGGGAAATTGGTAGCTCCATTCCCAGCTGCACAATTCGGACCGCTACACTACCAAAATTTACAAAGAACAAAGATCGCAGCATTAAAAGCAAATGCTGGGCACTTTGAACGACCAATCCGGTTACCACCAAAGGCTAGAACTTTTTGGAAGTTCCTCTTCCGGTGGACCCCAAATTGATTACTCACCCCATTACGGGGGATGAGGTTCTAAACAGACCACTCATCAAGGCGGGCATCTCATAGGTGGATTGACGCGAGTGTCGCAGACCCATCATAGTAAGCAACCCATCTGTCGTGCTACAAATTGACGCAAGCGCACAAGGCTGGGGAGCAACTGATACTATGTCCAGTTGTGGTGGCAGATGGGACTCTCGTGAGTCTACCTTCCTTCAGTCATACGGGATAAATTATATAGAAATGCTAGGGGCATTTCATGGACTGCGGGCTTACTGTACTAACTCACGGGACTTACATGTCCGCCTCCAAATAGATAACACAACAGTGGTGGCTTACATCAATCATATGGGTGGTATCAGGTCGCTATCTTGTGATGAATTGGCAAACACAATTTGGCACTGGTGCATGGAGAGGAATATTTGGATTACAGCGACCTATTTGCCACGGAAGCTTAATACAGTGGCAGACATCAGGTCACGTGTATTCACTGACAACATCGAGTGGATGTTGAACCCCCAAATTTTTGGAGACATTATAGCTCACTACGGGACACCAGATATTGACCTTTTTGCGTCCAGGTTGAACCATCAGATACCAACGTATGTGTCTTGGGAACCAGACCTTGGGGCAATAGCAATGGATGCGTTTTCTATCCATTGGGGGAAATGGTTTTGCTACGTATTTCCCCCATTTTGCCTCATCAGTCGGGTATTGCAGAAAATTAAACTGGACTCTGCAACTGGCATATTGATCATTCCCGACTGGCCTACACAGCCATGGTACCCGATGGTCCTTAAAATTTTGAAACAACCATGGATTTCGATTGGGAAACACCCCAAATTGATTACTCACCCCATTACGGGGGATAGTCATCCATGCCATGGTCACCTAAACTTGTTGGCCTGCAGGTTCTAAAAAGACCACTCATCAAGGCGGGCATCTCACCACGAGCCATGGAACTCATCTCAGCATCATGCCGAGAATCAACTTGGAAGCAGTACCTCACGCAGATCAGGAAGTGGGAGGCATTCTGTGCTTGTACCAACACGACTTCCAACACGGCAATTATCCCTGATGTCCTGGAATTCCTAGCTGGCCTCCATTTCGATGCTGGCCTTAGCTACAGTGCCATCAGCAGCGCCAGGAGTGCACTGTCCTCATACCTGGATATAGGTATAGGCTCAAACCACCTGGTGTCTAAACTCATGACGGGAGTGTTCAACACCAACCCTCCACGACCCAGATACACCTTCACCTGGGATGTAGGGATTGTTCTGACCCAACTGAGGAGCTGGGCTCCAATGAATGAGTTACCACTCAAGCAGCTCACCTCAAAGTGGTGATGCTGATGGCACTGACTACAGCCCAACGAGTCCAGACATTACAAACACTGCGGCTGGATAGCATGGTGGCCACCCCTGATCAAATAAATTTCTTTGTCCAGGATTTATTGAAGCAGCACAGGCCAGGGGCTTCATGGGCTGCAGTTGGAGTTTCGGGCATACCCTGTAGATGCCACTCTCTGCATAGTCACCCATCTCCACCACTATATCCGAATTACAAGAACCATCAGGAAGAAGGAGCAGGGGCTCCTCATCAGCCACAAACCTCCGCATCATCGGGTGACTGTACAGACTATCGCCAGGTGGCTCAGGGTGGTGTTGGATGCAGCAGGAGTTGCTACTAACATTTTAAAATCTCATTCCACTAGGGCTGCATCCACATCAGTGGCGAGGACCATGGAGGTGCCCATGGACCACATCCTCGCCACTGCAGGCTGGGCCAGTGAAGAAACCTTTCAAAGGTTCTACAATAAGCCACTGGTCGCCCCCGCGACATTTGCAGAAGCTGTGCTGGGAGCCGCTCAGTGAATGTCTGTCCCCGAATCAGGGGTTATTTGTTTGTTATTATTTGATTAATAAATTGTATTACTTTTTCAGCCAGTTTCGACTGAACTGCATTAACAGCCTTCCTCTATCAGAATTGCGGCAGTGTGATAGCATGGACGTTGTCCAGGGCGAGAAATCACAGAGCTTTGAAATCTTCACGAAGTCACTCACGTGACTCCGAAGTAAAATAGTAAGATTAAACGAGAACTTACCGAGTTTGAAGGTTGATCTTTATTTTACGAGGAGTCGCGGTGAGGGATTTTGTGCCCCCCGCTCCCACCCTCTATCGTAAGGTCAACTCGGAAGTTCTACGTTCTTCATCTTACTATTTTCAGTCATGGTGCGTTCTGTGATTCCACACCGCTGCTTTGAAGGATGTCGCGCATGCGTGCTGGCGGGGTCTTCACGAAATCCCTCACCGCGACTCCTCGTAAAATAAAGATCAACCTTCAAACTTGGTAAGTTCTCGTTTAATCCTACTATTATAAGTTCTCGTTTAATCTTACTATTATACTGCATCTGCCACGCATCTGCCCACTCACTCAACCTGTCCAGGTCACCCTGCAACCTCCAAACATCCTCTTCACAGTTCACACTGCCACCCAGCTTTGTGTCATCCGCAAAGTTGCTAGTGTTGCTCCTAATTCCCTCTTCCAAATCATTAATATATATGGTAAACAGTTGCGACCCCATCACCGAGCCTTGCGGCACTCCACTCGCCACTGCCTGCCATTCTGAAAAGGACCCGTTCACTCCTACTCTTTGCTTCCTATCTGCCAACCAAATTTCTATCCATGGCAACACCCTACACTCAATACCATGTGCTCTAATTTTAGTCTCCTGTGTGGGACCTTATCAAAGGCTTTCTGAAAGTCTAGATACACTGCATCCACTGGCACCCCTTCATCCATTTTACTTGTCACATCCTCACAAAATTTCAGAAGATTAGTCAAGCATGATTTCCCTTTCATAAATCCATGTTGACTTGGACTAATCCTTTTACTGCTATCCAAATGCCCCATTATTACCTCTTTAATAATTGACTCCAGCATCTTTCCCACCACCGAAGTCAGGCTAACATTCATTTGAGAAAACAATTCTGCCACAAATGAGGAGGTAAAGGAAAGTTGTGTAACTCACTTTCACCCCTCACTTAATGCTATTCTAATAAATGCAATTATTTCTTAAACTCAATTTCTATTTATTTATTTGGTTTTGAAAGCTATATTTATTTTTTAATTATTTACAACAATTTCAAAAGCTACCTCAGCAATAGAACACCACAGACCACCTCTTGCACTGCCATGCACTTGTTTTCCAATAATGTTTTGTTTATTATGGTTTTGTTTTTGAGTATTTTTCTTTTACTGTCTAATTTGCAGTATCTGTAAGTTATTGCATGACTATGTACCTGTGATATTGCTGTGAAGATTTTCATTGTTCCTGCACATCACTGTTCTTGTACATATGATGATGAACATGCCTTTACTTGATTGCTATAGACAAATGTCTGAATAGCAGAGACACTTAAACACTGTTGCAAAACCTTAAACATTTTGACAGGGTCAGGCCTCTACCCTTGGTTCTACTTTCTGTGCAAGACTGTCAAGTGTTGCCAAGAAGGGGCTGAGGAGGACACGTCCTGGGCCTCTGCAGAGGGCTCACTGTCCATCATTGGCTTCAATTTGCACATCTAGGTTATGCCTTCAGGCTGCAAGTCTGTGCAGCAGTTGAATCCACTGTGACTTGGCTCAGTTTAACTTCAATATTACACAAAAGCAATTTATTCACAGCCACCACCTATCTACTATTGACATAATCACCATCTGATCTAAATAGAGAGTCAGTGTATTATCAGTAAATATCAAATGCCGTGTCCTTGTCTTCTTCGGCACTTCTTTGGGATCGAGCATGACTTACTGCCACTTGTTTTCTGTGGGCACTGAGGAGTTGATGAGACCAAAGTGGCACCAGCAGTCTTTTATACAAGGTGGGGCAAGAGGTTGTTTGTGAGAGGGCACACTTCACCTACTATTTACTCCGGGCTTCTGTGTTCGTGGACACAAGGTTCTCCATACTATCCTGAATGCTCCTCCACATTCTGCTCCATCTCACAGCAACATATCGGATGCAGCCGTACCACAATTCCTGAATGACAACATGCCAACTGAACAACAAGACACGAGAGGTGGATAGCATCCCTGCCAAAGTTTTAGAACGTGGAGGTGAAAAGCTTCAGTGACAAAAGCTATTCCAGTATATCTCAGACAGCATAATGCTGATTATCTCCAAGAAATATGGATGAATATGACTGTGGCATCTCCAGAGAGCTCTCTTGCTACCTGCCGCAAGGAATGTCCACCTCCAATACTAATTCCATGGCCAGAGGACTGCTCCCCGAGTCAAAGTGCAGATTCCGTCCATACAGAGGCACAATCAATAAATCAATCAATCAGTTTTATTCATCACAAACACAATAAAGTGCCGTGAATGTAATTTGCCAGCAGCGGTACAATCAAAAAAGAACACACAATACACAATAAAACACCCACCACAACATTCTTCACTGTGGGTGGAAGGCACAAAGTACAGTCAGTCCACCTCCATTGTTCCCCCGTGGTATGGGCCATAAGCCACAATGGATGTGATCTTTACTGCTCCACAACTTCAAACAAAATGCAGGGAGCAACAGCAGCCACAACACATGGCCTTCTTCAACCTGGTAGAGACCTTTGAATCTGTCAAATAAGGCGGAAGGTGGAGATCCCTCCTCAAATTCACCTGCCCACGGAAAGTGTCTCCACCTTCTGCCTCCTTTGAGAAAGCATGTTTCTAACCAATGGATTAATATCGGTGGGCTAGTGTCAAGCAAGGCCGTTGTACTGCTCCAATCCACTGCAATGCTGCACCTCAGCTCCAATACACTTCCTGCTCAACCCACATCATGTCCATTCCAAAGGTAGAGCACCATTCCCTCCCTCCTGAGCTGAGGACCCGAACTGTGGCATGAATGCATTAATTACACCATTTTGGTGTGCTTTCAACTGCTTAGATCTGAAATCCCCTGCCTAAACCTCTTTTATCCTTCTCCTTTACCTTATGTGTATCTGTATTCTATTTTGTTTGATAACAATCTAATGATGCAGAGTGAACAGTTTAACTGTGCTTAATGCAATCTGTTGGTGCTTTGGTATGGGTTTACACATAAATAGCGCAATATAGAAATAAATTAAAAGTGTGATAAAACTGAGATTATGGAGTTAAAAGATGAGGAGGCCAGTGCTGTGATGATATCAGTGTGGAGTTCCAAGATGATCAATATTGTGATACAATATGATCGGTAGAGATTTATAACATGATCAACTTAATGTTACATCATGGTAAATTATCTTGCATTATGCTTGAAAAAGATTAACAATAAGGTCCATGCAGTCCTATAATTTGTCTCTGAACAGTTACAATGATATACAGTTTAGATATGATCAATATACAGGAACAATTTGAATGTAAAATATATAGCCCATTAAACTGGTTACTATACTCTAATGATTTAAACAAGATAGTTAGTATGTATGATAAACAACACTGTAGACATGTTACAAAATAATTTCACTGTATAATTATTTGATTAACAATGCAGCGAGGGTATCCTATAAATAATGCAGGCAAATGTTAATGGAGGTGGGTTATTCTGAGAACTGAAGCAGAACTACGGTGGCATTGTGAGATAAATGTTGTCAAAGATTGATCAGTAAAACCAAAATCCTGACTTGATGAAGAACAGCTCCATCTATCGAGCATTTGGTGCCAAGCCATTCCAGTGAAGTATCACCAACGGCCAAATGTGCACTGGCACCATCCCCCAATTCTTTCTCTTCTACATCGATGACTGTAACAGGACTGCCTCCTGCACGCGTGCAGAACTCGTTTATTTCATTAACTTTACCACTAACTTCCACTCTGTCATTAAATTCACATGGACTATCTCTGACACTTCTCTCCCCATTTTCTCGATCTCTCTTTCTCTATCGCAGGGGACAGACTATCGTCTACTACAAACCTACCGATTTCCACAGTTAACTGGACTACACTTCCTATTTCTCCATCTCCACTGCATCTGTACCCAAGATATGGCTTTCCATTCTAGGACGTCTGCAATGTACTTATTCTTTAGTAAACATGGGTTTCCCCTCTGCTGTCATAGATGGATCCCTTACCCACGTCTCTTCTATGTCCCATAGTCTGGCAATCGTCCCCCCACCTCCTAAACAGAACAAGGATAGATTTCCCCAGGTCCTCAATTTTCACCCCACCAGCCTTCGCATCTAACATATCATCTTTCAACGTTTCCTTCACCTCCAACGTGATCCAACCACCAGTCATATATTCCCATCTCCACCCCTTCACTGCTCCCTTCACAATTCCTTGGTTCACTAATTCCTTCCCACCCAAACCATCCCCTCCCAGGGTACTTTACCATGCAACCACAAGAAATTTAACAACTATCCCTATACCTCCTCCCTCACGTCCATGCAGGGACCTTTGCAGTCTTTCCAGGTTAGACAGAGGTTCACATGCACCTCCTCTAACCTCATCTACTGCATCTGCTGTTCCCAACATGGCCTCCTGTACATCAGCGAGACTAAGCGTGGACTCAGCGACCATTTTACCGAACACGTGTGTTCGTTCTGAAGGCCTATTGGTTCTCCCTGTTGCTAACCATTTTACCTCTTTCCCATTTGCACAATGACCTCTCTGTCCTGGCACCCCTCCGTTGCCAGAGTAAAGCCATAAGCAAACTGGAGGACCAACACCTCACATTCCACTTGAGTTGCATACAACCCTGTGGTAGGGACATAAATTCTCCAATTTCAGGTAACTACAAAACCTTCCCCTTCTCCCTTCTTACCCTACCCTCCACCCCCCTCCCCCCCACCTCTTCTCCTTCATCTCCCTGTGCCTCACCTGGATTTGCACCTATATATCTCCCCACCTCATCCTCTACCACCTACATCCTTTCCTCTAGCTTCACAATTTGCAAATCTTCAATCCTTTTATTTCACACCCTAAAGGGCCTGTCCCACTTAGGCGACTTTTCTGGCGACTGCAGGAGACTATGCAGTCGCCACAAGGTCGCCACATGTTCGCAGGTAGTTGCCGGGGAGTCGCCTTCATGGTCGCATGGAGTTCCCGCATTCTGGGAACTAATTGCGGCCTCATTACAGTCACCGCAAATGTTTCAACATATTGAAAAATTAGCAGTGACTAGAATGAAGCCGCCATGGAGAGTTTGGAGAATTCACGTATCGTAGGTGGGTTGCCAGGAGGTCCCCAGTGGATTGCCAGGAGGTCGAAGGTTCTCGGAGGTTCTCATAGGTTGTAGCCGGTGCTGACTGGTGAATTTCATTGGCTCATTGGGAAAACAAAAGGTAAGCAGTAGTTTTCTGATCCAAGGATAACTGACAGGTAATGTTAATGTCTGCCGAGCTTCACAGCCGTGTATCTCTGGCTTCTTAAAAATTGTCCCCACTCCTTCTCCACCCCTTCTCCACTCTTCCCCCCCCCCCCCCCCCGTCTTTTAAAGGACTTACCGTACATTGTGCTAGCTGTCTTAATTACAGCGCCAACCTTCCTGTTCATCGTGGTGTGTGTCTGTATCACCTTGGCTTTGCACCGTGTTAATTTTTTAGCCAGCGCTCCCACCGCTTGCCCTGTCCCCCGCCTGCATTATGGGCTGGTGAAGGAAGCGATGTGTTTGTGTGTGTCTGTGTGTTCCACTCTGACAGACACCGTTCCAGTTGCCAGTTTTTCAGGTTCAATGAAGACCCCCCTCATTCTTTTAAACTCCAGTGCTGACAAAAACGTTCTATGTATTTTCTATATATTGTCTAAACGATCTATTGTCCGATTGTCTAAACACTCTATGTATTGTCTAGCTCATTATATCTGGGTGAGTACGATGCCGCTTCCTGACGTCTGGGCTGGTGTAACAACCTGCTCCTGATATCTTGATCAGTGTAATGTCCAGCCTCTGATATTTGGGTTGACGTAATTGCACTTGATATCCTGGTCTGCATGGTAATAAAACCCTGTCATTACGTCAAATTAAATATGTGGAAGGTTTTGTTCTGGTTCAAACATCAGGATGGTGTTTTTACTCTCACCCAAATTATGAAATCTGATCAATTCTACCTTCCAAAATCTCAGAAATGGGATGTCATTCAAATGAAATAACAGGTCCATGATACACTCACATGAACATAGCTTAGCATTATCCATCACAGATGTTAAACCAGGCAAACCTCCAAGACACTGCAAGCAATATCCAAATATCAGTGTTTGGACATAGCTCAAAGACATCAGAAACGGAACATTAGTGCAAACTAATTAGTCTGTCCAGTACATCACATAAACCAGCCTCCCATCCCCATCAACTCAATTTACATTTCCCAATGACTGGGGAAAGAAGCCAACATAATACAAGTCTGAAGAAGAGTCTCGACCCGAAGCGTCATCCATTCCTTCTCTCCAGAGATGCTGCCTGTCCCGCTGAGTTACTCTAGCATTTTGTGTCTACCTTCAATTTATACCAGCATCTGCAGTTCTTTCCTACACATAATACAAGGACCATGTACACCCAGTCATTTTCTCTTCTCTCTTCTCCCATCATGCAGAAAATACAAACATTTGAAAGAGTATGCTACCAGATTCAGGAACAGCTTCTTCCTTGCTGTAATCAGATGACTGATAACAGAAGAAACCAAGTGCCTTACCCTGATCTCCCCACCTACATCATTGCAGCCCGTTCACTTTTTTTCAATTGCACTTTATCTGCAGCTGTAACACTGTAACATTATGTTTTGTACTGTAGCATTTATCTATTTGCCCAACCTATTTAACTTGTGTATTGTTTGTTTTTACTCGTGCATGCTATGATTTGATAGTTTAGTTTAGTTTATTATTGTCACGCACCGAAGTACAATGAAATTGTTTTTTTTGTATGCTCTACAATCAAAGAAAAGACTATACATGAATACAATCAAACTGTCCACAGAGCCCAGGTAAAAGATAAAAGGTACAACATTTTGTGCATGATATACCGATAAAGTCCGATTACAGGTAGCTCAAACACATCAATGAGGTAGATAGCAGGTCAGGACTGCACTCGAGCTGATGACAGGACTGTTTAGTTGCCTGATAACAGCTGGGAAAAACCTGTTCCTGAATCTGGAAGTATGTGTTTTTAAACTCGTGTACCTCGTACCCATTGGGAGTGGGGAGAAGAGGGTGTGAGTGGGGTGAGACTGGTCCTTGATCATGCTGGTAACCTTGCCGAGGCAATATGAAGTGTAGGTGGAGTCGATGGAAGGAAAGCTGATGATTTGTGTGATGGTTTAGGCTACATCCATAACTCTGCAATTTCTTGCAGTCTTGGATGGAGCTGTTCCAAAACCATGCCGTGATGCATCCCTATAAGATGCTCTCTTCACCGCATCTATTGAAGTTGATGAGGATTTTAGGAGACATCCTAAGCGCTCAAAGGAAGTAGAGGCATTGGTGTGGTTTCTTGGCTATAGCTTCTTTGTTCATAAGTTCATAGGTCCAAAGGACATAGGAGTAGAATTAAGCCATTCAGCTCATCGAGTCTTCTGAAAATCCAAATAAACAACGTCCACTGACTCTCCTTTGTCCACCTTGCTATTTATTTCTTCAAAGAACACATTTGTCAGGTAACATCTCTCCTTCACAAAACCATGATGAATTTGGTCTATTTTATTATATGGTTCTTACTAGGATATCTCATCCTTAATAATGGACTCAAAAATCTTGCCAACCACTGAAATCCAGACTAACCGGCCAGTAGTTCCCCTCCTTTGGCTTGCTCCCTTCTTGAACAATGGAGTAACATTTTAAATTTTCCAGTCCTCTGGGCCAGCAATTGACTAGTGATTCTTGAAAGATCCCCACTAATGCATAATCTCTAAAGCTACCTCTTTCAGAATGCTGGTTGTAGTCCATCTGGTCCAAGTGACTGATCCAACTTCAGACCTTTCAGCTTCCCATGCACCTTCCCCTTCGTAATGGCAACTCCACTGACATTTACCCCTGTCTCTCTTAAATTTCAGGCACATTGCTGATGTCTTCTGCTGTGAAGATTGACACAAAAAATTCAATTTAACCACCATATCGTTATTTCCCATTACTACTTCTCCAGCATAATTTTCTAGCAGTCCAATGTCCAATGTTCTCTTTTTGCCTTTCTTTTACTCGTTGTATTTCTGAATAAACTTTAGGTTTCTTCTGTTATATTTTTGGCACGTTTGCCTTCATATTTCAACTTTTTTCCTCCTTATTGTCATTTTAGTAGCCTTCTGTTGGTTTTTGCAATGAAAACATCCCACGTTTTCCGAATTCTTTCCAGAAACTCCTGCCATTGCTGCTCCACTGTCTTTCCTTCTAGGGTCCCCTTTCAATCAACTTAAGCCAGCTCCACCCTCATGTCTCTGCAGATATTCAACAGTAATACCGACACGTCAGATATCATCTTCTCCCTCGCAAACTGCAGGATGAATTTGATCATATTATGATCACTACCTACTAATGGTCCCTTTAGTTTAAGCTCTATAATTAAATACAGTTCATTACACAACACCCAATCCAGATTTTCTTTTTTCTAGTAAATCCGAAGCCTTCTCATAGGCACTCCACAAATTCCTTCTCTTGGGATACAGTACCAACCTGATATTCCTAATCTACCTGCATATTGAAATCACCCATGACTACTGTAAGATTGCTGTACTTACATCCCGATTGTATCTCCTGAAATAATTTGGGCTGTACATCCTGACTACTGTTCGGCGGCCTGTATATAACTCACATCAGAATATTTTCACTCTTGCAGATTCTTAATTCAACCTACAAGGATTCTACATCTTCTGATCCTATGTCAACCCGTGCTAAGCATTGAATTTAGGATCGAACCTGGGTCTCTGGCGCAGTATGGCAGCAAATCTACTGCTGCGCCACTGTGCCGCACTTCTATTGGGGTAACATCTCATCTTAAGTAATTAGTTGGGTTAATGTCCAGTTTCTGATAATTAGATGGCATAGCAGCCAATGCTTAATTTTTAAACCGATGCAGTAACATGTCACCGGTAAGTTGTCTGACTACATTTCTAACGTTCAAATGGATCTCTGTCCAGACCTTGATGTTTGGATTAAGGCACTGCGGTGGAATGTATCCTCAATAAGGTTTGTATTATAGTTATTTGATAATTTAGTGTCTTAGATAATTTGGTAATTTTGTATTATCACATGTTACCACGGTTTTTGTTTGTAAATATTATTTTGTATCATAATTGAATAAATTATTTTTGATTTAAAAAAAAGATGTTTGGAATAAGCAAAGTCCTGTTCCCCACCTTCAGACTGGAGAAGTGTCCAGTTCCTGATATGTGAGTGGCAGCAATGTGCCATCCTGATACTTGATTGAAGTGGCACCCAGTTCCTGATTTTTGGACAGCAGCGAAGACTGAGATTCAGAAGTGTAGGAGACTGAGGGGTGATCTTATAGATGTGCATAAAATCAGAAAGCACATATATGGAATGTGCTGCCAGAGGAAATAGTTGAGGCAGGTACAATAGCAATATTTAAAATACATTTGGATCAATGCATGGATAGGCAATGTTTTGAGTTGTAGTGGTTAGGCATGAGCAGGTGGGACTAGGTGGGATGGCTATTTTGATTGGCATGAATAAGTTGGGTCAAATGACTTTATGTGCTTTATGACTCCGTGATTCCGAGGCCCCTGTTGCCAATACTTGGGTACATATAATTTGCAGGGATGAATGACAAGTGTTGCTGGTATTTGTGTTGCAGTTGCATCTTATTCATGACATTGGGTTTAATGCCCATTTCTCCAGATTTGGGTAAGAATAAAGCTCACTGAAATGCTGTTTACTTGAACCAATGAACCGTTTCAGATAATGACCAGATCTTGATATCTATGTGGACTAACATTCAATTATTGACATTTAGATGGAGTAACCTTGAATCACCAATATTTGATTCCGTTTTCATCAATTCCTAATAATTAGATGGAGTGACCATCTAATAAACCAATAATCCATTACTTGTGAAAAGGAGCAGCTCTATCGGTACTAGAGCTCACCACATTACAGCATCCTGTTCCTGAGAATCGTTCATAACAAGACTGTTCATCAGTCTGAAATGAATAACAAGTGTATGGGAGAGGATCACAGAAACCTCTGTGATGGAGCGAGTGGGCGGGGGAAGAACCACTGCTCACTGGCCTCACTGACTCAGTGAGTGGGAACTGAGTCTGTTCAGCGTTCCCCACCCCGTTCAGTTGACAGCCTCCGTTTGGGGATGCAATTGGAGAAGATGGGGAGAGAAGGCAACGATGCCTTGTTCCCACCCAGCAGAAGATGTCTGCAGCTTTGCATCTGCTGGCAAATCCATTCTCATCAATTCTGCTAGTCTTCCAAACACTTATTCAAACATATGGGGAGTCCACAAGTTGGGCATCAGTAATCCAGGGAGGATCTGTTTCTGAACCCAGAACAGATGGTAGATGGAGGAAGCTTAAGAAGCTCAGGCACTCCCTTATATTCATAGTGTGCACATTCTTCAGTTCTGTGAAAGCCATCTGTGGTCCAAATACTTAAGGTGCAAAAACCCACCTGCTGCTAAAACAGGGATAAGCTCATCAGGGACAGAAAGATTTTCAAAGTCAGACACGAGGAACACTTTGAAGATCTCCTCAACGGTAAATTGATGTGAGCACCCTTGACGATATCCAATAGCATCCTATATTTGGTCCAAAATTACTGTCACTCGCAACTAGCAACAGATTGAGAAGTCTGTATCACAACTCAAAAATGACCAGGCCTCGCGAATAGGCATTGTTAACAAAGTTCTAAAGGTCTGCACTGAAGAGTTTCAATAACTGATCCATAATCTCACTATCCATATCTGGGAGGAGGAGATTCGTGGGAGCCACAGAGACTTCTTGACTATCTCCAAGAAAAGAGATAAAGCTGACTCTGGTAACTCCAGAGGGCTCTCCCTGCTGCCTGCAACAGGGAAAGTTACCACATTGAACTAGTGTGTCTAAGAATTCTTCCTTACATCTCAACCTGTTATTCCTCATCTTAAACCTATGTGTCCTGGTTTTAAGACACTTTGGCATAGGTAAATATGTTGCACTATCTACCCTATGATCCCGCACTATGACTTCATAATTTCTCACCATCTACCCTATGATATCTACGTTATGCCTCTCATAATTTTGTACATCTACATCAGGACTCCCTGAGGCTAATTTTCTCCGAGGTAAACAAATCCAACCTATCAACTGTCTTCTCATAAGTGGAACACTCCATCCCAGGCAGCATCCAGGTGAATCTCCTCTGTATTCTCTGGGATGCGTTCATGACCTCCTTTGTGTGAGGTACCAGAATGCGCACATTGTGCCATTCTTGTTCTGACCAATGTTTTAGAATTTTGTACTGAGACCTCCCTGCTCTTATACTCTGTGCTTTGGTTAATGAAGGCAAGCACATTGTACATTTTCTTCTCCATCCTATATACCTGTGTTGCCTCCTTCAGGGATCTATGGAAATGTATGCTTTGTTCCTCAATACTCTCTCAGACCCTACCATTTGTGGTAAATGTCTGACCCTTATTTAACCCTCAAAAGTGTATCATCTCACACTCTTCAGATTAATTTCCATAAAACACAGTACAGCACAGGAGCAGGCTCTTTGGCCCACAATGTATGTGCCAACATGACACCAAGACCAACTCATATTTGCAGGCCCATATTCTACATCCCTCTATTCCCTGCATATCCATATTCCTCTCAAAAGCCTCTAAATTCCACAATTATACCCACCTCCACATCCCCTTCAATTGTTGTCCCTCTCATCTTAAAGCCATGCCTTCTAATATATGATATATTATATCATGGGAAAAATGTCATCATTTTATGTACTTCTATCAGGTTTCCCCTCAACCTCCAGTGTTCCAGAGAAAACAATCCAAGTCTGCCCAGCTGCTCCTTGTAGCTAATACCTCCTAATCCATTCATCATTCTGCTAACACCTCTGCATCTATGCTGGTCCCTGAAGCAGATCTGCAATCATTTGTTGCCATCCCTCCACTCTTTTAAATCATTATTTCAGCAGCTGCATTTCTTACTCTACTCTTCTTAATCTCCTCTCAGATCTATTGATTCTCAGAATCCTGGAACCAAATGACCGTCGAGATATCCAGCCGACCGACCTCCTCGAGCCTTCAACCAACTCTACCATTGCAACAATCCCACGACTGGTTCTCTGGTCCCCACCATGAACAGGCCCCAACCTACAGGTATCATTTCTCACACTAATAATGCTCCCTTTAATCACCCCTCAGGCCTACCACGCCAGACAGTTGACCAGCAGTCTGCCATCCTCCTGGAGCTTTCAACCAACTCGACTGACATCCCGACAGAGCTACTGAGCCCACGAGTGGACCTCTGGATCCAACTGGGAACCGACACCCACCCACAGGTAGCGGATGACTCCATTGCCCACCCTCAACGTCCCATGGATAACGGACCCAACCTCCTGGACCTCCTGATGGTGGATCCTGGCCAATGGCCCGACCAGACCAAAGACCTGACCAACCGGACCGACCAACGATACCGATACCAACCAATGGGAGCCAGCCAGGCCAGAGGCCCAACCCACAGAAGTCCCCAATGCCCCCACTGAACACAGCCAATCACCTCCTGTGATGTCCAACGCCAACATCAGGCCAGTGAGCGACACACGAGGAATGTGTGCCAACAAAGATAATCTGAGTGTTCCCCAACCGGAAACCATGGATGTAACCTTTAGGTACATTCCCAGGTGAAAGCCAAGACCGCTGCATACTAATTAAACAATCTTGAGTGGTACAAGAAAGCTCGCCATGATCTTTGCAAAGAATGCCAAGTGACAATATCGGGACAAACTTGAGTCCTAGTATAGTCACTTGGACTCCCACTGACTGTGGCAAGGCCTGAATACTATAACTGGCTGCAAAGCGAAGTCAGGCAGCATCACTAGTGATAGTGCAGCCCTACCTGATAAACTGGATACATTCAATGCTTACATTGAGCAGAAAGCCAATGGGCCGATGATATCTGTCCCATCAGACTAGAATGTGCCCTTTCCCAGGGTCACAGTTTCAAAGGCTAGATCCTGAGAGTGTACCCAAGGAAAGCGCCTGCTTCAAGAAGACCACTATCATCCCAGTGCCAAAGAAAAGCAAGATCTCATGCCTTAACAACGACTGTCCTTGACATCCACCATCATAAAGTGCTTTAGTAGGCTGGTTATGGGATGCATTAAATCCACCCAACCCTCCGAAATTCTTTCCCTCACTGTCAGCAAGACAAAGAAGACTTGAGGTAGCGAACTGGTACACATACCCCTGTATACATTGATGGTGCTCAAACAGAGATGGTTGAAAGCTTCAAGTTCCCAGGAGTAAATATCACCAGCAACCTGTCTTGGAACTGCCATATCAAAGCAATGGCCAAGAAAGCAAAACCTCTACTTCCTTAGAGAGATTAGGAAGTTTGAAATGTCCCTGACAACTCTCACTGAGTTCTACAGATGCACCGCTGAAAGCATTTTATTGGGATGCATCACAGCATGGTTTGGGAACAGCTCCATCCAAGACCGCAAGAAATTGCAGAGAGTTGTGGATGTAGCCCAGCCCATCATGAAAACCTTTCCATTGACTCAATTTACACTTCACTCTGCCTCGGCAAGATCACCAGCATAATCAAGAATGGGTCTCAACCCGGTCACTCCCTCTTCCCCCTTTTCCCATCAGCAAGAGGTTCAGAAGGGTGACAATGCATACCTCCAGATTCAGGGACAGTTTCATCCCAGCTGTTATCAGCCAACTGAACCATCTTATTCCCAACTAGAGAGCGGTCCTGACCTACCATCTATCTCATTGGAGATCCTTGGACTATCTTTTATCGGACTTTACTGGACTTTATCTTGCACTAAACATTATTCCCTTGATCATGCACATGTACACTGTGGATGGCTTGATTATAATCATGTATACTTTTTTCACTGATTGGATAGTATACAACAAAAAAGCTTTTCACTGTACCTATATACACACCTACACTATACATGACAATAATAAACTAAACTAGACTAAACTAAACCCTTACCAAACCCTTCACATCCATCCTGTACTGGAACAACCAGAAATTCATGCAATACTCCAAATTCGATCCAACTAATATCCTATAAAGCTGCATCATGACTTCCTGACTCTTGTATTCAATGTCCCAACCAATGAAGGCAAGCGTATCATGTGCCTTCTTTACCACTATATCTAATTGTGTTGTCACCTACATGGAGTTATGGACTTGGACCCCAAGAGCTCTTTGTACATAAATGCTAATAAGAGTCTTGCCATTAATTGTATATATTCCCCTTGCTTTTGACCTCCCAATGTGCAACCTGGATCTCTGCCGCTATGGCAGCAACTCGACCGTTGCATCACTGTGTCACCTAAGTTCCTACCCTTCCTGTCCGTTCATCCCAATGTGCAACATCTCACACTTGTTCAGATCACCTACCATTTCTCTACCCATTACTGTAACTGATCTATATCCCACTGTACACACTGACAGCCTTTCCTCACATTCTGTGACCCCAGCAACCTTGGTGTCATTTTCTAAGTTCTGACTTACATTTATGTTTATGTCCAAGTTATTTGTAGATATCACAAACAACAGAGGTCCCATCATAGATCCATGCAAAATGCCACTGGTCACAGACCTCCAATCTGCACATTGTCCTTCCACCACAACCCTCTGTCTTCATTCAGTAAGTGAGTTCTGAAGCCAGTTCATCTGCCATTGCTCTTCCAGTACCACTTTCCAGTACCATTCTGCTGGCATAACCTCCTCACTATCAATAGCACAAATTTTAATGTCAACTGTTAATTTAGTAATCATATTTCCTGCATTCACACCCAAACGGTTAATGTACATATATAAACAACAACAGTCCCAACAATGACTGTGTCTCTGTGGTACACTGATGGTCACAGGCTCCCAATCACCCTTCCACCTTCACCCTATGTCTCCTATTAATTGAGCATTTTCCCAGTCATGTAAAGTTAACCAGCCTGCAGATTCCTTCCCTTCTGAATAAAGATGTGACATTTGTTTACTGAGGTGCTGCTGTGAACCTGTTTATTATAACTGTTTATTATACAGTTCCTTATATCTAGTCCAAACTTGTACTCATCCCCACACCAGGGCCTGGTTCCCATGCATCCCATCTACTCATGAGAGCCCCAATTTAGACTTTAAACTTTTAGACTTTTAGAGATACAGGCAGAAATTGGCCCTTTGGCCTACCGAGTGCACACAGACCAGTGATCACCGCGTACACTAACCTACTCACATTTTACAATTTACCCAAGCCAATTAACAAAAAAAACCTGTATGTCTTTGGATGTGGGAGGAAACCAGAGCACCCGGAGAAAACTCATGTGGTCACAGGGAAAATGTACAAACTCCGAACAAACAGCACCCATAGTCAGTATCGAACCTGGATCTCTGCCGCTATGGCAGCAACTCGACCGTTGAGTCACTGTGCCACCTAAGTTCCTACCCTTCCAGTCCATTCATCAGAAGCCCAAATCCCACATATCCCATCCACTCACTAGGGTCACTTCTTATTTCAGTCACCCTGGTTCCTCATACTCTCCATCCACTGACTAGGATCCCGGTAGATGTGATATACAAGCATTGATGTGAATGAATTCATTCTTCATAATTAGTTGGAAAAATGTTTACTTTCTCCTATTTGAAGTGGACTCGTGCCTGGTCATTGATATTCAGTTTAATCAATGTCCAGTTCCGGATGAAAATCAAAACCAGACCTGCAGACGCTGGAAACTTGAAAGATAAGCAGAAAATGCTGTAAGTTCTCAGCAGTTCAGGCAGCATCTGTAGGGAGTAAAAAACAGTTAACCTTTAGGGTTGTATTCCTTTTGTCAGAATCCTCCACCGCTCGCTCCACAGGCAGATGTAGAAAGCATTTTATCAGGATGTATTACAACATGGATTGGCATCAGCTCTGCCCAAGACTGCCAGATATGACAGAGGGTTATGGATGTCCAGTCTATCACTTAAACCAGCCTCCCCACCATCTACACTAACAATCCCTCTGAAAAGCAGCCAATATAGTCCAGATCATTTTTCACCCCCAGTCTTTCCCTCTTCTCCCCTCTCCCATCAAGCAGAATATACAAAGGCTTGAAAGCACATACCAGCAGATTCAGAAAAATGTTCTTCCCAACTGTTATCAGACTACAGAACAGCCCCCCCATAAGCTAGGATGTAGTCCCAATCTTCCAACCTACTTCATTGCCAAGCTTGAACTCTTTTGCTGCAAGTGTGATGCTATACTGCTGTATCACTATATTTTGCACTCTGATACGTTTCTCTTTATTTGTGTGTGATTTAATTGTACTCATGTATAGTATGATTTAATTGAATATCGTGCAAACAACCTGTTGCACCATATTAGATTCTTTATTGATTGAATTGAAAGATGCAGCATTGACACTGAGTCCATGCCGATCACCCGTGTATACCAGTGCTATGTTATCCTATACTAGTTCTATGTTAGCGTGGCACGCTGGTGCAGCAGTAGAGTTGTTGCCTTGTTGTTGCTGAATCCAGATGCTGTCTGTACAGAGTTTGCACGTTTTAGGGTTTTTTGTAGTTTAGAGATACAGCGCGGAACCAAGCCCTTCTGCCCACCGAGTCCGCACCGACCAGCGATCCCCGCACGTTAACACTATCCGACACACACAAAGAACAATTTACACATACACCAAGCCAATTAACCTACAAACCTGTACGTCTTTGGAGTGTGGGAGGAAACCGAAGATCTCGGAGAAAACCCACGTGATCAAGGGGATAACGTATACCTACTCTAACATCATCTACTGTAGTTGGTGCTCCTGATGTTGCCTCCTGTACATCGGTGAAAACAAGCATAGACTTGGCGACAAACATTTGCACTTGGTTCGCTAATGCCCATTTGATCTCCCGATTACTAACCTTGATTCCTCATCCCATTCCCATACTGGCCATTCTGTCCTGGGCCTCCTCCATTGCCAGAATCAGGCCACATGAAACTGGAGGGACAGCACCTCATATTCCTCTTGGGTAGCTGACAACCCAACATTATTTTTTAGGTAATGACAACCCATGTCTTCCCCCACTCGATTTCTCTCCCCCCCTCCCCATCCCTCTCCTGTGCCCCACCTGGACACACATCTATCTCTCCCCCCCCTCTCCTGTGCCCCACCTGGACAGACATCAATTTCTCCCCCCCCCCCCCCTCTCCTGTGCCCCACCTGGACACACATCTATTTCTCCCCCCCCCCCCTCTCCTATGCCCACCTGGACACACACATCTATCTCTCCCCCCCCCCCCTCTCCTGTGCCCCACCTGGACACACATTTATCTCTCCCCTCCCCCCCCCCTCTCCTGTGCCCCACCTGGACACACATCTATCTCCCCCCCTCTCTGTGCCCCTCCTGGACACACATCTATTTCTCCCCCCCTCTCCTGTGCCCCACCTGGACACACATCTATATCTCCCCCCCCCCTCCTGTGCCCCACCTGGACACACATCTATTTCCCCCACCCCTCTCCTGTGCCCCACCTGGACACACATCTATCTCTCCCCCCCCCCCCCCCCTCTCCTGTACCCCGCCTGGACACACATCTATCTCCCCCCCCCCCCCCCTCTCCTGTGCCCCACCTGGACACACATCTATCTCTCCCCTCCCCCCCCCCCCCCCTCTCCTGTGCCCCACCTGGACAAGCATCCTGATCTGAAAGGTCACCTACCCATGTTCTCCAGAGATTCTGCCTGACCCGTTGAGTTACTCCAGCACTTTGTGTAATGTTATGTTACTGTTGTACAACACTTTGTTGAGGCCACATTTGGAGTACTCTGTTTAGTTTGTGGCACCCTGCTATGTGAAGGGTGTTGTTAAGCTGGAAAGAATTCAGAAAAGATATACAAGGATGTTGTCATGACTTGAGGGCCTGACTATAGGGAGAGTTTGGTAGGCTAGCACTTTAATCTTTGAAGCTGAGGGGTGATCTTACAGAGGTTATTTATGGAAATAGATAGGATAAATGCACAGTCTATTATCCAGAGTACAGGAATCAAAAAACAGAGGGCATTGGTTTAAGGTAAAAGGAGAAAGCTTTAATAGGATCCTGAAGGTCAACTTTTTCAAATAGGTGGTGGTGGGTATATGAAACAAGCTGCTAGGGGAGGCAGTTGAAGCAGTTACTATAACAGCATTTAAGATACATTTGGACATGTACATGGATAGGAAAGGTTTAGGAATATATGGGCCAAATGTTGGTAGGTGGGACTAGGGTACATGGGGCATCTTAGTTGTCATGAAAAAGTTGGATTGAAGGGCCTATTTCCATGTTGTATACCTCCAAGACTCTCTAACTCTAACTGCACTGTCACCTAGCAAATGGAGGTTACTGCAACCAAAATATTAGAAACTGGGGCACTCCACAGTCCAGATATCAGGAGTTGAACTGTGCTTTCACCTAGAGATCTGGAATGAATTTTATAGTAGTCCATCATGGACATCAGCAACAGGACTTGTGTCAATAGAAATATCTTGCACTGTATATTAGTACTGATCAAAATTAAGGAACGAGTTATTACTCTAATCCGAATATCAGGTTCTAGACAGTTATTTCAAGCTAGACCAAATATCAGGAAATGGATGGGAACCATAGCTAAAGATCTAGAAGTGGACTCATACAAACTCAGGTCAAAATATCTCTACCTTACCAATCAGAGCTCAGACATTGCCCTGGTCCACATATCAGGAAGTGGAATTACTGCAACCCAGATATGAGCAAGAGGACATGACCAAAACAAATACTGTTCTTCTTCTTGCGTATGGCGGACACAGCCTAAAGTTGTAGGACAACTTGTCCTATTTGATTGTGCACGCCAGGTTGATTGCATTCGTCGAAACAGGGCGGACCATGTGAAGGTTGCAATCTCCCACCCCAGAATACTGTTAAATGAACCTTAATTTAACCCAAAAAATATTGGTGTTACTCAGATCCATTTATTATGATCGGTCATTCCCTAACCCAAATATACAGGGGTGGACCATTATCCAACCAAATATTATGTTCTGGACAGGAATCTATCTAATATCTGCTACAGGCTATTACTTCAACTCAAATATCAGGAATGGACTGATCCTACTGGTGACCCTACAAAATATTTGTAACAGGATGTTACTCTAACCAAACTGAATGTTGATCAGGAACTGAATATTGTGCAGTATTTAACCAGATAATAGAATCACAACATTGACCCAACCCAAAAATCAGGAATTGGATGTTTTTGGACAGAAACTGGACAATGAACCAAAATCCAGGAAAGGGGCATTATTGAAGTCAGTTATTAGGAACTGGATCTTACTGCACCTCAAATATCAGCAACTGTACATTGAACCAAATATCTTCAACAAGATATTATTCCAAATATCGTTTGGACATCGGGGTTTGTGGGAACTGCCATGGAAGATGAGGTCAGGCCTGGGGCAGATCATCTACAGCCATCGTTAATGGCAGGGCTGGCCAGTACTCCTGCTCCTGTCAATAGGAACTAAATCCAGATAATTGAATCCAAGTATTAGCCACCGTAACCATCAGGAACTGGGCTTTTCTTCAACCCAAGTGCATTACTGCTACTCAAATGTATGGAGCTGGACTCCCCCTCACAAAGCCAATAATGTTAATTCGACAGGAACCTAATCCAATCATTAAGATCTAGGCAAAAGCCGAATTGCATAAAATGATTGACTCAGTCAAACTCAGGAACTGGCCTCTACTCCATCTAATTATCAGGAGCTGGATAGTAACCTGATCAAATCTTAGTAATCAGACCTTACTCTGGCTAAAAGATCAGGAACTGGTCATGGCCTCACAGATCACAGATCATCACCTGGACAATGGTATCACATACATACCAGGAATGGGATGTTACTCTGATCATATATCCAGATGTGGACACAGTTCAAATATCTATAATTGTTCTTACTCAGACACAATCTAAATAGGAGAAACTGGACGTGAACTTGACGAATAACTGAACAATATCAGGTAAAGGTATTGACCCTTTGGCTATTGGGAAATTGATAACTTAAGCATTAGCAACTAGATGTTAATCTAAGCACCAAATAAGGAAATTGGCTTTAAATGTAATGCTGGGGACATGGTAAAATACTCACAAAGATACCAGGTGATGAATATCATCTACCTCGTTGATTGGGAGCCAAATCTCAGCCTCACGGCGTTACCGTTAGCAACATATCTGCTTTCACTACAACCTAGACATCTCTCCATGCCAAGTGTTAAAAACGGGACAGTAATCCAACCCAAAGATTGGGCAATAGATATTAACCCAATCAAACGTTAAAACGGGGAAATTATTTCAAATATTTGGAACGTAATAGTTCCATTACATTGATCAGTAATATCGCTCCAACCCGGATATCTGGAACTGACCTTCACTCCGAGCTAAATATTACATTCTGAGCGAGTTGGGGATTTCTCTAAATTAACTATCAGGGACCGGACTAGGCGCCACTGTCCCAGGCTCCAAGAAATGTTGACCGCCAGTTGCGAGTATCGTAGCAACACTTCCATTTTCCAGAAGTATCAATAGATTTTATTACCTTTCTCCATTTCCTAGAAATTATTACTATTTGCACTATTCAGAAAATATCTTTTTCGGGCATATATATGGAGATAGCCGCTATCTCCCCCCAAATATCGGTACGTGGTTATTATCTGTGCTTTCAGGAAAAGTTTTCGGGCTGCCGCCGACACGGTGGTGGTGGTGGTTCTGAGCCTTTGACTACCAGCTGCGAGAGAGGACTCGCCTTTGCCGCTCTCTCGATGTGTACTTGATGTTAATGTGTTAAACTGTCATAGGGAGAGATCCTCCGTCACAGCAACACCTCGGCGCCCAAGGCACTCGTTCTCGAGAGGCGACACTCACTCTGGGTCACCGGTTCCGGGTTCTTAATACCGAGCATGGATACCTCTTCCAGGAATTGTTGAAGTTGCATCGACTGCCTGTGCGGTCTCGGAGAAATGACAGGGACCGACGAATCGCCTTTAACAGGACAGAGTTTCTCCAGTGGCCACACGACCCGGTTTGCTGACAAAGGGTCAAGTGAGAGGGAGTGAGAGGAGGGAGTGATCTAGCCTCTGTGGAACAGAAGTGGGACAAGGCGACCGCCCGGCTCCGGAGGTTTGTTACAGGAACATGCGGGGCACACTCTCCCAGAGCTGGGAGTGAGGACGGGCAGCCGCGGGCGGGGAACAGGCGCTGGCATGCGGAGACTGGACGCGGCGAGCCTCCTGACACAGGGTAAGCTCTCTCCCTGCGCCTCACTCTGTTCCGCTCTCCCGTTCCCCTTCAAACAAAGAACTCACAGCCGCCGGCCGCATGAGCCCAAAGCGGGCTAACCCGTTGCCGTATCCGGACCCACTTGCCCGGGGCTGGGACCAGCCGGGCTCGGACTGTCCGGCGGGGGACACGGGGGTGCCCTGGCCATCGGATGCGTGTCCGGCTCCAGAAGCCGCTATGTTTGGGAAGTCCGGGGTTGACTCGGTGCTTGGTCTGGGGGTCCCGCTCGGGTGTGTCCCCAGCCCATGCTCGGCGCGTCCGCTCCAGCCCCTGAGCGGGAGCAGCTCGCATTGAAACACGCCGGCAAAGTGTTCCCGGACACATCGGCCCTCGCCCACCGAGAACTGCAGGGAACACCCCGCACTCCATACCGTCAGCCCACTCAGCAGCTGGACAGCGCAGCCCCGGCGCAGGTAACAATCATTCCGTGTCAAATATCATTGATTAAATCCAAATCAATCAACAGCGCTCAGTAACCGAAGTGAGAACAGAGACACACGCGTATACAGATACAGAAACACACGCGTATAAAGATACACACACACACACACACACACACACACACACGTATACAGATACACACACACACACACACACGTATACAGATACAGAAACACACACTCATACAGATGTAGACACATAGATGCAGAGACACACACGCTGATACAGGCACATACCCACTTGCATGGACCCACACTGTCACCGGCACACACCCACAAACACTCACACACAGATGAATGCACTGGTACTTAACAATATGTACATCCACCGATACACACACAGCCATATATACACACATGTACACATTCACTAGACAGATCCTTTCAATCAAGCACACAGTACACACATATGCACACACAGACATATTAACAATACACAAATCCTTCATTTATACACACACACAATACATAGGTTCACTGACAAGCATGCATGCATTGACACAGTTACAAAGACACACAGCTGCATAATCACAGACCCACTCACACCAACTGACTCATTCACACTCTTACACTTTACAGTGACACAAGCTGACACACCACGCACATTATCTATTCATTACATTCAAACTACAGCAGGCTGCTTCACTTGGCACCTCATGTATGAACATCCGTTGACTACAAATCCAGCGGTTGTTGAAAGATCCAGTAAATGGGAGGTGGGGTATTCATCATTGAATCAATTATAGCAGTCAACTCCTGAGAATGAAATGTTAACCTACTGTGAATACAATTAATACTTTATATTGCACTGGATATCAGTTAGGATCCAGGGGTAGTGTTCCAACATGGCGAATGCACATGATGTCTCCCCCAGAACACTACTTGCTGCTTGACGTTGATGCTTCAGATCCATGCGGTTCTCTTTTTCTGGTTCATTCCAGGAAAGTGTTCCAAAAAGGTACTGCCAAACACAAGGAGGGAACTGGCTAAAGGAACTGGCTGGCGGGACAGACCAGTGGGGAAGTGACTGAGGAAATTGGTTAAGTAACAGTGTTGGCTATCACTCCATCTTACGTGATACCAGAGAGAGACTTTGAGGCACTGATGCTCTGGCTAAAGAAATTGTAGGCTCTTGGATTGTTTTCTCTGGAGTGTCGGAGGTATAGAAGTATATCAAATACTTATTTCAAATACGTATATCAAATTACGAGTAGCATAGACAGGATAGACAGTCAGAACCTTTCTCGCATGGAGGAAAGGGCAAAAGGCTGAAGAGCATTACTTTAAGGTAAAAAGGGGAAAGTTTAAAGGAGATGTGTGGAGCAAGTATTGTTTACACAGTGAGTGGCGGGTGCTTGAAATGCGCTGCCAGGGGTGGTGGAAGCAGAAATGATAACGGCATTTAAGAGGCTTAGTATAACGGCATCATATTTGGCACATGAATTGTGGGCTGATGGGGCTGTTCCTGTACTGTTTATGATCAATATTCTTGGGTTAAACACCACTAAATGACGTGGAATATGCATTTATCAATCAAATATGTCAGCAAGTCCGTTAAGATGGGCGGCCACGGTGGCGCAGCGATAGAGTTGCTGCCTTTGCGGCGCTTGCAGCTCCGGGTTCCGGGTTCGATCCCGACCACGGGTGTTGTCTGTACGTTCACCCCGTGACCGCGTGGGTTTTCTCCGAGATCTTCGGTTTCCTCCCACACTCCAAAGACCTAGAGGCGTGTGTAAATTGTCCCTCGTGGATAGTGTTGGTGTGTGGGGATCGCTGGTCGGCGAGGACTCGGTGGGCCGAAGGGCGCTGTATCTCTAAATTAAACTAAATCAATTAGATTTGTTTGGAAAATAAGATAAACAAATAAGAAATGTGCCAGTATGTGATGGCAGTATGGGAAAATTCGTCAATAAACACATCTCCCCAATTCCTTTCAAGGGGTTATAAATGAAATTAATGACACTGTTCTCCTTCAACTTGACTCTTTTGATTTCCAAACTTTCATAAAGAAACTGTCAAATCGAAAGATAAGTTGAATGATAAAACGAATGGTTCTGGAGAGAAGGTGGTAGCATGTTATGAAATGCGGAGTTGCAGCAATCGTTATTCTGCTTTGTCCATAAGTTTTAACAGGCTTGACATGTTTGTATTGAAGGTGTCACCTTGACGCAGATTGCTGTGTGGATCAGAAGCAGCAGTCTGTGTTATGAGGTGTGAGGTTTGGTATGTCTGCTGAGAGGTCAAGTCTTCAGTCACAGGTTGTGCTCAGAACATTGCCACAGTCTGCAGGTGGATGCATACGAACCTGATAAGTTCTGATTTTTTTTGAAAGTCAGGATAAACAAGAGGGAAACCTTCAGACAACCAATGACCATGGGTCAGTCAGAATTTTAACATGCACTAATGTCAAGTCTCAGCAGGGCTAAGTGATTAAATACTTGTCTCTGGTCCATAGGTCATAGGTCATGCATTCATTACCATATCTATGCTGACAGAGACATCTTGAATTAATGGATTCTTGTGGAGGTGCCCTTTCTGGGATAAAATGATATGATGAGGTCCTGTCTCATTTCTCAATCCTACAGTACTTTGGAGAAGAAGAGATCTTTTGATTTCCTGGCCAGCAGTGATCCCTCAACCAGCACTGTTAGGGGCAGATAGCCACTGTGGGAGCTTGCTGCAGACAAGTTAGCCTGCATGCTTCCATACAAGTAGTAGCAACCACAAAGGCAGTGCATGTTCTGAGAAATGCATTGGGATGTTCTGAAGATTTAAACAATTCTGTACCATGTAGCTTCATTCTTTCTATTCATAGTGAGATGACATCAAACAAAGTTGTTGAGAAATATTGAAACATTGCCATGCTGACAGCATGTTCTCCCTGCTCAGAACCAAAAAAGAAACTCTTCACAGAGAAGTCTTTTGGGAATACAGGGAATGGAAATATAGTGAAGCACAGATCCATTAACTCTTCGCTGGTATCATGGGATTAACATGGGTCCAAAACTGTTATACAATCAAATATTGTACCTTTAGGCCCCTGTGCCCTTGAGGGACAACCACTTGTGATTAGCCTCAGGACCTTACACTCAAATTAGCTGTAGAGTCAAATGCAGATGTTTTTTTAAAGAGTAGGAAGAAACAGTACTCGTCTGAAGAAGGATCTCTGTCCGAAATGTCACCCATTTCTTCTCTCGAAGGATGCTGGTCCCGTTGAGTTACTCCAGCACTTTGTGTCCATCTTGTGTGTTAAAGAGGATCTCCTTTCCTTCTGTGCATTCCACAACTATGCATCTGGGTGCAATGTTTTTCTGTGACTGAATGATTTTCTTCCAGGATTTAGTCAAGGCATCTTGCAACAGTGAGCAGAATCACAAGGATTTGCAGAGCTTATGTATATTCGAACATTCTTTCAGAACTGCGTCAGTGTGGAGTTTTTACAATGCCATTTTGACAGCAGAAAATTTGGAGTTATACAGAAGAGTAAATCCAAAACAGGGGCTTAGGGTCACCCTGGGGTGGGATTATGGGCCATGAAAACCTCAAACATGTAGGTATACATATACACATCTATATCTGCATGGGGTTGGTTACTGCTGAAAGTTGTTCTGGGTGGATTTGGATTGTGCGCAAGAGCAGATGGCCAAGTGGAAACTGGACTGAGTTTAAAATAGAACATGCCGGAAACAGTCAGCAGGTCAGGCAGCATTTGTGCAGAGAGTCATAGAAACATAGGAACATAGAAAATAGGCGCAGGAGGAGGCTATTCGGCCCTTTGAGCCAGCACCGCCATTCGTTGCGATCATGGCTGATTGTCCCCAATCAATAACCCGTGCCTGCCTTCTCCCCATATCCCTTGACTCCACTAGTCACACATGGAAAGTGTGTCGACTTTTAATGTCTCATAAGCCCCAAAGTGCCTGAGTATTTATGAAGGGTAAGGCTTAGCAGAATTCGTATGAAGAGTCTGCTTGGTGTGCATGGTTACATTCTTGGAGTGGGACGTGCCCATGTCCTTTGATGCCCCCCCACATCTGCACCATCTCCCTACCTATGTAAAGCTGGCCTTGGGCTGCTTGTATTGACATTTTGAAGATTATGAGAATCATGTTTGTTTAAAAGTTCCACTAGTAATTTGCGCCGCCTCCAAGGTACTGGCCGAGTGAAGATGCAGTGACAAATTATTCAGCTTGTCCTTAAAGACCAGGGTGTGGTGAGAGAATCAGGTTGTGCTGCCTCCTTCACGTAGCAACAGGACCGCGTTCAATAATTGATCATTCCAGGACGATGCTGCTAGAGTCTCGGAAAATAAAGATGTAATTGCGATACTGGATGGGCTATCGGTTGATAAATACTAAGTGGGGGAAAGGCTAGCTACACTTAATTGGCTGTATTGTAGTGTTTTATTTTCAGGTGCACCAAGACGCATTTGTACACAATTACATTGATACACGATTTCAATCAAAACCCCATGTACATGTAAAGTGTAAGGAAACAGAGTGTAGAATTTCGTGTTACAGTTACAGTGAAACTAGATAATAAATTGTGCAAGGTGCGCCTTGAGGTAGAGTGGGAGTGTGGGAATACATTCTTAGTTTGTGAGAGGAATGTTCTGGAGTCTGGTAATAGCGGGGAAGAAGTTGCCCTTGAATCTGGTGCACAATGTGGATAAAACACCTGGTTTGCACCCCTGGATGCTGAGGGAAAGCAGGAAATTGTAGAGATCCTGACCATTGTTTTGCAGACCTCTGTAGATTTATGGAGGATGCTGGAGCACTCGAACATTTTAAATGTCACACACTATTGAAAAAGATGTGTGAGGGTAAACCAAGTAACAACAGGTCCATTAGTTTAACAGTGGCAGGTAGAATTACATTCACAGTAATCAGAGGCAGAATTGACAGACACATGGACATGTGTGGATTGATTAGAAATAAACACCATGGATTTCTTAAAAGCAAATCATGTTTAACTAAATTCACAGAGATCTAATTTGATAAAGTAATGGAGAGAGTTGATTAGATACACTGTATGCAGTTGACATGGTATATATGGACTTCCAAAACGCATTTGGTAAGGAGGCACAGACTAAGCCTGTCATCACAGAAGCTCATGGACCAAAAAGGTGATGGAGTGGCATAAATCGAAAATTGGAAGTAATAGGAAAATGAGGTAAGATTTTTTTGTACCTACAGTGGAGGTTCCCAGGAGTCAAGACGTGAACCAGTGTTTCTCCTCAAGGACTTGCAGGTATAGGGGACAGTTTCCAAATTTACAGATGACACAAACCTTCAGGAATGAAAGATGCTTGTTTTGTGAATCAACTGGCGATGATGAGGTTGTTCTTGGAACAGTAGACATTGGGACCAATGACCCTCTGAATCTTTTGCGACTTACTTACACTGGGGGTAGTTATGGAGTGAGTAATTAGAGATTGGGAACCCACTGTTGGGGGTTAAGGAGGCAAATTGAATGCTAACATCAAAAGGGAGCTGGCTAGGTATCTGGGGCATGATGTGAGCTGGATTACTGGCATGATGGGCCAAGTGGCCTCCTTCTATACTGTATCATTCTCTGCATGTGTGAACTGTGTACTGAAGCTGTAGGTTTAATACAGACATCAGCAAACTAAATATGTATATGTTGTACAGAGCAACCAACTGGCTCAGTCACCTTCTACCCATGAAGAGACTAGCCTAAATTTGACACATAACACGTGAAACATGGTAGACCCCCCAATGCCATAGAGTCATACACACGTAAACTGAACATTCACCCCACATCAACCATTCCGTCTGCATCAACCACCAAGAACTGATTTACAACAATCTTCCATTAATCATACATATTCCACCCTCATACTCATCAGCTCACCCTGGAATCTACTATTCACCTGTAGACCAGGGACAATTTTCAGAGGCCAACACCAGCCCATAATTCTTTAAGGTATGTAAGGAAACTGGAGTGCTCGGCCAAAACCCCCATGGTCACAGGAAGAATAGGAACACTGCACGCCGATAGCACTGGAGGTTGGAATTGACTCTGGGTCACAGGAAGAGTGAGGCAGTTACTTTACCACTTGTCTCATCTTGCCACCCAACATCATAAGGTTAACCAAATAAAAACTCATACCTGAACTACACCACAAAAGGCCGCAGTGACACCAAAGTTATCTGCCCCACTAGCAGCCAGCTCCTCTATAATGAGGCACATGAGCAGAGGTAAATGCAGTGGGAATTCATTGCAGCTGCATAAACCAATTCAGAGAAGATATTTCAATTGAAAGATGACTTTCTCACATGCTTCTGGGTTGGTTATAATATTTCACGGTGGAATTGGACTTGCCCAAAATGGACAGATTGGGTCAATGTTTCTATTTCCAAGCTCTGTAACTTTGACTGGGGTTGGATCTTGAGGTCAGGGATAAATGCCCCTGGAGCATTTAGTTGCTGATTGAAGAGGAGCTGTCCCTCTAGATCAGGGACCTTTGGATGACATGCTTGTCTGACTGGCTGTAGAGACTCGTGTGACTTCTATCAGTCTCGGCTTTATGCACTAGGAGGACGCAAAGGAATTCCAAACGCTCACAGACATGTCCGCTTAACTTGAAGAGGGGTCCCGACTGAAACGTCGTATGTCCGTTCCCTCCACAGATGTTGTCTGGCCCACTGACTTCCTCCAGCACTTTGGTTTTTGCCCAGGATCCTAGCAGCTATAATCTCTTGTGCCCCCTGCCCACCCGCTCAGGGTTAAATCTGGCAAGATGGAGCAAGGGAGGAAGGAAATCAGAACTTTTACACCACATACCTCAAGTAGTTTTAACTATCATAGTGATTCTGATTTTAGTGGGTTAAATGTATTAATATTTTTTTATTTTTGCATTCAATATTTTGTTACATCTCCGTGGTATCACCGATGGCTTGTGAATATGAAAAGCAATCCAAAACATTCAGTAACTGTGATAGCTTTGACAGCTGGTGAGCCCGTGGGTTGGAGTTGTTGCTCTTTGCCCGAAGCAGGCTGCCTGTCCCGGGGAGAGACTGCATGCTGCCCTCGGTCATGCCGAGTTGCTGGGAGACGAGCTCCCGACGCAGGGTCAGACAGGGCGAGCGGCCAGGCACCCCGAAGCAACAGAATCTCCACGTCAGAAAAGGGGCATATTTCTGAACAGATTTGTTTATTAATTATATTTAAAAAGTGTAGTGAGAAAATTGGCTGTAGGATGGTGCAGGGAGGAGATGCGATTGAAGCTCCTCTGGCTTGTGTTCCGAGCTACATAAATGGCTATTTTTTTGCGAAGTCGCTTTAAATGGGACACTGAACCTTTGATGGGCCTGGTTCACTCTGCCAGTGAGATGCGTCAGGGTATTTGGTTTGTATCGCACACCAAATACAACGGCTTGTCTCTCTATTAGGGGTTTAAAGGAACTTTCTTCTAGTTGAACCTCATCAACAGAATACAATGGGTACGAATTGGCAACACATCCGCCTCCCGAACCACCAGCATGGGGGCACCTCAAGGTTCCGTGCTCAGTCCCCTTGCCGGACACAGTTTCAATTCCACCTTTAAATTTATTGACGATGGCCCGGTTGTCGGACGAATTACGGACAATGATGAGTCAGAGTATCGAGGGAGATCGATGATCTGATTGAATGGTGCCAGAACAACATCCTTGCTCTCAATCTCAGTAAAACCAAGGAGCTGATTGTTGATGTTTGAAGAAGAAGGCCGAGGATCCACAAGCCTGCCTTTCTCCATGGGCCATTGGTGGAGAGAGTCAACAACTTCAATTTTGTGGGCGTGCATATCTATGAAGATCTGTCCTGGATGCTGCATATTGATGCAATCATAGAGAAAACCCATCAATGCCTCTACTTCCTCAGTAGTCTTCGGAGATTTGGTATATTGATGAATACACTCTTGAACTTCTGCAGATGTATGGTAGAGAGCATATTGACTGGTTGTACCATGGCCTGGTCCAGCAACTCAAAAGCCAAGGTACGAAGGAGATTACAAGTAGTTTACACTCCCTGATCCATCACAGGTACTGACCTCCAACCATCCAAGGGATCTATATGCAGCCAGCATGATCAAGGACCAATATCATCCTGGCCATGCTCTTGTTTCTCTCCTGCCATCAGGAAGAAGGAAAAGAAATTCTGAAAACTGTGACCCACAGGTCCAGGAACAGCTTCTTCCTAACAATCATCAGACCACTGAACAGTGCAAATTCAAATTAAGCTTTAAACGACAAACTGTCTTGGTTACACTAGGGATTTCTGGCTTTGATTTGATTTGTACTATATTGGGTTTTATTTATTTATTGAACTTTTTTTTTAAAATTATGAGATCTATTGAATTCTGTATTTACAAACCAGCTGTGCGGCTGTAAGTAAGAATTTCATTATTCTGTTTTGGTACATATAACAATTAAACATTCTTGTCTCTTGACTCTCTTGAGCCTGACATTGGAAGTCAGGGACACCCAGCCAGGACCCCTGGTGGTTGTTAATGCTAGGATTTGCCACCTTAACGCAGTGTGGTGCAAACCCCACACCTACTGTTCCCGAGGTCTGGATTGAACCTGGGTCTCTGGTGCTGTGAGGTAGCAAATCTACCAGCTGTGTTACTGGGCTATTCCGGAGCTAAGTCAATTTACCTTTCAACACAAGTGCTGTCATTTGCATGACTGCAGAGATTTCCCCTGACATTCACTGCCTTCAGGATAACTGAGGTGTCTGGATGCCACTCTTAGTCAAATGCTGATGCCAAGGGCAATCTCACCCAGCCTCTGGAACCTAGCACATGTGTCCATTTATCATCCAAGCCTTTGATAAGATCCATGGAAACCACAAACTGAGTATGATTGGGCAAGTTGTTTGGAAATGCTGTCAATAGCCTCCATCACTATACTATTGGTTGAGATGAGCCTGACGGGGTAGCAATTAGACAAAGAGGTCATACCCGGGCAATATACCACATTGTTGGGAAAGATGTGAGTGCAGTAATTGGATTGGATGGCTTGGCCAGGCCTAATTCTAGAGGACTGGTGCTGTTCACCACAGCTGGAATTTTGTCTAGTCCCATTGATTTTAATCTATCCGTTGGACATGTCTATTAATACCACGTGGAGTTCATAAAATTAGCTAAAGGTTATTTTTTGTGATACTGTGGATCCCAGGCCAAAGCCCAGAACTGAGTGACATTTCTCACCGAAGATGGTGACAAATGTTTGGCTTTGTCTTGTTGTTTTGATGCTAATGTGTGGGCTGCATTATCATGAAGGATCGTGATGTCCAAGGAGCCTTGTCTGCTCAATAGACAATAGACAATAGGTGCAGGAGTAGGCCATTCGGCCCTTCGAGCCAGCAGCGCCATTCAATGTGATCATGGCTGATCATCCCCAATCAGTACCCCGTTCCTGCCTTCTCCCCATATCCCCTGACTGCTATTTTTAAGAGCCCTATCTAGCTCTCTCTTGAAAGCATCCAGAGAATTGGCCTCCACCGCCCTCTGAGGCTGAGAATTCCACAGACTCACCACTCTCTGTGAGAAAAAGTGTTTCCTTGTCTCCGTTCTAAATGGCTTACTCCTTAGTCTTAAACTGTGGCCCCATGTTCTGGACTCCCACAATATCGGGAACATGTTTCCTGCCTTTAGCGTGTCCAAGCCCTTAATAATCTTATATGTTTCAATGAGATTCCCTCTCATCGTTCTAAACTCCAGAGTGTACAAGCACAGCTGCTCCATTCTCTCAGCATATGACAGACCCGCCATCCTGGGAATTAACCTTGTAAAACCTACGCTGCACTCCCTCAATAGCAAGAATGTCCTCCTCAAATTAGGGGACCAAAACTGCACACAATACTCCAGGTGTGGTCTCACTAGGGCTCTGTACAACTGCAGAAGGACCTCTTTGCTCCTATATTCGATTCCTCTTGTTATAAAGGCCAACATGCCATTCGCTTTCTTCACTGCCTGCTGTACCTGCATGCTTACTTTCATAGACTGATGTGCAAGGACCCCCCAGATCCAGTTGTACTTCCCCTTTTCCCAACTTGACACCATTTAGATAGTAATCTGCCTTCTTGTTTTTGCTACCAAGGTGGATAACCTCCATTTATCCGCATTAAACTTCATCTGCCGTGCATCTGCCCACTCCCCCAACCTGTCCAAGTCACCCTGCATTCTCATAGCATCCTCCTCACTGTTCACACTGCCACCCAGCTTTGTGACATCTGCAAATTTGCTAATGTTACTTTGAATCCCTTCATCCAAATCATTGATGTATATTGTAAATAGCTGCGGTCCCAGAACCGAGCCTTGCGGTACCCCACTAGTCACTGCCTGCCATTGCCTGCTCATTACCCGTTTAGTTGTCCATCACCATCCTTACCTGGTATGATGTCCAACTATAAGCATGTCTGAACTATACCTGTAGGTGGTGGGATTGCTTAGCTGTTGGGGCAAGACAAGGCCTAGGGCAGCTGTGGTGAAGACTGAGACTTTGACTGAAAGGTTTCTATCTCTGTGAGAGTGTAACTGTCAGGCTGCATTTGACCAACCGCCACCAGAGCTTCGTGACGAGGAGCTTGCAATGTCAGCTTGGGATGACATCGGTCATGTATTTAGTTTTATTCTCAAAACATTTTGACAGGGCATTTCAAAGTCAACACATTTTTTTAATCTTGAGTTACCCAAGAGGTAAGAGCAGGTAAGGATGCAGATTCTGTATCCTTAATCAGATGGGTTTAAAATAATGATGGGCAACTTTTAAATTATGGATCTTTTAATTAACTGGATTAATTAAAATTCGGCAGGATCCTTTCATTTGTCCAAGCCCAGTAACTTCAACAACATGAGAGCTTCCCCCTCTCTCGGAGCAGGAGAAAGATTATTACTGTTAGAATGTTTTCATATCTTTGTAATTAAAGATGCGAATGGTGTTAATGAAACCTTTAGCTGCCAAAAACTAGAGCGTGATTTCAGGATGAAAGGGTCACTGAAACCGCTGTTAGCACCTTGGTGTTGCTTTAATTATGTGGCTGCCTCACACTGTGTCAGTTGTGGATGCTCAGCCTCCCCTCCTCTCCCACAGGGCCAGCCTCAGCATGCTGCCAACTAATCTGTGACCACAGCCTGGGAGGGCAGTGTGGGTAGAGCATGGCCGCTCTGTGCCTTTCTCACTCTGGCTGGGCTGAAGCTGCTTTTGGTTCTCTACCCTGCATGTCCTGCTGTGGCAAGTGTTACATTTAAAAGCTGATCCCTGTACCATTCCCCATGGTCATCCCAGACATATTCAGGCAATCAGACGAGGTGCACTGACAACATAACATCCCAGCCTGGTTTCCCAGCCCTTGGCCCTCTCTCCAAAAATGCGGTAAGGTTTGGTAAAATTTTACTGGTGACTTAGTTTAGGGGCAAGATTTGGCTGCTGATATTTACCTGAACTGAGTAGCAGTGGGAATATTTCTTCCCGGTTTTATGTGTTTTCCATCCTGTTTTCAATATATCTTATGTCAGTGTCCTCTAGATTTAGTCGGCAGAATGAACAGTTTTGTCGGCTATGCATGGAAGTGTTTTGTTAATTAATTGCTTCTGAGGTTGTTCGATCCTTCACTGCCTTTCCAACCTGATTAAATACTTAAGGTTCAGCCTGGCGAGAGTATCAGTTTGTGGCTCCTCTTGTATAACCATTCTTCAGACTTGGACTTTCCTCCTGCTAAAATAAAGTGTATAAAATCAAAGAATGTAGTGCACCAGAAAAAGGTTATTGAGTACATTGTACCTCCAGGAAAGTGCCCAGCTTTACACTCCTCCACTCTTGCTTGAACCCTACAAGTATTCCTTTCAAAGTACTAATTTCCTTTTGATTATTGAATCTCTTTCCACCAGCCAAATCACTGCACACAAAAAAGGTTATCTTCTTCCCATTAATTTCCTAAACAGTTCTGTTTAAATCTGTCTCCTCTGGTCATTGCTGAACCTAGCAGTGCAAACACTTCAAAGCACTTTGTAATTTTGAATTCCACTCTTAAATCTCATCTTAAACTCTCCAGGAGAAACACCTCAGCTTCTGCAGATTTTCCATGTAAATGAATTCTTTCCCTGTGATCATTTCATAAATCTCCTCTCATCCTCTCTCCAAGAGTTATTGCGACGATGTTCGGTATTCTTGGACACAATATTTGTGCAGAAATCAGTAGAACATCCTTGTACTTGTTGTCTTGGCTTTTCAAGGATCAGATATGTGTTTCTTATTAGTTGTGTCAATTTGTCTGACTATCTTAGCAAAAATGAGCGGGAAGCCAGATAATTGGGAAACTTTTAAAGAGCAACAGAAGATAACTAAAAAGGCAATACAGGGAGAAAAGATGAGGTACGAAGGTGCTAACCAAGAATATAAAGGAGGATAGTAAAAGTGTCATTAGGTATGTGAAGTGGAAAAAATTAAAGACCATAGTTGAACCCCTGAAGACTGAAATAGGTGAATTTATTATGGGGAACAAGGAAATGGCAGACGAGTTGAACACGTACTTTGGATCTGTCTTCCCTAAGGAAGACACAAACAATTTCATTGATGTACCAGTGGCCAGAGGATCTCGGGTGACGGAGGAACTGAAGGAAATTCACGTTAGGCAGAAAATAGTGTTGGGTAGTTTGATGGGACTGAAGGCTGATAAATCCCCAGAGCCTGGTGGTCTGCATCCCAGGGTACTTAAGGAAGTGGCTCTAGAAATCGTGGATGCAATGGTGTTAATTTTCCAATGTTCTATAGGCTCAGGATCAGTTTCTGTGGATTGGAGGGTAGCTAATGTTATCCCACTTTTTAAGAAAGGCGGGAGAGAGAAAACAGGGAATTATAGACCAGATAGCCTGACATCGGTGGTGGGGAAGATGCTGGAGTCAATTGATGAAATAGAGGCACATTTGGATAGCAGTAACAGGATCAGTCCGAGTCAGCATGGATTTACGAAGGAGAAATCATGCTTGACTGATCTTCTGGAATTTTATTGAGGATGTCACTAGAAAAATGGACAAGGAAGAGCCAGTGGATGTAGTGTACCTGGACTTTCAGAAAGCATTTGATAAGGTCCCACAGAGGAGATTAGTGCGCAAACCTAGAGCACATGGTATTAGGGGTAGGGTACTGACATGGATAGAAAATTGGTTGGCGGACAAGAAACAAAGAGTAGGGATTAACGGGTCCCGTTCAGAATGGCAGTGGGGTTCTGCAAGGCTCGGTGCTTGGACCGCACCTATTTACAATAGACATAAATGATTTAGATGAAGGGATTAGAAATAACATTAGCAAATTTGCAAGTGACACAAAGCTGGGTGGCAATGTGAACTGTGAAAAGGATGCTATGAGGATGCAGGGTGACTTGGACAGGTTGGGTGAGTGGGCAGATGCATGGCAGATGCAGTTTAATGTGGTGGCAAAAATAGGAAGGCAGATTATTATCTGAATAGTGTCAAGTTGGGAATAGGGTAAGTACAACGATATCTGGGGGGTCCTTGTTTATCAGTCACTGAAAGTAAGCCTGCAGGTACAGCAGGCAATGAAGAAAGCAAATGACATGTTGGTCTTCATAACAAGAGGAGTTGAGTATTGGAGCAAATAGGTCATTCTGCCGTTGTACAGGGCCCTAGTGAGACCACACCTGGAGTATTTGTGTTGTCCAATTTGGCACTATTCTTAGTTAATTGGTTTTAAAGAGCAACAGAAGATAACTAAAAAGGCAATACAGGGAGACGAAGGTGCTAACCAAGAATATAAAGGAGGATAGTTGTCCCATAGGTGAACCCCTTGCAAGGAAATGGCAGACGAGTTGAACACGTACTTTGGATCTGCTTTGAGGGAGTTTTGCTCACCAAATTTGAGGAAGGACATTCTTGCTATTGAGGGAGTGCAGCGTAGGTTCACGAAGTTAATTCCCGGAATGGCGGGACTGTCATATGTTGATAGAATGGTGCGGCCGGGCTTGCATACTCTGGAATTTAGGGGGATGAGAGGAGATCTTATTGAAACATATAAGATTATTAAGGATTTGGACATGCAGAGGCAGGAAACATGTTCACGATGTTGGGGGAGTCCAGAACCAGGGGCCATAGTTTAAGAATATGGGGTAAGCCATTTAGAACAGAGATGATGAAAAACCTTTTCACACAGAGGGTTGCAAATCTGTGGAATTCTCTGCCTCAGAAGGCAGTGGTAGCCAATCTCTGGATGCTTTCAAGAGAGAGTTAGATAGAGCTCTTAAAGATAGCGGAGTCAGGGGATATGGGGAGAAGGCAGGATCGGGGTACTGATTGTGGATGATCAGGCATGATCACAGTGAATGGCGGTGCTGGCTCGAAGGGCCGAATGGCCTATTACTGCACCTATTGTCTATTGTCTATCTTCGTATATTTATCACGGATGCAGGGATTTCAAACTACTGAGTCATGTGATTTGGTGAAGGGAAGGAAATGTAGGGTTTTATGTTTACTGATGATATGAAAATGAGTGTGATGGTATGTTGCGATGAGGACATTATGATCCTGCATTAGAACATGGACAGATTGGGTGTTTGGTTGAAAATCTGGCAAATCAAGATTAATATAGGGGAGTGTGAGGTCATGCGGCTCAGTAAGACCAATCAAAAGCAGATTATTTTCTAAATAGAGAGAGACTACAAATGAGTGAAATTCAAAGGGATTTAGGTAGTTCTAGTGCAGGCAGGTATAACAAAAAGTTGCAGCAGGTATAACATGAAGACAAATTGCATTTTGGCTTTTACTGCAAAGTGGTTGGAGTTTAAGAACAGAGTGGTTTTGTTACAGTTGTAAAGGCGGTTGGTGAGACCACATCTAGAATACTGCACATAGGTTTGGTCACTCGACCTGGAAAAAGATATGGTAACATTGGAGGCAGTCCAAAGGAGATTCACCAGGGTAATCCCTGGGAGGTCCCTTGCAGTCAGAAACAGGTGAGTTGATCATTGAATAAACTACTTTGGTTCCGACTAAGGAAGACATAAATAATCTGCCTGAAATAGCAGGGGACTGTGGGTCAAAGGAGAATTGAGTGAACCAGGTCAGTCGGGAAGTGGTGTTGGGTAAATTGAATAGATTAAAGGCCGATAAATCCCAGGGCCAGATAGGCTGCATCCCTAGGAAATAGTGGATGCATTAGTGATAATCTTTCAAAACTCTTTAGATTCTGGAGTAGTTAGGATTGGGGGAGCAAATGTAACCCCTCTTTTTAAGAAGGGAGGGAGAGAGAAAACGGGGAATTACAGACCAGTTAGTCTAACATCGGTAGTGGGGAAACTGCTAGAGTCAGTTATTAAAGATGGGATAGCAGCACATTTGGAAAGTGGTGAAATCATTGGACAAAGTCAGCATGGATTTACAAAAGGTAAATCATGTCTGACGAATCTTGTGGAATTTTTCGAGGATGTAACTAGTAGCGTGGATAAGGGAGAACCAGTGGATGTGGTATATCTGGACTTCCAGAAGGCTTTCGACAAGGTCCCACATAAGAGATTAGTATACAAACTTAAAGCATCGGTATTAGGGTTCAGTATTGATGTGGATAGAGAACTGGCTGGTAAACAGGAAGCAAAGAGTAGGAGTAAACGGGTCTTTTCACAATGGCAGTAACTAGTGGGGTACACAGGGCTCAGTGCTGGGACCCCAGCTATTTACAATATAATTAATGATCTGGATGAGGGAATTGAAGGCAATATCTCCAAGTTTGTGGATGACACTAAGCTGGGGGCAGTGTTCGCTGTGAGGAGGATGCTAGGAGACTGCAAGGTGACTTGGATAGGCTGGTGAGTGGGCAAAATGTTTGGCAGATGCAGTATAATGTGGATAAATGTGAGGTTATCCCTTTGGTGGCAAAAAACAGGAAAGCAGACTATTATTTAAATGGTGGCGATTAGGAAAAGGGGAGATGCAGCGAGACCTGGGTGTCATGGTACACCAGTCATTGAAAGTAGGCATGCAGGTGCAGCAGGCAGTGAAAAAAGCGAATGGTATGTTAGCTTTCATAGCAAAAGGATTTGAGTACAGGAGCAGGGAGGTTCTACTTCAGTTGTACAGGGTCTTGGTGAGACCACACCTGGAGTATTGGTACAGTTTTGGTCTCCAAATCTGAGGAAGGACATTATTGCCATAGAGGGAGTGCAGAGAAGGTTCACCAGACTGATTCCTGGGATGTCAGGACTGTCTTATGAAGAAAGACTGGATAGACTCGGTTTATACTCTCTGGAATTTAGGAGATTGAGAGGGGATCTTATAGAAACGTACAAAATTCTTAAGGGTTGGACAGGCTAGATGCAGGAAGATTGTTCCCAATGTTGGGGAAGTCCAGGACAAGGGGTCACAGCTTAAGGATAAGGGGGAAATCCTTTAAGACGAGATGAGAAAGACTTTTTTCACACAGAGAGTGGTGAGTCTCTGGAACTCTCTGCCACAGAGGGTAGTTGAGGCCAGTTCATTGGCTATATTTAAGAGTGAGTTGGATGTGGCCCTTGTGGCTAGGGGATCAGAGGGTATGGAGAGAAGGCAGGTACGGGATACTGAGTTGGATGATCAGCCATGATCATATTGAATGGCGGTGCAGGCTCGAAGGGCTGAATGGCCTACTCCTGCACCTAATTTCTATGTTTCTATGTTTCTATGAGAAGTTGTCCTATCAAAATGTGGTCCTGTATTTCTTGGAGTTTAGAAGAATGAGGTGGCCTTCTTCAAAGCAGAGTAGATGTTGGGATGATTTCACTACTGGGAGATTCATGGACATGAGAACGTAACAGCAAAGGGTCGGTTATTTAAAACTGAGGTATATAGAAATTTCTTCTTTCTATGTTTGGGTGGCACGTAAATTGTCCCTTGTGTGTAGGATAGTGCTAGTGTGCAGGGATCGCTAGTCGGCTCTGACTTGGTGGGCCAAAGAGCCTGTTTCCGTGGAGGTGGAGACGCCCCTCAAAAATAAGGGAAGGGATTCCACGCCAGTGAGTGGCAAGGGTGTGGGGAAAAAATTGTGTAATTTGAGTAAACAGTATTGAATGTTTGTATGCCCTCCGAGAACGTCGGTTGAATTTTTTGCACGGTTCCTGTATTGTATATATTTATTACTTGAATAAAGTCTATTTCGAAAAAAAAATCTCTAAACTAAACTAGGCCAAACTAAAGCACCACACAGATCCAAGTTCGATCCTGAGCTCCGATACTGTCTGTGGAGTTTGTATGTTGCCATGCTGTAACGTTTAGTTTACCATGTCAGCACTAACCAGTGATCGCACTTTACAAATTACAATTTTCAAAAGCCAATTAACCTACAAACCTGCATGTCTTTGGAATGTGGGAGGAAACCAGAGCAGTACAAAATTCATGGAAAAAACTCATGCAGTCACACAGAGAACATACAAACTTTGTACAGACAGTATCTATAGTCAGGATTGACCCTGGGTCACTGGTGCTGTAGGGCAGCAACTCTACCGCTGCACCACTGTGCCACCCCTAGCAACTATTTTTCTACTTCCAGAAACCACACCCTTTCTTGCGGCTTTCGTGGAGGTCTATAAATATTTGAAAGATCGAGGAATTGAGGATTACAGGAAACTGGCACAGGAAGAGTTTAAACAAGGCATGTGCATGGCACAGTGGCACAGTATGTCAAGCCACAGACTCGCACCACAGAGATCTGAGTTTGATCCTGAGCTCCGATGCTGTCTGTGTGGAGTTTGCACGTGCTTCCTGTGGCAACATGAGTTTCACCTGGGCACTCTGGCTTCCTCTAACTTCCCAAAGATGTGCAGGTGGTAGGTTAATTAGCTGCAGGAAAGTGCACTTGGTGTGTAGGTGTGTGGTCGAATCTGGAGAAAGGGGTAAATGATGAGAATGTGGGGAGAATTAAAAAGATTTAATGTGGGATGCATGTAAATGTGTGCTTGGTGGTCAGTTGTCTGTTTCTGTCCTACATCGTATATCATATATGGCATGACAGGTGGTGAACTCATTTTACGGTGATCTTACCTTCTTCCTGCCTCCAGCGCTTGCTAGGTTCCTTTGCACGTAGTGGCCTTAGATGGGTAGCAACCTTGTATGTTGAACGCAAAGAGATCTATCAGGCTGCCATGACACAGCTCAACACTGCATTGTGGGTACGTGGCTCCTCATGTTTCAGAACTGACCCTGGACGAGCAGAATACAAGCTGTCATTGTGGCAACAACCTCTGCTGCTCACTGTGCCATTTCAAACAATGCAAGTACACCAAGCCACGTCACCAGCTAATGATAGCGCATTTTTGTGAAGGTGCCAATTAAAGCTTCGGGTGCTCAGCTGAGATCACCCAGGATAATAGTTTATTTTTAATGTAATACTGGTGGAAGTAGGAATGCACACCCACGGGAGCTCAATCCTCCCAAAGCACCAGGGTGCCAGCTGCGTAGGTTGTGCCAGCTGTGGCTTGGTGGTCAGCACCCTCGCTCTTGACGTAGTGCCGCACCACACAGTGCCTCACAGCTGGAGGAGAGTCAGGGGATGGGGAAAGTGGCTCGGAGGTTCAAGATCAGATGTCATCCAGTTCTTCATCTGTTCAACATTCCATGTTCAGTAGGTAACCTGGCACCATTCCCCATCCTATCCCCTGCTACATCAGGAATCCATCGGGATCCACCTGCACCTATGCAGAACTCATTGATTTTTATCATCTTTTTCATTAACTTACACCCTGCCCTCAAGTTCATTTGGACTATCTCCGACTTCCCTTTCTCAATCCTGTGTCTCCATCACAAAGATGGACTATTGACACATCCAAGCCCACTGACTCCCACAGTTACCTTGACTACACCTCCTCCCACCAGGCCACCTGCAAGGAAACCATCCCTTACTCTCAATTTCTCGGTCTCCTCCACATAGGCTCTCAATATGATGTTTTTCACTCTACGACACCCCAAATGCTGTCTTTCTTCAGCAAACGTGGCATCTACTTTGTTGTTGTGAATGGATCCCTCACCAGTGATACCTCTGTCACCACAGTTCTGCCCTCGTTCCCCATTCCCCGACCGAACAGAAATTGAGTTCCCAGGTTCCTCACCTTTCATCCCACCAGCCTCTGCATCTAACACATAATTGTCCAACATTTCCAACACATTCAATGTGATCCCACCACCAGTCACATTTCCCCATCCCTACCCCGTCAGCATTTCGCAGAGACCACAAACCAACATTTGGATGTGAAAGAAAATGTGAATACCAGGAGGAAATTCTAGCAGTTACTAGGAGAATGTGTAACTCCATACCAACAGTATCCAAAGTCAGGAGTGAACCTGGGTCTTTGGCACTGTGAGGCAGTGGCTGTAACTGCTGCAGAATATTGCACTCGTTTAGAGGCTCCGGGTATCCTATTAACATCCCAAGACCAGGTTCCAATGACCCAGAGCAAATGGCTAATTTAAATTAAAATGGAAACACTAAAAATATTTAGAAGAACAGGCAGTGTCTACAGTGACCTGATGAAGAGTGCTAATCCAGGACTAAGTATGAACTGGATTGAGAAATAAGAGAATGCAGATGCTGGAAATCTTGAGAAATAAGCAAAGTGTTGGAGCAATGTAACGGGCCAGGCAGCCATCAATGGAGGGCAATGGGCAGCTGACGTTTCTGATCGGGACTTTTCAGACTGATGTGGTAGAGGGGAGATACCTGGTAGAAAGAGGTGAGGGGAAGGGATGGTCAACAGCTGATGATCCAAGTAAGGAGGGGTTGATGAGCTAGATGAGTCATGTTGAGGCAGGAGGTGATAAGTGGAAAAGACAAAAGGGTTCAAATGGTGGGGACTGGGGAATATAGATCCAGAGGAAGGGATGGTGAGTAGAAGGGAAGAAGTTGAGATGGGATTAAAAAAAAATGGGTGACCCAGAGTAGGGAGGCGGTGGATAATGAGTGTATCAAGGAGGTGAAGGACGGAGGGAGGAGGATGGGGGGCATGCTGCAGGGCAACATGGTGGGGACAGGTTGGAGGTTTAGGTGGATTGAGGCAGAGTGAATGGGGGCAAGATGTTTACAACTGGGTGTCATAGAATCAGAGACATCCAGCGTAGAAACAGGCTATTATGTTCATGCCAACCATTTTGACCATCAGCACAAATCCCAGTTGCCTGCATTAGAATGGTGTCCTATATCTTACTAGTGTCAGTTCCAATGCTTTCTAAGCGTTGTAATTATATCTGATTCAACCACCTCCTCTAGCAGCAAGTTCCAGATATCACCCACTCTCTGTGTACAAAACACCACACAGATCCCCTTTAAAACTCCTTCCCCTCAAACTTAAACCTATGCCCTTTTCTTTTTGATATTACTACCATGGGGGGGTCTCTAGTAACGCATTCTAGCAGTAATCTTGTGTAGAAGAACAGAGGGTTCTGGAAGTTCCCAAGCCCCCAGGGATATAAAGCCCTTTCAGAAAAAGGCAACAGAAATGGGGTTCATGGGAAGTGTAAAATACCGTCCTTGAGCCGGAATGGTGATTTTTATACAAACATTTTGAAAGAGTACAGTCTGTAGTCTATTGCCTTCACACTTACAAGAAAGATGACAGTATCATTGTATAAATTCACCACAATGCTACCTTGTGTGAAGAAATAATACCCAAAATAAAAATTCAACAAATTGTAGCTGCTTTTGTTGGACTGAAGAGATAACATGGTGATTTAATAGTTTAAAACGTGAGAGGAATGGGAAAGAGTAAATAGAAACAGGTTGATTTCAGCTATCAGGAATCGAGGACAAAGGGAATATAGATATATTGATTTCACAACATTTTGGATAAATGAATGGGGATAGTTGTATGTGGAACTGTAGATAGTGTCTAAAAGGGAGACAATGCCAGCATTTAGAAATAGGATTGATGATGGCATGAGAATGGACATGGGCATAGAATGATTGCTGAGGGGATAAAGATTGCTGGACAGGACGAATTGCTTTCATATTGCAATTTCCATGTTACTCTGAGTAAAAATAAGAAGAAAGAAGAAAGAAGCCACATCTGTGACCAGCAGTACCATTCAGGTGTGAGATGGGAGAAAAGGATGTATCAGAGTAGCCATTCCAGTTTATGGCATTGATCAGATTGAGAGTGTTTGTAACCACCCACTGTAGAATTTTTTTGTGAACCACTTTGGGGCACCTCCCACAAGGGCTACAATTTTCTTCCTAGTCTGCTTGATTTGCAGAATGTGTGAAGGCATGTGGATGCTATTTCCTTAATTTTGATTAGCTCATGGGCAGCAAAAAGTCCCCTTTGCAAAGGCAAACTTCCACTGTTAGCACGTGGGTGCTTTGGAAAGTAGCACTGAGAACCTGGCCGCAGGCTGTTAGAACACTCATGGCAGCTCCCCCTTGAATCCATTAACGCCCACCAAGGCTTGATCTCCAACATGTCACCATCCCCCCATTAGCCAATCATAACCATATAATACCACAATCTTATCTTGAATATGCCATCACTCCCAACCTAACACCTAACTGATGTCATAAACTTCTAATGAGGCCCAAAGCCCACTTTTCTCACCTGCAGTTGAGTGCATTCATGTGTTGAATCTGTTCTATTATTCCTGAGTTTTTATTATTCCTAAAATTTAGCCATGATGCTCCCTTGGAAGCAACCATATGTTGACTAATTTCTTCCCCTTTGTTCAATGCCACTTTTTAGACTTGGAAATATTTCTGGGCCACTTAACCTCTTGTGGGTCTGACGTACAAGACAGCAGATGTTTCTGGAGCACACGATTGTTTAATCTGTAAAAGTTGCAGTAGTGACACTTCTGCCACAGTAATTAAATCAAACTTCTCCTCTTCATGTGATGCCATTGAAATGTTTCTGTTCCACCACTCTAACACAATATCTAAATCTCCCTCCACAGCTGAAACATAAGGCGGATGAAAGTGAATTGCAGGGTGAAGAAATCATCCACCCTCATCGTGAGATTACACTCTGAGCTGCCCTGCTATGAAGAAGCCAGTTATGTGCCTCCGACTGTCCCTCACCCTCCTTCACCTCCTGCTACAGGTGGCATTCTCTGCCTCCAGCAGCTCCACCATTGGAAAGCAGGAAATTACCGTTGAAGGAGACTTGGTCATTGGGGGATTGTTCCCCGTCCACGAGAAGGGCAATGGTTTGGAAGACTGTGGAAAGATCAATGAACACCGTGGGATCCAGAGGCTCGAGGCAATGCTCTTTGCATTGGATGCGATTAACAAGGACTCTGCCATTTTGCCAGGAATTAAGTTGGGTGCACATATCTTGGATACCTGCTCCAAGGACACCTACGCTCTGGAACAGTCCCTGGAATTTGTGAGGTCCTCGCTCACCAAGGTAGACGAGGCAGAATACATCTGCCCAGATGGGTCGTATGCCATTCACGATGACATGACCTTTGCCATTGCAGGAGTCATTGGTGGTTCCTACAGTGACGTATCTATTCAGGTAAGAGGCAGAGTAATGGGGTGCCGAGAGGCAAAGATGGAAACAAGTTGAACTGTTAGTGGTGGGAATAGATGTTCTGTTATTTGGTAATATCAATACTAAGGAACTTGAAGCTCTCAACCATTCCCACTTCCGCACCATCGATACTGATTGGGGCACATACTCCACCATGTTTCCCAAAGTCAATAACAGAGCTTGTTGACTTGCTGCCTTTGAAGGAGAGGTTATTGTCCTCATACCAGGTCACTAAAAGTTCTCCATCTCTTTCCAGTACCCCATCTCATCATTGTTTGTGATTCAGCCCACCATAGTATGTTGTCTGCACGCTTGTAGATTGATTTAGAGCCAAATTTGGCCATACTGCTGTGAGTGTACAGCGAGTATAGTAGGGGACTGAGAATGCATCCTTGCAGGGCACCAATGCTGAGAATTATTGTGGAGGAGATACTGTCACCAATCCTCACTGATTGTGTCTGTGGTTAAGGAGCCAGTGGCAGAGAGAGGTGCTGACTCCTTGGTCCAGGGGTTTGGAGATCTGTTTGGATGGGATTATGATGTTGAAGGCATACCTTTAGTCTATAAATTGGAGTCTTTGTTGTATAAGTTTCCCAAGAGGATCCCACTGCACTTTCCATTGCTCCACACTTAGGACAGCCGAATTCTAGATGAACATTCCCGCTGTGAATATGTTGGATTATGTATCAACAGATTGGAAACAAACGTGGAGAAGTGATGTTAAGATTCCTAATCTAATTAAATACAGGCAGAGAGGAGAGGCTGAATGTTGGCTCCTGGTCCACTTTTGTTTATGGCTTGCCTTAAATATATTTCTGACGTTATCCTGGCCATAACTATTTACAACAACTATTCACTGGTAACACGTTAAGGGGTAGGACAGCAGGTGTGAACAGTGGGAGTTTGATAAAATACTTTGTGAGTTATAAACCAGTGGTTACCAATTATCAGCCTTACTGAAGGGTTAATTAAAGAGAAGGCCTTAGCAAGAAACAGACAAAGGCTGAGGTTTACCATTTCACTAAGGAGGGAAGTGTTGAATCAGACCTATCACGTGCCACAATGTTGCATAGGGATCCATTGAAATCCTTTCGCACATGTAGAGATAATTAGAAACAAAGAACAGGATTTAAATATTCTTAAAATAACCTTGTCAGCACAAAGGAACCAGCCACGTCACGCCCTGTCACTGTCTGGGGAGGGATTTGTTTTTCTGTGGTTAAAAGCAAACCAATTTATGGGTTAAAGTTGCAAGTGAAAAGTGGAGGGGACAGAGGCCTGGGGAAACCCATGACTAACTTCAGTTGAGGGCTAAGGCCATGACAACGATCAGAGATCCTTAATTAGGAAAATTAAGATTCCTTTCCTCCTATCAATGTGCAATCATAGGAACCATTTATAAATTGTACTGCCATTATTGCCTAGGCTATTCAGCAGAACCTCCCAAATTTGTGATGTCTGCTACCGGCACAGACAATAATATTTGTTTCATGGGAACATCACAACCTGCAGGTTCCCCTCCTAGACACATATCGTCCTGACATTGAAATCTATCACCAGTCTTTCATCATCACTGGATCTGTATCCTGAAACTCCCCCCCCCCCCCCCCCCCCCCCCCCCCCCCCATCCAAATCATCTTCATCAGGTGGAACACATTGGTTTAAGATGATGGCTCACCACATCTTCTCAAGGGCAGATAGGGATGGGCGATAAATGCTGGCTTCAATAATAAAATCTCCAAATCCCAGTTTGGGATCTTGAAGTATTATCAAATGTTGATGGAGCTATATGACTTTCAGAGACATATGGACTTGGACCTCAAGATCCCTATGCACATCAACGCTGTTAAGAGCCTTTCCTTTAATTGTATACTTACCCCTTACATTCGACCTCCCAGAGGGCAACACCTCACACTTGCTTGGATTAAACCCCAACTGCCATTTCTCCACCAACCTCTGTAGCTGATTTATATCTTGCTGTACATGTTGACAGCCTTCCTCACAATCTGCAGCTCCAGGGATTTCAAGTCTAGGCAATGTTTTCATAATTTTACTTCCATCTTTCTAAGGCTTTCCAAGGCCTACACACCCTTTCTAGAGCTTTCACATGCCACAATGCTGTACAGAGACCCATTGAAGCCCTTTCGCACATGTAGAGATAAACACAGTCCTGTAAATGGGGTTTACTTTGATTTTTTAGAACTGCAACATGATGTCCATCCCTTTGCATCCAGGGCCATTAAGATAAAAACAAATTTCCAGTCTCAAAATGTACTGTGCCTCCAACCTTAGTCACCTGTACAAAATTGCAACAGGACTCTTGCATTTAACTGAGTTATTTACAAATATGTGGAAAAGCTGGGCCCACTAATGATAAACACCTTACTTCCCAATCTCAGACACCTCCAGCCAGTGAAGTCCTTTAAAAACGGTTTAAAATGCCGTTTTTCTCCAGACAGTTCAAATCGATCCATCTCAGGGGATTTCATTGCTAAAGAGAAATTGCTCCGACATTTGTTTTATGAAGGTATTTTTAAACTGCGCTAGATCATTTATTAGCAAGAGTAATTTAAAAATCATCTTCTAAAGTCGTGAACGCTGACAACGAGAAGGATTTTACGTAGGCGATAAAAGAAGGTACACAGTTTATTTTTACATTAAAACGTGGTTCTTAGGATGCCTTTAATCAAATTTTCATGTTGCGAAAAGGGGACAAAAAATATATACGAAACAGCAGTATTTTTCCTGCCGACTGTGGGTCCGCAAACTGCAAACCGCAACGTTCCAATCCACCGCGTTCCACTAAAACCCACTCGCAAGTTGATTTAAATGGCCATTAATTTACGGGAATTAAACACTAAATTCCTTCCATTTGCCCTATAAATTCATGAAAATGAGATTTAAAAATCATGTTATATTGTGAATTATTGTGTGAATGTTATTTGGACACTTAGGCAATTTAAAAACGTTTATCTTTTCTTAAGAAATGGATAGATGTTTAGATCTAGTAATTGAATTTTGTAATTAGCTACAATTAGGTAACTAATTATTCTTTAATTTCAGGTCATCCAAGTAAGATTGTTTCATATTTGTTTCAGAATGCTTCAATCTATAATAACTGAACATTTCATTGAGTTCTCTTAATTTTTAAGAAAGTTATGGGCTTTTGATTGTCCTTGATCACAGCTTTTGAGTTAAGTCAATGGAAAGGCAATGGGGAACAAGATGCTAATTTCTGAGTATGAAAATGGCCATAACCTTTCTAATACTGAAGATATGAAAGCGAATTAGGTGTCAAATTAAACTTTTATGCTTTATCTGATGGGATAAATTGCAGACTTGAATTTTAAAATCTCAAAATTTTGTAACATTGCTACTATTTGGGTCTCTTGCAAATAGTGCCTGAGATCATTGTTTTAATTTTCACATAGCTTAATATCTCACCTGAAACTCAGCACCTCCATCAGTGCTGCAATCCCTCCCTGCTGCACAGGGAAGACAGACAGATATTTGTGCTCAGGACAATGGGGTCAGACTCAAACTCACAACTCAAACTCACAACAGGCTTACCCACTCTGTGGCAAAGGTAAAATGCTACTTCAGCCAGTCTGAGTACATCATCATATTCTAACTCATCTTCTATCCATTTCACTACCGTCATCAGTGTGTCCAAGCCAGGTGGTTTTATTTTTGTTTAAGAGTCTTTTAGGTGAACGTTTATCAAATGTCTTTGAGGTATTGGAGATACCAAACATTCGCAGACAGCCCCTTATCTAATATTGTATTGAGTCTGACCTTCAAAATAAATACAAATGTGTTAAATGTGTCTTTATAAATGCAGATTGGTCCTATGCATTTGTCCAAATGGTCAGTCACTCTAAATAACACTCTTACTCTCTAAAAGATACTGGAAGTAGCTGGTAATTAATACTCGCAAAGTACTTAATTAAACAATTGTTAAATAAGGAACTGCAGATGCTGGAAAATCGAAGGTAGACAAAAGTGCTGGAGAAACTCAGCGGGTGCAGCAGCATCTATGGAGCGAAGGAAAAAGGCAACGTTTCGGGCTGAAACCCTTCTTCAGACTGAAGAAGGGTTTCTTCAATACCTAGAGTATTATGTGCAGTTTTGGTCCCCTAATTTGAGGAAGGACATTCTTGCTATTGAGGGAGTGCAACAGGGTTAATTTCCGGTTTGGCGGGACTGTCATATGCTGAGAGAATGGAGCGGCTGGGCTTGTACACTCTGCAGTTTAGAAGGATGAGAGGGAATCTCATTGAAATATATAAAGTTGTGAAGGGCTTGGACACGCTAGAGGCAGGAAACATGTTCCCGATGTTGGGGGAATCCAGAACCAGGGGCCACAGTTTAAGAATAAGGAGTAAACCATTTAGAACGGAGACGAGGAAACACTTTTTCTCACAGAGAGTGGTGAGTCTGTGGAATTCTCTGCCTCAGAGGGCAGTGGAGGCAGGTTCTCTGAATGCTTTCAAGAGAGAGCTAGATAGGGCTCTTAACAATAGCGGAGTCGAGATATGGGGAGAAGGCAGGAACGGGGTACTGATTGGCCTACTCCTACTCCTGCACCTATTGTCTATTGTTGCCGCACCTGAGTTTCTCCAGCACTTTTGTCTACCTCCACTTAATTAAACAATATAATGTACAGAGTGAAAATGCAGCCTCTTTCTAATGCAGGTCTTAGAGATTCAGCACAGAAGCAGGCTTTTTAGCCCATTGAGTCCAAGCCAACCACCCATTTACACTAGTCCTACTTTGATCCCATTTTTATTACCCTACATTTAAATCAACTCTTCCATATTCTACCACTTACCTACACACCAGAGGCAATTTACAATAATAAATTAACCTACCTACCTTCACGTCTTTGGGATATGGGATGAAACTAGGGTGATCAAAGGAAGCATGTCACCACACAGACAGTGCCTGAGGCCAGGATCAAACCTGGGTTTCTGAAGCTGTGAGACAGCTGCACCGTCTGCTGCCTGGAAAGAGGCAGGCAATCAGAAGACTTCCCACAAGCTTCTCTTTCAATGTTATTGCAATATTGGTCACAGAGACTCCAATTATTAAAGTGGTAGGCATCACATATTGCTTAAGCCATATATGATAAAATTGCAGGTAGTGTGCTCCAATGGCACAATTAGTAACACCGCTGCCACACAGTTCCCACATCCAGGATCCTATCCTGACCTTGGCTGCTGATTATTGGAGTTTGCACGTTCTCCCTTTGACTGCATTAGTGTTTCCTGTGGATGTTTCAGATTCCCCCTTTAACCTAAGATTAATTAGCTGCGATAAATTACCCTGGTGTCTATGGGTGGCAGGAATATCTGGGAGTTGAGAAAGGGTAACAGGGAAATAAGTGATGGAATGGCATTTATCTGAGAGCCAGTATAGACTCGATGGGCCAAGAGGTCTTTGTTTGCATGGTGTTCTGGTTGAAACCCCTGGATGCAAACTTTTGCAACTTCTTCCGAGATGGTGCAGATGACACAAAAAGGTGTGATGTAGATAGCGAAGATGGCTATAAGCAATTTCAGCATGAATTTAATCAGTTGGGATAGTGGGCTGAGGATTGGCTAATAGAGTTTAATGTAGATAGGTGTGAGGTGTTGCATTTTGGGAAGTCAAACCAGGGTAGGACCTTCACAGTGAATGGCAGGTACAGGAGTGAGGGATGTAGGAGTGCAGGTACATAGTTTCCTGAATGTGGTGTCACAGGTAGATAGGGTGGTCAAGAAGGCCTTCGGTACATTAGTCTTCATTAGTCAGGGTGTGGAATAGAAAAGTTGGGATGTTATGTTGCAATTGTATACAGTTGGCGAGGCCGCATTTGGAGTATTGTGCTCAGTTTTGGTCACCCTGTCATAGGAAGGATGTTGTCAAGCTGGAAAGAGTGCAGAGATTGACGAGGATGTTTTTAGGACTTGAGGGACTGAGCTATCAAGAGAGGTTGCGGAAGCTAGGACTTTATTCCTTGGAACACAGGTGGATGAGGGTTGATCATATAGAGGTGTACAAGGTCATGAGGGTGATAGGGTAAATGCAGTCTTTATTCCAGATTGGAGGAATCAAGAACCAGGGGGCACAGGTTTAGGTGAAAGATTTAATAGCAACCTGAGGGACAATATTTTCACAGATGGCGATGGATATATGGAACGAGCTGCCAGAGGAGTTGCTTGAGCCAGATATATAACAACATTTGAAAGCATATGGACAGGTAGATGGATAGGAAAGCTTTAGAGGGATATGGGCCAAACACAGCAGGTGGGACTCGTGCACATGGGTGTTATATTCTGGACGGCAGAATGAATAACAACTTACACACTGTTTGCCTGGATCACGAGAGATTTATTATCCAACATTCCTTGCTTATATTGAACACCAACTCATTAACATATACACGAATATGTATGAATACATTACATTGCTCTCCTTTTTTAAAGTATTAAATTTAAGTACTCAGTTACAATGTTGTTGTTGTGATACTCGATTTAAACCAGTTTTCATGAAATTCTAAATGATAACATAATATATTTATTTTACATATCTACACATTTTTGTTTTACTTGTGTTGTGATTTATTTAAATTACAAACCTAACCTGACTACTGTTTTACGGATCCAGCCTGTTCGTCTAACAGTAACAGGTGCAGCAGGTTTAGGTGTTGACTCAACTGTTGGCTTGTTTGGCTCTGTTTTAGTACCCTGACTATGACCAGAGGAATCTGTTTCTTTGTCTGTACTAACTGAACTTTGTGTTTCAATCACAGTGGTCTCTTCCAACTCACTTTCCGATAAAAACTCAGGGATTAGGACTTCATGCTCAGTTTTTGGTTCATCTTTGACTGTAATCATTTGATCAACATGAACACTTGATCCTATCTCCAACTTCAACTAAGTATCTTTTTGTTCCACACACTTCCACTATTTTCCCAACATCCCATTTGTCTCGACTGGACTTGTTGGGAGGACTGAGAACACGAACCTGCTCATTTGGCTTGAAGTACCTCTCCTTTTTGTGGGAGTCAAAATAGCGTTTTTGACTTAACTGTTTTTGCTCAACTCTCAAGCCAAATTGGGTTGAAATAGACTTAGGCGTATTCTTAACCTTCTCTTCATCAACAGTTCTGCAGGTGAGTAACCCGTGTTGTGTGTTGTGTGGTTCTTCAGCAAGAAACTAGCCAAATGATGTTTCATGCTGAGCTTTGAACTACCCTGCAAAAACTTGAGAGCGTCTTTGACAACTCTAACAGACCTTTCCACCGCTCCATTGGAGGCTGGATGGTATGGGGGGAACAAGTGTGTGTTTTACACCATTCCGCTGCATGAACTCTTTGAACCGTTCTGAACTGAACTGAGGCCCGTTATCAGAAACAAGTTCTTCAGGTCAGCCATGGCATGCAAAAATGGATCTCAACTCATCTATGGTGCACTCAGTAGTAGTGCTTGACCCCATATGCTTAACCTCAATCCATTTGGAATGACTATCTACTATCTATCATTCCATTTGGAATGTCTATCTAGAGTAATGACCAGAAAGTGATCATTACTCTTTTCACAAAAATCTACATGAACTCTCTAAAAAGGTCTACTTGGCCATGACCAGGGTTGCAGTGGTGTTTTTGGTGGTTTAATCCGACAATTTTGGCAGACGCTACATTTGCTCATCAGTGACTCGATGTCACTGTCAATACCAGGCCAATACACAAAACTTCTGGCAATTGACTTCATGCTTACTATGCCATGAAGTTCATTCATAATTTTGTTTCTCAAAGACTCTGGTACAACCACTCTGTAACCCCACCAAATGCATCCCTGCTCACATGATAATTCATGGCGTCGATTATGGAAAGGCTTCAGGTCTGAGTTCAGAGCTGAGTTCAATCCACTATCGATTTCAGTCCAACCGTTCAATGTCTGTTCATAGACCCACTTCAGCACAGTGTCTTTCTCTGTTTCTGCTGCAATTTCTGTTGCAGTTACTGGAAAGTCTTCATCTGCAACTTGCTGAGTGTAGATTGAGTTCTCACTTCCCACGTCAGAGTTCTCATGGGGCAACCGGGACAATGCATCTGCCACTGCGTTGCACTTGGAGCTTCTGCACTCAACCTTGTAGTCATATTGGGACAGCAAAATTGCCCAGCGCTGCATCCTTGATGCCGCCATGGAAGGTATAGCTGACTTGGGACCAAGTATCACTAGTAGTGGCGTGATCAGTCACTAGGGTGAATGGTCTGCCGAGAAAATACTGATGGAATTTCTTGATTCCGAACACAATGCTGAGTGCTTCCATTTCTATCCGTGCATAATTATGCTCACTCGTCGATAGGGTGTGGGATGCAAAAACTATAGACTTTTCCTGTCCGTCATTCATTACGTGGGAGATCACTGCACCCACACCATAACTTGAAGCATCACAAGCAAACTTCATCTCGCGTGTCGTAACGTGGTGAACAAGGAGTTTGTCACGTGTCAAGTTTTCCTTGCAGATGTTATATGAATGTTGCTGTTCCTTTCCCCACGTCCATTTCACATGTTTTGGTAGCAGATGATGTAGTGGCTTTAGCACAGTTGCTAAATCTGGAAGGAATCGTGCAGACAACTGCACCATCCCAAGGAATGATCGTAGCACTGACACATTGTTGTGTTTTGGAGCATTCACTATTGCTTCAACTTTCGCCTTCACAGGGCGAAGTCCGTTGACGTCTACTTTGAGTCCAAGGTACATTTAGTTTGTCGCAGTTTGACATTGTAACAGTTCAGCTGTGTGAGAACTTGCTCAAGGATTTCCGGATGTTCTACCATGCCCTCTGTGCATATCAGTAGGTTATCCTGGTTGCACACACAGTGCGGAATGCCTTGTAACATTTTGTCCATGACAGACTGGAAAATTTTTGGGGAGGATTCCACACCATGGGGCAGCTTTATATATGAATACAAGCCCTTATGTGTGTTGATAGTCAAGTATTGCTGACTGTCCTTGTCGACATTGAGTTGGGCGTAAGCGTGAGACAAATCCAGTTTAGTGAAGACTCTTGCTCCACTAGGTTCTGCGTACAGATCTTGTGAGGCTGGTAATGGATATTGTTCGTCATCAACGGCTTGGTTGATTGTGACTTTGTAGTCACCACATAGTCGAACAGTTTTGGCGGCCTTGGGTAAGATAAGAGAGAACTTCCATACCAGTTGAACTTTATAATAGAGGGTTTTGGGAGCGGAGGGCACGTAATCCCTCATCGTAACTCCTCATAAAATAAAGATCAAACTTCAAACTGGTAAGTTCTCATTTAATCTTACTATTTTACTTCGGAGTCACGTGAGTGACTACGTGAAGATTTCAAAGCTCTGTGATTTCATGCCCTGGAACGAGACCATGCTCACACACTGCCATTCTGGGACGGAGGATGAACGTATTTCACACACGACACTGTGCTGAAAAACAATAAAGGTATTATTCATACCTAAAATAATATGCCCCACATTGGGTAATTTATTTTACAGAACTTAATTTTTCCCTGCAAACGTCTCAGGATCGGCCACGGGTTTATTATAAAGCATTGAATGCGTTCATTGCTCCACCCCGCTGTGGCAAGGATGTGGTCCATAGGAACTCCCATCATCCTAGCGTCCGCTGTAGATGCAGCCCTGTTGGAGTGAGATTTGAAACATTAGTATTCACCACTGCACGTAATACCACCCGAACCATCTGGATATGGTTTGCACTGTGACCTTAGGTGAGGGCATTTATGGCTAATGAGAAAGCTCTCTCCGTGCCCATAAGTGTCTTGGTGACTATATATTGGAAAATATGTGTCACTATGCAGGGCCGACTATCTGCAGGATAGGCCAGAACTCTAATATTGGCCAAAGGAACCGGGTCAGTCTTGTTTAAGTACCCCTGTATGTAGCAGGTTATCTGCCATTTGTGACAGACATGATGTCCTATTCTAGCTTGTGTAAGGACTGGACCCGTTGTGCTGATCCAAGTGCCATAATCATTCCCATCTAGGATATTAGTTTGTCCAGAGTGAGCCTCGATATTGGTGTCCATCCTCGTAACATGGTGTACTACCTATGTCCCATATATAGGTGTATCTGGGCCTGGGGGGAATAGAGTACAAATACCCCTCATTCGTTTAGGTACTAGTGGGTGTGATCCTATAGCCAGGTGATCACTCCCTCTGCCCAGATATTAGATAGGGCAATACATTGCACAATAATGGCACTGTAACTCAATCCTTCATCGAAATGAAGGGTGGCCAGAACTCCAGCACTTCAGTGTTGGTGGCTGAGTCATATGTAGTGTTCGTCCTGGTGCTGAACACTTCCCATTTCCTGACATATGTCAGGTACTGTCTTCTCGTGGACTCCCTGCACAACGCTGAGATGGCATTGATCGTCCTGTCGGAGAGTCCGTATCCTAGAAATGGCCTGTTCAGAAACTGCAAATCAACAAGTTCATACAGTCATGGCACGGATACTTTCCCGCACGGGGTGTGCCAACCTCCTTGGCCGTTGTTGATCCAGATGCAGGGTTCTGAGACCATCTTTGTACTGTTGGGAACCATGGTACCCGTTGCGGCATCTTGTTTAATTATTGTAAGACTCGCCTGATGAGGCAGGAGGGGAAAATGCATAGCAAAACAAATCCCCCCCCCCCAATGCAGCGAGAAATCGTCCATCGCTGCTGCCCATGGGTCTGGTTCCCAAGCAACATATGTTGGTAGTTGGTGAATTAGTCTGGATGGAAAAAAGGTCGATATCTGGTGTCCCATACCGGTCTATAATATCTGTAAACACTTTCCGATCCAACATCCATTTAATGTTGTCGTTGAATTTACGTGACCTGGTGTCTGCCACTGTGTTTAGCTTACCTGAAAGGTAAGTGGTTGAGATCCAAATCTCTTTCCCAGACACCAGTGCCAGATATTATTAGGCAATTCATCACATGATATCGACTTTATTTCACCCATATGATTATATATAGGCCCCCACTGTGGTATCAATTTGTACCGTACATGCAACTGGTGCTCATCTGAGCAGTAGGCCCTGAGTCCATGAAACGCTCCCAGCATTTCTAGATAATTAATTGCTAGTGCTTTAAACAGAATAATTTTTGTGCACTCATCTGCCACCACAACTTGCGGTGGTATTAGTTGCTCCCCAACCTTTAGCACTGGCATCAGTCTGTAATGTACCCTAGGGATATAGAATGGGGTGATGGGGTTAGGATAATATTGAACATTTCTATCCACCAGTTTAATTCTGATTTACTTTCCCTGGTAGTTGCATAGGCCTATTGAAATGGCCTGCATGATTTTTGAGAGCTAAAATATCCCTCTTCCAGGTTTTAATAATGGAGTGGTCCAATTGTGCTGCTGGGAACGCAGCCACCAATTTCCCAATCACTCTTACTCCTTGCCGAATGGATGGTTCCCTGATGCCAGTGAGGCTTTTGCATACTCCCATCAAGTCTGTCACTTTGTTTGGTGGCAAGGTGATAGACATATGAACAGAGTCAATAGTGAACCCCAAATAATCCATGGTAGTGGAGGGTTCCAATTTTGACTTATCTGGATGTACGTTAAATCTCTGTGTTGTGGCTGATACCACCAATGTAGCCAGCTCCAATTTTCACCTACAATGAGAATATCATCAAGGTAAGCCATGACGATATGGTTATGTTTCTTTAAGTATGCTAAAGCTGGTTTTAATGAATTTGTAATAGCCTGGGTGCTGATGACAACCCATTGGATAAGGCATACTGCCATAGCTGTCCCATCCAGATAAATTTCAGGTATTTACGATGACCCTGTGTGTGACAAATGTGTCTATTTTGAAATGGGCATACTGAACGGAAGTATTTAGTTCGGTCAAATCTGTAATGATACGGCAACCACCATCTTTTTAGTTTTTATAAATATATTTGATACGAACTCTTGAAATTCTCTGATTGTTTTCTCAATCCCTTTTGTGTTTAGTCTTAACAGTTCAGCATGGCCTGCTGTTCTCTCTTTTTGTGAAGTATGAACTTCCTGCTAGGCGTATGCTGAACTGGGACGGTAGTTTCGTATACAAATTCAATTTTGTAATTATGAATACTTCCGAGTATGTAAAAGTTCAGAGGTAAAAGTGCAGTACACATGATGAAACAAGTGCAACCGTCCCCCAACTTTTGATGAATCGGACATGCAATGTTTTTTAAGACAACCAGACCCACCTACCTCCATGGTTACCGGTGTTGTGTGGGTTGTCTCCGCAGTTGTTTCTTCTGGTATTGTGTTGCTGCGTTGTGGGGTTGGCGCATTTTCCATGAAGGCCGGGCTGGGCCATGGTCTGAAAGACCGCTGTGCAGGTGGGCCGGCCTTCGAGCTTTCACCACCAGATGGTCTTCCATAGCACCGATGTCTGGTGGGTGTGTAGGGGTGCTGCCGCTGTTGATAGTGGGTTTTAGAGGTGCTTGGCACCTTGATCAGGCCTATAGCCTTGGCTTCCTCATGCAGGTCTTTCACCTGCTTCGGGAGGTCCCCCAACAGCAATTTTGGCGCCTGTGTGCTACTTGTCTTGCATAATTCCGCACTTCTTGATGATGCTCTTCCTGTAACTGTTAATCTCCACTGAGTATTACACAGTCTGCTAGAGCATCACGTAACTCTTCAGGCAAATCAACCCCTATGTTGTCCTGGTACTCCTGTGATTTTTAGCAGCCAGCAGTTTCCTCTGGAGCTTCCCCTCCTGGCTCCTTATAGATGGGCTCCTGTTGCCCCAGATGGGGTCATAGACTGCTGGTACTTTAAGAGAAATGGAGTTCTCTGGAGCAATGTACTTCCCAGCCATAAAGTTAATGGCTTGCTCCTGTAGCTGGTTTGTAGCCATGTATTTTGTACTGGCTTGCAGCTTTGTATAGGCAGTCCTTCTTGAGTTGATACAGCATCCACAAATCTTCTGCTGCTCTCTCTTCTGGCACCCCTCACAGCTGACTGTTCAGCCATTGCCCCTTCTTCAGGGTCAGCCCAGCTCTGACCCCTAATGCTCCCCTGCGAAGAGGGTGAGACATTTGGCAGTCCTTGAAAGGATCCTGCCGTGGGTCTGCGAAGAGACCCACTGTGACTGCCCCTGCATAAGCAGGTCACGCTGGAGCACTGCTCCCCATCCGCTCCCGCGGGAAAGACGCCCGCCGTCGCTATCCGTGAACGGGGTGTCTTCAGGTCCGGACCCAGCCGAGTCAACGGACCTGTCCGACTTCCGGGTGGTTTTGCCGCCGACCGCGGCGCACCTGCGGTCTGTAGCGGCAAGAAGCCGGCAGCTGCTGGCAGCACCTGCAGCTCTGGAGAGACGGCACGCTGCTGGCTGCTTCCACAGCAGCGGTATCAGCTGCTGCTCTCCCCTGCGCGACTCCATGGTGCTTCCTCCGTTCTGAAAAAGAAACACACCGAGTCGCCACGCTCACCAGAAAAGGTAAGACTTACCTTCCGTAATTTTTCAAAACTCGCGCTGGAGGAGCGGCGCTCCTCCCAACTGTCGCTTCCGCAATGCGTTCGACGATATGTCGCGCATGCGTGCTGGCGGGGTCTTCACGTAGTCACTCACGTGACTCCGAAGTAAAATCAATAGTTTAGTTCGAAAGTCCTTCCCTTGGCTGGTTGCAGGCTTATCGATGTTGGTTGCATAAATGGTGTACAACCCAAGTTCATTTCCATCTGGGTTCATCACCAAGTTGTGAACTCCTTTCTGGTGTTGTCGCTTGTTTCCTGCAGATTGTTGGTTTCCTGTTTTAAGCTGGGCCTGAAATGTTGAGGCGATATGGCCTTTCTTCTGGCAGTTATAACACTTGGCAAAACCACCCGGAAGTCGGACAGGTCCGTTGACTCGGCTGGGTCCGGACCTGAAGACACCCCGTTCACGGATAGCGACGGCGGGCGTCTTTCCCGCGGGAGCGGATGGGGAGCAGTGCTCCAGCGTGTCACAGTGGGTCTCTTCGCAGACCCACGGCAGGATCCTATCAAGGACTGCCAAATGTCTCACCCTCTTTACTTAAAGCATACGGTATTAGGGGTTCAGTATTGATGTGGATAGAGAACTGGCTGGCAAACAGGAAGCAAAGAGTAGGAGTAAACGGGTCCTTTTCACAATGGCAGGCAGTAACTAGTGGGGTACCGCAGGGCTCAGTGCTGGGACCCCAGCTATTTACAATATATATTAATGATCTGGATGAGGGAATTGAAGGCAATATCTCCAAGTTTGCGGATGACACTAAGCTGGGGGGCAGTGTTCGCTGTGAGGAGGATGCTAGGAGACTGCAAGGTGACTTGGATAGGCTGGGTGAGTGGGCAAATGTTTGGCAGATGCAGTATAATGTGGATAAATGTGAGGTTATCCACTTTGGTGGCAAAAACAGGAAAGCAGACTATTATTTAAATGGTGGCCGATTAGGAAAAGGGGAGATGCAGCGAGACCTGGGTGTCATGGTACACCAGTCATTGAAAGTAGGCATGCAGGTGCAGCAGGCAGTGAAAAAAGCGAATGGTATGTTAGCTTTCATAGCAAAAGGATTTGAGTACAGGAGCAGGGAGGTTCTACTTCAGTTGTACAGGGTCTTGGTGAGACCACACCTGGAGTATTGCGTGCAGTTTTGGTCTCCAAATCTGAGGAAGGACATTATTGCCATAGAGGGAGTGCAGAGAAGGTTCACCAGACTGATTCCTGGGATGTCAGGACTGTCTTATGAAGAAAGACTGGATAGACTCGGTTTATACTCTCTGGAATTTAGGAGATTAAGAGGGGATCTTATAGAAACTTACAAAATTCTTAAGGGGTTGGACAGGCTAGATGCAGGAAGATTGTTCCCGATGTTGGGGAAGTCCAGGACAAGGGGTCACAGCTTAAGGATAAGGGGGAAATCCTTTAAGACCGAGATGAGAAAGACTTTCTTCACACAGAGAGTGGTGAGTCTCTGGAACTCTCTGCCACAGAGGGTAGTTGAGGCCAGTTCATTGGCTATATTTAAGAGTGAGTTGGATGTGGCCCTTGTGGCTAAGGGGATCAGAGGGTATGGAGAGAAGGCAGGTACGGGATACTGAGTTGGATGATCAGCCATGATCATATTGAATGGCGGTGCAGGCTCGAAGGGCTGAATGGCCTACTCCTGCACCTAATTTCTATGTTTCTATGTTTCTATGTTGGTCATTTTGAACTGACAAAGTTGGGATGAGTGATTACCGTTGCAACGATAACAGCTGGCTGAACTCGGCTCCCCGCCATACTTTGGTTTTGGTTTAGCGCCTCTTGGTTTGGCCATAGGCACTGCCTTATGACTGTAAACGGCCACTGCAGTCCGTGGTGGACGAAACTCGCGAGCATTCTTTGATGCCATCTCCATTGTGGTAGCAATCTTGCATGCTTTCTTGAATGTAAGATCTGGAGTGTTCATGAGTTTGGACTGAATTCATTCATCCACTAGACCACAAACAAATCTGTCGCGTAGTGCGCAATCCGAGAAAAGTTCCAAATTTACAGTGCAAAGTTACGTTTTTCAATGCACAATGTACTCAATGATTGTCTCATTCAGCTTCTGGTTTCTAGTGCCAAATTTATAGCTTTCTGTAATTTCCAGAGGCTTTGGTTGAAGTTCTCCTCCAACTTCTTTATAATATAATTGAATGGCACGTCTTTTGCCTTTATGGGCGCAAGGAGATTCACGAGTGTGCCATAACTTCAGGACCGATCTCCGTGAGTAGAATCGCTTTCATGCGTTCGCAAACTTCCTTATTTGTTTCAGTCACTATCTCGCCTGCACCACTAATCTCTATTAGAAACATAGAAACATAGAAATTAGGTGCAGGAGTAGGCCATTCAGCCCTTCGAGCCTGCACCGCCATTCAATATGATCATGGCTGATCATCCAACTCAGTATCCCGTACCTGCCTTCTCTCCATACCCTCTGATCCCCTTAGCCACAAGGGCCACATCCAACTCACTCTTAAATATAGCCAATGAACTGGCCTCAACTACCCTCTGTGGCAGAGAGTTCCAGAGACTCACCACTCTCTGTGTGAAGAAAGTCTTTCTCATCTCGGTCTTAAAGGATGTTGTTTATTATGTTGTTTGCCATGAAAAACATGTTTGCTCTCTTCATTTAGGATCTGAACGGCTCTCTACTCTTGTCAAAAGTGCCAAGGTTTCCGATGTAGCCCGTGGACGCTACCATCGTATTGTTCTCTTTTTTTTAAAGTCCGTTCAAAAACCCCGATTTCCTGTCTGTTCTGGTGTAATAATTCACCAAAAACTTAGCTGTACATAGGCTATTCAGCTTGAGGAACTCGACAAAAAATAAATCTTATACAATCCCAAGGATGGCATCTTGCCACGTAGACACAACATAGAGATAGCCTGACAAACTCTCGACGATTTGAACAACTACTATTTTAAACTACAGTCCCCTGCATAGAAGGATCTGCGGCCTATCATGTCCAGCTCGCAAACAACGGCAACATGACTCCATATTTACCAAAATGTTAAACTATTAAACAATCTTGCAAAATAGTCCTGCACTGTATTTAAAATTCACAAGAGTTCACAAACTCTATCCCATCCTCGTCGCCAATTTTGTTATATTCCAGGTGGCAGAATGAATGACAACTTACACGCTGGTTGCCTGGATCCCGAGAGAGAGACTTATTATCCAACATTCCCTGCTTATATTGAATACCAACTCATTAACATATACATGAATATGTATGAATACATTACAATGGGGCATTTTGGTTGGCATCAGCATGTTGGGCTAAAGGGCATGTATGAATCTATGACTATGGTGCCTTAAGGATGTTCACCTAGCTTGGCCATTCTATTATAAACATGAAACTTTGCTATCCCAGCCACCCATCACCCCTGTGCTTGCTGACCTAACTGACTCTGAGTTCGACAATGAGTTGATGATGAGATTCAACCTTGCTTTCAGATCCTGTGTTCTAGACCCTTCATATCTATTTAACCCTCCAGCCCTTGAACAATCCCCCTCTCCAAGGAATTTCTGTTTCTCTGGCCATGGCCTCCTGTTCACACCATATGTTTAATAGCTGAACTCTGGACCTAAACTCAGGACTTCTATTACCTGTACATTTGAGAATCTTTCGTACTTCAATCATTTTTTCAAAAGACTAACCAATCTGTCCAGGCATTTGCACGTCTGCCTCTGTGAAATGCCCTGAGATATCATGCAATATTAAAGGCACTTTATTAAAAATGAGGATGCGGCTCTGTGTACTCCTTATGTTGGTCCTCTCACTGGTATAGTCCTGTTACTGAGCACGATGGGATCTCGCTAGCCTCCCATCCACAGTGTGGCCCTTGACGATGAATATTGAAGTTTGTTGTATTTCTCTTTGCTTATCCAGCAGAAAGTGTTGCTGTGGTTCTGAATCATTTGTTGTTTTTTCCTGATTTGAGATGATAAAACGTAATCAATCATTTGCATTCTATACAAATGAGGAGAAAGAGAATCCTGCTATCTGCGAGCCAGGGAGATGGTTCCCCCTCCCGGGAGCTCCTGATGAAAGACTGCAAACGCTCCTTTATCTGTGAAGTTTGCAAAAAACTGCAGGTAGCAATGTATGCACAGCATTCTTTAGTCATTGATGCTTGTGGGATCCTGCTATGCACACAGTGGTTTAGTTTAGAGAAATAGGCATTGATCATTAGTTTAGGCATTGATAATCGGTCCATGCTGAACATTGATCACCCATTACTCAGTTCTCACAATTACAACTATGCCAACGCCTCCAGAGGCCACAGGAGTGACTGATAAATTACAAGTCCCTTCTCACATGGTTTTCCAAGTTTTGGAAGTTTTTCCACCACCCTCTCTCCGCCTGACTTCTCACCCGGTAGAGGGAGACCAATCAACAGAGCGAGGGCCAGAATGTGTGCAATCAAATGTGTGGCGTTGGCTGCTTCCTGGGTGGCAGAAGGTGTGGGGGGGAGGGGGGGGGAGGAGACGCCATAAATCCTTATGGATGGGCACCCGCATCAGTGGTAACTAGGAGGTGAAACATCAGCAGGAGTCTGGGAAGGTGGGGAAAGGGAGAACTATTGCTTAACAAAATGTGTAGGAAGGAACTGCTTTTATACCAATGATAGACCCAAAGTGTTGGAGTAATTTAGCGTGTTAGGCAGCATTTCTGGAGAAAAATATGGGTGACGTTTCGGGTTTCCGATCCGAAATGCCACCCGTCTTTTTTCACCAAGAGATGCCGCCTGACCCGCTGAGTTACTTCAGCACTTTGTGTTTATCTTTAGAATAAAGCAACATCTGCAGTTCCTTCCAAAACATTTTGTTTAGCAATAGTCCTCCCTTTCCCCACCCTTTCTATTGCTTAATAAGTTGCAGTCACTCCATCGCCCTGTAATGTCAGGGATTGGTCAATCTCTTAGAGCTGTCCCGCACTGTCCATGGTCCGACATGGAGTGTCCTGAACTTCCATAGAAACTGTTGCAATAGAGTAACATTCTAGTTCAGATTGGAGATGGAATGGGAGGATCATGGGGTAGTAATGTTGGGATCTAATCTTTCTTATATGCAGAGGTGCAGTGGGAAACAGATTTTGCGCATCAGTTCATGTTATCCTGTTTGCCACGTTACAAATATTGACAAAACTTGACCTACATTAACTAACACGAGTCAAAACCTACCAATTCACCCTATGGTGACTTGCCCTCCGAAGCTTCTGAACCTTCAAACATTTACCAGTGGTCAGCCTCTGATATAATACAGTATAAAAACAGTTCCTATGGCCCATCACACCCATTCAACCCATGTACCAAAAGAGTATTTTATAGTCTTTTAATAATTTTGATTTTTACCCAGAATAGGGAAGTTAAGAACCAGAGGACATAGGTTTAAGGTGAAAGGGGGAAGAATTTATCAGGAACCTGAGGGGCATCTTTTTCACATAAAGGGTGGTAGCTATTTGAAATGAGCTGCCAGAAGAAGTAGTTGGTGCAGGTACTATAACAATATTTAAAAGACATTTGGACAGGTATATAGATAGGAAAGGTTTAGAAGGTATGGGTCAAATGCGGGCAGGTGGGACAAGCATCGATGGGGGGTGGGGGAGGTGGCCCAGGGTTCTGCACGGGAGAGGTGTAGTTCAGGGTTCCACCTGCCGGGGGGAACTGCACTAATGCTCTCCTCTCCATTTTCTCCAGGTGGCCAACCTACTGCGCCTGTTCCAGATCCCCCAGATCAGCTATGCCTCCACCAGCGCCAAGCTGAGTGACAAGACTCGCTACGACTACTTTGCCCGGACCGTACCTCCAGACTTCTACCAGGCCAAAGCAATGTCAGACATCCTGCGCTTCTTCAACTGGACCTATGTCTCCACCGTGGCCTCTGAAGGCGACTATGGCGAGACCGGCATCGAGGCCTTCGAGCAGGAGGCTCGCTCCAGGAACATCTGCATCGCCACCTCCGAGAAGGTCGGCCGCTCGATGAACCAGTGGACATATGACGCTGTCATCAAGGCCCTGATGCAGAAGCCCAATGCCAAGGTGGTGGTCCTATTCACCAAGAGCGAGGACGCTCGGGAGTTGCTGGCCGCGGCTCACAGGCTGAATGTGTCCTACCTGTGGGTGGCCAGTGATGGGTGGGGAGCACTGGAAAACGTGGTCAAAGGCAATGAGGAAGCAGCCAAGGGAGCCATCACCATCGAGCTTGCAGCTTATCCCATCAAAGAGTTTGCAACACACTTTGTCAACCTCAACCCTTATAATAACAGCAGGAATTCCTGGTTCCGGGAGTTCTGGGAACAGAAGTTCCACTGCAGCTTAAGAACGGTGGCCTGTGGAACGAACTCATTGAAGAAGGTGAAGTTTGAGCAGGAGTCGAAGATCATGTTTGTACTAAATGCGGTGTACGCCATGGCTCATGGTCTACACAACATGCAGCGGGCACTATGCCCCAACACCACTAGCATCTGCGATAAGATGAGGCCCATGAATGGGAAGAGATTTTACAAGGATTACATCATCAAGGTCCATTTTGATGGTAAATGGCGTTTGCAAAATGAAGAGCTTGCGTTGGCACGGCCCCTTCATTGTGCCTCAGGGGTGCTTCATGGCCGTGCTGCACATCCTTTTTAGAAACGTGGCAGTGCAGGAGACACAGCACCCATTTCACACACAAGCAACCGCAAGAGATAAATGCCCACCCTGTTTTGGTGCTGTTGAGATATAAATATTGGGTTAGCTATTGGTGAAGTCTCCCATCCTCTCATGAATAGTGCCATGGGATCTTCTTCACCCTCAGGAGAGGGAGAAGAGGGCCATGCTGCAACATTCACCCTTGTCTATGCGGCACTCCCACAGTACCACACCTTACTCAACATCTCCGACCTCGGCTGCTCCCGTTGGCTGACCCAGAGAGTCTCACATGCCAAATGTGAGGTTACCTTTATCCAGACAGTGCTTTCACTGCTCTGGAAGGCTGAGGGGGAAGTGCAATAGAAACCCGACCAGGAAGAGTAATGGTTGTAGCAGGGATATTCCAGCAGACCACGTAGTTCATGCAATGGTCACGCGGACCACACGGAAAAGCACAGATGTTTGCAGAGTGGGCCGCTGCTTTGTGGGTACACCAAATTGCCTCTTTAACCCGTGTCTCTGGAGCGCTGGCCCTATCTGATCACTATTCCGTATAACCTCCTGAACATTGCATTGCAGTTACAATCCTACTGTACAGCCCACACCATCTAGCCTCACTCAGGAAGTGTCTGCATTGGGAAGGGGATCTCTTGCCTGAAAAAAACACAAGACATGGTGAAAATGAAGATGGCACCAATCAAAGTAGTTGTCTGAGGCTGTAGGGTTTCAAAGGCAGGTTGTAGGGAGGACAAGGGGGAGTAATTCCCTCTGAGAGAGGTAAAATGGAAGCAAGGACTGTATCAGTCCAACCATTCTCAAACCAACTTGCACCCCTCATAATACCTCCTCCACGGAACACTGTGGCCCACCTCTTGCACCACCATGGACTTGTTTATTTTTAATTGTGTTTTTGCACGATTGCCTTGTTTTTTTGTGTAGTCTTTTTTTCTCTATTTTATTGTCTTGTAGATTTTTATGAGTGATTTGTGTATAATTTATGGTTTGTGTAATCATCTGAGTACGTATGTGTGTGATGCTGCTGCAAGCAAGATTTTCATTGTGCCCGTACCTCATCGTACTTGTGCATATGACAATAAACTTGACTTAATCAACATTTGTCCTCATCTGATACCGTTCCCTCACTAACTAATCCAAAATCCCTGCTGATTCTCTTCTCTCCCCCCCACCCCCTGCAGCTCCTTTCAGACCCCAGGACACCCACAGTGAGGTCCGATTTGACACGTACGGGGATGGAATTGGCCGGTACAACATCTTTAACTTCCAGCGCAAAGGCGGCAGATACGCTTATCAAAAGGTGGGCTACTGGGGTGAATGGCTGACGCTGAACACCAGCTTAATCCCCTGGGCCATCTCGCCCACCCCCACGTCCCAATGCAGTGACCCCTGCGCCAAGAACGAAGCGAAGAGCATGCAGCCCGGCGACGTTTGCTGCTGGCTCTGCATCCCCTGCCACCCTCATGAGTTCCTCCGGGACGAGTTCACCTGCGCGGACTGCGGACCGGGCCGGTGGCCAACCCACGACCTCGGCGCCTGCTACAACCTGCCCGAGGAGTACATCAAGTGGGAAGACGCGTGGGCCATCGGGCCGCTTACCATCTCTTGCCTGGGCTTCCTCTCCACACTCGGCGTGTTCGGGATCTTCATCAAGAACAACGACACGCCGGTGGTGAAGGCTTCGGGGCGAGAACTGAGTTACATCCTGCTCGTCGGGGTCCTCATGTGCTACAGCATGACCCTGGTCTTCATTGCCAAGCCGTCTACCGCTGTGTGCACCCTGCGGCGCTTGGGGCTCGGCTCCTCCTTCGCCGTCTGCTACTCGGCCCTGCTGACCAAGACTAATCGCATCGCCAGGATCTTCAACGGGGTCAAGGACGGGACACAGAGGCCCCGGTGCATCAACCCTACCTCCCAGGTGGCAATCTGCCTGGCCCTCATCTCCTGCCAGTTGATCGTGGTCGCTGTGTGGCTGGTGCTAGAAGTGCCGGGCACCAGGAAGGAGACCACGCCAGAGAAGCGAGACGTCGTGACCCTCAAGTGCAACGCCAAGGAGTCCAGCATGTTGACCTCCCTGACCTACACCGTCGTCCTCATTGTCCTTTGCACCGTGTATGCGTTCAAAACCAGGAAGTGCCCTGAGAACTTCAATGAGGCCAAGTTCATCGGGTTCACCATGTACACCACCTGCATCATCTGGCTGGCCTTCCTGCCCATCTTTTATGTCACCTCCAGCGATTATCGGGTAAGTTGCCCTCCCCTTGTGACTGAGAGCAAAGATAAACCTACCCCACTCCCATTACTGACCCAGAGTCACTAGGCAAGTGCTCAATAATACAGCTAATTCTCTTCCAATAGGGTCTAAGGAAAAGGAGCACTCATTGTTCAGATTTGTTAATCTGAATCTAATGAAATTCCTTGTTCATTGAAACTCACAGTAAACAGTAACGGCAAATAGAATGTTGAGTACAGAACAAATCATGCAGCCCGTTTAACTTATTCCACCATTAAATACAGCTGATCTTTTACCTCAGCAATGTAGGTTGTGAAAAAGAGAAAGAAAACACAGCTCCAGAGAAAGTGCAGATAAAAATAAGTGCAGGGCTGTAATGAGGTGGATTAGGAGACGGTTTGGATTGCACTGCCCGAGGAGGTGGTGGAGGCAGAGATGCTTCTAATATTTTAAAACTATCTGGATGAGCACTTGAATTGCCAAGGCATGGAAGGCTGTGGACTAAGTGCTGGTAAATGCGATTGGTATAGATGGGTATTTGATGGTTGGCATCGACAGGATGGGCCAAATGGTTTGTTTCTGTGTTATATGACTTTATGACACTACACTCCCTATGATTCATTGCCTGATCACTTTCTCCTTCCCTTCCCATCACCCCAGCATGATTCCTTTTGTTTCCCTGTTTTCTGTGTGATGGTCAGCATATTCCCAGCAAAGCCATGAAGTCAAAGACATTGACAAGATGCAACTTTTCAATGCTGTCATTGCCTTTGGCAAGTCGGTAAATGTGGAGCTAACTAGTTCCGTTATGTCTGAACAATATAATGTACAGCTGTAGTCCCTGTGCAATAAATATCATGTACGTTTGTCTCCATCTACTATGGTTGCCTTACATTGAGTCCTGTCGTAAACACTACCATGTAAAATCAGCCTGGATATTTCCGATTCCAAACAATCATTCTTCTTCAATCTGATACTTTCATGTTTGCTGAAAATGCTGGAAACAGTCAACGGACCTTCATCCTAAAACATGAACTCTAGTTTCTCTCTCCAGAGATGCTGGGTGTGTTCAGCAGCTTGTTTTTATTTCAGGTTTCTGGCATCTGCAGCTTTTGATGCTCAGTCAGATTTGCCAGCAGATTAAGTATTAATTTTGAATGTAGCAAACAGGAAGTTCTGAAGAAGGGTCTCGACCCGAAACGTCGCCTATCTCCTTCGCTCCTTAGATGCTGCTGCACCCGCTGAGTTTCTCCAGCTTTTTGTGTAACCCCCTAAGTTCTCTTGCTTCCCTGTGTTGCTGGGTCTCTCTGCTTGTGCTTCACATTGAAAGAAGTGAAAGTTCACATTTGTCTTCTCTTTTAACTGGTCTTTGAATGAGGAGTTGTCACCTGGCTGGCCATAGAGTCATATAAGATGGAAACATGCTCTTTGGCCCAAATTTCCCACATACACCAACATGTCCCATCTACACTTGTCCCACCTGCTTGCGTTTAACCCATATCCCTCTAAACCTGTCCTATCCATGTAGCTGATGTTCTTAGATCATTCGCAGCTGTTCTGGGAAGTGGTGATGGCCCTGATGGGACAGGCCAAGGAGAAGCTTAAACTGTAAACACTCCTGGGGTCACAGACAGGTCACATTGAACCACTTTCACATCCTCAGATAGACATGACTTGCTTGAGAAGAGCAAGAATTGACATTTTGACATTGACATAGTGAGTGTTCTAGTCTCCTTGCACAGACCCTGAATCTTAATAAAAACATGAAATAAAAGACCAGGTAGACCCGATGGTGGTGTTGGATGGGATAAACAGTAAGAACAGTTTGTTTGTTGTTGGGAACGGGAGAGAGATTTTTCTTAGTCGTGCAATTCCTGTTATCAATCAGTGGCTTGTAATGGTCGCTAATGCTTATTAGAGTCTGACACTGTCCCCTCTCCCCTCACAGGTTCAGACAACGACCATGTGCATCTCTGTCAGTCTGAGTGGCTCCGTTGTGTTAGGCTGCCTGTTTGCCCCCAAGATTCACATCATTCTCTTCCAGCCCCAGAAAAACGTGGTGACTCACCGCGTGGCCACCAGCCGCTTCAGCGTTAGTGGCTCGGGGACAGTCCACTCTCACGGTGAGTATCTCCCTCTTCCAAAGTTCCCATCGCCGATTTCTGCCACAAAAAAAGCGAGGGTGAGAGCAGCACGCCATTAGCCCCTCTGCACCAATTTCTGTCAAGTAAAAACACTCATGTGATGAAATGTGTCTCTTATCCCCTGTGACAGCTCACCCACCACATCCAATGATGGGAAAACACAACGTGCTGGAGGAACTCAGCAGATCAGGCAGCATCTGTGGAGGGAATGGACAGGTGATATTTCAAGTTGGGACCCTTCCTCAGTCTGAAGGACTCCCCTGCATAGATGCCGCTTAACCCTCTAGGTTCCTCCAGTATTTTGCGTTTTGCTCAAAATTCCAGCATTTGCAGATCCTTTTGTCAATGTCAAATGACAGGTTGGTTAAATGGGGTGGATTGTAAGGATCTTTTATGCTGTTCTAATGAACGAAGGCGGGTACGTCAGGGACAGTATCATTGCCCACCGCGCCCTCGGATCTTGTCTTGCTGGACGCAGGCTGCATCTAACCCCTGAAACATCAACATGGAGTCATGCTTGTCGACATTTCTCTTTCCAGTTTCCACTGTGCACTACGTGCCGACTGTGTGTAATGGGCGAGAGATCGTGGACTCCACAACATCATCGTTATGAGGATTGGAATCAGCCCTCGTTCGCCACTGCTCCACTTTCCTCGACCCCTCCTGCCTCTCTCCTTACCCCTTCTCCATTCCACCTCTCCAGTCACCCCCCCCCCCCCCAACTCTTCCAGACCAGGGTACAAATATATATGTGTGACATGTATAAAAGGTTTTTAATAAGTAGATCATGTGTGAGTTAGTAAGTGTTGATGTAATTAATGTAAATAAAGTGTTTTTTTATAAATAGTCACTGACAATGACTTCTAGTTTTGTGGCAATCAGTGAAGTCATGAAGATAAAGTGGTGTCGAGAAGATACCAGTGAACGAAACTGGCAGCTAATGGGTTCACAGTGACTTGATGATATCAAGTGTCATTATATGTATGTTGCTCTAACTAGCTCCTGCCCCGTCCTATAATCGGCTGCCCATGTGCACAGCCCTGCAGTGACTCAACTTCCCAGGTTATCTACCTCTCCTTGAGGCTTCCAAGGCTACTGCTGGCAGCAAACGAGGAGCTGGGAAATCTGCTCAGGATGATCCCATTCCATTATTACCAGGAGGGACTGTAGGATCTTGCACACGCTGCAGTGAAGGATGATGATCCATCGGATGGGTGGGAGAAGGGCAGGTGACTGGGTAGGTGAACTGCGGGGGGAGGGGGGGGGGGGGGTGAGAATGTATTTTAATCAGCGTCTTCTAGAGTGCACTGGGAGGAGAATAGTGGAAGTGGGACCAGTTGTATTTTCAACAAGGAATTAGCTAAATAATTGAAAATGAAACAATTGAGTGGATGGTTGACAAACGCATTGTGGGCCAAATGGCTCCTTGTACTGTAAAATGATGTGATTTCATGAGTGCTTGCTTTGACCAGTTTTATTTGGAGGTAAACCAGCATCTGCGTGTCCTGGCAGCGCCTGATGAATTTTCCAGAGACTCTCAGACTCCAGCTTCATTCTGCAACAGCCAAATAATTAATTGGAGCATGTGACCACTTGCTTTTGAATAATGAGATAGTTTTTACTCCTGTCCCCAGAGGCAGGAATGGTCTGTTAAATGTGTTTGCGCAGTTGTGCTCCGGTTTCTACGGACATATCTGTTAGGCACATAACAAGCCCTCCAACGAATTGAAATATTCCCTCACACGACGTCCCGTGAATGGGAGGAAATACATGAAAGCTTCTCCAGATAGATTAATTCATGCAAAAGCAACAAAAACCCTAGAGACGCTGAGGAGAGGGCAGGGGTGTTGGAACGATAGGATCTATTGATTAACCAACACAGGAAAAAGTGGCCAAATGGCTTCCTCTACTGTATATTGGTTCAAGAAGAGCAAGAACTAAGAGGAGTCCGTAAGATAACAGAGCATAAAAGCTTTGGAGCTCAGATGTCTACGGTAGTAGTGCAGGGGACGCATTCATCTAATGATTTAGACTATCGTAGTTCACACAGAATTTTTTTCTGCCATGCAGTTTTGGTTTTATTGGATGAACGAAGCACCCAGGAGATCTGAGATTTATTGAGATCCTGATGGCTGTCCGATTGGCCTGAGTGATCCTTGTTACCGCTGCAGGGCAGCCGTTTATTAAATTGTGATGTAATGTACGTAATTTTATATATACATTGTTAGCATTAAATTATTGTTCTTTGATGTTCGTTTGACGCAGCATAAAACTGCAAAAAGTTTTCCAACCAAGTGAATTGTTCCAAGTTGAAAAAGACAGGAGGGAGTGGGTCATGGAAGGAATTGGTACTGGCTCTAAAGGCCAGGGAGATCGGACACATCAGGATTGGCAAGGAATCAATGGGATCAGGGACGCAACGCACACAGGAGTGAACAGGGACACCTGTGGAATCAAGGGAGTGATAAACATAAGAATAGACAGGAAGATCGAAAGGAATCAGGAGTACAATAAACACAGGAGTGAACAGGGAGATCTAGTGATAAATGACAGAATAAACAGTGGACTGGATAGGAGATTGAGGGGTCAGGGATAAACACTGGACTGGAAGATCAAAGATCTCTACAAAATTGTATTGAATATACAACCTACAAAATAAGCCAGTCATACAGTAAACAAATAGGCCCTTCGGCCCAATTTCCCCATGATGATCAAGATAACCATGCCACCTGCCCACATTGGGCCCATATTCCTCTAAAACGTTCCTATCCACATACCTGACCAAATGCCTTTTAAATGTTGTTACAGTCCCGGGCTCAAATATCTCCTCTGGCATCTCGTCCCATTTATCCATCACCCTCTGTGTGAAAAAGTTGCCCCCTCAGATACCTATTAAATCTTTTTCCTCAAAAAAGTCAAAGTCAAAAGTCAAAAGAGTTTATTGTCATGTGTCCCTGACAGGACAATGAAATTCTTTCTTTGCTTAGCACAACAGAACATAGTAGGCATTGACTACAAAACAGATCAGTGTGTCCATATAACATTATATGTGTAAAACACCTTAAACCTATGTCCTCTGGTTCTTGATTTCCTTACTCTGAGCTTAAGACTGCATTTACCCTATCTATACCCCTCATGATTTTACACACCTCTGTAAGATCACCCCTCAGCCTCCTGTGCTCCAAGGAATAAAGTCTAAGAATTCCCAACCTGTCGTTATAGCACAGGCCCTCAAGTCCTGGCAAAATCCTCATTAAAAAAAATTCAGAGAGCAAGATGACCAAAAATGACACAATACTCCAAATGTAGCCTTACCAACGTCTTGTATAACTGCAACATAACATCCCAACTTCTCTACTAAGTTCCGTCACTGATAAATTCCCTCAATGTACCGAAATCCTTCTTGACCATCCTATCACCCAATGCCACTTGCAGGAAACTATGTGGGCGATCCCTCTGCTCTACACCAATCCCCGTCCATAACATTTTAAAGCTAATAAAACTGCGGTTGCTGGTCCCAAAAGGCTCACTCTTAGACACTTCAGGCGCTTACCGACAATTTCATAAGGGTAAATCAAGCTTTGTCCTCTCTCTTATAGGGCCCTCTACATATTGCCTAAGGAAACTTTCCTGAACACATTTGACAAATGCAACCCCGTCTAGGCCCTTGACTATGAGCGCCCCCATCTACATTGGGAAAGTTAAAATCCCCTACTATGAAAACCCTATTAGTCCCGCCGCTGCATGCAATCTCCTGGCATATTTGTTCTTCTAATTCCTATGGACTATTTGGGAGCTTATAGTACACACCCTATCAGGTGATCAACTCCTTTTTTATTTCTTAGCTTCACACATATAGCCTCACTGAATGAAAAATGAGTAACGACATCTCAAACTATTGCCGTGACATGCTCCTTAATCAATAACACAACACCTCTTATTTTACCCACACCTCCATCACGCATGTAGCACCTGCACACTTAGCCAGATTTCTATAATGGCTACAATGTCCCAGTTGTACATACCTATCCATGCATTCCATGCATACTTTGCACAGTCCTTCCTTGCTCTCTGCAGTTTTCCTGCCTATCCTGTCTACTGAACTTTCTTTCATCACCTTTCATACTAACTTCCAGCCTTTCACTTGCCTCGGTCCTGCATTGGATCCCACCCCCTGCCAATCTAGTATAAACCAACCCGAACATCATTATCAAACCTTCCTGCCAGGATATTGCTGCCCTCTAGTTCAGGTGTGAACCATCTCTCTTGTACAGATCACCTTTGCCCCAGAGGTGATTCCAATGATCCACAAGTCTGAATCCTTACTTCTGCACCAACACCTCAGCCATGCATTCACTGCCCTATCTTCCTGTTCCTACTCTCACTAGCATGTGAACATGGCACTGGGAGTAATCCGGAGATCACTATCAAGGAGGTCCTGCTTTTTAATCTTTTACCTAACTTCCTATATTCATTTTGCAGGACCTTCCCTTTTCCTACCCATGTCATTTGCACCAACAGGCACATCAACTTCTGACTGCTCACCCTCCTCCTTGAGAATGTTGTGCCACCTCTCCAAGACATCCTGGGCCTGGCACCAGGGAAGCAACACACCATCCTGGAGTCTTGTTTGCTGCCACAGAATCTCCTGTCTGTCCCCCTAACTGAAGAGTATCCAACAGTAAGGCTCTGCCTGACATTTTAACAAAAATTCAGAGAAAGCACAATTCGCTAATCTAGTAACAGTAAATTATCTCTCTTTTCTTTATCCTCTTGGCCCGTGTGAGAAAAAAAACCAAAATGATAAATACAATTTTTCTCATTAGTTGCATCAACAAAACATTCATTTGCATCAAGAAGATAAAAGTCATTGTGATGAAGGGAACCATGAAGGCAGTAAAGATGTTGATAAAATGTATTACTAGGATGGCTATAGAGTTGGGACATTTTATTTTGTAAGAAAGTGCTGGAATCAGGGGCATCACTGTGGCTAGCTGTCTGTGAAGAAGGATGCAATGATTACATTTTTCAGAATCATTTCTAGCAGCTCACTCACTTATTTTGGAATTTACTAAATTCCAATATGAAATAAATACTAATTTTAAGTCCTGCAAAAGTTAACAAATAGCAATGATTGGAAAAACTGGCTGATTGATCTGATCTTAGTGATGTTGGTGAATGGAAGAATGTCGATTGGAGCATTACGGGATTTACTGCTCTTCGAACAGTGTCAGAACACCTTAAACATTCACCTAAAACTCCCTCTCCGGGCACTTTCCCTTGTAACCGCAGGAAATGTTTAACTTGTCGCTTAACCTCCCCCCTTGACTCCATTCAAGGACCCAAACAGTCTTTCCAGGTGCGGCAGAGGTTCACCTGCACCTCCCCCAACCTCATCTATTGCATCCGCTGCTCTAGATGTCAGCTGCTCTACATCGGTGAGACTAAGCATAGGCTTGGTGATCACCTCCGCTCAGTTTGCAATAACCAATCTGATCTCCCGGTGGCTCATCAATACAACTCCCCCTCCCATTCCGAATCCGACCTTTCTGTCCTGGGCCTCCACCATGGCCAGAGTGAGGAGGCCCAGGACAGAATTTGAGGAGCTGCATCTCATATTTCGCTTGGGCAGTTTGCACCCCAGCGGTATGAACATTCACTTTTCTAATTTCAGATAGTCCCTACGTTCTCCTCCCTTTCTCAGCTCTCTCTCCGCCCACTGGTTCCACCTCTTCCTTTCTTCTTCCCGCCAGCCGCCCCCACCCTCACATCAGTCTGAAGAAGGGTTTCGACCCGAAACGTTGCCTATTTCCTTCGCTCCATAGATGCTGCCTCATCCGCTGAGTTTCTCCAGCTTTTTGTCTACCTTCGATTTTCCAGCATCTGCAGTTCCTTCTTAAACATACAATCTAGAATATTTTTAAATCTATATCAGTGGCATTCATTAACTATAGAGAAGCAAGTGATAAGCCGTCCTCCTGATTCATTCCAATTTATCTGACGATGGACTCTTAACTAGTAGAGATTTCGATGATTTAGGGCATAGGTAAAAGGACAAGCCATTCCAGTCATCATGGTGGTATATCATGTACAGGCTTTAGACCCACCATACAGTGAAAATCATGGATTAGGAGGTCCTATTGAATAAGTCTTAGTGAACTGCTGTAATGTAATTGGAGATGATTCACACTGCAGCCACTGAATGCTTAGGTTGGTGGATAATGTGCCAATTAAGTGGACTGCTTTGTCCTGGGTGATGTTGAGCTTTGAGTGTTATTGGAGCTGTACTCGTCCATAAAAGTGGAGAATTTTCCATCACACTCTTGTCTTGTGGTTTTATATGCTGGAAAGCTGTGAATGGTTCACACATGAATTTAGCCCCTTTTCTATATGGCGATGCAGTTATATCTCTGGCCAGTGGTGGTTATTAATATTGCTTATGAGGGATTTTTCAATTTCAATGCTGTTTGTAGTGCATGGATATTATTGGCCAGTTACTGACCCAAGACCTAGATATAGAAACTTAGAAAATAGGTGCAGGAGTAAACCATTCAGCTCTTCGAGTCAGCACTGCCATTCCATATGCTCATGGCTAATCATCCAGAATCAGTACCCTGTTCCTGTTTTCTACCCATACCCAGTTAGATCTAAGAGCTATATCTAACTCTCTCTTGAATACAACTAGCGAATTGGCCTCCACTGCCTTCCGTGGCAGAGAATTCCACAGATTCACAACTGAAAAAGTTTGTCCTCATCTCAGTCCAAAATGGCCTACCCCTTATTCTTAAACTGTGACCCCTGGTTCTGGACTCCCCCAACATGGGGAACATTTTTCCTTCATCTAGCCTATCCAATTCCTTAAGAATTTTATGTTTCTATAAGATTAATTATTAACTTATGGTCGCCGGAATCTTATTGCTTCCTGGCAAAGGGGGTTGCTTCACCTGAAAGTCATGAACTGGACAATGCTATCAGCTAGAAATAATGTTGAAGAAGAGCAGACAAGGATTGTTGCCCCTGAGACAAATTCCCCAAATGCTCCAGGTGTAAAGGAGATAATTTGCCTCCAAATACCCACCTCTCTGAATGAGGTATGGCTCCCAATGGAGGGTTTACTTGCTGATTCTCATTCTTGCTGTCACGTTTGGTCAGTTTTTTCCTTGATGCCCAAACCTTATCTCTCAGATCTACATCTTTGTCAGGAGCTGAGTGTTCCCTGGAACCCACACTGAGTTCTGGGAAGCAGGTGTACGGGCGAGTCAGCTCCACTTGGTAGAAATATCACTGGTCTCTTCTTTTAACTTCAGGATGAGTGAGATCTGGCAGATGAGTGGGAATAGGTCGGAGTGGTGTGTCCGGTGTTTTGCGTATAGGACAAAGCTTGATCTTTTTTGAAACTGCAGTACAGTGCAGAGTGCGAATGGAATGGCAGGCTACATCACCCAGTTGTCTGATCACATATATTAGTGTGCCAGGTCATATATTGGTCATTTCTCTCACTGCTGTTTTACCTGCTCCTATGTAAGCCCACCTTGCAACAGCCACCCACATTTACATGACCCCCCCTCCCCCCACCCCATCCCGCCATGTTCTGGGAAATGCTTTGGAATGTAATAAGGCCGTGAAAGGATTTTATGGATCTAGGCTCTCTCCCTCAGCACTCGGGAACATTTTTTGGAATGTGGGTGGAATCCACAGAGCAGAGGATTTTGTGAAGCAAGGCGTGGATACATGGGAAGGCCAGGAATGTCAGAAATCCCAGGGATCTGGTAAATCTGGAACATTCAATTCACTGAGAAATTAAATAACATTACGAGCATTAAGGTAATTAAGGAGGTAAAAAATAAAATAAGTTATGTCAAAGCTCGGCAGCAATACTGACTCCTTGTAAATGAGATTGGGATGCCAAGCGATTCAGAACATTAGGATTGCCTAATATATATATCATTGGACCATGTGTTTACAAAAGTAGGCAGTGAGATCCTAATGAGTCCAGAATAGTTCAGACTTCCAATGCATCTTGCTCCACTCAGTGGAACATTTCGGACAAAGATTTCAACAGGGCATAAAGTGTATTTGAACCTGTACTCATTCAGCACTGAATGTTATATTGGAGAATGTAATGTGATTTTTTTTAATGAATTCATATTTTGTAGGTATTTCAAACTTTGCAAAACTGAATAAAAACTAGACTGTGGACCTCTTGGTGCCTCATTTGTTTTTATATCTGCATACACAAAATACAATCAGTTAAAAGGATGTCAAACTGATCATTAGCTCTCCTGCAACATTTGCAAAGGGTTGATCTGAATGGAAATTTGCCACTTTGGTGGCAAGAACAAGGCGGCAGATTATCTGAATGGTGTCAGATTAGGAAAAGAGAAAGTGCAACGAGACCTGGGTGTCCTTATATATCAGTCACTGAAAGTATGCATGCAGATGCAGCAGACAGTGAAGAAAGCTAATGGCATGTTGGCCTTCATAACAAGAGGATTTGAGTATAGGAGCAAAGATGTCCTTCTGCAGCTGTACAGGGCCCTGGTGAGACTGCACCTGGGGTATTGTGTGTAGTTTTTAATCTCTTAATTTGAGGAAGAACATCCTTGCTAGTGAGGAAGTGGAGCGTAGGTTCACGAGCTTAATTCCCGACATGTGGGACTGTCATATGATGAAAGAATAGAACGACTGGGCTTGCATTCACTGGAATTTAGAAGGATGAGAGGGGATTTTATGGAAACATAAAATTATTAAGGATTTGGACAAGCTAGATGCAGGAAACATGTTCCCGATGTTGGGGGACTCCAGAAACTGGGGTCATAGTTTAAGATAAGGGGTAAGCCATTTAGAACTGGAGATGAGGAAAAACATTTTCACCCAGTGAGTTGTGAATCTGTGGAATTCACTGCCTCAGAAGGCAGTGCAGGCCGATTCATTGGATGCATTCAAAAGAGAGTTAGAGCTCTTAGGGCAGTGGTTCTTAACCTTTTTGACACCAGTATGCGCATATGCAAACAAAATACTGTATGTGGTATGTACCTTTGTTACGTTCCTAAACATGGGCTCAACAAATCGATATGTTATTTGTGTCCCCTTCATGACCCACACCAAAGCACCAAACGACCCCCAGGTTAAGAACCACTGTCTTGGGGCTATCTGAATCAAGGGATATGGGGATAACGCAGGAACGGGGTACTGATTGTGGATGATCAGCCATGGTTACATCGAATGGCGATGCTGGCATGAATGGCCCAATGGCCTATTCCTGCACCTATTATCAATTATCTAATTTTTGAGGAATTAGTAAAGGCCCTGTCCCACCATCATGCGATGCCATGCGGTGAGCGCGACCTAACGTGGTCGCTTGAGCCGTCCGGCCTCGCGGGGCCGGTCCCACTTCGACCGCCGGAGCCACGTGGAGTTGTGCAGAGCTGGTCCTGACATCGCGCGGGGCTCCGAAAAACTGACCGTGTTCAAAAATTCCGCGCGGCAACGGCCTATCGGCCCGCAGCCGCCGCGACGCAATACGCACCGCCTCACGTGGTGCCTCCGTGGCCCTCTCTCTGTGTGCCTCCGTGTCCCTCTCTGTGTGCCTCCGTGTCCCTCTCTGTGTGCCTCCGTGATCCTCTCTCTGTGTGCCTCCGTGACCCTCTCTATATGTGCCTCCGTGACCCTCTCTCAGTGCCTCCATGACCCTCTCTCTGTGTGCCTCCGTGACCCTCTCTATATGTGCCTCCATGACCCTCTCTCAGTGCCTCCGTGACCCTCTCTCTGTGCCTCCATCGCCCTCTCTCTCTGTGCCTCCGTGGCCCTCTCTCTGTGTGCCTCCGTGACCATCTCTCTGTGCCTCCGTGTCCCTCTCTGTGTGTGCCTCCGTGGCCCTCTCTCTGTGTGCCTCCGTGGCCCTCTCTCTCTCTCTGTGCCTCCGTGGCCCTCTCTCTGTGCCTCCGTGGCCCTCTCTCTGTGCCTCCGTGGCCCTCTCTCTGTGTGCCTCCGTGGCCCTCTCTCTGTGTGCCTCCGTGGCCCTCTCTCTCTCTCTCTCTGTGCCTCCGTGGCCCTCTCTGTGTGCCTCCGTGGCCCTCTCTCTGTGCCTCCGTGGCCCTCTCTCTGTGTGCCTCCGTGGCCCTCTCTCTGTGTGCCTCTGAAAAAACATGCACAAGAATTTCACAAAATGCCATCAGACTTACTAGATGAAGCAATTAATACAAAGGCGGAATCAGCAAATTTAATTTCATACATATATAATATTATACTAAATGCAGTAATACCAACAACGGAAGGTATCAGAGGAGAGTGGGAAAACAAATTAAGCATAAAAATTTCCAATGAAAGGTGGAAAGAGTACTTATTAAATGTGCATAAATGCTCAATTAACGTAAGACACACTTTAATACAATTTAAAATTTTACACAGATTATACTACTCAAAAACTAAATTAAATAGATTTTTCCCCAACATATCACCTATTTGTGATAAATGCCAGTTTCAAGAAGCTACTATAGGGCACTCATTCATCTTTTGTACAAAAATTCAAAGGTTTTGGACTGAAATCTTTGAAATCTTCACAAAACTGTTTAAAATAAAAATGACACCAAAGCCAGAATGGATTATTTTCAGAATGACAGAAGGTAGTTCAGAATTAAATGTGTATCAAAAGAATCTATTTGATTACGGCCTAATAATAGGAAAAAGCTAATCTTAAAATTCTGGAAAAATGCCTCCATACCAACATTAAATATGTGGATTTCATCTATGTTTGAAACACTACATCTGGAAGATACGAGACTCCGCCTGGCAGGAAAATCAGATTGTTTCTATCAGACATGGTCTGCATTTATAGAATTGCTACAAAGATAGGGTGCAGGAGTATCTCGGGCCTTAGTAAAGGGGGATGAAAAACTATCGAGTTGGTAAATTCCTTTTGCGTGATATATATAATACAGTAACTGGCTTTTATTTCTCTCTCTTTCTTCTTTTTCTTTTATAGGCTCTATCTCTTAATCCCCTTTCTCTATCTCTTTGACCAAGGGGTTTTTTTTCTCCCCTTTGGCACGCTCTTTCACTTTCACAACTCTTTTCACTTACTTCACTCTCTTTGTTTCTATTCTTTTTCTTTAAAAGCCATAAAACTATGGGGTACAATGATTGTAACAATATATACGTGATGTACACTGATGTATTTACCTCTATTAAATTTAAAAAATAATAATAATAAAAAAAATAATGGCAGCTGATCCCTTTAAGTGGTGACCAAATTGCCTGGAGGTTTTCCACCTTCTTTGCCAATGCTGGGAGTACTCAATTAGAAAAGTACACCCAACGCCCCGGTTTTAATAATAATCTCTTTTTTTTTTGTAATATTAATTTACTGAATCATGGAGATGGATAACATTTAACATTCAACACGGAAGTCCTTAGACTGCTAGCCATGTTAGTATGGCTAACACTAACTACACACATACTAGATGTAGTTTTTTCTTTCTTTGAGCACTTTACTAATCTCTTAATCTATCTCTTTTTTACTACCATTTCTAATTATTACTATTATTACTTTTTATCTGAGTGGAATCATCAATTAATACAAAGGAGATATATATATGAGAGAAAATCATGAGTCTTGAAATTCGTCTGTTCAGGGTTCAGGTGTTGGGTCTGGTGTGTCGAGCTGTACCATTTGCTCTGGTATACATCCCTTTAGATAAATGATGCAAGACCTACATACAAATATGAGGAATGGAGGAATAACGTTTTGTAGCTGGAATGTTAAAGGTATTAACGAACCAATTAAGAGGGGTAAGGTATTAGCATATTTAAAAGCACTTAAAATAGATGTTGCGTTTATCCAAGAGACACACTTGAAAAAAGAGGCAGAACATAGACTAAAAGCCAAATGGATTGATAAAGTATATCACTCTTCTTTTACACATAAATCTAGAGGTGTAGCAATATTAATTCGTAAAGGTACTGCATTTAAACATACTTCAATAATAACAGATAGTGACGGTAGATATATTATTGTAATAGGAGAATTATATACACAAAAAGTGATTTTTGTTAATATATATGGCCCAAATTTTGATAGCCCGCGATTTAAAAAAAAAAAAAATTTAATACAATCCCTGAATTATCACAACATAATCTAATAATTGGAGGAGATTTAAATTGCACACTTGACCCTTATTTGGATAGATCATCAAAACAACGAAAACTTAAATCACACTCCAGTGAGAATAAATGCATATATAGACACCAGTAATATTAAAGATGTATGGAGATTGCAAAATCCAACAGGACGCGAATACTCATTTTACTCAGCCGTGCATAAAACTTATTCAAGAATAGATTATTTTCTGGTAGATTTAAAACTTATTCCACTTACGTATAATTCAAAATATCATAATATTATAATTTCAGATCACGCACCATTAACTTTTAAGATGAAACTAGCGGGTAAAATGGAAAAAACAAGATCAATGGAGATTTAATCCACAAATTTTTAAAGGACAAAATAACTCAAGAATATATTACAAAACAGATCAAGATCTTCTTTGAAACAAATGATACACCAGAAATATCATCATCCCTCTTATGGGAAAACTTTTAAAGCCTATGTTCGGGGAATTATGATATCTTCTCAAGTATTTTATAATAAAGAGAATAGGAAGCTACAACAGGCATTGGAAAGAGAGATTAAACAATTAGATACAGAGAATGCCATTAATCCAACTACGACAAAACATAATAAAATTTTGGCATTGAAATATAAACTAAATAAAATACAGTCAGATCAAGTTGTAAAACTATACCAATATACCAAACAAATACAATTTGAATTCGGTGATAAACAACATAAACTATTGGCTCGTCAGTTAAGAAAATTGGAAGGAGAAAAATTAATATAGAGGATCAAATCAGATGAAGGAGAATTACTAACACAAACTAAAGATATAAACGAAAGATTTTTGCAATATTATAAAAATTTATACTCAGCTAAAACAAAAGAAAATCGTATAGGAGTAGAAACATTTCTAAAAAATTGTAATCTAAATGGACTAGATTTAGAAGATAGGGAATTGTTAAATGTCGAAATAACTACTAAAGAAATCGAAGAAACTATTAGATCATTAAAAAATGGTAAAACTCCAGGACCAGATGGTATTGGAGCAGAATTTTATAAAATATTTTATGATATGATAGCCCCACGTTTGAAGACACTATATGAACACATTTACACACAACAGAAATTACCAGATACATTAAATGAATCTATTATAACCCTTATACCTAAATTAGATAAAAATCTCGATGACCCAGGGTCATATAGAGCTATATCTCTTTTAAATACTGATCAAAAAATTTTAACAAAAATATTAGCACAAAGACTAAACAAAGTGATTAATAAACTAATTCATTCAGATCAAACGGGATTTATACCAAAACGATACTCTTCAAATAATCTGAGAAGATTATTTAATATTATATACTCGAAAAGAAATATTACTAAGGATTTATCAATCATCTCGTTGGACGCAGAGAAAGCTTTTGATCAGATTGAATGGTCTTACTTATTTTCGGTTATGGAATTTTTTCAATTGGGAGAGAAGTTTATAACATGGGTTAAATTACTATATACTAGACCAACAGCTAGAATATTAATTAACCAAGTGTTAACAACTAAATTTAACTTATTCCGAGGTTGTAGACAAGGTTGCCCTTTATCTCCACTACTGTTTGCACTTGCAATAGAACCATTAGCAAAATCTGTGAGATCAAACCCTGAAATATATGGGTATGAAACTAAAGAATCTGAAAATAAAATCTCATTGTACGCAGATGATGTATTACTTTATATCACAAAACCAGAAATTAGTCTTCCTAACTTGTTAGATTTAATAACTCAATTTGGATCGTTTTCAGGATATAGAATTAATTGGAATAAAAGTGAACTTATGCCAATAATGGGAAATAATTTACACATATTACAACAATACCCTTTTAAGATTGCAAATGAAAAAATTAAATATCTTGGAATTTATGTAACAAAAAGATATAATTCATTATTTAAATCTAATTTTTTACCCTTATTGAATAAACTATTTAAGAATATTCAATATTGGAAAACATTACCTATTTCAATGTTAGGTAAGATTAACGCGATAAAAATGATTTTTCTTCCACAATTACTATATTTGTTTCAAATGATCCCGATATATCTTCCTAAAAATTTCTTTAAGAAAGTGGACTCCATGGTTACTAATTTTATTTGGGATTATAAGAATCATAGAATAATTAAAAAGCATCTATGTAAATCAAAAATAAATGGTGGCTTTGCACTGCCTAATTTTATGTTTTATTATTGGGCAGTTAATATAAAAAATATGAATTTTTGGTTGGGTGAACTAGATAAACAACCAAATTGGTTAAAGATGGAAAAAGAAGACTGTACCCCTTTTGAAATTGGTTCGATTTTATTTGCTAATACTCCAATACATAAGAAAACTTATAAAGAAAATCCATTAATAGAAAGTGGAATACGTATTTGGAAACAATTAAAAAAAACATTACAATTACAGAATGTACCACTAGCTCTTCCAATAGTAAACAATATTTCTTTTAAACCTTCACTGATGGACAAAGGTTTCTTAAAATGGAAGAACTATGGAATAAATAAGATCGGTGATCTTTATAGGGAAAACTTATTTCTCTCTTTTCAGGAATTACAACAAAATTATGGATTACATTTTAAAGAATATTTTCGATATCTACAAATTAGAGATTATGTTAAATCAAATACACTGGATTTTAGGAATAGAAAGACAGAAATTTTAGATGAATGTTTAAATAAACATCCGAATACAGAGAAATTAATATCATATATTTATAATATTTTATTGGAAAATGATTTACCAAATACGGATAAATATAGACAAGCATGGGAAAATGAACTAGGTCAAGTAATCAGTAGAGAAGTATGGAATGAAAGTTTACAATATATACATCATTGTTCATTAAATGCTAGACACTCCTTGATACAATTTAAAGTTATACATAGATTACATCTCTCAAAGTCCAAATTAAATAGAATTTTCTCAAATGTGTCTGCAATATGCGATAAGTGTCAACAATTAGAAGCTAATTTAACGCATTCATTCACAAAATGTATAAAAATCAGTAATTTTTGGATAGAGATTTTTAAGATAATCTCAATTGTAGTTAATGCAAAGTTGATTCCAGACTCAAAACTAATTATATTGGGAATACTGGAAACAAATCTGATATTAACAACACAACAAATAATTTTTATCGGTTATAGTTTAATAATTGGTAAAAAATTAATACTAAGATTTTGGAAAGGTCCTACTTCCCCCACAACTAAAATGTGGATTACAGAAATGTCGGAGACGTTACACTTGGAACGATTAAGGCTTGCCCTGATGGACAGGCTGGACCAGTTCAGGGGAATATGGTCTCCATTTATTGAATATTTAAAGGGTCAAGATGGTCCGGTTCGAAACCATGACGGAAGCCTGAATGTATGAATGGATGAAGAATTATAGACAATAGAGCATAAATATATCTCCATTGAAGAATATCTTGTTTAATATTCCACTCAATCAGTTTATCTCTCTTTTTTTTTTCTTTTCTTTTTCCCTTTTTTATTTCCTACTGCTATAAAATAAAATAGAAAATTATAGAAGTACAAATAAGATTGATTGTTAACTTTAAAAATATTAAGAATGTATGTGACGTTAATATTTTCTTTTGCTTTAATTGGATTTTATATTTCTTCTTAATATGTAATTACTTCTAATAAAAATATCTTATAAAAAAAAAAGAAAAGTACACCCAACCCACATAAAGTTATTGGACAAAGTATTGGTATTGGTTTAATATTGGCATGTGTACTGAGATACATGTAAAACTTTGTTTTGTCCACTAACCAGGGAAACCATAAGTTTATCAGGAGCAAACGAGAAAATAAACAATGCAGAATATATTGTTACAGCTCCGGAGAAAGTGCACATAAATAAATGTTAAAAATATGCCATGATACCTCTGGGGGAATGTGCTTCAAGCTTTTGCCCAACAGGAGAGCAGCGAAAACAGAATGACTGGGTGGGAATGGTTCTTGATTTTTGTATGGAGTCGATGGAGGAAAGCGTGTGTGCGTGATGGACTGTGCTGCATTCATAATTTTCTGCAATTTCAAGTGGTCTTGGGCAAAACAGTTGCATTACCGCTCTGTGGTAGGATACTTTCAATGGTATATGTGCAGGATTTGTTTAGTCATTGGAGACACGCCTTAGCCTTGTGAGGAAATCCAAGTGTTGGAGTGTTTTCTTGGAAGTAGCCAATAATTGCATGTGGTAAGCTGCCAATTCCCTCTGATTGAACTCTGAGCACGGTGCTGGGGGAGCAGAATGTCCCCCGAGGTTTCTGCAATGCATGTCCTGAGGCCTGGTGTCCCGATCTGACACCACATTGATCAGGAAGGGGGTCCAAACAATTTGCTGTAGTTTAGTTGAACATTAATTGGCACTTTGAATGACTGGAAAATCCAAGGTGCAGGATGCAGTGTAGCAAGTCATAAAACAACTTTAGGCAGTCGACACTGAAAAACACAGTTCTGGACATTAATAGGCAGGTACACAAATATCAGAAATGCTGGCAATACTCAGCAAGACAGCGATCCTCATTGGGTGAAAATCTGAGTCTATGACTTGGGTCATAGAACATGGAACATAGAACAGTACAGGAATGGGCTCTTCTGCCCACAATATTTGTGCCAAGATAAACTAATCTCTTCTGCCTGCACATGATCATTATCCCTCCATTCACTGTAATGTATATCCAAGTGGCTATGAAAAAGTCTCTAAAACACCACTAATGTATGTGCCTACACCTTGCATCATGTTCCAGGCACTCACCATGCTTTGTGTAAAAAACTTTAAAAGTGTATTGGTTAGCACGCACCAAAAAGCTTTTCACTGTACATGTGACAATATACTAAACCGAAGTTTGCATGCCATTTACTACCTGTGCTTGGCATCTGCATCAGATTACATACCTTGCATGTGGGACCCTGTTTGTATGTGTGTATGTACATGTAGGTTAGCTTGCTGATTCCTGGGGCTTGGCAATTCAGTAATGGCTGCTGCAGATCCATAATTATCATGCTTAGTTAATGTACGACAACTTGGTAAGTTTTCAAAAAACATATTGGTCCAAGGCAGTGTTGACACTGAAGCTTAGTATATGTTTAGCTGGAGCTATTGTTGGTAGGGAGTGGTGTGGAGACGATATAATGGCTGTTCACCTGCGCAGCCTGCCAGGGGAAACCAACAAATCATTCAGAGCTGCGCTATTGGTCATGATGGCTGAAAATTAGTTCAGATGGCTGGCAACCAGATTCTATGACTTTATAAATCAACAGTAAATTTCTAACACTGCCTGGAAACTGGTTTCCTCAGTCAATGTTAAAGACTGCAGTCATCCTGAGTAAAAAAAAAGCAGACGCCATCCTTAGGCTTTGCATCCTTCAGCTTAATGTCAGATATGAAAATCAATTCCTGCATCGGTCGGGCAATGATACTGGCAAGCTGTCCACACATAGGGAGAGTCATTGACGACTTGAACAAATGTCAAACTGATTAAAATAATCAAACTGATTAAAATACATTGAGCTCAGCTTCTCCTGTGGTGTCAACTCGAATGTTAAAATCTGCTCCCAGAACAATGGGCAGGCTACCTGACACCCGAGCGTTGTGTTGGAGGTAGGGTAACACGCAGCAGTTTTGGGAAGAGAATCCTCTACACCAGGAGTGCGGGTCATGGAAGTAGAGGACATGCACTTCAGAGATAGACTGTTGGAACAGACAGCATCATCCACATTCACAACACACACAATGAAGGACACTGATATTAGGAATAAAATCCCAAATTTGCACAAGACTGTTTCTTGAAGACACATGGAAAGCAGTCACAACTGCTAAAAAAGTTGTTCACTGGCATGACTATGTTGGGAGATACATTCCCCACTATGGAATCTAAACATACATAATGGAAAGGCTCAGACTAAACTTCTCAAGGTCAACTATCACACAGAATAGAATCAGGATCCAAGAACAATTCACATTTGCATGGCATTGCCCAGTGAGCTTGGTAAACAGCCCCATGCATTTAAAACTTAATTTGGGGCCACTGCCAGAATGAAACTTCTCAGTTCCACACTCTTAACATTGTGAGTGACATTCAGCAGTTGGGGGGGGGGGGGGGGGGGGGGGGGGGCTGTATTAATTGCACTGCATTATTCAAGTTATATGGAAAAATCAGTACAAAAGTTAGTTTAAATTGCATGATTATAGCATTGGGGTATGTTGATAGGTGTGAGGTAAGAATGGAAGAATTTCAAAAAGCGAAGCCAGGGAAAGGAATGTTGTAGGTGGAGGGGAGAAATGGGTGAGAGTCCAAGCAGGGCACATGGGACAGCATCTGTATTCTTGCCATAGAGGGAGTACAGAGAAGGTGCACCAGACTGATGTGAGATATGCGATGTGCTCACAATCACTACTCAAAGACTAAATCATGGAAGCAAGATTCTTTATTTTCGAGTCTGCAGAGTCAGGTGCCTCTCCAAGTTGAGACACACCGAAGTCAGAAGGGTAAACCCCCTTTATACACACAATTCTACATCCAACCTCCCCTCCTTTGACCCCCTGAGGTGCACAATCTGTAGATACGTCCCCCCGGTACCTCCCACATCATACATCGCATGTCCATACATGTTCATGGTAATGAGCAGTTTCTTGACCAGGGGTGTGTTGTAATATTCATTTATTTTATTAAGCATGCTCAGTTGTCTATGACCTGCCCTAGTTTTGCTCACCTCCAACTGAACTCTCTCAGTTCTCCTATATCAGCACTAAACCTAAGCTATAGTGACAAGGGTCCCATCTATCACTCCCTTCTGATAGGGGTCTATCTACATCACTCCTTTCTACCGCTATACAATGCTATCACTTCTTACTCAAGGACTGCTCTGGTAACATTTATACACAGCTGTGTCAGAATCCTCTCCCTGACCTCTATCAGTTTGAATCCTCTTTAAAGCCACTTACAATAGTGGGGTTTAATCACTTTATCCCTCACACTGATTCCTGGAATGGCAGGACTTCCATATGAAGAAAGACTGGATAGACTCGGCTTGTGCTCGCTGGAATTTAGGAGATTGAGGGGGGATCTTATAGAGACTTACAAAATTCTTAAGGGGTTGGACAGGCTCGATGCAGGAAGATTGTTCCCGATGTTGGGGAACTCCAGAACAAGGGGTCACAGTTTAAGGATAAGGGGGAAGTCTTTTAGGATCGAGATGAGAAGATCTTTTTTCACACAGAGTGGTGAGTGTGAAATTCTCTGCCATTGAAGGTAGTTGAGGCCAGTTCATTGGCTATATTTAAGAGGGAGTTAGATGTGGCCCTTGTGGCTAAAGGGATCAGGGGGTGTGGAGAGAAGGCAGGTACAGGATACTGAGTTGGATGATCAGCCATGATCATATTGAATGGTGGTGCAGGCTCGAAGGGCCGAATGGCCTACTTCTGCACCTATTTTCTATGATTCTATGAGAGTGGTGGTGGGATTGGGAAAAGGAAGGGATGAGCGTTTGTTAGTTACCTAAAATTGGCGAATTCAATGTTCATACTGTTGGATTTGTAAGCTCCCCAGGTCGAGCACAAGGCACTATCCCTCCTGTTTGCATTGAAGGAAATGGCAATGATGGTGGCCCTGTATAGAAAGGTCAATATGGGAATGGTAAGAGTTCAAATGATTAGCAATCGGAAATCCAGTAGGCCTTGGCAGACTGAGTACTGCACTACCTGAGGGAGGGGTTGAAACTGGGTCACTGATAGCATTTAAGAACTGTCTACTGAGTACTTAGATGAAGCAGGCTGGTTACGTGTTCTCCTTGTATGTAAAGGCACTAAGATGTTGACTAGTACAATGCATGGATACCGTTTCAAAGAGGAGGGAGAATTAGAATGCAATTATATAGGAATTGCATGGAATATTTTAAACACAATAGGGGCAACATAGACACAAAAAGCAGGAGTAACTCAGCGGGTCAGACAGCATCTCTGGAGAAAAGAAATCAAGACCCTATTTCAAACTGAGAGTCGGGGAAAGGGAAACGAGAGATATAGACGATGATATAGAAAGATATACACTGAATGAAAGATA